>BDSL01000042.1:0-600000 GCA_003116995.1 Yamagishiella unicocca
GGCACCCTCCACACACACACGCACATATACACACACATACACACGCACTGCCTCCGGATTCCTTGGTCTAATCGCGCTCAGTCTCCTTCGCGGCTCAGCTTACTTAAAACACACACGCACGCACCTGCATGCGGGGCACCTCCAGCAGCAGAAGGTTCTGGATGTCATCTGGGGCGTCATCCACGCAGCCCTGGGGGGAGGCGAGCAGGCGAGGGGAGGCGATGTGGGCGAGCAGAGGTGGGGAGGCGAGGGGAGGAGATGGGGGCGAGCAGAGGTGTGGGAGGCGGTACCGGGGGGCGTCACTAGGGGTGTTTGAGACGACGGGGGACGACGCCGGCGGCAGCTGCCACTCGCTGCAGGCACCCTACTGCGCAGCTGCCTGCGCTGCCCTGCCCGCCAGGGCAGCAGCAACGCACAAGCAGCAAGCACGGGGGGCGGGTAGGGTTGGGAGGGCCGGGAAGAGGCACCAAGGCCGCCCCCAAGTTACCACTCCCGGCGGCCCCCCGGGGTGCCGCGGCGGCGGACGGGCCCAGCCCTCCCTGGACCAGTCAGCAGTGACCCTCCCTGGCGCTGCCAGCAGTGGTCCCACCAGCAGCGTGACGCTCCGGCGGCGGTTGGACACGTTGGCCGCCAGCCTGAAGGCCCAGTTGCGCACGTCGGTGGCGCGGCACTGCAGCAGCGAGAGCGCTGTGGAGGTGTCCTTCACGTGGAGCAGCTCGGACCAGGTCTACACAGGAGGGTAAAACGGCAGGAAGTTGTTAGTCGTTTAATTAGTTAGTTAATTTGTTAGTTAGTTACTTACTTAGGATGCAGGGACGGGGAAGGCGAGCGAGCCGTTGGGGGGGCAAACCAACCAAAACCCTAAATCCCAGACCCTCAGCCGCTACCACCCCTCCTTCCCCCTGGACTTCTTCCTCCTCCCTTCCTGGACTCACCAGCAGCAGCAGAGCGCACACGGCTGTGCGGGTCTCCGCCAGCCTCACGGGGTCCGATCCGGCAGCCTGAGGGGCCAGGAGGGAGGGGCAAGGGGGGAGGGGCAGGGGGGAGGGGTTTCAGTACGAGGGGCGGGGCGGGGAGGAGGGCACGCGGGTTGAGGCACGGAATGACGGATCGTAAGGGCAGGGGAGGCCCCAGGCGCCGGTAGGTGCGCTCGAAGGCTGCAGTCCCTGACCCACTCAGGAGGCAGCAACCCCCACCCGCGCACCCCGCACGTTTTTCCTCGCATCCACGGGTCTTCCTCGAACCCCCCTCCCCCCACCTGCATCAGCGCCGAGAGGCTCAGCTGCGAGCCCTGCTCCTCCAGCCGGCCCTCCGCCGCGTCCCCCTCCGCCGCCGCATCACCGTTGTCCCCGTGCGCCCGGCCGCCGCCGCCGCCAGCGCCGTACACGCCCGGCGGCGCCGCCAGCCCCTCCGCGGTGCCGTTCGCGCCGTTGGCCGCCGCCGCCAGCGCGGCCGCCGCCACGGCGGCCCCCGACGCCGACGCAAACACGCCGCCGCCGCCGCCCTCAGCGCTCCCCGGCAACCCGCCGCTGACCTCCCTCCCGGGTTGCAACCCGGGCATCGCCAGTACGGCAGCGGGTTGGTCTCGGAGCGCCAGCAGCATTGCGACGGACGCCTTCACTGCAGAGGCCTCCGCCTGCGGCAGCGCCGCCAGGAGGTTCGTCTCGCCGGACAGGATGTCATCAACCATCGCCGCCAGCCTGCCACGACGCGCGCTGACGGCACGTGCGCGGTTGATGACGTGGCTTGCGGGAATGCCCTGCTGCGCGCCGGCGGTGCCGAAGGGCGTGGCGCCACTCGTACCCCTCGGGGTCCCCCCACTCGTGCGCGGGGTGCTGCTGACCTGGGGCATGACGATGGAGATGCCGGCGGCGGCGGCGGCGGTGTTGTTGTTGTTGTTGGTGGTGTTGTTGTTGTTGGTGTTGTTGTTGTTGGTGTTGTTGTTGTTGTTGGTGGTGGTGGTGTCCGGGAGCCCCTCCGCGGCGGCCTCCGTGTCCGGCGAGGTCCGGACGGCGGGGCTGCCGCCTCCGGCTGACAGCCTGGCGCTGCCTTCATCCAGGGACTGACGCGTGGTGGTGATGGTGGGCACCGCGGGTGACACGTCGTCCGCATCACCCCGGGGGGGTGACGCGCACACGGCGAGGCTCGGCACACGGCTCCCGGGGCCCCCAGCTGCGCCCGGTGACGGCGGCGTCTGCGGCTGCTCCCCCGCACTCCCCTCCCGCGCCGGAGAGGGCGGCAGCGCGAAGCGGCTCCAGCGGTTAGACACGGGTAAGGGTGTGGACGCTGCCGCCGCCGCCGCCGCCGCCGCCGCCGCGGCGCCGGCGCCTGCGGCGCCGGCCGCCGCGGCAGCGGCGCCGGCTTGTTTCCTCACCCCTCCGGCACCTGTAGCTGGCACGCCCGGTTCTGAAAACCTCCCGCCTCCGGCGGCTACGCCTGCTGCCACCATCGACCTGACAGGGGCCGAGGGGTTGGACGACTGCTCCTGTCCCCGGGGTGAAGCCAGGCCGCCGGCGCCGACGCCGCCGCTGCCCGCGGCGGCCCGCACCCGGGACACCTTGCTGGACATGCCGCCGCCGGCGGCGTTGCCGGCGGCGCCCAGGCCCGCCGCCGCCGCCATGCCTGACGTCAGCTCGCCCTCCCTGGACACGTTGAGCAGCGATGCCGCCAGCACCAGCGCCAGCAGGTGGTGCGGCCCCAGCGCCGCCGCCAGCTCGGTGTGGGTCCGCAGGGTCACGTAGATGCCCTGCAGGTGGTAGGTGGCAGGCGGAGGTTACGAGGTGGCAGGTGGCAGGTGGCAGGTGGCAGGGAGGGGTTGAGAGGTGGTAGGTGGCAGGTGGTAGGTGGTGAGAGCATGGGACGCCAGAGAGCGGGTGGTGTGAGGGGCGGGGGGGGGAGCAGAGCACGAGACTGCCCTTCTGACGTTCCGCGAAACCCAACCCCGCCCTCCCTCCCCCCGCCTCACGCACCTGCAGCACCCCCACCGAGTGCGCCAGGTTGAAGAACCTTCCCGCGCCCTGCTCCCCGGCGATCCGTACCAAGTACGACAGCAGCGCCTCCTCGCCCGCCCCCCCCAGCACCGACAGCGCGATGGGCTGTGCTCGCCGCTGAATGGCGGAGAGCACGTCGCGGGCTTGACTGCGGGGGTGTGAGGGTGAGGGTGAGGTTAGGGTGGGCACGAGGGTGAGCATTTAGGGTTTTACGGGGGCCTAAGCTCGATGAACTGCCCCGCCCCGCCGGGCCGAACCCCTCTCCCTTTCCTCCAGCCCCCTCCCCCAGCCCTCCCCCTCTCGCCAACTATCCTGTCCCGTTGCGTAAAACGGTTTTTATACATCCCCCTCCCCCAGTCCCCTCCCCCAGCCCCCCACCGACCCACCCCAGGAGCTCCTCTTGCTTCATCGCCCAGAGGTTCCCCCGCTGGTTCAGCAGCACCACACTGCTGCGCCTGGCCACCCCCCGCAGCCGCTGCCGGGCCACGCTGGCGGGCAGCGCCGCCACACTGAAGCTGAGGCCCGCCAGCCCCCCCGGCGGCGCCGCCGACGCCAGCAGCATCTCGCCGCGCCGTCGCATTAGTAACAACCCAACCGACACGGCGGCGTCGCCAACCGACACCTCGTCCGCGGGCCCGAACGGCACGATCCGCCGCTCGCCCTCCTCCACCCCCGCCTCTCCCCACGGGGTCCAGCGGTTGACGGCAACCAGGACCGCCATCACATCGCCTGGGCCGGGTTGCGACTGGCTGCCTGGAGCGGTGGCGGCGGCGGCGGCTGGGTGCGGGCCGCTGTGGGGGCGCAGGTGGTGCGCGTGGTAGTTGTGGTGGTGGTTGGAGGTTGAGAAGACGGGAACACACATCATCGACTTGGAGGTGTAGCCCGCGGGGAGCTCCTGGGGCGAGGGGGGGAGGGGGGAGGGGTTTCGAGGGGGAGGGGGTTCGAGGAAGACCCGTGGATGCCCGGGAGGGGGAGGGGGGAGGGGGGAGGGGTTGTTACATGATAGCGCAACCCTTCCCAGCGCCACCGTCCACTGTCCACATTCTGGTCGGTCATGACCGCTGGTGTGCACGCGGTACCCTAACCCTAACCCTAAACCCTACCCCCCCCCCGGGCCCCGGGCCGCACCTCCAGCTCCGAGTTGAACTCCGCCGCCAGTGCCACGTCATCCACGCGGACCAGCCGGGCGTGCCGTACAGCCGAGCCAGCCAGGGTGCCGTCCAGCGGCAGTGTCTGAAGGGGGGGGTGGGGATATATCGGGTGGAGGGGGGTGGGGGGAGGGAGCGATGGAGGGTGTCGGGGGGGTCGGGGTGGGTGGTGGGCACGAGACGACACAGTATGACGGTGAGGCAAGGGTGCTTGGCGGCGGGAGAGGGCCTTATGGCCAGCAGGCAGCGGCACTGACACCGCCACCCGCTCCACCAGCCAGCCCCCCCCCCCCCTCCAGCCAGCTCCCCCACCCACCCTGTTCGAGTCCGCGGCGCTGTGTCTGTTCGCCGGCCACAGCTGCCCCCGGGCGTGATCCACGATGTAGAGCTTGATGACGTCACACTCCACCACCTGAGCGACGACGAGAGAGGAAGGGGTGGAGGGGGAAAGGCGTGGGGGCGTTACAGAAAAGAACCGTTTTTCGACAGAAAAGAACCGTTTACTCGACATGGACAGTGTAGTTGGTGCATGGGCTCGGACGCCTGGAGAGGGGGAAGGGGTGTGTGTGTGTGATGAACCATAACGTGCGGCCTGGCTTTACGACACGCTTGTTTAGGACACGCACATGACCACCCGGTACCCTCCCCCTCCCCCGCCGACCCACGGGTCTCATCTCATACCCCCTCCCCCCCGCACGCACCTTGTACATGGTGTCCAGTATGACGGAGAAGGTGTCCCTCAGAGACATCCCTGGAGCCTCCAGCACCCGCGCGTACAGCTTGAGCAGCATGTCCCGCCGCATGGCCGCCGCCTTCTCCTCCTCGGCGGCCGCAGTCATGGCTCGAGCCATAGCCAGCTCCTCGTGCATGTGGACAGCCAGGGCCTGAGGGCGGGCAGGGGGGGGCCGGCGAGCGAGGTGAGCGGGGCGGAGGGAGGAGGGGCGCGGGAGGGGCGTGGTGAGGCGTACAGGGCACACCGACAACTCCTACTGCGCGGCAGTGTGGGGGAGCTGGCGGTGCCGTTGGCGGCGTTGCGGTTTGGATCGGTTTGGATCTTGATGTTAACGAGGGAGGGGAGAAGGAAGGGGGGGAGGCGGCCCGCTCCTGCCCCCTGCCGCCCCCCTGCCGCCCCCGCTGCTGCCACTCGCCTTGAGGTCCGAGGGCGTGGCGCCCACCAGCACCAGCTGCTTGAAGGCCGCGGTGCCCAGACCCGCAGCCAGCCGCGGCACCACCACACCCGCGGAGGCTACCGCCTCAGTGGTGGTCAGGGGGGCAGCGGCGGCGGAGCCGGCGGCGGCAGGGGCTGCTGCCCCCGTGGTCTCGTCCAGCGTCTTGAGCAGCTTGCACAGCTCCTCCTCCTCCGTGATGAAGCTGTTGCGGGCGGTGGAGTAGCGCTCCATGGCCTGAAGGTGTGAGGGGGGGGGGAGGGGGGAGGGGGGAGGGGGAGGGGGGAGGGGGGAGGGGCGTGAAAACCCGGTTACACAACGTGGGGAGTGTAGCTGGCGCTTGGTGAAGAGGGGGAGGGGGTAGGAAGGGCGGAGGCGGGGGAAGGGTGACGGATGCGACGACGGGGGTGGCATAAAGACGGCCGGGGTGAACAGGGTCTCCCTCCCTCCCTCCCTCCTTCCCTCCCTCCGCACCTTTTTGAACTGCGGGCTGGTGAGGAAGGCCTCCCGGTCCATAGCGTCGCCGCCTCCCAGGCCGCCCCCGAGAGGCTGCGGGGTGCTGCCAGCGCCCGTGGGGGAGTCGGGTCGCTTGGCGCCGCCGTACTGCGAGACACGCCAGGCGGCCAGAGGGACAGCGGCGGCGGACGACAGCGTCAACTCGCACCTCCATCGTCATCGCCTTGGCGCGCAAAGAACCCCGCGGCGGCTCCGGCGCTGCGGACCATCCGACGGCTATAGAAGCTACCGCCCCGAGCCCCCCAGCCCTCCCTCTCCCCCGTCTGTTTCGTTAACTGTTTCTTCCATTCAGTGCCGGCCCGAGGGTTTTCCTCTCATACTCCCTTACCCCCGGGCTTGGGTCCACGGGTCTTCCTCGAAACCCCCGGGCTCGAGTAACCGGTTATTTTCCGTACTCCCCCCCCGGGCTCGTGTAACCGGTTATTTTCTGTACCCCCCCCCGGGATCGTGTAACCGGTTATTTTCTGTACCCCCCCCGGGATCGTGTAACCGGTCCTTTTATTGTACCCCCCCCAGTCTCACCTCCCTCTCCAGCAGGTAGGTCACCATCTCCCCCTTGCCCTTGACCGCGATCTTGCCGCGGACCTTGCACTGGAAGCCCTCCTTGATCAGCTCGTACGTGGTGCTGCTGAGCTGGATCTCGCCCGCGATACCTGGGGGGAGGGGAGCCACGAACCAATCCACGGCCGACAAAGCAAGGGCGATGACGGTTGGGGTCCCAGAAGAGATGACCGCACCATCCGGGGGTCAGTGTCGACCTCATGACCTCACAACGCTTCTTCCGGATGGTCCTACGAGGGCTGGCTTTGGGTCCCCTTCCGCTCCTCCTCCCCTGTCCCCCGCCCTACTATTACACCCATTTCGTGTAACCGGTCTTCATGCCACCCCACCGCCCTCCCCGTCCCTGCCCTGCCGCACTCTCCCCGGCGCTGGCCCCCCACCCCCCGCCGCCTGTGCCTTCGCCGGCGCCGCCGTGCCGCCGCCTCACCGGTGCTCTCCATGCGGCTGGCTGTGTTGCAGGTGTCCCCGAACAGGTGCCACCGGGGGTTCTTGAAGCCCACCACGCCGGCAGTCACGGCGCCGGAGTGCATGCCGATGCGTACGTTGATCTCCGGCTCGCCGCTGATCTCCTGCGAGGAACACCGGCGGCAGGCAACAAAACATCATGCGGCAGGCACCTCCACCCCCGCCACCCCCGCCACCCCACACGCCGGTTCTATCCTTCATACACACGAGTATTCCCCACCACCCCACACGCCCCTATACATAACCCTCCGCTCGCTTCCTGCCCCCTCCCGCACCAGCGGCACCTTCCCGCCGTACAGTCGCCCGCAACACAGCGTCCTGCCTGCCGTGTCCCCCGGCCCCACCAGGAGGCCCCGCCGTACACCCGCCTGGGCTGGTCGCCCCGCCCTCCGATTCCGGACCTCCCCGCCGCCCCCCCCACCTGCAGCAGGGGGACACACGCCCTGATCTCCAGCGCCGCCGCCGCCACCCGCTCCGCATGGTCCACCCGCTCCTCGGGCGCGCCGCCGACCAGCATGTAGCTGTCGCCGATGGTCTCCACCTGGCGGGCGGCAGGCAGGCAGGCAGGGGAAGGCAGTTCCAGGCATCAGTGCCAGGACCGGCCCTTCCCACCCTCGCCGCTCCGCTTCCCAGGCCGGCTCTTCAACCCCTCTCCCCTGCCTCTCCTCCCTCCCGCACTGGCCTCCCCCCGCGACACGCAATGGCCTCTCCCGCCCGCCCAAGAGTTAGAGTGCTGCCTCTGATGCTGCCAGAGCGCGCAGGGCCGCCGTGCCGTACCTTGTAGAGTCCGTACTTCTCCACAATTTCATCGAAAATAGTGTACATGTTGTTGAGGTGGCGCATGGCGTCTTCCGGGGAGATCCGGGACGACAGCAACGTGAAGCCCACGATGTCTGCGTGGCGCCAGGGAGGGCAGCGCAGCGGGCCAGCAGCGGGCCGGGGGGGGCGGGTGCGGGTTTGAAGCGGCGGGCGGCGGGGCCTCCAGACCCCAAGCCAGCCAGCAAGCGAAAGCAATCCGTGCGAGAAGCTCATCATTCCCGTCCGTGATACCGGTGTGTGTGTGTGTGTGTCCCTGGGAGCAGGCCTTAAGCTCCGGAACCAGTCCCCTGCTCGTTCCCCCACCTTCGATCCACGTCCCCGCCGTCCCTGCCCGCGGTCGCCCCCCACCCCGCACGACCCCATCCCTCTCCGCCCCCCCCCGCCGCTATCCCATCCCTCTCCGCCCCCCCCGCCGCTATCCCATCCCTCTCCGCCCCCCCCGCCGCTATCCCATCCCTCTCCGCCCCCCCCCCCCCCCCCCCCCCCCCCGCCGCTATCCCATCCCTCTCCGCCCCCCCCGCCGCTATCCCATCCCTCTCCGCCCCCCCCGCCGCTATCCCATCCCTCTCCGCCCCCCCCGCCGCTATCCCATCCCTCTCCGCCCCCCGCCGCTATCCCATCCCTCTCCGCCCCCCCCGCCGCTATCCCATCCCTCTCCGCCCCCCCCGCCGCTATCCCATCCCTCTCCGCCCCCCCGCCGCTATCCCATCCCTCTCCGCCCCCCCCGCCGCTATCCCATCCCTCTCCGCCCCCCCCGCCGCTATCCCATCCCTCTCCGCCCCCCCCGCCGCTATCCCATCCCTCTCCGCCCCCCCCGCCGCTATCCCATCCCTCTCCGCCCCCCCCGCCGCTATCCCATCCCTCTCCGCCCCCCCCGCCGCTATCCCATCCCTCTCCGCCCCCCCCGCCGCTATCCCATCCCTCTCCGCCCCCCCCGCCGCTATCCCATCCCTCTCCGCCCCCCCCGCCGCTATCCCATCCCTCTCCGCCCCCCCCGCCGCTATCCCATCCCTCTCCGCCCCCCCCGCCGCTATCCCATCCCTCTCCGCCCCCCCCGCCGCTATCCCATCCCTCTCCGCCCCCCCCGCCGCTATCCCATCCCTCTCCGCCCCCCCCGCCGCTATCCCATCCCTCTCCGCCCCCCCCGCCGCTATCCCATCCCTCTCCGCCCCCCCCGCCGCTATCCCATCCCTCTCCGCCCCCCCCGCCGCTATCCCATCCCTCTCCGCCCCCCCCCGCCGCTATCCCATCCCTCTCCGCCCCCCCCGCCGCTATCCCATCCCTCTCCGCCCCCCCCCGCCGCTATCCCATCCCTCTCGTCGCGTCCTCACCGGTGAACAGCACCGTTGCCGAGGCGAACGAGTCCGCAATGGTTTGCGCCCGCTGCTCCGGACCCGCCTCCCACCAGCGCAGCTCCTGCAGCGGCGGAGGTCGGAGGTGGAGGTGGGGGCGGAGGTCGGAGGTGGAGGTGGGGGCGGAGGTGCGGGTGGAGGTGGGGGCCGGTGTAACAACCTCCAGCCATGCCGCCTAAAACCCTGGCCCCAGCCGTGTCGGGCAAGGCGACGTCCCCCGCCCCCGCCTACAGATCCCGGCTCACGTGGGCCACCCTGGACCAACCCCCCGCGTGCCCCGGCGCACTATGAAACCATCCCCCTCCCCTTCCCTCCCTTCCTCCCCCGGGTTTTACTTGCAACCCCTCGGGGCTTTTGGCCTCTTCCCCTTCTTCCCCCCTCCCTGACCTTCAGCTGTCGCGCTATCCGCGGCGGCACCATGCTGTTGAGCAGGGTGTCGCTGATGCGTGCTTCCTCCTCGGCCTGAGCGGTTTAGGGTTCAGGGCTTAGGGTTTTAGGGCTTAGGGTCGCAATCCAGACTCCTCCCCTCCCGCGCACCCTCCCACGCACCTTCCACCTGGCGTTGTCGATCTCATTGACGAGCCGTGACACGTAGTTCGCTAGCACATCGGTTTCCGGGGGCTTGCGGAAGTTGACAGCCTCGCTCTCAACGTCGCCGTCCACCCCGACCTGCGTGTGCGTGCGTGTGTATGTTTGTGTGCGTGTGTGTGTTTGTTTTTGTTTGGTGTGTGGGGTGTGTGGGGTGTGTGTTTGTGTGTGTACGGGGTGTGTGTGTGTGTGTGTGTTGCTTTTTGAGCTGCGTGCGTGCGTGGCCGAGGATGCAGCGGCGAAGGTAGGCAGGGAGGAGGCGCCGAGGGGCACCTTCCGACCTCCCAGAAGCCTCCGGCAGCAAGACCACACGTGTGTCGTACTGTCGTACTGGCCCCCGCGCTGACCCCGCCTCCCCCGGATTGGGTTCACGGCTTCCCCCCGCGTCCTCCCGACTGCCCCCCCTCCTCTTCAACAAGGCTCTCCAGCAAGCTGCTCCAAATGTATGCCCCCAACGGGTTTTTCTTCGTATACGGGTTTTCCTCGCAACCCTCCCCACACGGCATTACCATGATCATGCGTTTCAAGTATTTGAGCATGGTTTCGATGGGCATTATGACATAGGTTGTGGCGTCTCTTCCGAAAAAGTAAGCCGAGAGGCCCAGACACACGATGATGACCGTCGTCAGCACGATGTTCAGACCGGCGTTCAATTGTACCGATTTCGTCACGTCGTACCTGCGCAGGGTGTACGGCAGGGGACAGCGGCAGGTGCTGCAGGTCAGAGCACCTACCCACGGGTCGCGATCAAGCCCACCGAGATGAGGGGCCGCTCCGACGTCCCCCCTGCCCCCCCCCCCGGCGGCTGCACATGGCACCTCCCTCCCCCCCCCGTGCTGCACCCACCCGCCATCTCCCGCCCCCGTTTTCCCCGAGTCTGCTCTCCACCGCCCTTCTTCCCTCCACGGCTTCCCTCCACGGCTTTCCTCCCTTCCCTTTCCTCCCTTCCCTTTCCTCCCTCCCTTTCCTCCCTTCCCTTTCCTCCCTCCCTTTCCTCCCTTCCCTTTCCTCCCTCCCTTTCCTCCCTCCCTTTCTGCAGGGCCGCCACACACAGCCAGGCCGCCTGCACGCCACATGCCGCGACACCACCAACCGCCCATCCCCCCCTTTCCGCTTTCCTCACAGATCCCCGCCCCTCCGGGCCCGTCCCCCCCCCGCGGCGCACAGGTTTCCTTGGTACACGGTATTTTCCCTCGTACACGGGTGTTTCCTCGTACACGGGTTTTCCTCCCAATTCCCCCCCGGGCGTGCCCACCCACCAGATGGTGCTGTAAGGGTCGGGTGCGTCGCACACCTCCAGGGAGGGCCCCTCGTACTTGGCGCACTCCACTTGGGTGCGCAGCTGCAGCCGGCTCCGCATGTCCGTACGGTCGTACTGCAGGAAGTTGACGAGCGTGTTGTTGATTGCGTCAACGTACGACAGCAGCAGCACGGGGTGCGGCGCGTTCACGAGGAACGACTCCGGCGACATGACCCCGTACGACAGCAGCTGGATCCGGTTGTAGTCGGCGGCCTGGAGGGCAGGTGGTGCCGCGGCGGCAGCCGCGGGGAAAGTATCAGCCGGGAGAGGAGAGAGGGCGCGGCGGTGGTAGCGGCCGGTGCGGCCCACACCGCCGGCCTGCTAGCGCCACAGCCCTCCCGGATCCGACTGCAGGCGCACCGCCTCCATGCCGAGGAACGGAATGCGACTCGCTCCGCCACCGCCCCCCCCTGCTGCTGCCCGTCTCCACCAGGGAGCCTCCGGTCTCCCACCCTTCCGCCCCACCGCCCAGCCGACCCCGTCCTGACCTTCCCTCGTCGTTTCCCGTCCGCCCTCGCTCTCGCTCTCGCCCGCAGCCCCCCCCCCCACGGCCAAGTCAACTCGCTCGTGTTCCTCAAACACCCGCTCAACACGCTGCCCCGGCCGGTAGTCTTCCGGGACTCACAGTCGGCGGCGTGGTCTGCAGGAACGTGGCCACCACCAGCACGAACAGGATGATGACGACACACTTGCGAGTGGTGGACTCCGCTAGCAGCTCGCCCAGCACGGTGGGTCGGATGGGACCCTGAGGCAGCCCGGGTGGGGGGTGCAAAGTTACCAGGGAGGAGCGGATGTATGGTACTGAGGTCGGAGGTTCTAGGGATCTAAAACCCTAACACCCTAAAGCCGTAAAAACCTAAAACCCAGGCCCCCTCCCTGCCTGTCCTCCCCTGCCTGTCCTCCCCTGCCTGTCCTCCCCTCCCCTGCCTGCCCTCACATTGCCCAGCCCCTCCCCTGCTTGCCCTCACATTGCCCAGCCCCTCCCCTGCCTGCCCTCCCCTGCCTGCCCTCCCCTGCTTGCCCTCACATTGCCCAGCCCCTCCCCTGCCTGCCCTCACATTGTCCAGCCCCTCCCCTGCCTGCCCTCCCCTGCCTGCCCTCCCCTGCTTGCCCTCACATTGCCCAGCCCCTCCCCTGCCTGCCCTCACATTGCCCAGCCCCCTCCCCTGCCTGCCCTCACATTGCCCAGCCCCTCCCCTGCCTGCCCTCCCCTGCCTGCCCTCCCCTGCTTGCCCTCACATTGCCCAGCCCCTCCCCTGCCTGCCCTCCCCTGCCTGCCCTCCCCTGCTTGCCCTCACATTGCCCAGCCCCTCCCCTGCCTGCCCTCACATTGCCCAGCCCCTCCCCTGCCTGCCCTCCCCTGCCTGCCCTCCCCTGCTTGCCCTCACATTGCCCAGCCCCTCCCCTGCCTGCCCTCCCCTGCCTGCCCTCCCCTGCTTGCCCTCACATTGCCCAGCCCCTCCCCTGCCTGCTCTCACATTGCCCAGCCCCTCCCCTGCCTGCCCTCCCCTGCCTGCCCTCCCCTGCTTGCCCTCACATTGCCCAGCCCCTCCCCTGCTTGCCCTCACATTGCCCAGCCCCTCCCCTGCCTGCCCTCACATTGCCCAGCCCCTCCCCTGCCTGCCCTCCCCTGCTTGCCCTCACATTGCCCAGCCCCTCCCCTGCCTGTCCTCCCCTGCCTGCCCTCACATTGCCCAGCCCCCTCCCCTGCCTGCCCTCACATTGCCCAGCCCCCTCCCCTGCCTGCCCTCCCCTGCCTGCCCTCCCCTGCCTGCCCTCACATTGCCCAGCCCCCTCCCCTGCCTGCCCTCCCCTCCCTGCTTGCCCTCACATTGCCCAGCCCCTCCCCTGCCTGCCCTCCCCTGCCTGCCCTCCCCTGCCTGCCCTCACATTGCCCAGCCCCCTCCCCTGCCTGCCCTCATATTGCCCAGCCCCCTCCCCTGCCTGCCCTCCCCTGCCTGCCCTCACATTGCCCAGCCCCCTCCCCTGCCTGCCCTCCCCTCCCCTGCCTGCCCTCACATTGCCCAGCCCCTCCCCTGCCTGTCCTCCCCTGCCTGCCCTCCCCTGCCTGCCCTCACATTGCCCAGCCCCTCCCCTGCCTGCCCTCCCCTCCCAGGCCCCTCCCTGGCCCCTCCCCTGCCTGCCCTCACATTGCCCAGCCCGTGCGGCTCCATGCCGTGTTTGGCCCTCTTGCGCAGCTGCAGCACCTTGAGCAGCCGCAGAGCGCGGACCAGCCGCAGCACTCGCAGCACCCGGGTGATGCGACCTGGGGCGAGGGGGTTCGAGGAGGAATCGTGGATGCCCGAAAAAACCGTTTAGGACAGACGTTTTGAGATGCATGCTGGAGGGGGAGGGAGGCGGGCGGCGGGTGAGGCGGGAGGCATCAGGCAGGCGACGCTGCGAGCGGCGCGGAGAGCGGGCAGGCCGGGGCCGCCCCCCGGTGCTGGCTGCCTGGACCCGGGCCACCCCTTGCTCCGCCTGCAGCTGCCCGGGCCCCTGCAGCCGCCACGTCATTGCATGTTTCCACCCATGCGCGGTTAGGTTATTTGATTGGGAAGGCGGGCGGACGCCCCTTGTTGCTCGTTCTGCCGGTGCCGGCTACTACTGCGCCACCGGGTGCACCCGCCCCACTGCCACTACTTCGCCACCGGGTGCACCCACCCCAGCCCCCCCTTCCCCCCCTGGCCTGTCCTCAAAGCGACAGAGCCCCGCACGGTTGAGCAGGGGTTGCCCCTCATCAGAGCAGGGAGCTCCTCCACCACCCTGCACCCCCTCCGCCCTGGCCGTTACCCAGCCCCAACGGCAGCGAACGAACTGACAGTTGCCTCCTAACCAACAACGACCCAACCCCCGCACCACCACGTGCAATCGTCACTCTCTCGCCCGCACCACCCCCCCCACCATCACGCCCCTGCACTGGGCGCCTCGGCGGCTGCTCCCCAGACTCGGTCGACTCACCCATCTGCGCGCCGATTCGCGCGGCCCTCCCGGCCCGAGTTATCTGCAGAGCGTTGGAGTCATCGTTCTTCAGGATGTTTTCCGCGAACAACTGGATGTCCAGGATCAGGCTCGCGGTCCCCACTAGGTCCACCCAGAAGAAGAAGCTGTGAGCAGGCCGCGGCGTTAGTCAGGGTGCACGTGGTTGAGGGCCGAAGGGGGGAAGGCGTGGTACGGCGGGGAGCAGACATGACAAGCCAGAAACAAACCACGTGGACACGTGACAGTTTCTTGGTTGTTACGGATGGGTCCGTGTGTGACGTACCTTAGTATGTACTTGTCTACAAAGACGACGCTCAGTATCACCTCGAGGGAAAACACGATGAAGAAGGCGAGCTGCGCGCGGCGGCACGATGCAGCGTCGGTTGACACCGCAGGCGTGTTTTCTTAAGTGTATGTGACTTGCGCGCAGCATATATCCGCTACCCAAAACGACATTGAGATTTCCTTAACTCACCAGGAAGCCTGACACCGCTGTCCGCGCCGCAATTGAACCAGCCGTTACGTCGCAGACGTCCACCGCATATAAACAGAAGATAGTTATAGTCACAGTGAATAATAGCCAGTATTTGCTTGTAAAAAACGCGTCAATCCGCGAGCAGGTGCCCCTGCCGAACACTGCTTGCGCGTGCCGCTTTCTCCAATTATTGAGAGCCCACCACCAGTCATGGGGCCGTCCGACACTTTCAACGTGATGCAGCGTCTCATCGAGAGTCGCTGTAATTCCCGAGGGGGTGCCGGGCAGCACAGCTGTTAGCGCCGAATGCTCCTCGTGCTGCTGTGGCAGGCTGGCGGGTGCCTCCAGATCTGCCGGAGCTACCGGCACGCCCATTCGGGCAGCCCGGCGCAGCCGGGCTACGCCGCAAGACTACTCGTCCATTCCGGGCGGCACGGATTCTCAGGACAACTGCCTCAAAGTCGGTGGGCCATAACGTATACGATCTCGAATCAATATATCTGCCGATTTTGGATACGCGAGTGTTCCGCCCAGGCAATCAGTTTTGGAATGTGAAAGTTATGTCGTTGCGCCAGGTCCGCCAAGGGTCTTCCTAATTGTGAGGTACGAAGCAACGTTTTATAATGTTCAAAATTCCATAGATAGTGCAGTTGAAAGTTTCCAGTTTCAGAAATATCGTAGCGTTGTGGAACTTTGGTCACTCAGCTAGCCTGGCTACGGTCGTAACTGATGCGCTTGCAGTCGACGTGTCGGTGCCGCTGTTGCTCTGTATAGCATGGCAGCTGCTCAGCGTGGTGCAGTACATTATGTACGAATTGAAAAATACTGCGCAGGGAGGCTTGACTAGACTGTCATTGTAAGCTTATCATTCGGTAGCCTGGATACGAGGGTTGGGGTGGATTTAAGGGTGCTTTCAATGCGGCGGCCGCGAAAGGCATTTTCCTGAACAAGCTATGGCATCTCCTGGCAGCTATGGCAGCAGCTATGGCAGCAGCTACGGTGCGGGCAGCCTTGGTGGGCAGCCTTCAAGGACACAACCTTCACTGGAGACAACGATAGATCGGTCTTGGCAATTTGATCACGGACAGCACAAATCTAAGTGCCGCAAGGATGCGGCCATGTTTCTGGAGGATCATCTGCGGGTGCTTGCAAAGGTGCGCGCTGCAGCCGATGGGGCGGCTAAGAAAGGCGATGTGCATCCCAGAAGGCGCTCTCGCGCGCAGACCCAAGGCGACTGCGTACCATTAACGATGGCATGTCCATATGCACAGGACAGCCCTCCAGCCTCCCGTAGAAAAAGCCTCCTGCCCTCACCACCACCGAAACCCCGTGTCCGCGGGCCCCTCCGCTGCGTTGTTCCGAAACCAGAGGGGCCTGCACCCTCTCATGCCCACTCGCGCTACCCGATACGTGCTTTAGGCTCCTGCCAACCTGGCAAGAAGACGTCCATGTCGGGAAGCGTAGCCGCCTTTGAGAGTGCACCCCCCGGCACCCACCGTGAGCGTAGCCTGTGCGGGACCAACACAACAAGCAAACGCTCGCTGCACAGTCGCATCTAATGGCGGGGCATGTTGTGGTATAACCCCTCACCGGCGACCGGGCCCCCCCCCCCCGCCCTTCAGAGCCGCGAACCGCACGACAGCGACGGCGCGGTACGGCAGGCCGTCATCGAGCGGCTGCAGGCGCTGCTGCGAGACATCTTCCCTCCCCCCTCGCGGCTGCACCTCGTGCCGTACGGCTCCTTCCTCAGCTCCTGCTACAGTCACAGCTCCGACCTGGACCTAGCGCTGTCGGGGTCGGTGGCGGAGGGCGTGGTAGCGGGGGCGCGCCACACGGCTGCGGCGGCGCCGAAGCCGACCTCGGGCGCGCTGGTGGGTGGCGCCGGCAGCAGCCGGCAGCAGCCGGGCAAGGGGGTTTGGGTGTGGCGAGAAGACCCGGTGACACGACATGGGATAAGGAGGGAGCAGGGGTGGGGATGGGATGTGGGCGCCGGGGCAGCTACGGTCGAAGGCTTGGGAGGACGTGTCCCCGGCGCTGGTGTGGCGGCAGCCGCCCACCCCACCCCACCGGCACTCCGCATTGCTTGGCCTCGAGGCTTCGGCCAAGAGCATGTCTGCCTCAGCGTCGGGTTAATATCGCTCATTACTCACCATGGTGAGTAACTGGGTGGGGTGTCGCAGCGGCGACCACCACCACCACCACCACCACCACCACACGGCAACCACCGCCGCGCCAGCTCCCTCGACTCCCTCGAACCCGCAACCGCGTGCGTGCCCCCCCCCCCCCTTACGGGCTGCGGCAGGAGGTTCTGGGGGAGGAGGCCTGGGTGGAGCTGCTGCGGCGGATGGCGGACGCGCTGGAGGAGCGCGGAGTGACCCGGGGGTCGGTCACCCGCATCCTGGAGGCTCGAGTTCCGATCATCAAGTGGGTGTGACGAACACGCACAGCTGCCCCTCGGCGCCGCACCGCAGCACGATCTCCACTCACAGCCCCAAGTCCAGATCCAGATGCATACACGCCTGCCCGGCCGCCGCAGTTCGGCTGACCCCCGTACCTAGTCCCACCGGGAGAACCCACGTGACTCAACCTGACCCGACCTGACCTGACCTGACCTGGCGTCGCCCGGTGTGTGTGTGCGTGTGTGTCCCCCCTCCTCCCCCTCCTCTTCCCCCTCCCCCTCCTCCCCCTCCTCCCCCTCCTCCGACCATGCGCCAACTATCCTGTCCCGTCGCGTAAAACGGTATTTACCCCCCCCCCCTCCTCCGCTGGCCGCCAGGTTCGTGGATGCTAGCAGCGGCATCGAGTGCGACATCTGCGTCACCACCCGGGGCTGCGACTTCAAGGGCTCAGTCATGCGGCTGCTGCACGGGCTGCAGCCCTCCCTGGCGCCGCTCATCAGGCTGGTGGGCAGGGCGGGAACAGCGAGGGAAAAGGGGGCCGGGGAGGGAAGAAAAAAGGGGCTAGAAAGGGAGGGAGGCGGAAAAAGGGAGGCATGAGGGTGAGGGCGGCGGGTGCCTGGTTGCCAGGACGCGTCGATGCCCCCCCTCCCCGCTGTTTGAGCGCTGCTCCTCCCTCCACACACACACGCACGCACACCCGCTCTCGCTCTCTCCCCCGCAGGTGAAGCTGTGGGCCAAGCAGCACGACATCAACTCGGCGCACTGCGGCACCCTCAACAGCTGGAGCCTGGCCCTCATGGCGCTCTTCAGCCAGCAGTCCTACCCGGGGGGCGCGCTGCTGCCGCCGCTGTGGAAGCTCTTCTACGACGAGGAGCCCAGCGGCGCGGGGGGGAAGGGAAGGCCGCTGCAGGTGGGGCGGGGGGGAAGGGAAGGCCGCTGCAGGTGGAGGGGGGGGGCGGCAGCCTGCAGGGGCGGGAGCGAGGGTCCGGGACCGGGCCACAAAACGTGGGCACTAGCCCTACCTAAGGTAGGGCTAGTGCTGGGGCGCTAGCAAGGACACCGTGCTGGCGTGGGGCCCCACCGAGCCCTCTGTCCCGTGGTTCGCGCCCTTACAGGACAAGACGGTTCAGCTGGACCGGATGCTGGTGGTGGCGGCCGCCAGGTGGGCGGCAGGGCGGGCGGGGAGGGAAGAGCCTCCCGCCCCTCCCTCATACCCCCCTCATACCTCATCCGCCGCTGGCTGTCCTGGCCCCCCCACAAGTCTGCGGGTCCACGGGTCTCCCTCGAACCCCACAAGTCTGCGGACATGTACCGGCCTCTTCATGGCCCCCTCACGCCGCCGTCTTCCATCCCCTGCCCTCCCCCTACCCGGTTTTGCGTGTCGCTAACGGTACCGACCCACGGTTCTCGTTCCCCCCACCGCACCCGCACGTCTCAGGTGCGGCGAGGAGGGCGACCGGCTGCTGCCCCCCATCTGGGCGCAGTCCGAGCCCCCCGGCCTGCTGGAGCAGCTGCTGTGGTTCCTCAGCTGCTTCACCGCCATCACGGGGCAGTGGCGCGACAACCCGGCGCACAGGCGCGTGACGACGAGGACGAGGAGGGGGGGAGGGGGGGTGCGGAGGCGGGAGGGCGCTGGTGTGGGGCCGGGGGCTGCTGCTGGGGGCAGACTGCCTGTTAGAGGGGTGCTGCAGCGGGCGAGCTGCAGCGGGCGGCTGCAGCGGGCCCCAGGAGCTCCGTCCTGTCCCCCGGTGGCTGCCCGCCGCTGCGGAGGAAGGTACCACCACCACCACCAGCAGCACCACCACAAACCACCATCAGCATCACCACCACCACCACCACCACCACCACCAGCAGCACCACCATCACCACCACCACCACCACCACCACCACCACCACCACCACCAGCATCGCTGCACAACCTTGAAGTGCGTTTGCTTTCCGGCGGGCCGCGAGCACGAGTGTGGGTATGTTTTTTGGGCTCGCAGGAACTGGCGCGTGAGCCCCTGGCTGGCTCGCGGCTACACCTCCCGCTTCCCGAAGGCTTACGTGGCCGCTGTGGAGGAGCCGTTTGACTGCAACGACAACACGGCGCGGAGCGTGGGCATCCGGGTGGGTGGCTGGGTGGTGGCTGGCTGGGTGGGTGACAGGGTGGGCGTTCGGGTTGGTGGCTGAGTGGTGGCTGGCTGAGTGGATGCATGCGAAGGCGGAGGTGCAGGTCTATTTGTCAAAGTGAGGGGTCAAGGGAGGGCGTCGCTGTTCCGCGCCCGCCTCTCCACCAAACTCTCCCCCAACCCAACACACTCGCACAGGAGCGGAACGAAAACACACTGCCGTACATCGCCTGGGTGTTTGGGCACTCGGTCCACGTCCTGAGGAACGTGGCCACCTCAGCTGGTGAGCGCGGCGGGCGGTGGGGGGTGGGGTGGCGGCGGTTAGTTGGGGTGGGGTGGCGGTGGGGGGTGGGTTGGCGGCGGGCGGTGGGGGGGTTGATGGACGGGCCTGACGGCTTCGGTGGAGGATATTTTCCAGGGTAGGGGCCACCGCCACCGCCGCTGCACGAAGAGCTCCCGTGTCTTCTACTCCGGCTCAGTGCACGCCCCCTCCCGGGCCGCCCTGTCGCAGACGCTGCTCGCGCCCTGACCTGGCTGTTTGGCCCGGAAGCGCTGCCGTGTGTGGGCTTGCAGCAGCTGGAGGTGCGGCTCGGGGCGGGGCGGGGCGGGGCGGGGGGGGGGTGCGGACTAGGTCAGGGAGGGCCGGGTTGGTATCGGGTGCTGGCCGAGAGGCGTGTGGGGAGGGCGGGACTTGAACCCTCGTGCTGCGGTGACGCACCGCCGCATAGTCCTTCCTCCTCCCGCGGCTGAAGATGGCGCGACCTGGGTTGGGTGGCGTTGTGCAGGTGCCTGCGGGGGGGGTCCCCGCCGAGCTGACACCGTGCCTGGAGCAGATGGCCACGCGTAGGGCCCTTGAGGGCAGTGGGGGCGCTCACAGCTGGGAGGCGCAGCAGCAGCAGCAGCAGCTCGATGAGGCGGCGGCGCGGGAGAAAGCACACATGACGTTCAGGTGCGGCTGGCGTGGGGTGGGACGCAAAACAAGCCTGGTAAGGGGGACGAAAGGTGGCGCAATCGTTGCTGTTATTGGTTGGTGGTGGTAGTGAGGGTGGTGGTGGTGGTGTGTTTCGTTGGTATTGACGATATGCCCATGTCTGTGCTGTTTGCTGGGCTTTCGCGCCCCTCCATCTCCCCCCTACTCCCGCACAGGGCACTCATCGATGCCACCCGTGTTGGCTCGCCCATCATGACCCTGGACGAGTGGCGCCACCACAACCAGTTTAACCGCTCGCGCCCGCCCCACGCCTGGCACCGCTTGGCGCTTCCCTCGCGACCCAGCCACCAACCACCGCCGCCGCGCCAACAGCAACCGCCGCCGCCGCAGTACATCCTTCATCGGGAGCAGCAGGGCCAGCGGCCGCAGATGGCGCCCTACCAGCTGCCGCAGCAGCAGCAGCAGCAGGGCTTTGCGCTGCCGCCGGGCTTGCTGCCATCCGCGAGCCAGGGGGGTCAGGGAACTGCCGAGGACGCGAGGGCGCTCGTGGCAGCGTTAAACGCGAGGGGAATGTCAAACGACAGCGGCAGCACCAGCGGGGTTGGTGGCAACAGCGCGGGGCAGGCCCTGTTGGAGGCGCTGTTAGCAAGGCCGGCGAGGGACCGTGCCACGGCGGCGGCCGAGAGGGCTGAGTCTGCGAGTAACGCTGCCGCGGCGGTGTTCGAGCGAGCTGGCTTCCACCTGTCGGGGCCAGGGGTCCGCCAGGGCGGCGGCGCCGCGCCGCCGCGGCCACCGCCGGGCTTTGTGGGCAACCTCTTCGGGCCGCTTGGCGTGCAGCCGGCACAGCGGCCACAGCAGCAGCAGCAGCAGACCCTGCAGCAGCTGGGGTTCAACATCTTCGGCGCGCAGCAGCTGCAGGCGCCGCAGCTGCCGCAGCCGCAGCTGGGGGCAGCGCAGCAGGCGCCGCAATCGGATCCCCTCGATCTGCAGCAGGAAGAGCTGCAGGCGCTGCTGAGGCTGCTGAGCACCTCCGCAGCGGAGGCAGCTGGCGGCGGGCCGGACGATGCCGTATCGTCCTCCAGCCTGCAGTCGCCGTACACCACACCTCAGCAGCTGCAGTCGGCGTATCAGCAACAGCAGCAGCAGCAGGGGGCGGCGGTGTGGGGTGGGCAGCCGTCGTACGGTCAATTGTACGGCAACACGGGCGCAGGCGCGGGGCCCTTGGGTTTGGGAGCGGGCTTGCAGCAGGGGGGGTCGCAGCTGCAGGGGCAGGGGAACCCCCCTGCGCTGGTTGCCGGATTCGATGTGCGGACCCAGTCGCAGGGGCTGGTTGCAGGTCAGGGGGCGCAGCAACAGCCGTTTCAAATGGCGGCGCCGGCATCGCACGCGGCTGCTTTCGCGCGGATGGTTGACCAGCGGTTAGAGGAGCAGTGGAAGCAGCAGGCGTTCAATGGAGTGTTTGGGGGCGGCCAGTTGGGGCCTGGCTCCGCAGCCATTGCGGCATCGGCCATTGGGGCGGCCCGGTCATCATCAGCACCCTTCACGGCCGGATCATCGTCAGCGCCCTTCACGGCCGGATCGTCGTCGGCGCCCTTCACGGCCGCCGCAAGCAACGGCGGCGCTGGCGCTGGCGCCACTGAATTGTTGGGCGGGTCGCTGGCATGGTCGCAGCCACCGAACGGCGCCGGAGCCCCTGCAAGACCGCTCAACGCGCCTACGTCGCTTTTCGGGCTTGGGGGGTATGCCGCCGGCGAAGCCGGGGGAGCGGGGCTTGGCAGCAGCAACCCCCCGGTGGCTCAGCCGCAGACGTGGGGGGTGAGCGGTGGTGGCGCGGCTGCTTACAACCCTATGCTGTCTTCGCCGGTTCCGGGTGGCGTTGGGGGCCCGGCGGTGCGACAGGAGGGTCTGCCCGGCGGATGGGGCGGACAGCAGGGGCAGCAGAGGCTGGGCGGGGGGGTGGGGGGATCGCTGTTTTGGGAGCTGGGGGGGTCCTGAGCGCCGCAATGCTGGGTGGGGGGGTCCTGAGCGCTGCAATGCTGGCTGGGGGTGGGTTTGACACGTGCTGCTGAGCGGCTTGATGAGTGGAAGATGAGGGCACGGGAGGGAGGGAGGGAGGGAGGGGGGCATATAGCCCGTTTACACGACATAGGTATGGGGGGTTGTCAAAACCGTTTACGCAACCGGAAACTATAGTTGGCGCATGGGGGGGGGGCCCTGCGGATCAACAGCAACCAACCGAACTGTACTTGAGGCCTTGTCAGCGAGTTGACTGGAGGCGAGACGGATACTGAGTACCCTTGCTGGAGGCCAGGCGCGAGCAGCTACGGGCTGCGGGCTGGTGGTTAGGGCGCACCCGCTGCAGGATGGCGTACGAGCGCCGTATGGCGGTATCTGGCCCCCCCTGGACGCATCACATCACCCTCGTTGACTCTGGACTCGGTGCTTGCCGCACCGTTGTAATTATATAGGAGGGAGCGAGCTGGCTGTCGGGGGCCAGCTGCTCGGCTCCCTGATATCATGTTCACGTTTGGGAATTCCAGCGTTTCAGTCCCTGGGTTGCGCCGAGCAGTCCTCAGGGGCTCTTAGCCTCCAGGCTATACCGTGGTTGGCAAGACCGCAGTACAGGCATCAAGACCGCAGTACAGGCATCAAGACCACAGTGCGCTGCGTCTCAAGGCCTCCTCTGACGCCCGCTGCACATGGGTACAACTGCAGGTGCCGGGTGCGAATGGTTTGCTGCCGGTCCGGGCCGGTCCCGCAGCACACAACGGCACATGCGCAGGGCCCTGCAGCTCTTGCAAGGACAGCCGGGCCGTACCGGCCCCGCAGGGCGCGAAGCGTACGGGCCGGTGGCACCTCAACCCCTACCCACTCATCCTTCTGGCCCCTCCCCTCTCCCGTCTGTTCTGAACGGTTTTTCCTGGCATCAACGAGTCTTCCTCGAACCCTCTCACACACACCCAGGCGGAGCTTCCGTCACCTGCGGCAGTAGCACCGACGCCTCTCACAACCCACGCAAGGCACCGCCGCCGCCAGGGTTGATCCCCGAACCAACATACCCTACCCACACGCCCCAACCCGACCAGCCCTCGCGGCTGCGCTCCCTAGGACGTCATGGCCTCCGGCAGCGGCGGCAGCGGCCGTGCGATGTAGTACGTCCGCGCCGCCGCCAGCCTCTCGTCGACGACGTTGACGGCTGGGTCGGCACGGCGGAGCAGGTTGCTGTCGCGAGGGCCCATCACGTGCGCGCCGGGCGCGTGCTGCGCCGCCGCCAGGCCGCTGAGGCAGTAGCATGTGTGGTAGAAGTCCACCGGCTTCCCGGGCTTGTCGCGCAGACCGCCCTTGGAGGCCTGGCAGCACCTGCAGCGCGGTACGGCACAAGGTGAGGCACGGGTGAGGGTCGGGGAGGGGGTGGTGTGGTGTGGTAGCGGACTGCCAGCGACGGCACGAGAACACGTTCACTCCCGGGCTGTGTCCCGTCCCCCCAAGCGCCGCCATATCCCAACTCCCACCCCAGCCGGGCAGTAACGTGTAACACCACACCACGAACCCGCACCAGATTGTATATCAACACCACATGCATTGCCGGATGCCCGACAGCCTTGTAAACGCGCCTGCCTCTTCACACTTCACACATCCTATCTACGCCCCACCCCACCGGCCGGCTGCCATGCGTACGACACGCACTTTAGGATCCACAGCTGCAGCGCCTCATAGTTGCACAGCGGAGGTGGAGGGGCCGGCGGCGGCGGCGGCGGCGGGCCCCCTCCCCCTTGCTGCTGCTGCTGCAGCGCCTGCTGGTACGCCGCGTGCTGCTGCTCCTGCACCAGCAGCATCTCGGGGTCCGGCGGCGGGCAGATGTTGAAGGCCGCCACGTTGATGCATGCGAGCTGCGTGGTGGCCAGCTCGGCAGCCTGCGGGGGGGGAGGTGAGGTGGGAGGGCGCGGGTTGGGAGGGGAGGTGGGAGGGGGCGGGGCGGGAGGGGGCGGGGTGGGAGGGGAGGGAGAGGGGGCGGGGTGTGAGGGGAGGTGGGAGGGGGCGGGGTGGGAGGGGAGGGGATTTTACAAGAGAATCCGCGAATCCACGGCCGACAAACCGAGGACGGCGAAGGTGGTGGTCCAGCGGAGAGGCGCGGCAAGCAGACGGAGCGGAGGGGGAGGGTGCGGGGAGGTGTGTGTGGGTGACACCGCGCACGTAGGAGCAGCGTGGGGAGCGGCTGTCAGCGACAGCTCACCTCATGCGCCGCCGCCGCCTGGTCCAGCAGCTCCCGGGCGGCCGCCGCCTTGCTCGCGCTGTGCCGCGCAGCTGCGCCCCTCAGCGCCCCGTCCGCCTCCTCGCTGGCCGCTAGGGCCCGGCTTCGGAGCGACTCGTAGGTGTGCATGCGGGCGTGCATGTCCTCCTCCACCTGTGAGGGACAGCGCGGGTGGGGGGGGGCGGGGGCCGGGTGGGGAGGGAACGACGGCGGCGAGGGGGGCGGGGCAGCCGTGATGCGGGTTTGCGAGTTGGTCGGCTAGCCCGGGTGACCCACTAGGCACCCGCCTGCATGGCCTCCCTCCCTCTGCAGCGCACTCATCAGCACACAGGGTGGCCCCTCATCTGCCGCCGCTCCCTTCGGGGATGCCCCGCTCCCTCCCGCCAAGGCGCCCAGCCCCGCTTCCCCCTTTACCACAGCCCTTCCGTCTACTCGCCAACCATCTCTGCTGGGACCCCCATCGTTCGTCTGTCGGCCGTGGATTCGAGGATTATATTGTACCCCCCCCCCCTACCACGCTCCCCCCCCTACCACGCTCTCCCCTACCATGTAAACGGTTTTATGCCACCCCCCACCACGCTCCCCCCCTACCAGCTCGAAGGGCGGCGAGGCTGCCATCATGGGAGCTGGCGGCACCTGCAGCTCCTCGCGGGGCGCCGCGGAGGGCGGCACCTGTGGGGGGGGGTACAGAGAAGAACCGGGGCAGGGGGGAGGGAGCGCGTTGGGGCGGGCAGCCGAGGGGAGCCAAGGTAGGCACAGCCCTGACTGCATCGGGGCCCCGTCTGCACCCGCTTGCAAATTGAAGCAGCCGCAGCAGCCGCAGCAGCGGCAGCAGCCGCAGCCGCAGCAGCCGCAGCAGCCGCGCACCGGTGGCAGCCGCAGCAGCCGCAGCCGCAGAAGCAGCAGCAGCAGCCGCAGCAGCAGCAGCAGCAGCCGCCGCAGGGGCAGCCGCAGAAGCAGTAGCAGCCGCAGCCGCAGCAGGGGCATTAGCGCACCGGTGGCAGTCGCAGCGAGGTGAGTGGCAGCTGCGCCAGCAGCGGGAAGACGCCGCCCTGCCAGAAGCTGTAGCAGCCGTCCACCAACTTGTTGGTGCGGCCGTTGTAGCCGCCCTCCATGGAGCCCTGGGGGGGGGGGCGAGCGGGGGGTGGTGAGCGGAAGGGGGGTGGAGAGAAGACCCGGTTACACGGCTGGGGTTGGACGCCATGGAGGGGGAGAAGGGAGACTCGGGCGCGGAAAGGGCGGCCGGCGGTGGCCCCAGGTCTGCACCTCTGCCCTCACGGATGGCAACCCCCGCACCCGCTGCAACCACCCGCACCTAGCAACAGAACCTGCCCACCACCCCTGTCCCCCTGCCCCCCTCCCCCGTGCCCCCCTGCCTCCTTGCCCCTCCCCGCTGCCCAACCCACCTGGCGGTGCACCAGCCAGTGCAGCAGCCGCGGCAGGTCCAGGGAGGACTCCAGCAGCCTGGGGCCGCCCGCGAGCATCAGCGCCGCCACACCACAGAAGGTGTAGCCGCCGTGAGCCTCGTTGCCCGGCTCGCCGCCCAGGCCGCCCTCGTACGTCTAAGGGGGCAGCGGAGGGGGCGGTGGTGCGTGGATGGCGATGGCGGTGATGCTGGGATGCGGGCGCCGCCGAGCAGCGACCATCGACGGGTGTTCTGACAACGATGACGGAACGATGACGGAACGATGACGGAACGATGACGGAACGATGACGGAACGATGACGGAACGATAATGGGACGATGATGGGACGATAATGGGACGATAATGGGACGATAATGGGACGATAATGGGACGAGGCGCTAAACAGTGGGTTGGGTTGCTACACGTCTTCCTGGCTTCTGGTGCGCTCCTCTGCACCCAAGGCACGGCGCCCAGGTACCGGCAGGCGGGCTCCGGGCTGCCCACCTGGCAGCTCCGAACGTACTGCGGCATGCCGGATCGCCGCAGCAGCTCCTCTTTATCGGCGTCCAGCCCCAGCATGTGTACGACAGCCATGGCGGTATAGCAGGCCCGCAGGTCGCCCTCACCGCCTGCGCGCGCGGGGGGCAGGGGGGTGTCGCCAGCAGTCAGCGCGGCTGTTGCAGGCGCTGCTGGAGCTGCCTGACAGGCAGGGAGGTAAAGGCCGTGCATCGGAGGAGCATCCCGCAAGCACCCGTCACAGACGCGGGGCCGGTGCTGGCCGGTGCTGGCGTCGAGGCGGCAGGGGCGATGTCATTACGTGAGGCTCACCAGCACGAGTTCATATATATTTAGCAGTGCCATGCATCCCAACCCAAATAATGCTGTCCTGGGCAGCAGCTGTGTCCTGGGCAGCAGCTGTGGTATGCGATTTTCGCGCGGGGGCGGTGACCCACCCCTGGGCGCAGGCGGCGCCTCACCTTCGTGGACGCTGAATCCACCGCCTTGCTCGGGCGGTAAGCACATGCGGTAGAGGAAGTCACGGGCTTTGGTGCGATCTATGAGGGCCAGGGCCTTCCCGCCAATTGTCACGGCGGCCGCGACGGCCGCGTACGTAGGCGCCAGGTGCGCGATTTGCATGGGTCCGCCCCCGAAGCCCCCTTCTGCATGCTGACAGGTGCCCAGGAAGGCGATCAGATCATCCGCCGTCACGTCCCGCGGCAGCGGAGCGCCCAGCAGCGCGAGCGAGTGCACCAGCCAATACACAATCCAGGTGCGGCTGGCGTCCAGGACCGCAAACCCTGACCCTAGCTGGCCCAAGCCGCTGTGGAGATAGGCGACGTGATTCTCGCGGTGGAGCTCCAGGAAATCGTGCAGTTCGTCCGCATCGACGGGCTCTAGCTCCTGATAGAATGGCAATATCTTCTTCTCAAGTGCATTTTGCGCTTTACTTGTGGCCGTGGGCAGCGTGTCCTCAAACATATTGCTCGCTACACCGGTATCGGCAATGTCTCGGAGGGAAGCCCTGTTACGTGGCGTTTCCCGGCAATCCGTTCAATCTTACGCGCCAAACCGGTTCATTTACGTGATTTAACATGCAATTGCACCACGTGCTTGTCTACAATTCAAGAGGTGGGCTTGAGGTAGACAATTACAAATGCCAGTTGTACTATCTTGGTCATGAATGTATGCCTAATAAGCACTCACCGAATCTGGGTGTTTCTAAATATTCGAGTCCAGCTGCACCAGCTTTACATGATTGGGGAGACAAGTCTGTGCCAGCGGAGGCCATGCTTGTAGAAGCGGTAAGCAGAGCGCCTTGCCATGCCAACTATCGCACCGAACACTTACACGACGGTATCGATGCGTATACGTACCAGGTGCGGTACCTCAGTTTTCCAAACAGCTAGAGGTTTTGAGCCCTCTGCCGCTCCTCCTTCCCGACGGTGTTCAGCTGCGTACACTCTGCTGCATACCTATGCGACGTTCCAACCCCGGCATATGCCTAAAAGGGGTACAGCGCAAGGAGGCTGGCGGACTGAGTCCCAAAATTGCCCCCGCCGGCAGAAGCAGCAGCGAACACCTCCGTTGCGGCCACTGGAAGTAGCTGGCACCATCTCTAAGCAGCCAGAGTTCACGGTGTAATCCTAATGCTCCCACATTCCGGTTGCCAACTCGCAACACACTACCTCCCGACAAGCGGCACCCAATTCAGACTTGACGCGCTGGAATGCATGTCTGCTCCCCCTCCCGGTTCCCGGGGTGAATGAAAGCCAGACAGACATGGCTCTTGCCTCCGGCGGCATCTGTGCGGAAGGGCCTCGTCCTGAGATGCGCCAGCACCAAGGCTAGGCTCACTTCTTCTTGGGGGCGGCAACGGGGGCCTTAGCCTTCACCACGCGCTCAGTGTACATTCCCTTGGCCTTGAGGTTATCGATCCGCTTCTTCAGCTTCTCCTTCTGGTAGTCCAGTCCCTTCTCGGCCATGTCCACCAACAGCTTCTTGTACGCCTTGCGCGTCCACTTTTTCCTGCCGGCCACAACCTCCACCTTGCCGCCGGCAGCCTCAATGGCAGCCTTGGCCGACTCCGAGAAAGCGCCCGCGTGGACCGTCAGCGACTTGGTCAGAGAGCCGGAGCCCAGAACCTGCAGCCCGAGCGCAAGGAAGGGTGTGCTCCTTCGTTGCAGGTTTCCGGATGAGGGATTTTTTTATATTGCTTTCCTGTACAGCGCTTGCAACATGTGTTGCATCTGCGCCTCGGGCGAAGGCATCCATGATGTAAGCACGAAGGGCATGTCGCCAACCGCGGCGCACACTGTCCTGACGGGCAAACGTGTCAGAAGCGCAAGTCACCTCCTGTACAGTTGACACATCAGACCCTCGAACAAGCCGCGGGGCAGCTCTGGAGACATCGCCCCACGCTAGGATCTCAACACCCCACATGCGTTCCGAAAATCCTCCAGAACCCACAGGTCTGCCCGCGTCCGACGATGCAGCCATCCCTATCTCCAGGCAACCACGCACGAGTCTTGCGTTCGCTACATTTGTACGCTGTCAATTCCGGACTCGCTTTACAGCTCACGTTAGCGACGCGCCCAAACGCGTTCGTGGTCCCTGATAACTGAACAAGGTGATGAAGGCATCACCCTGATGTGCTTCATTTCGTCGAACCATGTGGTGCATGGAAGTATGCGTGCTACCCCTCGGGTGTGGGTAGAGAGCATGCAGTCCCAGCTCCACCCAACCAGCCTGAATTCACATTCATCCCTACGCCTCAAACGGGTACCCACCTTGAGCGGTAGCCCAGCATCGCGGCCGCTCACGCTCTTGACCTTCTCCTTAACGGACGCCAGAGACACCTCCTCGCCAGCAGCGAAGTGCTTCTCCAGGTCGTCCAGGTTCACCACAACAAAGTCGGGGAGGCCAGCACCCATGCCTGCAGGCGACGCGGGGGTACAAGTGTAAGACACGACTTGTCCTCAGATGACCGACGTCATCAGTTTCTAGGCACGGTGTTTCTGTAATGCTGTCGTAATGATCTGATTACGCCTGTGCGAGACACGCTTGCTGAAGGCATGAATGCCGTGTGGTACAGCTCCGGGGCCGAGGGGAACACAAGGCCTCAACACACATCCCTGCCAGCCATGGCGACAGACGTGAAAGACTTCAATGCCCATAAGCATGCTTGTGACCTAGCGCATGCAGTTGTCGCATTCAGGACCGAATGCCAGGCCGGTATCGACAACCCGCTTCACTACATCAAACAAGGCACGTAGCGACTACCAATCACAGCAAAAGTTCCTATCCAGCCTTCATGGCATCTCATGGCCTAGCATGGACTGATTGGTCGCAGGCTATTGTCGACGCTAGTCTGGCCACAATTGTGGACGACCAAAACTTAACGCCCTGACGCTAGTCTATGTATTAACTGGTTTGATAGCACGAAGATTACGTACCGCCGGCAATGCCGCGGAGCTTGGGCAAACGGCGGTAAAGGGGCATTTGGCCACCCTCAAAGCCGGGGCGCACGCTGGGGCCCGAACGCGCCTTCTGACCGCGGTTACCAAAACCACAGGTGCCACCCTACAATGAAATCAAGCCAAGGACACGTAGATTAGCGACGGCGCCGCTGCCAGCCACCAGCCCTCTGAGCGCCGCAAAAGCTGGGCCACACCTGGCCGGCAGCGTAACCACGACCCTTCCGCTGCTCATCACGCCGGCTACCAGGCTCAGGACTGAGGTTGTGCAGGCGGAGGCGGTCCGACGCGGACACCGAGACCACCAGTGCGCGGGACACAGGGACTGACGCCGGCGTGAAGGGGCGCACCGAAGTGCGCATGGCGCGCGAAGCCACCTGAATATGCATAGACACGACCATGTTGTCCATAGGAGTAGAAACATAACGAAGAGAGCAAATTGGCCACAAGGTGCGACGGCTGACCTGCATTGTGCCGCCCTGTCTTTTCTGCTACAATATCAAAAGGACAGGCACCTGTCGAGGAGAATATCTAGGCAAAGAGAGCATGGAGAGTTCGAAATGCAATGCCTGAGCCATTGGTCGGCAGGCTCGTCCTCACAGCCGTACAAATTGCAGTGCGAGCGTGCAACGCACCAACGCTAAGCTGGGCGTGACATTGTCATGGTACACGTATTCTAAATTGAAAGCCATCAAATACTTGCAAAGCCGTGACGACTTTGGCTAAGATGTCCTCGATTCAGCGTTCCCGGCAGTTCCCTTGGGCTTTGGCTGCTTGTGCGCAGCTTATTTCATAAGAGCGTTACAACTGAATGCTGTGCTTTTCATTGGACAGTATGCCGGTGTCGGAGGCGGGAGGTGCCGTGTGCGTTCATACCACCAAGCTGTACATCCCATCGCAAGACTGTGACGATGGGAGGCACGCAAGGGACGCGACTGGGTAAGGAACTTAGAGGCAAGCCCTGGAGCAGCAGGGGAAGTTGGGCGTGCAGTGTTGTACTGGTGAGCAAGGATGTGTATGGCCTACGAAGAACCGCGGACCCCGGACAGGACACGCATCTAAGACGGCCGCCAGGAACCGTACAGTTGAATGTGAAGGTTGGGGACTGGGACGGATGGTGAACGACGTTTCGCATCAGGCTTGGAGTCTCCAAGTCAATACACATGAGCTGCGCCCTTCATGTCGGGGGTGGGCTTGCCCTTTGGTCATTGAAGTGCGTCAACTGGGACACAAGAGGCCATGAGGCCAGGAAGATGGATCTCAGATAGCCGTGAAGTGCGCTCAGTGGGCAGGAAACGTTGCCCCCCTGGCAAACCCATGCCCAAACGTCGGATAGCCGCGATGCTTGCCTGTCCATTGAGGTGACAGGTTCGCTAGGGGAGTTTTCCTAATTGCGCGACATGGGTATTTTTGTCCAACGCGGACTTGCTGGCGAACTTCAGAACCACATTCCCTGCGACGACATGGCCGGCCTGTGAGCCCACGTCAGTCTCACACTGGCAGGGTAACACTGGGCTTGCGGTTTTGACGAATTGTTGCCTGACACACCCTGACACATCGACGTGAAAGCGTCTGAAAGGAGTGAAATCCGTGCGATTACCGACGACAATACAGCTGGACTATACCCTGACGCGCTTCAGGAACGAAAAGGAGTGATGGTTGATGCGTGCGCTTCAGGGGAAGGTGTGTGGACGTGCGTGTGTTGTCAATCGAGAGGCGATGCAGCTTTCTAAAGATCCAGGTGTTCAACTGTGAACACGGCAGATCCTACCGGTGATACTAATACACAGATCTACCTATAAGGCGCCACAATCGTGTACGTACGGCTTGACTGACATAAGGTACACATACGACATACCTGAGTCAGGTCAAGCTGTGTTGATGTTACACATATTTACATTTAAAAGTTGCATTGTTGAAACATTGTAGCATGTGCATAGACATATCTAGCGCAAATGTCGAGCTGGACGCAATAACGATCCGTTAAGAGTCGAGGCTGTCGACGCACTTACGCAGACCCCTCGTGTATGCCTTACTTCATAGGCGGGTCCCGATGGACCCTCGTATTCGTATTATGTGTCCTGACGCCACGCGTGCTGTCGCTATCTGAAAGCTGGGGAGGTCAGAATCACTTCAGGCGCACGGAGAACCGGCCAGAGCTGTTATGGGACTGGGGCCACACGTGGAGCAAAGTCGAAATCGATAAGCAGTCAATCAGCTCGTTGCTGTCAAGCATGCTAGGTAGCTACCAATTCACGCTGCCGCGGACGCAGGTGCGTCGGCTGCTGAAGCAAACAGGGCTAGCCAGAAAGCAAGGGAGGGTTGCGAGAAGTTATGAGGGGCGCGGCTTTGGCAGCAAGCCAAACGGGTAGACGCAACGCGGGCCACCAATTCGTGCCCCTCCGTCTTCCCGTGCCCCTCCGTCTTCCCGTGCCGACTGACACACCAACCGCCGGCCCCCCCGCCTCTCCGTGTTCAGCTGCTGCGCGGTACGGGTTACATGGGTTCTTCCTCGCGACTGCGGCGGGTGGTGCGGGACATGCTTAACCCACACAGCCGTAAGGACTTCAAGGTGGCGGTGATTGGTGGCAGGTGGGCCGGGTGGGCGGGGGCACTGCACCGCTGGGGCTCATTTCTCCCTCCGCTGCCCGCCACCTGGCTCAGACACGTCCCAGGTATCCTGCAACCGGCCCGTGTTGCACAATGTGCGCTGGACTGGCTGAGCCGTGTAGCCCTCCCCCACCCTCCGTCTGTTCTACACGGTTTTCTCGCATCCACGGGTCTTCCTCGCAACCCCCACCCCCCGCAGCGTAAGCTGGGGCCAATACACCAGCAACCGAGGAGTCACTGACTGGTTCAGCGTCCTGTCGAAGTGGATGGTGCGCCCGGTTGGGTGGGTTGGGCACCGAGTGGATGCACAGTCGCTTTGCCACCAGCCGGCAGACGAACCTCGCGGCCTGCGGTCAGCGCCACCGGGAGCACCCCGACGCTCACTTGGGCCTTATAGGCTTGTCCCCATCTAAATCCAAATCAGCAGTGTAGCGGAAGCTCTGCTGCTTCGTTCCACCACCGCTGCCGGCTGCACCCCACGCCGCGCCCTCTGGCTTCTGACGCTATCCCCCACCTGCCTGCGGCCGCCGCCCGGCAGATGTCCGCATTTCCACGAGCCAACATCACCGCCCGCAACGGCTGCACCCCTGGAGTGCCCGCGCCGTACATGATCATGTGCCTGGAACTCTCCGTGGATCCGGATGTGGATCTGGTCTTCATGGAGTACACCCTCAAGTGGGTACAGCGGTGTGCAGCGCCTGGGCGTCTGCTGGTGGCAGCGGGACCGCTCCGGCCTTCCCTATTGGCGACCCCGAAGAAGTCTTGGGGGTGGTTGGCCCTTAGAGTGGAGGCACCCTTTGAGGTGCCCCTTGAGGTGCCCCTTGAGGCGCCCTTTGAGGTGCCCCTTGAGGCGCCCTTTGAGGCGCCCCTTGAGGTGCCCCTTGAGGTGCCCCTTGAGGTGCCCCTTGAGGTGCCCCTTGAGGTGCCCCTTGAGGTGCCCCTTGAGGCGCCCCTTGAGGTGCCCCTTGAGGCGCCCCTTGAGGCGCCCCTTGAGGTGCCCCTTGAGGTGCCCCTTGAGGCGCCCTTTGAGGCGCCCCTTGAGGTGCCCCATGAGGCGCCCTTTGAGGCGCCCCTTGAGGCGCCCCTTGAGGCGCCCCTTGAGGTGCACCTTTGGGCTGCCCCTTGCGGCGCCCTTTGAGGTGCCCCTTGCGGCGCCCCTTGAGGTGCACCTTGAGAGGCGCCCTTGAGGCGCCCCTTGAGGCGCCCCTTGAGGCGCCCCTTGAGGTGCCGCTTGCGGTGCCCCTTGATGTGCCGCTTGCGGTGCCCCTTGAGGTGCCCTTTGCGGCGCCCCTTGAGGTGCCCCTTAGAGGCTCCCCTTGAGGCTCCCCTTGAGGCTCCCCTTGAGGTGCCCCTTGAGGTGCCCCTTGAGGTGCCCCTTGAGGTGCCCCTTGAGGCGCCCCTTGAGGCGCCCCTTGAGGTGCCCCTTGAGGCGCCCCTGCTCTGGAGGGTGGAACAGCACCCTCACGATCAGCATCGTACCCCTCTCCCTGAACCCCGCGCTCCCATGGATGCGCGCAGCGACGGCGTTGACCCCTGGCTCTTCGGCAACCGCATCGTCGTTGACATGGAGCGGTTGGTCCGGCGAATCTTGGCGCTGCCCAACCGCCCGGCCGTCGTGTTCATGCACGTGCCCACGTTCGGCATGGCTAGCTATCCCTTGGGCCACGAGAAGAACCCGAAGAACGATTCTTACGTGTGAGTGGGAGTGGGAGTGGGTTGATGCTACATAGAATGGCTGAATGACGAGGACTGCCCGTCTGAATATAGCACGGGCGGCCAGGTTGCAGGTGTTGGTTGGTAGGCCATCGATGGAAGGGGAGGCGAGGTTGCTCGCAGCACTCCCCCAACCGTTCGCTGCCCCCAGCGCCGACTCCTTCCCCTCCAACGCTGCTCGTGTCCTCCCGCCCCACCCGGTCGCGCTGCAGGCGCTTCTTCGTGACCAGCGAGGACGCGCAGAGTGAGCGCATGCTTGGCTTGCCGTGAGCTATGTGAATATGGGCTTCCGGGTTCTAGGGTTATGTTTGCTGAACGTTCTGCGTGTGGCGGTGGTTTGGACCGGGGACCGAGTGTTGGTGCCAGCAGCGGAGGGCGCCGGAATGCCGCTGCCTCTGCTCTCCAGAGCGTGGCCTGAGTGGCCGCTCACGTGTCCCGCCGCCGGATGCAGTCGCATGCTTTGATGCTGCTGCTGCGTCCACCTGCTGCCTACAGGCGCCATCGCGCAGTACTACGACGTGCAGTACCTGTCGTTGCGTACGGCAATGTACCGGCTGGCGGTGCATAAGGAAGTGCAGGGGTTCCTATGGGAGGACGTGTTTGTAGGTGGGTGCCTGGCTGGCTGGGTGGCTGGCTGGCTGGCTGGGTGCCTGGCTGGCTGGCTGGCTGGGTGGGTGCCTGGCTGGGTTGCAAGGAAAACCCGTGTACGAAAGGAAAACCGTCATGTTGGTGGGTGGGTGCCAAGGGACCTATAAAGGTGTACTTGGGGCTCCGACTGAGGTATGTCTCTCCGGGAAGGGACGAAGCCCCTCTGGGGGAGGGATCGGGGGGTCCCGGCCCCAACATACACACAGCTCGGACTCCTCGCCCTTCCACCAGACCACCACCCGGGCGACCACGGCCACAAGATCATGGCAGATCTTGCCGTACACCTGATGCAGCGGGTGGCGCTGGGGCTGCTGGTGGAGTCGTACAACTCGGCGGACGCAGAGGTGGTGAATGAACCCCTGCCCGAGCCGATGTACCCAGGTGGGTTTCGAGGAAGACCCGTGGATGCCCGAAAAAAACCGTTTAGAACAGGCGTTTTGAGATGCATGCTGGAGGACTGGGTTGTACCCCGGTGGGGGGGGGTGTATGAGTCGGTGAGTGGGGTGGGGTGCAAAAACGAACCGGTTACTCGACGTTGGAAGTGTAGCTGGTGGGTTGCAAGAAAACCCCAGTGTAACTGGTGGGTGGGGTGGGTAGGGTGACCGTCTCGGCGGGTGCGCCTCGCCGGCGGCTAGGCGGATGGGGCCGGCACTGCCAGGAGGCTTCGTTTGCAGTACTGCACCGGTCCAGGGGATGATGACAGTTGCGGGGCTTTAGGTGAGACGTCCCAGCGGGGCTCGGTGGACTATAGCTGGCTTGCTGACTGGGGAGTTGCAGGAGTGCGAAGAGCTCCGAGAGGCCTCTTGCACCTCGGCCCCCGCCTCACCCGTGCCTCCCGCCCGGCCCGCTCTCGGCCCCTCCCCCCCCCGGGGCGGCCTCCCTGGAGCAGGCAACGTGCCACCCAACAGCCCCATGTGCCTGGTGGGCGACGCGTTTAGGTGTGGTCGGGGGGTGTGAGAGGGAGGGGGAGGGTGCCCGGGCAGGCGGGTGTGTACTGGTGAGGCATAAGCCGATGGGGGAAGGAGGGGGCTGTGGAGGGGGACGGAGGGGGCTGCTGGTGCTTGCCCCGAGCCCCCACCCCATCTGCGCCCTTCGCCCCCTCCCCCCGCGCCCCCCTCCCCCCCAGGCAGCTGGTGGTCCTGTCCGAGGGCTTCGAGTACATCAACGAGGGCACCGCCGTCAAGCCCAAGCCCGGCTACGTGGCCACCACCCCCGGCAGCCGGCTGCAGCTGCGGCTGGACACGGACCGCTCCAGCCTGGGCAGCCCGGCGGAGGAGCGGGTGCACGTGTACCTGCACCACCTGCGCAGCTACGTCAACATGGGGGTAGCCAGCATCAGGTGGGGGCGGACGGGGGGGCCGCCCTTGGCGGTGTGTCAGCAGGCCCCTAACCCCCACCCGGTCCCCGCGAGTGATGTGCATTGGCGGCTGTGCATCCAGCAATGCGGCACCAACATGCCTCCTTCCCTCCCCTCCCAAGCCCCAGCCTCTCACACCCCGTGTGTCCCCGGCTTCTGTCCCCCTCCCCTCCCCAAAACACACACATACACCCGGCAGCTGCGTGTCGGGGTGTGACTGCCCCGAGGTGCAAGTGGACGCGCACATCACGGAGCGGGTGTCGCAGGTGTACCTGGCCCGAGTGGTGGCGTCACAGTCGCGGGAGTGCGTCATCGAGGTCAAGGTGGGTGCGACTATTGACCCCTGGGGGGCTGGGGGTGGTGGTCAGGGCGGCAGTATGTGCTGTTGAAGTACCTACCATGATCGGTACCAGGATCTTCCCAACCCGACCCGATCGCTGGCCCTCACCGCCCTCACTGCCGCTGCTGCCTGCTGGTGCTATGGGGCTGCAGGTGTCGGAAATGACCACCAGCCGCGAGCACAAGTTCAAGGTGGGTGCCCTCTTTGGGGCTTGCGAGGGAAAGCCGTGCCTCCTTTCGGGTGTGTGTGCCGCTGTTGACACTCGACACCTTGTGCTGGTTAGTTTGTGCTGGTCGGAGTCCACTACAGCGTGTACTGCCACACCCTTCCAAGTATCAATAGGCCTGTAGCCGGTGCGCGGTGCGAAGGTGTCGAGGAGGGAATGCTCCGCATCTCGCCTCACCCACTGCTAGAGCCCCGACCGGCCCGTCCGCAGGTCTCCGGTCTGGTGGTGAGTGAGAAGCCCGGCGGGGGAGGCCCCATGGAGCACCTGGGCGGCGACAACCAGCCGTTTGGGCTGCGGCAGCACAACGGCGACGACCTACAGGTGCGGAGGCGGAGACGGCGGATGGAGGGGAAGCGAAAGCGGGTGGTGGCAGGGGAGAGATACGGTTGCTGGCTGCATCTTGCGCTCTCGATGCAGCCGTGGTGGCAGGGACTGGTTCTGGTTGCTGGCTGGCTGGCTGGTTGCTGGCTTGGCTGCATCTTGCGCTCTTGGTCCAGCCATGTCGCGTGACGGCTCATCGCGATGTGGTGGTGGTGACGGAGGGGGGGGCACCTCCTGCACTGGACGCGCCGTGCAGGTGGTGTGGACCAAGGACGGCCTCATGGGCAACCAGCGGAGGCGCACCTGAGCGGAGGACACTGAGGAGCCATCCATCCACCACCAAGCGGCAGTGGCAGGGTGGGGGCCAGGGTTTATTTCCATAAGAGAATCCGCGAATCCACGGCCGACAAACCGAGGGCGGTGAGAGCAGGGGGGGGCGGCGCCCCATGCGACGTAGATGCTGGCGGGGCTGGGAGAGGAGCCCCTAGAGGTGCCGCCTCTCTTGCGGGGAGGGGGCACGTGTCGCGCGTCGTGGCTTGGGCAGCAGGCAGGCAAGCAGGTAGGCAGGCGGACAGCGGCATCCACTCCCTCGAGCGGCTGCGCACTGAATGGGCAAGGCATAGCATGCGGGCGGGCATGCTAACTGGCAGGCGGGCATGGTAGGGCGGAGGACACTAAGAGCGCAGCGGAATGTGGAGGCGTAGGTGGGCCGGATGCCTGCAGGGCCTTGCGGCGCAGCCATGGCGGGCTGGAGCTGCCCTGGTGGGCAGCTTTGGCGACAAGAGCCAGAGACGAGGGTTCGAGGGAAACCCGTGGATGTCCGAAAAAGAGACGAGGGAGGGGGCTGGGGCCTCCGAGAGGCGCAACAACGCGGATAACGTGGTAATGGACACATGTGTGTGGGGGGGGAGTGGTGCGAGGAAGACCCGTGGATGCGAGGAAAACCGTTTAGGACCGACGGTCCGAGATGCATGTGTGTGGAGGGGGGGGCCGAATGTGTCTGGCGGGCGCTTCCGGTACAGTTACAGCCAGCCAGGCAGCGGGGCAACGTCGTGTCGCTGGCGGACAGCTGCCTCAGCTGGTGCAGCCTTTGCGCATGGGGGCAGTGTTAGTGTGCCGCCGTGTGTGTGTGTGTGTGCGGCCAGCTAATGCAAGGTAGCGCGTTTTGGCCCGGAGGTGCGGGCGGGTTGTAGCTATTGCTCTGCGGTGAAGATAAGAGATCGAATGAGGATGGAAATTGCTCTTATGACAATGCACGGCGTTCGGTATCGTACAGCGCGCAGCGTCCACAGCAGCTGGCGCGATCCTTGCTGCTGCTGTTGACGCACTGGCCCTGCGTTTTGGTTGGCAGCTGTCCTGCTGCCGGATATGACTCTGAACGCCCCACTCTGCGCTGCTGGGGCCGGTGGCACCGGATGGCGGCTGCACTGTCCCGACAGCAGCCATGGCGATCAGCATGGCCGGCAACCCACCCACCCGGACGCCGCCCGTGATGTCTTGTGCCCAACAAATACACCACAGACGCTCGCTCCTCTCCCCTCCGCTCCACAATGTATCGCTTCCCAATCTGGATGCATGCATGTGGTCACGCGCCGCTTCCTGACCGCCGCATCCACTCCTCCCCCCGGTCTTCTCGCTACCCGCCCTTGCAACCCCCCTGGACCCCAGTGCCTGCCTGCGCCCGCTGCCCTGCCGGCTACCGTGTGCGTGGTCGCGGGTGGTGCCCCGGGGGCATGGCCCCCCCTAATGCATCTCTCCCTGCACATCCCGTGTGCGCGACTGCGGCTGCTGCGGCTGCTGGCCCCTCTATATGACGGCTGCTGCGGCTGCTGGCCCCCTCCCGCACCGCCCTCGTCATGTTGTCACCAAGGTCACCTGGACGCAGGGGAGGGCAGGCGCCGCTTGTGCGTTAGTTGGTTGATGCAACGCTGCGTGTTAGTACGTGCGTGTGTGTGGGGGGGGGGAGTTCGAGGAAGACCCGTGGATGCCCGAAAAAACCCGTGGGGGGGGCATAGAACCGTGTGTGGGGGGGCGGGCCAGCGCGAAGGGGGAGGGCAACGCGGCCAGTTCGGTAGCGACGTGACCGCCGCAGCGAGGGCGGGCGCCCCTGAGGCCACCACTCGTCCCAGCATGTCGGACCCCGCCCGTCTGTCCGGGCTTCGGGGCCTTATGATGCGTGTCCCAATCAGGCGCATGGAAGCCCCCGCCCACCTGCTGGATGCCGTCGTGCTCGTCCAGGTGCTGTTTCAGCCCGAACTGCTGGTCGTGGCCGGTGTTGAGACCCGCGATGCCCTTCTGCGCCCCGGGCATCTCCGCCACCACCACACCAGAGACCTGGGCGACAGGGAGGGGTGGAAGGCAAGGAGGTCAACGGGGCAGAGCAAGGAAGTCAAAAGGAGCTGACCCAGGACGGAATCACCGGTAGGCCGGGTGCTCCCCTTCGTGCTGGCCCGGGGGCGTGCCCCGCCAACCGCCACGTCACGCCGTGTTCCGCCCCCCCCCCGCGCCCCAGGCCGCCTTCCTCTTGAGGACCTTGAGACCCGCCCGCTGCCTCACTCACCTTGAACTTGTTGTGCCCACTGCTGGTCTCCGTCATGACCTGCGCCAGGAGGGAATGGAGCACAACCAGGCGGAGTGCGGTTTGGTGTATTGTGGTACTGGAAACGTTCAAACGTCACCTCCCGGGCAGTGCGGCTCCGGAACCAAACCCTCCCACGCCAAAGCCACGCATCGGGCGTCGCCCGTCCGTCACCATACACCCACGTTTTCCACGTGGTATATTCAGGACGCGGCTCTGCCTCCGGAACGAGGGTCAACAGTCGCACCCACCTTGACCTCGATGACGCACTCCCGCGACTGTGACGCCACCACTCGGGCCAGGTACACCTGCGACACCCGCTCCGTGATGTGCGCGTCCACTTGCACCTCGGGGCAGTCACACCCCGACACGCAGCTGCCGGGTGTATGTGCGTGTTTTGGGGGGGGATGGGGACAGAAGCCGGGGACACACGGGGTGTGAGAGGCTGGGGCTTGGGAGGGGAGGGACGGGGGCATGTTGGTGCTGCACTGCTGGATGCACAGCCGCCAATGCACATCACTCGCGGGGACCGGGTGGGGTCCGGGCTGCTCAGGGGCCTGCTGACACAGCGGTCGGGGCGCCCCCCCCCGTCCGCCCCCACCTGATGCTGGCTACCCCCATGTTGACGTAGCTGCGCAGGTGGTGCAGGTACACGTGCACCCGCTCCTCCGCCGGGCTGCCCAGGCTGGAGCGGTCCGTGTCCAGCCGCAGCTGCAGCCGGCTGCCGGGGGTGGTGGCCACGTAGCCGGGCTTGGGCTTGACGGCGGTGCCCTCGTTGATGTACTCGAAGCCCTCGGACAGGACCACCAGCTGCCTGGGGGGGGAGGGGGGCGCGGGGGGAGGTGGCGAAGGGCGCAGATGGGGTGGGGCAACCATGAGCGCGGATTGTTGCCTCCGACCCCCCTCCGTCCGTCCACAGGGTTTCCGCAACCCTCCATCCCGCCGCGCTTGCAGCCAGCCAGAGACATGGTTTTCACACGAGCTCGCATTCCCGCCCATTGCCCCTCCCCTCCTCATCGCCCCGCCTCCCGCCCTCACCTGAACGCGTCTCCGGCGCGGCACATGACGCTGTTGGGGGCCGCATTGCCTGGTTAGGAGGGCGCGAGGCCATGTGGGTTTGAGGATCCAAATCAGGCAACGCGGTGATAAAAGTGGGGGACAAGAGGGGGATTCCTTGGGGGTGGGTCAGTGTGGTTTGGGCCACGCAGCTGCACATGCGAACACGCAGCTGGGGGCTCAGGCCGCCAGGCCTGAGCCAAAACGGCGAACCCACCCACCCACCCAGCGGCCCACTCACTCACCGGGGTACATGGGGTCCGGAAGCGCGTCGTTCAGGATCTCTTCGTCCTCGCTGTCGTACGGCTCCAGCAGCAGCCCCAGCGCCACCCGCTGCAGCAGGTGTACGGCAAGATCTGCCATGATCTTGTGGCCGTGGTCGCCCGGGTGGTGGTCTGGTGGAGGGTCGAAAGGGGATAGGGGCGGTTTCCAGTGGCAGCAGGGCGAGCAACGAAGTGCGCGGGGAGGGGTCATGGGCTGAGGTCACTAGGTAGTGCGCCCGTCCATACTGAAGGACAGCCAGACCCGGGTGAGTCAGCGCAACACCAAGGGTTTTGTAATTGCTGCGCATGTGTCCCTCCTTCTTTGTTCCGGGAGCGTCCCTTCGAGCGCAGACGGAGTGACAACTTAGCAGCAGCAGCAGCAGCAGCCGAGCCAGATACATGTCGTACCATTAAACATATCCTCCCAGAGAAACCCAGGCTCCTGCTTATGCACGGCAAGGCGGTACGACGCCGTACGTACGGATAAGTACTGGATGTCGTAGTACTGTGCAAGTGCCCCTGTTCGGTAGGTGATGAGGGCAAGATGTAAAAGGGCGCGTCGGTTAGCCTAATCGGACAACACCCGTCGACCCATGGGCCCGCCAGAGCGCAATGCCTTCACAACATGCACCTGAACCATTGCCCATCTCTGTCCGCCTACCAGCCGGCTCTCTGGGCCTTCCTAAACACGAAACACGGCGGATAGTTAATCTGGCTTTGCACGCTCCCGGGAAGGCACATCCGCAGCACTGCATCACCGCAAAAGGAGCAACCCAGCGCCAGTCCCTTCCGTACTGCCGTACCTTGCAGGTCCTCGCTCGTCATGTAGAAGTGCCTGCGCGCGCAGGCGACATCGGAGGAAACAAAAAAGACGCCTTGCTTTGCGTTCGCAAGGAGTACCGTTATGCGATCGCAAACGCCGGGCTGCCCCCCAGCGCGGAAGAACGGATGTTATGATGCCGCTCATCATCCACGTAGAGCCGTCAGGATCCCAAGCAGCAGCAGTTGGATCATGGAATCCAACCCGTAGCTGTACGGCCATACGCATCCAGTTCCAGTTATACGGGCTTATACGTGCGGACCCGGCCGACGGCTCACCTGTACGGCTCACCTGTACGGGTGGTTGTCGGGGTTCTTTGGGTGACCTCTCGGGTAGTTGGCCATACCCACGGGCTGTGAGTGCATCAAGACGACGGCGGGGCGGTTGGGCAGCGCCAAGATGCGCCGTACCAACCGCTCCGAATCCTTGACGATTGGGTTGCCCAATATGACCTGCTCAGCGCGGGAATCCTCGAGGCTGTGTGCGTCACTGCGGGCGGCGGCGGAGCCGCGTGTAGGGCAAGAAAGGGACTTACACTCACATTACCGAATACTTTAAACATAAGCGATGCTTTTTCTTAATGCGGCGGGGAAGGGTGCGGCAGAGAGCCTGGCCGCACGGCAGTCGGGGAAGAGCCCGCCTGTCGGCTGTCCCGGTCGGCGCGGCCGGTCGCGGCAGTCTTGACGCAGAAGCCGCGCCCGGGAAGCCGCGGCAGTGCTTTGCTGTTTCATTCACACGCACCCAACTTCTCCCCGCGCACTCACTTGAGGGTGTATTCGACGAACACCAGATCCACGTCCGGATCCACCGACAGCTCCAGGCACATCACCATGTACGGCGTCGGCACTCCAGGGGTGCAGCCGTTACGAGCGGTGATGTTGGCTCGTGGGAACGTGGAGATCTGCCGGCAGGTGGAGGTGGGGGAGGCGGGGGTAGTGGGGGAGGCGGGGGAGGCGGGGGTAGTGGGGGAGGCAGGGGAGGCGGGGGTAGTTGGGGAGGCGGGGGAGGCGGGCCCGGTTCGATTCGGCGCCTGCATCCAAGGTATTACTCTACGTACCGGGCCCTGAGTCCTAAGCTGGTCGCCACGCACCGACCCACAGGTGTCATCTCAGACCGCGACACGCATCCGCACCATCCATTTGGATAGAACGCTGAACCAGTCTGTTTCGCCTCGCTTGCTGGCGCCTTCTCCCCAGCTGATGCTGTCGCAGCGGAGCAGTGGCGGGAGCGAGCGCCAATGGGCCCAGCGTCAGTCGTTGTCGGCATCGTCAGAACCGGTGTGGTGGGATTCGTGTGGCCAGACACGACACATGCTGGTGGAGCGCCCATGCCTGCCCCTGACTACTTAAACCCTGGCCAGTCCCCTCCCCCGATAAAACATGACGCGAGCTGCTGCAAGGGCAGAAGCGAGAGGCCTCACCTGCCGCCGATTGCAGCTATTTTGATTGCCGTTTGTCGGCCCGTAAGCAGCGACCCGACCACCCGTCGCAGCCTGGAGGCAGCGCCCATATGGACCAAGCTGCGGCGGAGCTGAATTTGGGGGAGAGTGTATTCATACGTGTTTTGTATTATATGCATGACTGCGTTCGCGTCCGTCGACTGGCTTGTAAAGCGTGGGATGTGGAACCTCCATGACAGCTCCGGCCGCAAGTGTGTGCGCTTATGATGATCCGTGCCCAGCCAAGCTCCAGACAGCCAAGAATGATAGCACGGAATGAAGCATAATAATGTGATGAACAAGAAACCGCGTCTCGACCTACAAACGCCATTGCTTCTATTGAACTCCATGGGTTTCACGTGTTTGAAGCTAACAAACATAAGTTATGTGTCAGCATATCTTGACGCTTCGATCGCACAGGGTTCATCCTCCTTGAAGGCTACCCCAGCGAGTTAGCGTGGCGATTGCGTCCTATAAGCGAAGCTAAATGACTAAATGACTAACGTGTTGGCTATGTCTTAATCGTGCCGTTAAAGGAACGCCAGGTGGACTTGTACAGTACTACAGTTGGTCGGCTGTCGTTGGAACCGTCCAAATTTGATCGCGGCGCACAATCACTTTGGTTTTGCCGTGCACACGACGGCATTTTTTTAGAGCGCGTCATTACTCTCACCCTCCCAGAAAATCCCGGCTAACGTCATCTGAGAACTGGCTACCAACGCAATAGTTGTTGGATCTGGTTGGACTGGTTGGACTTGCCAGGGATCTTGCCGGCGCTGAACAGGGCCCTCATCCAGATGCATACGTATGCCTCAGCATCGAGAGACACGAACACGTCATGCGCTCCTATTCCCTCGCTTCGCCTGGGCAACGACAGGCAAGAACTGACACGGCAGCATGACGGCAGTTACAATCAGTCCAAGCTTCCCGGACGCCGCCGCTGCGGAGGTGTCGGGGAAGCTGGTGAGGAAAATTTCGACGTCATGGTAGGCCGACGCAGACGTTGTGGCCGCCAAAGACGGCGCCGCCGGCGAAGATGGCGATCCCGTCAGAGGTGTGGGCGGCGGCGGTGATGCTGGCGCGGAGGGCGTCGGGCGCAGTGTGGGAGAACCGCTTGGATGCATCGCGCACCGTGAGCAGCTCCGGGATATCAACCGTGGTGATATGGATGGCGGCACCGAAGGCTCGCAGGGTAAGGTGCGTGTGCGGCGCGGTCCGCAGCCTGGACGGCGGTGCGCGGGACACAATGGCGAATATTGTACCGGTATCCTGCCCGCGGCGGCGGTCCGTTTGGCGGTGGTCAATATGGTCGCGCGGGTCGTGCAGGCTTTTTACGCGTTCGTGGTATGCTCCCTGCGAAGGGGATGTGTCTGTTCGTCCGTTGTAGATCATAAGACAGGCAGCGTAGCTCTGTTCGTTGTATGCTCTGCGTCGCTCTGTGCTGCTTCTCAGAGCGGAAACCTTGTGGTGTTGCTCGTCTTGGGCGCAGCGTTGCGGTAAAAATGGAGACGTTGCGGTTTACAGGTGAGGGATTATTTTCGGTGTGAGGTGCTTCAGATCGGCACTGGGCGCGCTTTTTATAGTCGCTCGGGGTCTCGTTTTAGGGCGCCATCCAAAGCCGGTGATCGATTTTTGGCGGGTAGGAGGCGCGTACGCGGCACTAAGCATACCTTTTTGTGTTTTGGGGTCTTTTTTGTTGATTCGGTTTTAACCATATTCGTGGTCGTGGGGGTCGTTTGAAGGACTAAGGGGCGGAAAAACGGTCAATCGTTACAAAGAAAGCGAGCGGCTCGCGGATTTACTCCGTCGAGACTGCTCCTGTTGCTGCACATGCACTGGATCGCCCATCCATCCTGCCGTACCACTATACTCGGCCCCCCTCGCTCACCACATCGCCGCTCCCCTCCTCACCACCCAGTCCAACCCCCCCTCCCCGCCTACCGCCTACCGCCCCACCGTACCCCGCAGCTTGCTGCCCTTGATGCGCCCCTCCTGCGCCAGCCCCCCATGCGGCACGAACTGCCCGACCCGCACCTCGGGCCGCCACTGCAACAAGTCCGGCCCCTTGGCCGGGTCCGCAGCACCCGGCACCGCCAGCGTCCGCCGCCCGTGCGCGCCCGTGTCGTCAAACGCCCGACTGTACTTGGACACCTCCGTTTCCGTTAGCGGTTTGTAGGTCATGTGGCCGTACATGTCGCGCCGCCCGTCGTAGCGGTTGGGTGCGGGCAGCTCGGGGAAGGACTTCTTGCCCAGGCGGCCCCGGTCGTCGCTGAAGCCCGCCTCGCCCCGGACCACCGCTGCCGCTGTGTCTGGCGCGGGCTGCTCCACGTGGTGCAGGTGGCGGCGAGGCAGGTCGCAGAAGGGCGCGGGCGTGTCGCCGTCGTAGGCGTCCGGGCGGAAGGTGGAGCCGTGGAGGCGTTCCACTGCGGCCGGGCTGCTGTGGATCACTCGCTTGCCTCTGGCGGGGTCGATGAGCCTGGAGGCGGACGGAGGAGGAGGCGGACGGAGGAGGCGGAGGAGGGGGGGTACGGGGCCGGGTGAGGGGATGCTCACCAGTAGGGCCGGACCGTCAATCCTCGCGACCCCATCACCAGGCAGCTCCCTCCCCCCCTGCGTTCTGAGCCGCGTCCGGCCCACGTCAAGGCGCCCCATGTCGATTCCTATCCCAGTCGATTCACGCGCCCACACTCGACCGCTGCTGTCCCCAGCCCCTCCCCCCCCGCTGCTGCCTCCCCCGGGCGGCTCCGACTCACTTGTTGCCGCACCAGGCGTCCCCCAGCGGGTCCGCGCCCTTCTGCAACAGCTCCAGCCGCCTGCGGGGAGACGGCAGCGGCAGCGGGCGAGCCAGCGAGTGAGGTCACTGTGAGGAGCAGACAGCGTCGTCCAGCGGACTAGCCCAGCTCCCGCCGGCAGGGGCGCAGGCAAGGCACCGCCACCGCAGGCAGGGCACCGCCACCGCAGGCAGGGCACCGCCACCGCCTCCCCTCCGTTGCGCTACCCCCGGTGTCCTCTCAGCCCACCCGTTGCGCTACCCCAGTCATGTCCCACTATGCAAACAAAGACTGCGTCATAAATGACTCTGTCTCGCTGTTTGCCATTGAAACCCAAGTCAGCCATTACCCTCCCCTGCCGCCTGGCTGGATGGTTGGCTGCCCGGCGGGGTCATCCGGGGATCCCGCACCCAGGAACCGCACCCAGGAACCGCAGCAGCGGCAGTGCAGAAGCGGCAGTGCAGCACCCACCTTGGGTCGTGCATGATGCCCATAGCCAGCACGTCAGTCAGGTTCTGGCGGCCGCGGGTCTGCTCGGGTCCCGGAGGGACGGCCTTCCCCCGGGCGGGGTCGATCAGCTTGTTGCCCAGCCAGGAGTCGTCCGCGGGGGCGCCTGCCAGGAGAGGGAGAGGACGGAGGGGAGGGGGTGGTCAGCTGCTGCTCTGAGCCGCGTCCAACGAGCTTGGCGCGACAACTCAACAACCGCTCAACCCTGGTGGTCCCATGGTGCCATCCCATTCCACCAGCCCCCGTCCTCAGCAGGCGGCCCCTCATCACTATGTGTCGCGTAAACGGTTTTTTTATGCCATCACCCGCCTCACCCGGAGCGCGCGCGTGTAGGACGTCGAACAGGTCTCGACGGCCCTTCGGGTCGGTGGGTGTTGGGACGGGCCGCTTGCCCTTCGAGGGCTGCACCAGCGGGTTGCCAATCCAGCCATCCGACGCACCGGCCTCCGTCATCTGACAGCGGCGACATGGAGGGGTCGAGCTGGGTTGACGTGTGAGGGTGCGGTGGCTATCGGTACCGATATACAACCCAATATGGACCTTGACCTGGTTGTCCATGACGGAAGCCACTGAAACCAATCTTCGCGTGCTCGAACCGATACTGTGAGTACAACAGTGCCCGCAACAAGGCATGCGCACCTGGAGCACGCCGTACAAGTTCGTACGGCCGTCGGCAGCACGTGGGGAGGGCAGGCGCGCCCTGCCGCTGCGCCCCGCGCTGCCCCGGGGCCGCGTGCCCTCGACGCCGTCCTCCTTCAGCAGCGAGGTATCGCCCCAGCCGTGTCGCGCGAAGCGGTCGGCGCTGACGCCCGGGTCCACACGCACTGTGCCTGCGAGGGCGGAACCGACGGACGCACGCCGGGCTCAGGGTCTTACTGAGGTTCCATGGTCCAGGCACCCATCCATTCCATGAGCATGTGAAGGGCCTGCATCGTTCCCGCCTTCAGTCCCAGCGCCGTACCATTGTACGGCAAGGAGCCTCCGCCCCTTTGCCATCTCTGCGTCTTACAACGCGAAGTGCACGCAGGGAGGCACCCATAGCCAGCCCGTGCTCACCCTTCCCGTCTTGAAAGTCGTTGTACGGGAATAGGGGGTGTCGTGTGTCGCAGAACGGCACATAGTTGGTGCGGCAATACCTGCAAGATGGTCGGTGTCGGTCGTTAAGCGCTCCAATGTTGGTTGTTAAGTAAGGGCGGTAGTGCACGTCGGAATCCACTTGGACTCTGGAAGCCTTGCCGCATGACGAAGCCGCGCCACCGTCCGCTCACCCACCTTTCAGGTACCTTCGATTCTTGGATAGTGCTGTAGCTCTGACTCCCTCGCACCGTCCGATACGAATTCAGGTCATCAGCCCAGCTCCTGGGGCCGGGCCCAGCCCGATTTCCGTCGTCCACCATCGAAGTGTTGTTGAGACGTAAGCCTATACAGCTGATACTGTATCTTAGGAGCTATTTATATGTATGGGGGTCTGCTTGCCGCTTTGCTAGCTGCGTGGGGATATGCACGGATTATTACGGATGCTGGAAAGCTGTGACGCCTATTCAGAAGGGTTGCACTTGTAGTACGTTTCGTAGTCGATCACAATGTTCGATGACAAGCTGGGAGTATGCAAGTCGAGGCCGATAACTGCTGTAAGCACCAGCGGAGGTTTATAGGAAAGGAGATACAGTCGTGTTCCGTTTAATATCATATCCTTGTATAGACTTCATAACAATGATCATTAACGATTACCTGTGTACCCATCCCAGGCTACTTACGATTTACGATTTACGATTTATTACATGTCGTACTGGCTCGCGCCAGTAGCATGCGTCCCCCCATAACGGACATCCGTCAAAGGGCGCACTTCAAGAACTAATACTAGAAAATCGGGATTATTCCCTTAATGACTCTGTCCGCGCCCTCTGTATCTGAGCCAAAAGGTTGCCTAGTTTCACCTGATCCCACGTAGTCATCACCACTTGCATATCCTGTCCAGTAGGGAAATCTACAGCTCGTCTGAGGGGCTCATACACGGGACACTCCATAAGAACATGAAACTCGTCTTCTACCATATCCCCGCGGCACACTCGGCACGTTCTCTCAACACGTGGCTTACGCGGCCGACGTGCAAAACGACTTACGTCGAGATCCCAACAGCCGAGACGAAAACGCATCAGCGCCGTGTGATGCTTCCGAGGCATACACGCGCGAAGGTGATCGAGCTTCTTTGTATGCGCGTCGGGGGCATATGCAACGCCCATCCAATTCGAGTAGCGACACATTGTTACGCCCGGCTTCCCGCGATCACTGTCTCCTGCTGCAAATTCGGGAAAAACCCGCGGATCCATAACAATATCACTCGAGTTCCAATCGAGCAGCAAACGCCGCCTGAACTCCTCTAGCACCTTGTCAAACGGGATTTCCAACGCGGCTATTGCCTTGGCTTTGTCCACATTACTCAACGTTGCGCTCACATGTTGGCGATAGTCGTACCCAAGTGCTCCAAGAATCCGCAGCACCTTACCAGCCCAGAAATATTCATGCTCGCTTGACGAGCGATCCGATTCCAACCATGCAAAAATATCCTCCTCTAAGACTGCCTGTGCGAGCGTCGAGGGCTGCTTACTCAGGCGCTTCCAAAAACCAAACACTTGCTGTGCCCAAAAGTGATGCAAAGGCAGTTGAGAGGACTCTGCGAAGAGTTGCCTGTTCGGAGGCAAACTAGCGCCAACTACCCTGCGCAAAAAGATCTTCTGTACCTCGACCATTGGATCCGCCAGAGCTCTTTCAAATACACCTGCCGCACGACCTGTGCTTCGAACCCATTTTCCCCATCTGCCAAGCAGCGCCGCATTCTCCCCCGTCGCTCCTGACCCTCCCCGCTGGTTCCATCTTTGCCACTCCCTAACCCGCTGTCTACCCTTAGTTCCTAAAACTTCCCAAATAGCGTCTGGTCCCCATACCTCCGCTCCGTACGATAATAAAGGCCTTATTTGGGCGTCAAAACAGCGTAGCATAAGATCGGGTGCCCATACGCGATTTAATTCTAACTTACGCATTAAAGCAAAAACTCCCCTGCGACCCACATCGCATAGCTCCATTCGGCACGAGTCGAACGAAAAACCTGATCCATATCGCAGTCCAAGATATCTTGCGCGCTCTTTGACTGGCACCGTCTGGCCCGCATAACGCAACCCTGCTGCATCACTCAAAAGTGCGTCGTAGGACGTTTGCCTACCGGCGAATACCATCAACTCGCATTTACCCACATTCAAATTCATTCCAAATGCATCACAGAATTCCGCTAACCTATCCAACAGGAATTGCATCCGTTCCCGATTCATAGTCATGAGCGTAAGGTCATCCGCGTACAGCAGCTCCGGGACCCCTTTTCCATGCGCGGTGGGGACGCATCCCCGAGGTTGCCTTTGCTCGTGCTCATCTACGTAATCCGCAAATGATTCGATAAACAACCCGAACAGGACTGGGCTTAGCGGGCATCCCTGCTTTACCCCCTGCACTGATTCAAACCGCTCACCTCTCTTCCCGTTGACTTTCACGCGCAATTGCACCTTATCATAACAACGCCTAATAGCAGACAGCATTTGCCCAGAAAGACCCCGTTCCCTTAGCCGAGCCCACAACAAATTTCGGTCCACACGATCAAAAGCCTTCTCGAAATCGATCTGGCAGACTAAAAGCCCGTGTTGCCCCGGCCTAGCGTAACGAGCTATAAAATGACGAAGCGCGAAAAGATGATGTTGTGTGCCCAAACCCCGACGAAAACCCGCTTGACACCAGTGTCGGACCGGTCTTGCTGCAAATTCAGATTCGGCGAATTTTGAAAGACGCCGTTCCAGAACTGAAGCGTAACATTTGGCAAGCACTCCGCCCACCGCGATCCCTCTGTAATTACTGCACTCTAACATGTCCTTCCCATTCCCCTTATACACCGGGACTAGATCCGACACAGTAAACTGTGCAGGGTAATCACCCGTAGCGCGAATATGCTCCATTAGCACCGTCACAACCGGGACAAGCCTGTTAATTTCTGGGCTCCGATCCTCGCTGCCACTGCGAAGCTTCCGAGCGTATCGGTAGCACTCGCCGCACACTTTCTCGGGACCGCTCGACTTGCCATTCGGTAGCTTCTCCAAAACCACTGCAACTTCCGCCGCCGTAATTGGCGTGTTGAGCGCCTCATCTGCCGCTCGCCTCCTGAGTTCTGCTTCCTCCTCCCCTAAGGCACGCCACCAAGGTAACGTGTGCCTATCTACTCTATTAACAAAGCCCAGTATATCCGTTGCACGCTCATAATCTGGCGGGCGCTGCCTTTCATTGAGCAGCGCCTGGAAATGACTTCGCCACGCGTCTGCATCAGTAATAGGGCACGACTCCGATGACCCGTCCGAAAGCTTGCGCCATAGCGCCTTAGGGTCTCCGCGACAGTTGTTAATGAATGCGCGCCATTCCTCGTGCTCAAAAGCCGCCATTGCGCGCCTGCGTGCTCTATTGAACTCCTGCCTCGCGACCCTGTATGCTTGCCACACCCCCGAACACCTGCCTTGACCTTTTGCATCCGTTAGCTTAGAACTCATAGCAGCATGCTTTTGCGCACATTCCGCATTCCACCAAGGCGCGTGATTCGATCGCGGTTGCCGCGACTCACGCCCCACCCCAAAAGCCTGCTTCATAGCTCCGTACAGAATCTCGCCTATACGATCTACCGCACATGTGCTAGAAACAGAGCCATTATCCAACCCTTGCGTAACCTCCTGTAGATTTGCCATTACTGCACTGTCGTCTGCAGTGAAATAGGTTGCATACTTCCTCCACTGGCTAACGTTGAAACCCAGACGCTTACGAGGACGACGTGGAGGTAATTCCCCGTCCGGCCGTTGCAGCCGCACGCCCAGTTGTAGACTAACCGGTCCGTGGTCACTGAACGTACGCCCGCCCGTACCACGCGTACGTAGCCTATTATGCAGATTATCAAACACAAATAAAGCCTGACACTTAGAAAACAGACTAGGACTAGTTAGAAATAGGTCCACCGTACTGCCACCTTGCGGGCCCAAGAACGTAAGAGCCCCGCGTTCATCACCTCTAACCCTCCCATTTACTACACACAGGCCTTCTGAGCGGCATACGTTCCCCAGCTCAATGCCCGCGTGGTTGGTGCGCGCGTCGACACAATTCCGAAAACGTGGAACAGCATCAATGCTGTCGTCATAGCCAAAGGGAGCCCCTAATTGCTCTGCTAAACCTGCTACTGTGATGTCGGGCAGGTCTGGAATCCCGCTCTGTCCCCCAGACATACGTGCGTTGAAATCACCGGCAAGGAGCACTAGGTCGTCGTCACGTCGCAGTGCGCCTAATCTCGCTTGAAGAGCAGCAAAGGCATCTAGGGCTGCTTCGGCGTTCGTGGCTGCTGGTCGTCCTTCCCTATGGTAGGACGAGTCTTCGGGCGCGATATAGCACGCACCGATCAGCAAACTACGGCCGCCTGCGTCCGCCCAATCGGAGCGCAGCCGCAGCCACACAGACTCGCAGCCCCGAGGCTCCGCTACATACAGTAACGGCTCCAAGGCGTCTGCGATTCTATCGTGGACGTACACGGCTACACCTCCCGCCCTCCTGCCCCCCATTCTAGGCCTGTCCACGCAAAAATTCTTATAACCCGGTAGCTGTTGACCTGCTGTCGGGTGCGCTTCTGTGCCGTGTGTTTCAACACAAATGATGATATCATGCATAGAAAGTAAATGCCATATTAGTTCGTCTTCCTGCAGCTTGCCTTCCTCTAGATGGCGCACGTTCCACAAAATGATACGCAGGTTACTATCCGTCATTAGATTCGTGCGTCGCCGTTACGCGCACCTCCCAGGTCTCCATTCCTCCCGGGTCCCTCACCGGACCCCGCCATACTGCGCCATGCTCCGCCTCCCCTCACTCCTCGTCCGCCCGTCTCTGGTGGTGCCTCCGGCTACTTCACTGCCAGTGACGTACAGTACTGAGACGAGCACCAAGTTTGTGAGTCACCATGGTGCCACCAAAGCTAGTTCCTACAAAACCTTTTGAATAAACATTGTCACTATTACAAACTGCCATAATATAAACTTGAGGAGTCCTTCACCTAACTGGAGGACCTACCGGTAAATTGTGCTCTGGGGGGGGAGAGCCCGTGGGTCGTGGTGTGTTTGTGAGCCTTTTGCAAGGCGGCATTCGCGTAGCAACGTACCTGCTATCGGGTCTAATGAGCCACGGCTTGACATTCGAGTCAGGCTGGGGTGCGTAGGGGTGCGTCGAGGCGTATGTGCTGTGTGTGCGCCCTGGGCAGGGCCTGGCGGCGTCGGGGCAAATTCAGCCGGTGGCCCCTGACACGGCGCCGCGCCCTGCCGAAGCTAAAGCTGACCTTGAGCTCGACATTCAGCTGCATCTAAACACGTCTAAACCCGTGGCCGGAGGGAACAGCAGATTGTGTAGCTGCGACGATGAGGCCGACGCCCACGCCTTAGTCATGCTGCAAGGCCATGTCCTGCCACACGCGCGGAGGGCTGCTTGGCTCAGGCTAAGGGACCATTGCCGCCAGGAGGAAGAATCCGTATCACGTCATAAACGTTGTGCCGATGCAGCTCCCGCATCACGCCGCGCGCTGCCCTCCCGCCTGCTCATGCGCTGAGCGTTTAGTCGGCCGCACAAGCTGCAGCTGGCAGCGACAGGAGTGCGGGAGCACGTTCACACACACACACACACACACGTTCTCACACGAACACGTTTACACACACACAGCATTTTTAAAACACACACACACACACACACACACACACACACACGCGCGCGCGTCAGGCCAGCGGCCCGCCCACCCCTGCACATTCCCACCAGGCCTTTCGAGAGCCCCTCACCGATACCAGTAACGTCCCCACCCGCGGCACCTCCGCGTCCTCCTGACCTCAGGCCGCCACCACCACCACCGGCGATCGCCACAGCAACCCACCCTACTCGGTGACAAACCTCCCTCCACTCCGCGCCGTCACCGACTACGTACGACATCACGCCACCACTGCAATCACGACCCAGCATCGCAATCACGCGCAAAGCAGCTCGCCCTCCCATCCCCCACCACCCCACGGCCCCTCGCGGCCGCGTCCTCTTCCCCGCTGAACCCCATCCGCCTCCCCTTGCGCAGGTTGCCCTCCACCCCGCGCGCTCCAACACTACCAGCCACAGCGGCCCCTCCGCCGCCAACCGCTGCTCGCTCAGTACACGTTGAGCAGCGCCGCCAGCCGCGGGTCGGACCTCAGCTTCGCGTCCAGCTCGTAGTACTTGTGCAGCGCCTGCTCCTCGTGGCGGCGCAGGCGGCGCTCCAGGATGTGTATCCGGAACATGCTCTCCTCCGTCTGCCGCTCGTACTCCTCCTCCTCGCTGGCGCTCATCTGGTCGCGGTCGCGGTGGAAGTTCTGCTGCCGCTTGGCCAGGGCGGCGGTCTCCTCGTCCAGGCGGGCCTGGGGGTGCGGGGGCGGGGGGGTGCAGCAGGAGGGAGATGAGGGCGAGAGGTGCCCCGCAGCGTGTGGCTCGCGGTGGGAAAGGGGAGGCGAGGGGCGTGGGGTTTCGGGCACAGCAGGCGATGAGTTCTACGGCGGCAGCGGCCTGCCAGCTGAAAACAATCCCGCCCTGTCAGTCCCCTCCCAGCTCCCGACCCCCCACCCTCCCAGCTGTCCCGCTGCGTAAAACGGTTTTTATACACCCTCCCCGCTCCCGCCTCCCTCCCTGCCAGCTCCGCCCCCCGCCCTCCCAGCGGGTCCGCACCTGGATGATGTTCGCCCGCTCGATGAGCCGGTCCTTGAGCGCCTTGAGCGCCTTCTCGCGCACCTCCAGCGCCTGGCCGCGAGTGAGCTGCTGGGTGCCCAGCAGGGTGGGCAGGAAGGGCGACAGGTAGTCGTACGCCGCCTCGGCCGCCTCCTCCTCCTCCTGCGCCGGGCAGCCAGCACCGGACACGTCAGGTCGGGCAGCAGACGCGCCCGGAATGAGGCTGAGGCCCCATGGCAGCACGCGAGGTCACACTACGGGCGGGTACACTTTGTGTGACGAGCCGCATGCCTTCCGCGCGTCCAGTCCATGGCTCGACGTGATGTGATGTGATGGACCGATGTATCTGAGCCGCTGGAAGTCATCCAATTGGCAATCTGGGTCCCGGCAGCAGCAGCAGCAGCGGCGGCGGCAGCAGCGACGGCAGCAGCAGCAGCAAGTAGGAGGGGGCTGCAAGCAGCACGCACCTCCTCGCTCTCCTCCGCCTTGATCCGCACGATGTCGTAGTACGGCGTCTCCAGCGTGATATTCTGCTCCTGGTTGGTCCGGGTGCGGCTGATCTCGCTGACCTCCCACTCGCTGTCGCGGACGGACTGGGGGGGGCGGCCAGAGTGGAGGGGGGGGGGTCAACATCTGACCGGGCCTGTTGTTGGCCAAAGGCAGCTACCCTGCCCGAACGGAAAGACCGCCGAAGCACTCTCCTGTAAGGAGAGGGGCGTGAGGGGCCGCAGTCCCCTCTTGCTCGACCGAGTGAGTGTGTGCGTGTGTGTTGGGGCGGGTGGCCGGGTTGGGGAAAAGGGTTTGGCGGCCAGAGGGCGTGTCAGGGGAGGGGGTGCCGCTGGCATGAGGCCCAATGAGAGGGCACTTGGGGGCGCAAAGGAGCCACCGGCCCCAGCCATGGTGTCCCCCCCCCCTAGTGGCGCCGTGCCCCCCTAGTCCCCTCCCAGCTGCCTCCCCCACCTGCAGGCAGTCCTTCTCCGCCACCAGCAGCCCGCTGTACTCCTCCAGCAGGGCGGATGGTTGCGGCCGCGAGGCCAGGGGGTCGACCTGCGGGGCGAGGGGGCGGCGAGGGTGGTGTGCGGAGTGGGCTGGGCGGCGTGGGGGGGGGGGCGGTGGCTGTGCTGGATTGCTTCCAAAGCCCTCCGACTTAGGGCTGCTCTGGAGCCCTAGCAAATGGCGGGTCGGGGGATTGGGGGGCTGCAAAAAAGATCTGGCTGGATCTGGATCTCGATCCCCGCAGCTTCTGGAACCTGCCTGAACCCGCACCTGAACGATCTGGCTCTGTCCATCCTTGGTAAAGGAACGGCTGGAGTTGGTGATGCGGTTGGTGCCGAAGTGGTAGTCCACCCGCAGGCGCCCCTCCGCCAGGTAGTACACGCGCTTGGCCACGTCAGCGTCCGCGTCCAGCAGCAGGTTGCGGGAGAACTTCTCCGTCATCTTGCGGATGGGCAGCATGCGCTTGTCGCCGCCGCGGGTCTTGGACTTGCGGGTGCGGCGGGTGGGGTCGCTGCGGGACGCGAAGGGGGGGTACAGAAAAGGGCCAATTACTCGACATGGTAAGTGGGGTAAGTGGGGGGGGGTATGAAGGCGTATGTATGTGTGGGGGGGTAGGGGGTATGAACGCGTGTGTGTGTGTTGTGTGTGGGGGGCGCTGTAGCGCGAAGACCCGTTGGGGGGGTATGAAGGGGGAGGGGCCGGCATCGGAGTTGGGATTGGGATTGGGGGAGGGCAGGTTGCGGCAGCGTGCAGAGGGGCGGGGACACCCGGTGCCACCGCCCCCCAAAACTGCTGGGCGCGGCGGCACGGGCCTTATATGGTACCCCCGGTCCCCTGCCATGGTTTCATGACCCGACAGTATCATCAGCCCCCCGGCAGCCATAAGGCCCGGGCGGCCCACTCACTCCTCCGCGGGGTCGCCCTCGCTGGCCGCCTCGGAGGCGCCGTTGGGTCCCGGCCAGCCAGCGGCCGCGGCGGAGGAGGCCGCGTCCTCCGTGTACGACGCGCTCCTGTAGATGAGGCGGTCGTCGCGGCCCAGGAAGTGCTCGATGATCTTACGGCCCTGTGGGGGCGCCGATTGAGCAGCGCCAGAGGCAGGAGGGGGGGGGGAGGGTGTAAGACAACCCGCGAATCCGCTCCAAAACCAGCTCAGCTTGCCTTTGCGCGCAGCAGCAATCGGCTCCGCTGCACTCTCAGTGCGGCGCGGCGCGGCGCGGCGCGGCGCGGTGCGGTGCGGTGCGGTGCGGTGCGGTGCTTCCGAGCTTCGGCCCCACCTCGAGCTCCTCGCGCTTCTCCAGGCCGTCCAGCCGCGCGGAGGCGTAGAAGTTGAACACGCGGCGGTCGTTCTTGACGGTCAGGATGTCCTTGAGCGCGAAGGCGCTGCCGCGGTCGAACAGCTCGATGGTGGTGTCCTGTCCAGGACGCGGGGGCAGCCGGCGGGGGAGCGGGGATGAGAGGCCGGTAGATGCCGGGAGATGCCGGGAGATGCCGGGAGATCCCTGGAGATGCCGGGAGATGCCGGGAGACGCCGGGAGATGCCGGGAGACGCCGGGAGATGCCGGGAGATGCCGGGAGATGCCGGGAGATGCCGGGAGATGCCAATCAGGGCGAGCACGCGCATTGGTGCAGGTGGGAGGGGTCTGGGCCACCAGCCCGCCTCAATGCAACATGGCCTGGCCGGTATACCGCTAGCAAGACATGCCATCTCGGCATGCCCAGGAAGGCACATATGACCGCGCGCAGCATTGCAAAGCCCTCAAGCGCGGTGTTCGCATGGCACGGTACGGTGCTTTACGGTACGGTACGGTGCCGTACCTTCTGCGGGTACACCCGGCGCTCCCGCAGCTTGTCGCGGCGGCGGGTGAAGGTCTCCCTGATCTCCGAAACCAGCGTGCGGTCGTCATCCGCGTACAGCACCAGCCGCTCCACCATGCCGTCCCAGCGGCTGCAGTCGCCGAAGCGGGCGAAGATCTCGTGCTGGGAGCGCCTGTACAGCGTCAGCTTGGAGCCCTAGGGGATGGGATGGGAGGCGGGGCAGCGGCGAAGGCAGGCTCAGGGGCTTGAGAGAAAAGCAGGGCAGGGTAGGCACGGGCGGCAGAGCGATGGGTGGCGTCGTCCACTTCTCCCACGTTTTTCTCTAATATCGGTATCCCCATGTTACGCCTGCAAATGAGCAACCCAGGGCGCTGTGCTAGACGGATCAGCCGCCTCCCCGGGCAGCCCCGCCCCCCCAGCCCCCTCGCCTCTTCCCCTGCTGGTCTCCCCTGCGGGCTGCGCTATTCCCCCCCCGTCCCTGTCGTGTGAACAGTTTTAATTCCACTCCCCCCCCCGCCGCCCACACAAGTTCTCCTGCACGCACGCCCCAAGCAGACGAACCACACTATTCGCATCCCAGCCCATCCGATACTTTGCCTCGTACGACCAACACGCATCTCCCAGCTACCGCCCCTCCCCCCGGTTTTCCTTCGTACACGGGTTTTCCTTGCATTCCTCCCCCCGGTCCTTATACCCCCCCTCCCCCGCGACCCACCCACCCTGGGGCAGCGCATGTCGAAGGCGTCCCGAGGTATCGACATCTTGAGCACCCAGCTGGGCGGGATGTCCGGCACCACGTCAGCCTCGCCGCCGTCGCCGTCGTCCAGGCCGCCCGTGCCGTCGCCGTGGCCCTCCGCCGTGCGCGGCGGCGTGTCCCCGCCCGCGCCGCCGCCCCCTGCCGGCGTCGTCAGCTTGGCGCGCTGCGCCATCCGCTGCATGATGCTCATGCCGCCCACGGCCTGCAGGCGCGCGGTGCCCGAGATGGACTTGCCGGACTTGCTGGCGGTGCCCGCGCGGACGGAATCGTTGCGAGGCATGCGTCCAGCGCCCCCCTCCGCGCGCAGGACGTCGGACTCCTCCGTCGCCCCCTCACTGCGGCTCTGCGGCACGGAAGGGGGAGAGGGCGCGAGGCAGGGCAACGAGGGGTAACGAGGCATGCAGATAAGAGGTGAGCGATAGGGCCACAGGTGGAAGTGCGGAGCCAGGGGACTTTGGTTAGGGGGAAGGGTGAGAAGTGATGGAGACGAGCCCGCCCGCTGAGTCGTCGGTCGCCCCCCCCCCGCTCCTGCCGGCTGCCCTCCGCCACTTACTCGCATGCCGCGCTCCTCAAACACGGGCTCCCACTTGGACGGGTCCATCAGGTCGTACGAGATCTCCCTGCGTCCGAGTACGGCAACACGTCAGCAGCCGCACTCCCCTCGATGCACGGCAGTTCCGGATGGCGCAAAGAGGAACGCCAGGCAGCGCGCACAGGGACAACTCCCCCTTCCCCTCCACATGCACACCGAAATGACCAGCAGCCACCATGACGAGCAGCCCGCTGCATGCCCCCCGCCGCCCCGCCCCGCTGCCGTACCACCCCTCCCTGGACCTCGCACCCCTCTCTGGACCTCGCACCCCTCTTTGGACCTCGCACCCCTCTCTGGACCTCGCACCCCTCTCTGGACCTCGCACCCCTCCCTGGACCTCGCACCCCTCCCTGGACCTCACACCCCTCCCAGGACCTCGCACCCCTCCCTGGACCGCGCACGCCAGGCCCCGTAAACTGCGCTCACTTGGGATCCGCTCGCGAGTCGCTGTGCGGCTGCGGCTGCTGCAGGCACACCCAGAAGTTACGGTGGTTCCAGAGCATCTCGATGCCCTTGTACGGACTGTCGTGCAGCGGGTACTTGCGGCCGGTGGACGGCTCGATGAAGATGGCCTCCGACACGTCGCGCTTGCCGGGCAGCACCATGAGCCATGCGTGCACGAACTTGCAGGTGCCGGCGTCATGGTCCTCGGTGAAGGGGTCGGCGCCGGCGCCGTCGGCGGGGGCGTCAGCGGCGGCAGCGGCCATAGGGTCGCCGATGCCAGCGCCGTCGTCATCGATGAGGTTTCCCGGGTCCGGGGAGGACAGGGCGGAACGGTCGGCGGGCGCGGCGTCCAGGGAGGGGACCTCCGCGCTTGACTGGAACAGGCGCGGGAGGGCGGGGCGGGGGGGTAGGGGGTTTATAGAGAATCCGCGAATCCACGGCCGACAAACGGCGGGGGGGTAGGGGGGCGCGGGGAGAAGAGGGGTAAGGAAAGGGAGGAGGAGGGGTTGCTGTGGGTATGGGTTGGTTGGTACGACCTCCCTGGAGGCGCCCACCTTGATGATTTTGCTCTTGAGGGACGCCAGCGGTTTGACGGTGTACCGGGGCGCGCGGACCTCCGCTGCGGCCCCCGCCAGGGCGCCCGCAGGTAGCGGCGGGTTGGTGGCGGAGGTCTCAGCCACGCGGCGGGTGGCGGCTTTGGCAGCGTCGCCCTGCAAGGGGGAGGGAACGTAGTTCCCAGGGGGCAGGGTTGAGGGCGGGTGATGGGCGGGTGATGGGCCGGTGATGGGCGGTTGAGGGCGGGTGATGGGCGGTTGAGGGCGGGTGAGGGCGGTTGAGGGCAAGGCACCAGCAGTGGAGGCTGGGAGCGTGTGAAACGGCTACAGAGCGAGCCCAAGGACTGCACTCGGGAAACACCCACCTTGCCCCCGGGCCCGCCCGCGGCTCCCGCCGCCAGACCCTGCACCTCGCGCTCCAGTACGGTGCAGACCGTGTTGCGCTGGTCGTTCTGTACGACAGCGTACGGCGCGTAGCCCATGACGACGAAAGCGTTGAAGCCGACGCCGATGAGCATGGATGCGAGCACCATGGCCAGGTCGAACGAGTCGCCGGCGCGCCAGTCCAGGACAGACATGGGCGAGGGGAGCGTGTCGGGCGGGTGCTGCGGAGGAAAGGGGGAGGGGAGGGGAGCAATGGTGAATCCACAAAGGCGGGAAATGACACATTCCACTGAACGCGTTTCGACGTTTCGAGCTTTTTCGAAGGGGCGGAATCGTGGAGGGGGTTTCAGGTGTCCACTCGAATCCTCTGTGCATGCGCGAGTGGCCTGCCGGCCGCGCCTCTGACCTCGCGTCGCTCCGCGCTGTGTCCGACTCGAAATCAGCGTGCAAAAACACACCCTGACCCTGACCCTGACCCTGACCCCGACCCCGACCCCGACCCCCACCCCGACCCCGACCCCGCTCCACCCACCAGCGGGTCCTCCAGGGGCTCGTACGACAAGAAATCCGCCACGAACTGCGCCGCGCCGTCCAGGTCGTACAGCTCCGTGTAGACCAGCTGGCTGGGGCGCAGCGACGTGCACACGAACTTGGCCACACCGCACTCGTTGCGGGGTGTCAGGTAGAGCGGGCGGCGGTAGGGGTAGAGCTCCTCGAAGGTGCGCTGGAAATCCTGTTGGTTGCGCGCGAGCCGTACGATCCGGTAGTGGTGGTTGCTGGTTGGGAGTTAGGACGTTACGGTAACATGACCCCCCTCCACGCCCTGCGGGCTCCTGCGGACTGCACGCGGGCGCAATCAACTCGCCCCCACCCGTCATCGTGGGTGGCTTCACGCGTGTCCTCCCCCCTGCCCCTCCCCCTGCCCACCGACCTGCACGTACTGCAGCACGCGCGCCTCGTGCGCCGAGTGTTGCGTGAAGGATCGCGGCATCTTGCCCGCGGTGTTGATGGTGTGCTGCACGCGCATGCGCTTGGCGTTCTTGGGACGCAGCTCGTCCTGCGGTACGGCACAACGGGGAGTACGGCAACGGGGAGCACGGCCGGCGGGGAGCGTGGGCATTTCCGACCTTAGCTGTGACGGACACAACGCTGACGACGGCCGATACAATCACACACACACAGCGGGCCCTCGTCTTCGAACCTGCAGCGCTGCGTGAGGCCCCAGCGGCCTCCAACCACCTGCTGCACTCCCCGGCCTCTAGCGGCCGACATGCTCCCCTGCCTACCTCAGCGAGCTGACGCGGCTTGAGGCCCTCCAGCTTGCCCGTCTTGAACACGTCCCAAAACACGAGGCCCTTCTCCGCGTCGTCATCATTGACGCGACCCAGCGTGTTGCTGCCGAGCTGCAGTTCGGGATCGAGACGAGGTTGCGGGATTGAACGGGGGTTCGGGTCTTGATGCACGAGATTAGGCAGCGGACAACAGGGGGAGCAGGGTACCGAGCGAGCTCCGACGTGGGGGAAACACACGCACCAAAAAGACGCGCGCACCACTCGAGGCTCGGCACGCCACGATAGCTGCCCAACGCGCCGCCGCCGCGGCACCGCGCGCACCCACCTGGTAGATCGAGATGGTGCCGTTCCACAGCGTCGCCGTACGATTCTTGTTGTACGGCAGCTCGCTGTCCCACTCCACCCACTTGGGCTTGGCCGTGGCGTATGTGTCCTGCTGCCCCCCCGGCAGGTGCACCCGGAACATGGCGATGGACTGCGCGCCCAGCTCGTCCAGGCCTCCGAAGAGGTAGAGGTGCTCCTTGTGGACGGTGACGCGGTGGCTGTGGCGCGGAGGGGGCACGCGGCCCTCGCAGGGGATCTCCGTCCAGGTCTTGGTCTGCGCGGGACGGGACAGACGGAAGAAGCTACCGGTAAAGGCGCACGTTGCGGAAACAAGCGGAGTCGGGAGTAAAAGGGCTGGGTACAGTTTCGGCGTGGGAGGGAACGATGCTGAAGTTGAGGATCGCAGCGGGTGCTTGCAAGGAGCACACGCGGGCCTGGACATGCCATCTCAGCGGCCCGACCCGACCCGACCCGACCCGACCCGACCCGACCCGACCCGACCCGACCCGACCCGACCCGGCCTGGCCTGGCCCGACCCGGCGCATCACGGCCCGCAGCCCGCAGCCCGCGGCACCCACCACGAAGTCCATGACGTGCAGGTCCTCCAGCACGAAGTTGTTGCGGCCGCCGTGCACGAACAGCAGGTTGCCGTGGCCGATGCACAGCGCACACGCCTGGCGCGGCGAGGGCGCGGTGCCGGAGAAGGCGGGCTGCGTCCATTGCCAGCCGCCCAGGTCCAGCAGGAACAGGTCGTTGGTGCGGCCGCCGATCGCGTGGCCACCTAGGGAGCAGGAAGGAAGCGCATGCGGCAGCGGCCATGAAGAACTGAACTTCAATGGCAACCTCGCACGAGGTGGGCGGCGAGAAGGTGCCGCCCCCCGCGATCATGACACCGTCGTCGCCAAAAACAGCGCCGGTCTTAATTTCTTACGCGGTGGGAGCGGACAGTACTTCGCCGCGCGAGCTTGGCAAGAGCAATGGCGCGATGGTGCCTAGTGCCTCTACCAACCCGCCCTCAACCTCGGCTCAGCCTCAACCTCAACCCGCCCTCAACCTCGGCTCAGCCTCAACCTCAACCCGCCCTCAACCTCGGCTCAGCCTCAACCTCAACCCGCCCTCAACCTCGGCTCAGCCTCAACCTCAACCCGCCCTCAACCTCGGCTCAGCCTCAACCTCAACCCGCCCTCAACCTCGCCCTCAGCGCGTTAGGCCCCCTTCGACGACCCACTCACCGAACAGCACCATGCTGCCCGCCCAGAAGGTCGCCACCGCCTGCTCGCGCGGAGACGGCGCCATGCCCTCCGTCGACGGCTTGTACCAGGTCCAGGTGTCCAGGTCCAGGAAGGCCACGTCGTTGAGGCGCTTGCGCTCCGCCGTGCGGCCGCCGAAGACGACCAGCCGGTTGTTCTCGTCGTCGTAGCACGCCGCGTGGTTGTAGCTGCGTCGGCGGAGGGCGGGTGTGTGGGGTGTGTGTGGAGGTTGAGGGTGCCGGAGTAAGGGCCCAAAAGAGGGGGTTGCGAGGATTGGGGGGTGGCAGGGAAGGCAGGGGTGGCAAGGGAGCGGGGGTGGCTGGACGGAGCTCTACCCCCACCCCGGCCTCCTCACCGCGGCGGCGGCTTCTCGCCCTTACAGGGCTGGTTGTGCCACTCCATACGGTCCATGGTCATCCAGAACAGGTCGTTGGTGGTGGAGCCGTCCTTCTGCAGCTGCCCGCCGAAGATGAGCAGCATGCTGCCAACCTGGGCGGGGTGCAGGAGGAGGGGAGGCCGCGGCAGCGGAGCCATGAGCGCGTGATCCGCGACGAGCGAGCTGCCCCTACCAGGAGGATAACGGCAAACAGAAACGCGGCATGGCCACCATTCGGCCTGGATTGGACCAGAGCCAGGCTCTCTTCCCTCGCCGCCCAAAAGACGGGCGCTGTCTCCGCCGGGTCCTTCCCGCCAGGCCCCATCATACACCCTCCCACCTGCGTCAGGGTGTGCCCAGTGCGGATCCAGCACCTGTTGTCGACCGTGACGTCGCCCATTTCGGTCTTGACCAGCTGACCAACCTGGAGCGGCGGCGGGGCGGGGTGGTTCGAGTCCGGGGGGGAGAGTCAGGCGGTGGGTGGGAGGTGGAATGGTGGATGGGGTGCGAGTGCGGGTGCCGAGTGCCGCCACGAAAGCTGGGAGCACGGGCGGATGCCATGGTGTGGGGTGGCGCTGGCAGCCGCTCGGGGCCGCATGGGGGGGGGGCGGGAAGACCCGGTTACACGACATACGAAACTGAGGGCCGCATGGGGTGTTGCGAGCACGACCCGTGGATGCGAGAAAAACCGGGAAGGGGCGGGGGCGGCCGCAAACGCGCCCCGGCCGTAAGGACGAAGGACGAAAGCCATCGGGACAGATATGGGCCGAAGCAGCGGCCGGCAGCCTGGACGCTGCGGCACGGGCGAGGAAACCTCGTCCTGTGGAGGCGACACCGCAGGGGCGGGGACCCGGGTGCACGCACCTCCGCCTTACACCTGTACTCCAGGTAGGACCCCACGGGGGTGCCGATGGGTTTGAGCCGCTCGATCTCCTCCAGCCGCTCACGCTCCTCCTCCTCGCGCAGGAAAGCCAGGAACCTGAGGGCGGGAAGGGGCGGGGGGGGGGCGACGAGGGCGGGATGTGTTTTGAGGGGGCAGGGCGCCGTACGTGTGGTGTCCCCGTCCACAGGGGAAAAAGCTAGCTCGTGCTGCCGGCATTGCTCCAGCTTGCCCGGCCCCCCCTGGTGCACCCACTTCGAGAGGCCCTCCTCCACTTTGGCCTTGTAACGCTCGTCCAGGTTGTTGTAGCGCAGGTTGAACTCCTTGAGCGTCTTGAGGTGGCCCATGCTGGGAGGCACCTGCGAGGGGGGGGGTAGAAAAACCGTTTTACGCAACGGGACAGGATAGGGGGGGGGCGGCGGGGCGGCAGCAGCGAGGGCGGTGACCACTGTATGACCACGACCACGATCACGACCCGGGCGCGCACCACTCCCTCAATTCCCTCCCATGCTGCCCTTGGCCAAACAGGAGAGGCGCCCACCCACCCACCCACCCACCCAGCCACCCACCCAGCCACCCACCCAGCCACCCATCCAGCCACCCATCCAGCCACCCGCCCGCCCCTCCTTCTCGTGGCTTGTGGCTGCCCCCGGGGCCGCGGCGCACCTTGGTCAGCAGGTTGTTGCCCACGTCGATGCGCTGCACCTTCTTGAGCTGGCCCATGCTGTTGGGCAGGTAGCGCAGGTTGTTGGTGGACAGGTCCATCTTGATGACCGAGGCCAGCTCACCTAGGTTGTCGGGGAGCAGCTCCAGCCGGTTGTTCTCAACTTGGATGACCTAGGGCGCGGCGGGGGGGATGGAGTTGCCAGGGGGTTCGAGAAAGACCCGTGGATGCCAGAAAAAACCGTTTAGAACAGACGTTTTGAGATGCATGCTGGAGAACTGGGTTGGGGGGACGGACGGACGGGGACATTAAGGTGTGGCAGCAAGGAGCAGGGTTGGGAGGGGGGGGGATACACGGCGGCGGGTGCTGCTGCTGCGTGCGGCGTGTTGGGACAGCATCCAGATCCGCAGTATCGCTTTACGCCCCTTACCCCGCCCGCCCTGGCCCCCGACGAGTGCCCCAGCTTTTTTCTCGTCGGTTTTACGGGTCTCTTTCATGCGCCGACCCGCGGGTCCCGGAGAGTCAACTCCCCACGGGGCCCGGGGAGTCAACGCGGGAGCGGCCGCATTTCCCCGGCGTGGGCCCCGAGGCGCACCTCCAGCTTCGGAAGGGCGGCGAGCGAGTCCGGTAGCGTGGTGATCTCATTGCCGCTCACGTCCAGCTCCTGAGGCACGGGACGAGCGGAGCAGGGTCGACCATGTCGGGTGCGCGGGTGTGTGTGAGGCGGGTGTGTGTGAGGCGGGGGTGTGAGGTGTGGGATGAGCCAGGACAGGCTGCTGCCGCCAGCTGCCGGCTGCACGTGGGTGACCTCATGACGCACGGGTCGGGCTCGGGATCCGCAACGAGGCAGACTCCACGACAGCGCCGCGTGCGAGTCCCCTCGCGCTCCTCGCACCCTGAGCAGTGTCAGGTGCCCCACCCTTTGCACCTTGAGCAGTATCAGGTGCCCCACCCTTTGCACCTTGAGCAGTGTCAGGTGCCCCACTCTTTGCACCTTGAGCAGTGTCAGGTGCCCCACCCTTTGCACCTTGAGCAGTGTCAGGTGCCCCACCCTTTGCACCTTGAGCAGTGTCAGGTGCCCCACCCTTTGCACCTTGAGCAGTGTCAGGTGCCCCACCCTTTGCACCTTGAGCAGTGTCAGGTGCCCCACCCTTTGCACCTTGAGCAGTGTCAGGTGCCCCACCCTTTGCACCTTGAGCAGTGTCAGGTGCCCCACCCTTTGCACCTTGAGCAGTGTCAGGTGCCCCACCCTTTGCACCTTGAGCAGTGTCAGGTGCCCCACCCTTTGCACCTTGAGCAGTGTCAGGTGCCCCACCCTTTGCACCTTGAGCAGTGTCAGGTGCCCCACCCTTTGCACCCTGAGCAGTGTCAGGTGCCCCACCCCAACCCCACTTCCTCGCACCTTGAGCAGTGTCAGGTGCCCCACCGCCTCCTCCACCTTTCCGATCTTGTTGCCGCTGACGTCGAAGACCATGAGCTGCTGCAGCCTGGGTACACGGGCGAGGGGGGCCAGGGCAAGCAGGCAGGGAAGCAAGCACGGTTAGGACGACGTTGGGGGTACCGTGTCTGGGACTGTCGGGGATAAGGCGGAGGGCGGCATTCACGGAATCCCACCCGGTCCCAAATGCGTTGGGCCAGGCTGTATTGGCAGCCCCAAGTGCTAGCAGCAGCGGGGCAAGCTTCTAGGGCCGTGTGTACTGCGGCATCCGCCCCGGGCCGCTGATGCATCCACCCCACGCATGACTGCTTACTTCCTCCCAGCCCCAGCCCCATTCCGGCAGCTGCCCCCAGCGCCCCTCTGGCTGTGTATTCCCATGCCACAATGCCCCATGCCGCAAGCCGGCCCCGTGTGGGCTACCCCCTCCCCCTCCCTCTCAAAACCCAAATCCCCCAGCATGCATCTTGAAACGTCTGTCCTAAACGGTTTTTCTCGCACCCACGGGTCTTCCTTGCACCCACCTCTCCCTCCCCCTCCCCCTCACCGGTAGACAACATTCGGGATGCGTTTGAGCTGGTTGTACTTGAGGCGCAAGATGCGGAGGTAGCGGAACTCCTCCAGCTCGTCGGGTAGGTCGGTTAGGTCGTTACTGTTGGGGGTTGGAGTGGCGCGGTGTACCTCAGCTCAGCGCACAACGCGTCAGGCGCGCCGACGCGGGCGACGCGGTGGAGGCTGGTGCTTTGACCGGCGGCGGCGAGCAGTCATCTGTGGGTGGTTGTTCGAGTGGAGCTGCCCGGGCTTTTAAGCTTGGCCGCCTCACACACCACACAGTGCTCGTGGGGCAATGCCGGACTCGTTTGTGAACCGTGACTGGCGGTTCTTTCTGTTTGTGGAGGCAACACGGCGTTCACGGCCGTGTCAGGTGCCTGCACGCCCGAAGGCCCGAGGCAACCACCCAAGCCGGGGTAGTCGCAGGTGGCACCGCTCGGCTGGGAGGCTTCCCCCCGACCCGTTACGATTCAGCAGCGTCTTCCCTCCATCTGATGGCCGGCTATAGCTCCCTGACCAACATCTTCATCGCCCTTCGGTTTGTCGGCCGTGGATTCGCCACATTGGACAGTGGCCTAATGTGGCTAACGCTGAGCACTGGCATCCCCCGCCATCCACCACTGTCTCCCACAGAGTACGACGAAAATGCCTCGAATGTGTCTTCCCGAGTTTTCCCTCCCTGGCCGCACAGCGGCGCGAGCAGCCGAACCACTGGTGCTCCCTGTAACATCGCTCACGCACCGAACACCGGCGAGATGAAACCCCGGTAGCTGTAGTTGGCGGTAGGTGGCCGACAGCACCGCGTTCGATCAACATACCGCAATGATCCACGCTCTAATGCCCGTGACGCCCGCTGTCCCGCGTGCTGTGCCTCGATGTGCGTGCCGTGGGCACCGCCCCACCCCTGCCCCATCAGGATGTGCGCGAGCCCGAGGAACAATTGTTTTTTGCCGCTTCGTTCTCTCGCAAGGAGTGTCCCCACACAGAGCCGATGTACCCGCGAGCTGCCGCCCAAGGTATCCTACTATCTTCCCGCATATGCGCAAGCGCCCCTCTGGTACGAGCGCAGCCGGAGGATGTTTTAAGGTCATTGCCGAGCATCGAGCACGTGAGCACAGGACGCCTGCTAGCTTACAAGTGCCACGCAAGGTTCATGACCCCTTTCTCTACATGTGTCTGTGTAACGAGGGTAGAAAACGTTGTCATGGTTGTGACCCTTGGGTCAGCCTCCCTTTTGCCCCAACCGTCTGCCCATGGAAATGTGCTACTTTTTAATGAAGTTTTGGTGGTGTCCAGCATGCTTTGCCGCGGCCGGTACCGTGGGGACAGACGTAGGGCAATATGCCGCACCTGGACAGCTCCAGCTCCGTAATGTGAGGGTTGTACTTCTTCACCAGGTCCACAAAGCCAGGAGGGAGCTGCTTTAGCCCCGCGTACCTGCTTGCAGCAGGCAAGAAGTTCAAGTGGCATACAACATGCAGCCCTCACCGTCGGACGGCTGCCACCCAATCCCAGCGCACCCCATGTTAAGTCGATATGTTCGACGTGCCTCCATCAGCCTCTCCTCGAGGACCTCGCGGGAGAGCGTCCCGACGGCCTCCGCCATTTTGCCGTCGACCAGAACCCGACCTCAAGAGTTGATATTGAATGGCTTCAGGTAACTATGGATAAGTCAAGCGCTGAATGTTTGTGCTCGCGCGGCGCTACGAGTCCGCGCCATCAGCAGTCCGCCACTTAGAACTTCCATAAGACGTCAACCTTACTTGCAGTCCTCAGTTATAAGCATTTGCCTATTTGAAATTAATGCATAGTCAATTCATTATATTTGGTAGCGGCCAAAAGGAATCGCGGGTTGTCAAAATGCAAATCTCGGCCCAGGACAAACGGTTATATGTAAGACTCTAGCAGTGGGTATGTTCGTGCTGAAGGGATAACTTCAGGATGCAGAGAGTGTCGTACAGAAGCGCCGCGGATTCAGACGGTTTAAGCTTGCTTGCTTAGATGAATATCTATCTACGCTTACGGGGCGATACGGATTTCACTGGACCTTCCAATACGCTGATCCAACCATACTACCATGTCAAACCCATGCACAACATTACCTGTCAACCGCTTCCCAACCCCCAGAGCCCCAGGCGCATACGGGCACTAGCAGTCTGCCGACTTATACACTATACATGGTTTTGAAGCAGGTGAGGCCATATGGGAATCCTCTTAGATGTTGCCAAATGGTGTTTCCTGGCTTTTCCAGCCCTTTCCAGCCCGTCCCTGGCCCTCTCAGCAGGTCCCAGCCATTCCTTGTGTAAGGCACGCGATCTGCGCACGGCCCCGTTACAATATGGGTAATATCCGCTTCGTATATGAAGTACGTCAAGCATGACATTCGTGCTTTGGCACTGACACCTGTCCTGTAAGGCGTGTTAGGCTCTATCCGGAGCTTTACCTGGAGTCCCTAGCTTTTTGCCGGAGGGCAGGTTTAATTTTCGCCCAATCTGTGACAGAAGACAACTCGTGCTGATCATCTGGCTTCAGCATTGCTCAGCACGTTGGCACCAACTCATTGAGCCCACCAATACACGCCAGTATCGGTGTTGACCTGTGTTGACTGGAGTTGGACATCATGCGTTTAGTCTTTGATTGACCTTGCAGGCAAATCCTAATGTGGGGGAAACATGGGGCGACATTGCATGATACTTTCACACATACCTTCACATGCGGTTGCCGTCTTTAGGTCGTTCAGGTTGTACGCTTCAATGAGTTAGAAGGATCGCCAACCGTCCTGCCCATAGCTGTATCCTGGGGACCTTGTTGCGCAGTTTGCTGTAATTTAGCTGGCAAGTCGACTGGCAGCACGCCTTTTCTCGGCTATTCAGGGCGGAGGATGGCCAGTGCAGCTCTGCAAGAGCGATGGTAGTATCACGTGTTCATTTGTAGGATGCTGCCTGGAGCACTTAAGGTGGTAAGCTAGAGTGCCTGAAGAAACCTGAAGGCGGTCTGTGTGCCCTAAACGACTGAGTATCAGTCGGTGCCGGTCGGAGGGATATCGTCAATAACATACACACAATATTACAGTGTGTGCAAGCCCAGGCAAACCCAGGACAAGAAAGAGGGGCCCATAACAACAGTAAGGTGCCCACGCTCGGGACCCATGTCCGTGGCCTCACCATATGAGAGCCGGGGCTGAACCCAGCGGACGCTCCGACGGGCGCAAGAAAACCCAGAAAGGCATAGAGACGTCACCCTTTCCGAACAGCAGCCACGACGGGACAGCCACAGCCAACCGATTCCACGGCCGCCAGACACCAAAAACGAAACGCACACCCCGCACGCGCAGCTGTGCGAGGGCGATGTCGCAAAGGAAGAGCATGATTGCCCGCGTGACAGGCGTAGATCCCTCTGACACAATACTGCGGCCTCCCAGGTGTTGCCTGGCTGAGTCTGTGCGGCCGCGACACAAGACCCTGGAGTGGGACCGCCTTAATGAGGCCGTCACGCCTCTTCACGTGACTTGCGTGTTGCTGAAGGTCGTTCCTACAAGGACTCGGCCGAGTGGGCATGAATAGCGTCCCTTTGCCGTACAAATTAACCTACAACAGTGCTTTACCCCTTGTTACCTACTTCCGTACGATGACTACAACATGTTCGTTACAAGCCCAGTTCCCAACAATGCTCTGACATTATTGGGTGATACAGGTAGTTCCTTTGGCCTCACTGTAATTGGATGCGCAGAACATCTTCGCGTTAGGACGTCTCATCTTTTGCGTTTGTAAGCGTGAAACGCTCCAAGGCCCTCAGCGTAATTCTGCGCAAGGACTGCCTTATGACAAATTTCTTATAGTCAAATAGTTATTAATCAGATGGTCAGGCAGGCCAAACAATACTTTTCTGTTAACTTTATGGATGATGCGTACAGCTGCTGAGCGCCGAACTTGCCGCTAGCCATGGCTGGCTGGCTCACACGCTGCTTCAGAGGACCGCAAGAAGCTCATGGAGAGGCAGCACGAGCGGCGCAGGCTGACGGTGTGGAGATTTACGCTCAGCAGCCTGCGGAGCAGGGGAGCGTCGCCACGAGGAATATACTGTATACACCCAATGGTGTCAGTCAAGATGCGATCATGATAACAACCGTCGATGTGGACCAGTTTGCGGATGCTGAGCCAGGGGCAGCATCACTTGAGGAGGCGCAGCAGGTTATACTTAAGCTGAAGGCGCGGCTTCACGAGCTGGAAGGCTCAGGGGCAGCTGAGAGCCTGCTGCATAGCGCAACCCAGCCAACGGATGCAGCTTTCAGGTCGAAGTCCATATCTTTGTCGGGACGAAGAGGTAATTTGGTTTCAGGATTGCATCTCAATTGGTTTGTGAGCGATGCATCCGAGTCCGCTGTGCCTGTACGTGAAGTGTGCTTCAGCAGCACCGGCGGCGCTAATCGATTGGGGTCACAGTCCCGGTTGCTGTGCATGATTGTGGTTGGCTTTGATTGGAGCTGGCAATTTTGCCAAGCCAGTGGTGTCACCGCGCGCCTTGCATCCCACTTGCATCGTGTCAGATTGTGAGCCGAAATGGTGAGCAGCACTGGTTTGTATGTCACACAGCATTATGCGCGGGATGTGGATGCTGTGGAAGACGTGACAGTCCAATCAAGTGGGACGTGGTGCAGGGGCAGCGTGGGTTACACGTCGCCAAACCATTGCCAGGTGCCGTTACGCCATGACAATGGCAAGGAGCACACTTGCCATGGCGCTGGGGTATCAGAGAGGGAACCTCTTGGTCCCACGAAAACAGAAAAAGCACTCTGGCGGTTCTGTCTGTTAACTGTCTGCCTCACAACGTGTACGTTTGCTGGAAGCCGAGCGCTTTTCCAATATGGCATAGAAAGTGAGGCAACTGGGAGCAGAGAAGGCACAAAGCGCACGCGAACATATTCCACGATAGGAAGTTTCGCATTTCTGCCCAAACAGTGGAATTGAACCCGTGTGTGTGGGGGGGGGGGGCTGTCCCTTCATGTGTTGCCAGCCGTCGTTGCACATACCTTTACGGGGCATACATTTACGGCGCTCGCGGAGTAGGATTCCGAACGCCCCTTCATCCCGGCTCTGCAGGCAGCGAATTTCGACCAACGGCATCAAACAAGATACTTAAGGATACCGAAAAGGGCCTCGAACCTGGGGAAGATACGAAGACCGTGCCCCACCTCTTCCGGACTTTTGATAAGCAAGAGCTTGTTTTCCATCTTCGCAAGGGCGGCAAGCCAGCTGCGGCCGTGTTACTGCAGGTACGCCCGTGACCCCACTGGCGCTCCCTCCTGCAGAGCACCTTGCTCACCTAAACTCTAGACCCTCCTGCACGCCCGAACGCCCGCGCGCCCGAACGCCCGAACGCCCGCGCTTACGTCTCTTCCAGTGATGCCTTGACTGGCGCGAGCGACTTCCCCCCAAACATGTGTGCGGTGCAGGCTGTGTGTGAGGCGGACTTGCCGAGCGTGCCTCCGGCGCTGCTGCTGGATGTGGACCCAGCCTTCGGAGATTTGGTGGCGGGCGCACCCGAGCTGGTGGCCGCGCTGCAAAACGGAAAGAGCTCTCTGGATAGCGGACACCTGGCGGTTGCGGATCAACTGCCGGGCTACCTCCGGTTGCGCTTGTACCTGATGCAGGCGCTGGCAGCCAGGTAAAGGGGATGGGTGCACGGTAGTGGCTTGCAAGGCATGCTGGCTGGCACAGGCGCAGGCACGTGGGCGCACCGAGTGACGATTTGTCTTCCGGTGACGTCCAGGCGGCGAGCCCGTGGGCCTTGTATGACTCCCACGTGTGGGTGTTGCGTCGTTGACCGCAGGCCCATGTTGGCGCACGCGAACGCAGCCGCTCGGACGCTATTTGAAGTCCGCTCGGATCGGCAGCTCCAGCTGGTGCTGGAGGCACAGGTGCAGCAGGACGCGATGCTAGCTATGCTGTTGCAGGTACGGCAAACGGGTCTTTGGGTTTCGGGGCGTGGGTTTTCATTCGGCTGATGCGCGCCAGTGCCATGCTTGGCGGTGCTCTTGATCCGGGGTCCATCGTCCAGCAATACGGGTGCTATGTGCATATGGCTGCGGCACGCGATCCCTCATTGCAGCACATCGCGGTGTGCGGCTAAAAGTGGCCAGCGGGGCTTGTGGGTTGGGTCTGGAGTGATGGGAAATGTGGGGAAGGACGGGGGGGTGGACGCCACCCACCGTAGGGTCAGCCGATGTGCCCCCCAGCCAGCAGCGTCCGCTCGTAGTCCACGCTGCGGCCACCGGGTGCGGACAACTGCCCTCCGTTCCAATCCACAGCCGCAGCCGCCGCTCCCGCAGTCGGTCACCGTGGGGTGAGGCGGCACGCAACCGCGTCCCGGCAGCGTTGCGGGGAGTTGCGAGGAACACCCGTGTACGAAGGAAACCTTTTGGGACATACGTGGAGCGGGTCGCGTAGGCCTGGTCGGTGCGCGAGGAAAGCAGCGCTGGCTGTTGATGCGGCTGCTAGGAGCGTTTGGCAGCTGGCAGGCACCGGGTCACCAGCAGTAGCGGGACTGCACAGGGTTACGGATCCACGGTATTGCCAACTGCAATCCTCAGCCCTACGCCTGCCTGCCTGCCTGCGCAGGAGCTGCTGGACGAGATGCTCTCTGCGCCGGTGGACCGCACAAACGCGCCCACTCTGCTCGACGTCGAGCGGGGCAACAAAATCATGCTGCACTCCCTCAGCCACTTCGTCAACACCAACAACCCCAAGGTCTTCCCGTTCGTGCCCGTGATCATGCGAGGCTGCGGGTACCGCAAGACGAGCGGCGAGGTGGTGCCGTGCGTCATACTCGAGTTCGCGCCGGACAGCAACCAGGTGGGGCCGCAGCTGCACACCCCTTTTCGCTGCCCCTCTCTCGAGGATTTCGTCAGCCGGGGCCGCAGCTCTGGGGTCTGCGTCTAATCCCTAACACGCCGGATGCCTCGTGTGCTGCAGGGCGCCTTCCTGGAGCACTTGCAGCGCGATTACACCATGATGGGGCGGATGAGCTCCATCATCACGCTCTTCACGTTGAAAGGCGAAGTGCTGCACCAGAACGCCGGGTAGGTGCTGCGCCAGGACGCCTGCGTGGGTGCTGCACCAGAACGCCTGGGTGGGTGCTGCACCAGGACGCCTGGGTGGGTGCAGCACCAGGACGCCTGGGTGGATGTTGCACCAGAACGCCTGGGTGGGTGCAGCAGGCAGCTCTGAGGCGCACGCAGCCACGTGGTGTAAGCAGGTGCTGGGAGGCTCTGGGCCTGCCCCGCGGCTGCTGCTGCGTTTCGCCACAGCAGCAGCAGCTTGACGACACCTTGACGCACCCACCATCGCACCTTGACGCACCCACCATCGCACCTCCGCCACTCGCAGGTCAATTGCGTACTTTGGGTACCAGCGGAACGAGAGCAGCAAGCGCCAGACGCGTCGGGCCCACACGGACATGCTGCACTCCAAGCGTCCGGGCGCCATCCTCGGGGAGAAGATGGGCGGGGAGTACATCAGGCACGACGACCGGCCCGTCCTGTCGCAGCTGTGAGTACGGCAGTCCAAAGCGTTGACTGCCGTGGCCGCGTCCGTCCTGGCCTTGCGGTTGTTGAGAGAAGTCACCAGCCAGTCCTCTTCTGGCGGGCTGTGGGCATACTGGGAAACCGCCCCGCCTTTTTTGTGGCTGAGTCTCGTGTGTGTTGCTGGCCCGCCCCGCGGTACCGCCCCCAGGTTCCAGTATACGCAGCCAGATGTGCTGGAGGGCATGTTGGAGTCGATGGTGCAAGGCGGCATTTGGAAGAGCATCCTGCCGGTGCCGATGAGCCTGGCCCCGGCCAACCGGCTCAAGGTTTCGCAGGGCGAAGTGGCGATGGCGTGCTCTATTCAGCCGCACGCCGCGTCCATTTGCGGTGACGCCGACTGCGTCTTCACAGCTGACGTAAACGTGTTCGGGTCGTCCAACGCAGCGTCCTTCGCGGAGGCTCTGATGGACCGGTCGAACAGGCCGGACGTATTCGAAGGGTCGTTCGCGTTGGAAAGGAATAGCAAGCCTGTTGGGTTGAGTCCCTCGTGTCTTAACCTGGGCTCTCGGATGCTCAAGGTGGTTCCGGAGCAGAGCCAGGAGGTGGAGCGCACCTCCTTCCATGGAAAGCCTGCGGCCACCGAGGGGAGTCAAGCGGCGCTTCCCAACACGGTTCCGAGCTTGCCAGATTCTAGTGAGGTGAGTTGGTGGTTGGGTGGTTGGATGGTTGCCAGGGCGGCGCGGCGTGTCCTTCTGCCAGGAAACGCCACGCAAGGTGTGTACTCTGCAGTCGCTTTGAAAGGAATCGGTTGTGCATGCCCCTGCAGATGATCTTGGCGACAGTCACTGGCCGGTCAAAATCGGTGTTGCCGGCCGCATCTTCCCGGAGCGCGCTGCCCTTGAAGGTCCCCAGGCGGTGCACTACCTTTTCGACAATACCTAGAACCAGTGGCGGAGAGGTCGACATCTCTTGCAGTTCGAATGGCGGCTTCGCGACCGGGGGAAATGGCCCTGGGTCCTGCAACACGGCCGCGGCGAGCAGCAGCACACGGCTGTCCAGAATCCGGAGGCGCAGCGGCCTCCCGATGGTCTTGGATAGCAATCACGCGGACGCCTTGTCCCAGTCCACGTGGGGGCTGTTGGGCTCCGCAGCGTACGAGTCGAGGTGAGAAGGGCCTTATGCTGCGGGTGGTTGGCCCAACCAGCGGGCGGATGTTCAGGGTTGGAGGTTGTGGTGTGTTAATCCATCATCGTTTTAAGGGCAGGCAGGCTGTGGGGTTGATCCAGCATCGTTTTAAGGGCAGGCAGGCTGTGGTGTGATGATCCAGCATCATTTTAAGGGCAGGCAGGCTGGCAAAGTGTTGGCGCTAGACTGTGTAGTGTGTACCCAAGGAGCTTGGTTTTGGTACGACGCCTTGTACGGCGCAACTTGATGCCGGCCCAGCGAGCAAGGAGGCGGTGAGGCTTCGGGTGCTAGGGCATGACCCTGCCCTGCCCTGCCCTGCCCTGCCCTGCCCTGCAGGGCAAGCATGAGGGACACGGCGGCCGACGCGGAGCCAGCAGCAGATGTTCCAGCCAGCTCGGGGCGGCGTGCGGTGTCGAGCGCCCTGGCCAGGCTGGCGGCGGGCAACCTGGCGGCCGCCCACGTCGCCGTGGGTCCGGGGACGTCCACCCCGACCACCCACGACGGTGGCGGCGTGCCGCTGCTACGGCGGAGCAACACAGTGTCGCACCCCCCGCTGCCGGCCACGTCGCAGTGCGCGCAGCCGCAGTACCCGCAGCCGCAGTACCCGCAGTCTCAAAGCCCCCTCTCGCAGCCATCGCAGTACCCGCAGTCGCAGTACCCACAGCCGCAGTACCCGCAGTCGCAGTACCCGCAGTCGCAGTACCCGCAGTCGCAGTACCCGCAGTCGCAGTACCCGCAGTCGCAGTACCCGCAGTCGCAGTACCCGCAGTCGCAGTACCCGCAGTCGCAGTACCCGCAGTCGCAGTACCCGCAGTCGCAGTACCCGCAGTCGCAGTACCCGCAGTCGCAGTACCCGCAGTCGCAGTACCCGCAGTCGCAATACCCACAGTCGCAGTACCCGCAGTCGCAGTACCCGCAGTCGCAGTACCCGCAGTCGCAGTACCCGCAGTCGCAGTACCCGCAGTCGCAGTACCCGCAGTCAGTGTGCTCGCAGGCGGACCAGGCCGCCCAGCCGGGCCAGTGGCAGCTGCGGAACTCCCAGTGGCAGGTCGCGCTGCACTCGCAGTCGCAGCACTCGGTGCCCACGCAGTCGCAGCTCGCGCAGTCGCCCGCGACCTGGGTCTTCCAGCAACAACACGCGTTCCTGTCGCAGAGCAGCAGCTCGCCAGTCACCCAGTCCTCGCTGGTATGCAGCCGCCCTGGGGTGACTGCAGCGGGCTCGGACGCGCCGGAGACATCAGGGCCGGGTCGGTCGGGGGAGGGGCTTCCACGGCGACTGAGGTCCGTCGCATTCGGCGACGGCATGCCCTCACCCCCGCAGGGCCCGACGCCCGTCCCTAGCGCCGGCTCGTTGGTATCACCCCAGCAATCAGCGTACCAGCACACCGACAGTAACCTGACTTCCGGCACCACCGGTATCGCGAGCGCGTTCGACATGACGTCAGAGGGGACACGCGGCCGGGTGCCGGTGGTACCCGCCAGCCGCCCGCGGCAGCAGGGCGGGCTGGTTCTCTCCAGCTCACAACCCCCGGGGGGGCATGCGAGCTCTGGTCTGGTCGTCGGATCGTTCGGTTCTAAATCTCAGGGGCTGCATCACTACCTGAGCGCGTCAAATGCAGCCGGCGTGGGTGCTGTGGCAGATCGGCCGGCCCCAACCGCCCCCGGCCTCAACAGCACCGGCAGCACGCGCGCCAGGCGCGGCCCAATGCGGCAGAGCGAGCGCTCCAACCCCAGCGTGCAACTGCCTGCATCATACTCTAACGTCAACACCGCCGCGAGCAACGTAACGTCAGCGAACTCGGATGCGAGGATGGCGGGCGGCAAGCCGGCGACGAGCTTCAGCTTCGGGTCGACGAACGCGCCGCAGCGGCCGCTGGTGCGCATGATGTCCTTCCTGAGCGCAGCGCCGCCCGGGCAGCAGCAAGTGGTGCAGATGCGGCAGTCGGGGGCGCAGCCAAGGGCCTCCAGCAGCCCGTATGCTGGGGACGTGTCGACGAGGCCGGGCAGCGGCAAGCCGGTTGCGTTCGTTGACAGCGGCCCAGGTGCGCCCAGCGGCGTGGGTTGCGGGTCTAGGTGCGCCCAGCGGCGTGGGTTGCAGGTCTAGGTGCGCCCAGCGGCGTGGGTTGCAGGTCTAGGTGCGCCCAGCGGTGGGGGTTGCAGGTCTAGGTGCGCCCAGCGGTGGGGGTTGCAGGTCTAGGTGCGCCCAGCGGCGTGGGTTGCAGGTCTAGGCAGGGCCTGATGCTGGCCGTGGGGTAGCAGTGTGTCCAGGCCTATCGCGTCGTGAAGCTCTTTAGAGCTTGCGACAATGAGGAAAAAAGGCGGAGCCGGCGAGGCGCGCGTGTGTGTGTGTGTGTGTGTGTGTGTGTTTGTGTTGGGGGGGGGAGGCGTGTGTCCAGGGAGGGCAGCGGGGCGTACACGCGCGTACGCCTCTCGGTGGCCTTGAGGTCCAGTAGATAAGTCAGGATCTCCTGCGCATGACCTCACCAGCTGGGCGGCATTCCGCTTATCTCCTGCTCCACCAGCTGCTGCTGCTGCTGCTGCTGCTACCAACAACTGCTGTGTCGTACAGCAGATCCAGATCCAGCCGAAGGGCCCCCTGCGTCCGCTGCCCGACCCTGCAACGCTGCCCAACCGCAAAAACCCGCGACACAGGTGCTGGAGGAGCAGGAGTAGGAGGCCTCCTCTCCTTCACGGGGTCCAGACACCAGCCCGGGGGACTCCCAAGCAACGGCAGCAACGCCATGCGGCGTCAAAGCATTCGTCTCGCGCACAGCGCAATGCTGCGCGCCGCGTCGGAGGTGGGCGAGTCATCCTCCGCCATGAACACCACGACCCGGGGCCTGTCGCAGGAGGCTGTGGCGTCTCCGTTGATGCTGGGCGCAGAAGCCGAGGAGTCGCAGGTCTACCACGAGATCACCGCCACGCCCTTCCTGGACCCCGTGTCCAAGTCACAAGTGGTGATGGTGGTGCAGACGGTGGGTTGGGTACGACGGTAGACGGTACGACGGTAGACGGTACGACGGTAGACGGTGGGTTGGGTACGACGGTAGACGGTACGACGGTAGACGGTGGGTTGGGTTGGGTTGGTTACTTGGGTCGGGTCGGGTGCAGGCGCTATGGAGGGTTGGGTGCTCAGACGAGATTGGCAGCTGCGGGCCGATGTGTTTCCAGCAAGTCCGGCAGTGCGGTATTGAGTCCCACGGGGACCCCTTCCCTCCTGCGCCTGCTTGCCCCTGCTCCTCCTGTCTGCTGTACAGGACGTCACGGCTCGTGTACGACTTGAGCGCAGGCTGGCGGATGTGATGGAGGCGGAGCACAAGCTGCTGTGCGTCCGGTTGGGGCTCGCGGGGGGGGAGGTGGGCTTGAGGATACCCGGCGGGGGAGGGGGAATATCGTCTTGCCGCCTGGCACCACCTCACCATCCACCCAGCACTGCATGGGAGTGCAGCTGCGCCCCTCGCCGCCTCCCGGGGTGACGACCTCATCCAGGTGCCAGCCGGCGCCTGGCTGCTTGTGCCGCAAGCGCAACGGCGACGGAAATTGCTGTAGCCTTAACGTCTGATGCCCAGTGCTCAGCTCCTCTCTCGTCTCCCTGGTTGTTGAATCCAACCCTTGCCTGCCCGCCCCAACCTGGCCCGCCTCCGTCCGCCCCACCACCCCGTCCTTGTGCCCGCCTTCACCTTCACCATCAAAGGGAGAACATCTTTCCGAGGTAAGCCGCTGCACCCCATGTCAGGTTGCCGACGTGCCAGGCCAGACCAGGCCGCGTCCGCACCAATCCGGGCGGCCTGTGCAGTGTGGGTGCGGTAGCTGCTGCCGTGCTCGCTTCGCGTGTGCTCGACGAGGTGACGGTGGGGAGAGTAACGCTGATGTCACCCCGGACGCCAAGAGTGAAAATGCAGCCTGCACGTGCCTGCTTGCGGCCTTCAACTCCCGCAGGCGCTTAGGCACGTCAGCGCCGCCCCCTCCCTCCCCGCGCAGTGGATTCTCGGATTCTCCTATGAAAACCGCCCGCGCCGAAGACAATTTAGCCAGCTAAATTACCTATGTCGTGTAACCAGTCGTTATGCCCCACCCCACCCCCACTTCTGTTTCAAACGTTTTTTCGGACATCCACGGGTTTCCCTCGAACCCCCGCGCGCCCCACACTCGCCCTCCGCCCCCCGCCCACAGGCACGTGCTCGAGCACATCGCCAACACCGCCGCGGTCAACCAGAGCAGCACCTCGCAGTTCAACCTGTCCATGCTCAGCGTGATGCCCGACCCCACAAGTACCGCGACCGACCACGACCAGGTGAGGCCGCCCGCGCCTGCGCCGCATGACGTTGTTGCTTCGCGTGTCTGTCTCAAACGCCGCCAAGCCGCCTGCTGCTGGTTGGAGACCGGGAGCGCCCACGCGCCGCGCCACGCCGCGCCGTCCTAAGCTGCAAGCCCGGGTTATGTCACTGACGCACGCGTGGCTGACCTCGTGGCTGACCCCGCCGCCCGCATCTGCGCAGGTCACCATCCTGTTTGCGGACATTGTCGGTGAGTGCGCTCCGCGGCTGCGGTGGTGGCGGCGGCGGCGGCGGCCGCGGCCGTGGGATGTGGTGGATGTTGTGTTTTATAAATGCTGAGCTGAGCCGTGGGATGTGGTGGATGTTGTGTTTTATAAATGCTGAGCTGAGCCGGCGCCAACGCAGCTGTAGTGGGGCCCCCGATAGAGGCCGTCTGGGTGTTTTTCGGTCACAAAGGCCCGCATGTTGTCCCATAAAGCTGTTTCGATTATGCTTCCTTCGTCGTCCTCGCTGTCCCCTGACGTGCGCCTCCCGCACCCGCCCTCATCCCCCGCCGCACCGCACCTTTTACCGCCACTGCACCGCCCTCATCCCACACTGCACCGCCTTCATCCCACACTGCACCGCCCTCATCCCACACTGCACCGCCCTCATCCCCCACTGCACCCGCCCAGGCTTCACCAGCATGTGCAAGGAGGTCCCCGCAAAGTCGGTGATGAAGTTCCTGAACGACCTCTACACGCGCTTCGGTGCGTGGCCGGCTGGATGGATGGATGGATGGGTGCGGTGGCCGCTGTGGGGTGTGTCGCCAACGCGACCTTGAAGCTGTCCCAGCCGAGGAACCTTCTAGGCCCCCTTGCCTGTGCTCTTGCCAGCTGGGCGGGGAGGCATCGCTGACGTGGCAAACGCTGCTCGGCAGAGCGACCGCCGTGTGCCTTGCCTACCCTAACAATAATCCCGGCCTCGACAATAATCCCAGCCCACGTCCGCTCCCCTCCGGCTCGGCTCGCAGACACATTGCTGGACATCTACGGGGTCTACAAGGCAAGTGGGGTGTGTATCTAAGAGAATCCGCGAATCCACGGCCGACAAACCGAGGGCGGTGAAGGTGGTGATGGGGGGAGTTTGCTACGGTCTGGGTGCTGGCACCCCCGTGTTGCTGGCAACCCCGTGCCCTGCTGCGCTGTGCGTGTTCTGCGCCCTGTTGTAGGACGGCCGCCCCGCGCCGCTCCGCGCCCCGCAGTTCTGCAGACCCATGTGCCGCTTGTGTGCTTGCAGGTGGAGACCATTGGAGGTATGCAGCGCCGCCGCCTGAGGTGGCTCTCGCTTCGCCGTCTGGGTGCACGAAAGCGGATGGTTAATAATGGCGGTGGTGGCGTTGCCGTTGCCGTTGGCTGACTAGGGCCAGTAGTAGTAGGTAGGGCGAAATGCAGCAGCACGCCATCAGCACACCAGCAGCACACTACACGATGACGTCCGGTGCAAAGCCCACTGACCGGAGCCCTGCAGCCGCGAGATTCCGTGGCCGGCCTAGGCTTCCCTGCAGCGCCTAGGCTTCCCTGCAGCGCCTAGGCTTCCCTGCAGCGCCTGGCACCTTTCGACCGCCTTTCTTCCCTTGCGCCCGGGAGAGGCATGCGATGTGGTTGATGCAGGGGACTCATTCGCGAATCCGACCAATCCGCTCCGCACCCGCCGGCCCCTGCACCCAGACTGCTACATGGTTGCTGGCGGCCTCATCAGCAAGGACGCGGACGGCTTTGCTGCCGTGCGCAAGGGGACGCGCGACAACCTGCAAGCGTGGCGCGTGCTGTCCTTTGCCAAGGTAGGGTGTGTGGCGAGGACAGCTGTGGGGGGAGTCGCTGGTGGCCGTAGGGCTGGTGGCAGCAGGGCCCACGGGCGCACGCCCTACGGCCTCATGGCCTGTGGGCTCATCGTATATGGTCTCAACGTAACAAGGGCTGGGGAGCCAGCTAAGGAGTGACGTGGTATCAGCGGAGTGGACGCATCCGCATGTGCGGACAGCGGCCGTTCCATTCTTCGCGGCTGCGCGCTTTCCGACGTGTTTTGGTGCGGGTCGGCCACCACCACCAACACCAACACCACCAACACCACCAACACCAACACCAACACCACCGCCGGCAGCAAACTCGTCCCCATGCTTCTTCTCCATGCCTCTGGAGGTTCACCGGTTTCTCCTCTGGCCCCCGCGGCTGGCTCGCAGGCTATGCTGCGCGACGCCCAGAAGGTGCTGCTGCCCACAACGCAGGAGCCAGTCAAGATGCGGGTGGGGCGGGGGGGCGCGGGGGCGAGGGGAGGGGGGGCGGGGGGGGCGGGGGGGCGAGGGGCATCGTGTCGATGGCGGGCGCGAGTACAGCTGGCCAGAGCCCTCGTATAAGGGTTGAGAGGAGGACCCCGCTCTTATGGGGGTCCTCCCAACCAGTCTCTGCCAGCCGCCGTACTTGCCGTATCACTACGGGCATGTCGTACGTGTCGTACCTGTCTTACAGTGGCCGAGTGGTCGCGGCGTGTGCTCGCAGGTGGGCATCCACACGGGGCCCGTGGTCAGCGGCGTGGTGGGCACCCGCATGCCGCGATTCTGCCTCTTCGGCGACACCATCAACACTGCGAGCCGCATGGAGAGCACGTGCCCGCACGGCAGGATCCAGGTGTCTCACTCCACGCACGCCCTGGTTCCGGACGAGGACTGGGAGGCGACGGGCGGCGTGCAGGTGGGGAGGGGGAGGGGGAGGGCGGTGGCGGTGGCGGTGGCGGGCAGATTGGGAGGCGAGGGCGCGGAAGACGGGTGGCGGTGCGGCGTGGGGTCCCTGCAGGGAATCCCCTCCAGTCTCCCCGAAGCCTTATCGCAGACCCCACCACCACCACCATCACGCACACACTCTCTCTCTTCCTCTCACAACCGGCATCAGCAGCAGCAGGGCAGCAACTGCGGTTGCGGTAGCAGTCTTAAACGGTAGTGGCGCCGGCAAGCCCTCTGTGTGTCATACGATACGTACGACACGTACGACATGCATGTTTAGATACGGTGTTCCGTACCATGTGCCGGCTGGCCTGCGCAGGTCAAGGGCAAGGGCATGATGGAGACCTTCCTGCTGAAGCCGGTGTCCAACACGGCGTTACCCACCGCCCTGGTGTCAGCCTCCTTCAGTATGCCGGGGGGGCCGGACTCCCAGCCATCCGCCTCCCCCAGCGGTGTGTCGCGCCTGTCGGCACGTGGACCTGGCATCACGGGGGGGCCCTGCGTACCGGAGAAGGTCGTTGGGGGAGAAGCGGGACGAGGAGGAGAGGCTCGCAAGGCCGCCGGGAGGCCAGCGGAAGCGGCGGCAGCAGGTCGTGAGGCGGGCGCGGACGGCAGCAACAGCGGCAAGGCCGCCGCATCCTTCCTTTTTAACACTGTCGATTGATCCCTTAATTGACTCGTGCACCGGGGGCCGTGAGGTCTGCCCAAAAGGGGGCACTTTGCTGGGCGGGTATTGGCCGTATGGTCCGCAGCAGGGGCAGCCACATGTGTCGGCAGGGGGCCCAGGGGGCCGCAGGCTGCAGAACTGCAGCAGCTGCCGCGACCCCGCACCGCACCGCACCGGCCCGCCCCAGCCCAGCCCGCACGCGGCACGTGCCGGACGGCCACCAGCATATGAGTCGTGTAGCAGCAACAGCGCGCGACTGGGCGGCGCTGCTCGGTGCTGGGGGTGTAGCGCTGCTGCGTGGTGCGGTTGGCGGCTGGGTGGTCGCGTCCATGTACGTACTTGGGCGCTAGTGCGGGGCTGCGAGTGTGGCGCGGCATGTTGCTGGGAGGAGCGGCGTGTGCTTGCTTCCCTGCGTTCGGGAGGTGTCGGGGGTGTCATCATACTCGCGCGCCGTCGTTCTTATCTATGTCCTGTGTGTCAACACGTCGGTCCCGTCGGACGCTGCCGTAGTTGTCTTGCTTTCCAATCAGCGGTGGCGGTGACGTCATTGTTGCCAGTGAGTTGGCAGCGGTGTCAGGCCCGTCGTTCATAAAGCGTTTGGTTCCGGATCCTGCCAGAGCGTCTTTCATAAAGCGTTGGATCCGGATCCTGCCGGGGGGGGGACACGCGGCGTGCTGCTGCGCACGACGAGCCTCAGCATCATCCTATCGGGTCAGGGCGGCGGCGGCCGGTCCCCGTATGTTCCTCCGCACTCGGATCCTAAGGCGGCTATGCGAAGGGTGGCGGGGTGGTGGCGGGCTGGATCTTAGACCCTGACCTCCTCCTTTCTGCGCCGCCACCGCCACCGCTGCCTGGGAGGCATACGGTGCGTGTGTGTGCATGGAGGACCATGCACGCATGCATGCATGCATGCGGGCGGCGATGGTGCCGCTATGGCTTGGCGGGGTACGTGTATCGATACACGGCGGGGGCGCAACCACGCAGAGCAGTGCTGTGCGACCAAATAAAGGGCTGCGCGAGCTCGTCAGCGCGGGTGGCGAGCACGCGCGCTTGGACGGGTGGTTTTGGCCGGGGGCTGCATCGGCTGGGCAGGTGCAGGAGGAGCACTGACGATTCGGGGCTGTTGATACCGGTGTGAGGGAGGACTGGCCACAAGAGCACGTGCAGTGTCGAGTGGTGGTTACTGCTGCCGGCTGTGGCAGGTTATTCGTGGGGCACACAATGGAGCTTATGGTGCCGCAATCCACGAGGGAGGGAGGGCGGTTTGCCGAAGTAAGCGAAAAGGGGCTGCCAGCACCGCCCTGGGGAGCACTTGTCGGGGTTACCCGCTGTTGGGTAAAGGGGGGCGGCACGCGTGCATGGAACGAAAGTGTGTCGCCGCGCCCTGTGGGGTCGGAGAGCGCATGTGTGGGCAACTCGCCTGCCTCCAATTGAGACCGGGCGCTATCCAGCATGCACCCTTGCCGGTCAGGCTGGGCGGGGCGGGGGGTCTGTGGGACGGGGCGAGGGCGGGGTGAGGGAGGGCGCAGGGTATTCATTGGTGTGGAGCCTTGCCTTGGAGAGGTGTCCAGCCCCTCACAGGATGTGAGGTAGAGGCCGCCAGCGGGGGCATCGGGGCGGCGTTGGCTCCGGGGGAGTTGGGGCGTTGGGAGGGCGAGCGCGTCAACTGGCGAGCCGCGGCTCTCTGGACCGGTGTGCCAGCATGCATCTTGAAGCGGAGAGCCTGACTCCAAGGTGTACTCGGCGAATAAAAGAAGCGCGCGGCGCAGCGCAGCCGCGTTTTATACCCCTGCCAACGCGCGACGGTCGCCCTGCATTTCGGACGGCTGCCATTTGCAGGTTCGGGGTGTCCTTTTTGAGGGGGGTGATAGGATGGTGGTGACGGTGATGGCGTAGAGGATGGGTTGATAGATGTGACGCCGTGGCCGCGCTGTGCTGAGGTGCCGTGTGGGCCCGATGCCAGCCGCCGGCTAGGTGCTCGTATGCCTTCATAAATGGGGTGCGTCATGAGGGCCTCTTGAGACCCTTCATGGTGGTTGTGGGAGCTGCCGCCATCATAGCGCCGGCGCTAGTGTCATTGCCGATAGAGAGCGCCTCTTGCGCCAAGGCAACTGTGGGTCTTGCGAGTAGGTTATTGCCAACGTAACGAGGAGGAAGCACGTGCTCGGCCTCACTCTCTTGTGGGAGCTCACGAATTCGAAAGCTGGCATACTGCAGTGCTCCTTCGGAGCTCGCACCAACGGTGATTGTTCCAATAACACGTTATTTCAAGCTTGCCATTGAATGAGATGTCTGTGGTGTGCAGCAGCTAGGACTGAGCGGATGCGGTGTGAGGGTCTCCTCCATTGTTCCGAGCCCCTCCAGCCTAGTGAGTCAGGAGGGCGCCCGCCGTGCCTCGCACTTGGAGGGCGTATGTATTTTGGTGTTTCCAGTTGCCCTGTGTTTTGGTGTTTTGAGTTGCCCTGTGTTTGTAAAGACCTACCTCGTCCTCGGTGCGCCCGCTTGCACTGCAGACGGGTTCGTGCTTCACACGCAGCAACTTAGGACAAGCAAGGTGGGCCCCCCTCCCACACACACACCGGGTCTTCCTCGCAATCTCCCACAGACCCCGACGACATGGGTTGTGGCCAAAACACTAGGCCGACAGGTGCCGCACACCGGGAGCCCGGTTCGCACTGGTTCGCATGGCAGTACCGCATCATGTCACATGTAGGAGTACTCGTTATAGTGGGCTCCAGACCTAGAAGGCAGAACCATCGGGCGCATGTCGGTGTCGCATGTCGCATGTATCATGGCGGCAGGAGCCTCGTATCGCGTTTGCATCTGTCACGCCACGCGCGCTCGCGATACAATCACCACTAGGGGCCTGCACACGCAGCAGCGCGGCCCGCTGCCCACCCGGCCCCCTGAAATGCACGAGGGGAGCAGCATTGCATAGCCATCTCCTCCTCCCCCTCCTCTTCCTCTTCCCCGTCCTCTTCCTCCTCCCCTTCTTCCCCCTCCTCTTCATCGTAGGACTTCACTTCAGAGGCGCCAGCTGCGTGGAGTTGTGGTACCGGGCCTTCACCCATTTCACCACCGTCACCCGCCCCGCCTGCACCTCCGGGTCCCTCCGGGCGGCCAACACCCACTCATAGGCTCGCCGGTGCGCATGCAGCCGCTTCAGCATCTCCTGCGCCGTCGAGTTCGCCTGCGTGCACGCGGCAAGGTGGCGCGGCAAGGTGGCGCGAGTAGCTCTCAGGCCGAGAGGCACGAGATGACGTGGCACAGCGTGGCGCCACTGGCAGCGCCGCAACGTGCTGCCATGTACGACACGTACGGCATGGAGCGTCGAGGGTGGGTGGATGGGCACGGGGTTACGGAGGGTCTCGGCGGGCAGGGGTTTCATTCTTTCGTAGGTGAGGTAGGCCGAGGGGGCTTCGGGAAGGGGCGTTTCAGGGGGCTTTCGGGACAGCCTGGACACCATCATCATCCCTGTCCCATGCCTTCCTGCGAGCCGCAGAACGCCCCCCATCCCCGGGTGGGCCTTACCCCCCCCGGGTCCCCCAGTGGGCCTTACCCCCGCCGGGTTTTTCTGGCATCCACGGGTCTTCCTCGAAACCCCCGCCGGGTCCCCCAGTGGGCCTTACCTCGTGGCCCTGCGCGCGCACGTGGGCCCCCACCACGTTCTCGATCAGCCACACGCAGGAGCGGTCGCAGGAGGGCGCCCTGGGGCTGCCCTTGCGCCGCCTGAGCAGCACCTCGGTGGGGTCGGCCAGGGTGAGGATCTGCGGCATCTGGTGGTTGCTGTCGATGAAGCGGGCGAACTTCTCATAACGCTCGGCGCCGTTCTGCAGAGCCGTGCCCGGGTCCGTGAAGCCGATGCCCATGCGGAACCACAGCAGCCTGGGGTTTCGGAGCGAGGGAAGGGGTGGGGGGAGGGCATGGGCGTGTCGGCGCGATGACAGGACCAAGGGGACATGGGGGGCGTGGCCACCCAGCCCGGGTGGTGAGTCCCATGCGCGGTCAGTCCCTCCTCTCCGCCCCACCTGCCCGGCAGCAAGCTCCCACTCCTCCTCCGCCTTACCTGCCCAGAAGGCAGTCACCCCCGCCGCATCCCCTCTGCTGTGTGATGAAGCGGATGGCCTCCTGCGGGTCGATCATCCGCATAAGGCCCACGGAGAGGATGATGCCGGTGCCGCCGTGGCCTGAGATGCTGATCAGGCAGCTGGGGGCGGGCAGCGTGTGGCGCCTGTGGGTGCAGATGGAGGCAGCGAGCAGGCCCATTGAGACGACGTAGGGCGGGGATGGGGGTGGTTGGGGCACGCTCTAATACCCAAACACGGCAACTCGGGCGTGCCAGGTACCTCCAAACACTTTTGCGCCCTGCCCCCGCCTGCCCCCCTCAGTTATACCCCGCAGCCCCCCTTCTCCACCCGCACCTCTCATCGTGCCGCGCGCAGAAAGGGTACGGCAACTGCAGCGCCTCCCGCTCCGGGTCCTCCGGGCCTCCCAGCTCCCGCCCGAGTGCGGCCGAGAGCCAAGGGGTCCCGTTTACAAAGGCCTGGACGGTGGGGCGGGGCCTCCTTGCCAGCCACCGCCGGCGACCTCCTTCCACGTCTCCCACGTCTCCCATGTCGCCGCCGCCACACCCATCATGTCCATCCTCCTCCAGCACAGATCTCCCCCTCCGCCGCTCCCCTCGCCGCCCTCGGCCTTCCCGCCGCTGCTGCTGCAGCCGCCGCCGCCGCGCATCGCTGGACACGTCCGCCTCCCCCTCGAGCCCGCTGCCCGCACCGGGCTGCTGCTCGGCGGGCGGGTCCCGCATCTCCCAGTCCATGGTGGGCTTGTTTCGGAACGCGTACGGATATCTGCTTTTCAACTCGACGTGCCGATCCATCCAGGCCGCATAACGTGCTGCAGTCTCCCGCATCGCCGCAGCGCCACTGGGGGACAACTTGCCGTCCGCACCGCCGCCGCCGCCTCCGGCGGCGGCGGCGGTCCCCCCGGCTGCTGCTGCTGTAGCGAGGCTCGGCCCGAACTGTTCATCCAGGGTGCGCATGTGGGTTTCGTTGCAGCGGTAGCGGGCGCTGTAGGTGCCGCAAGCCAGGGCGCGGGTGCAGAAGGGGCAGGCGGGGCGCGGGGTGAAGGTGTGGTTCTGGAGCCGGGACCGACCGCGGAGGAAGAGGGAGGGGACGGGAGGGGGGAAGGGGGGGAACTTGGAAGGCGGTGACACGGTGGGCAGTTGCAATGGATGGGTGCCTTAGGTCGTGCGCGGGTTGGTGGCATAACGACCGTTTGGGGGGCGGGTCGCGATACCCCGCCCCCGGCCCCAACTCCAAACCCACCCACCTGGGTCTTAATCGTTGAGGTGTTGAAGCCACACGGCAGGCAGCGGGGCGCGCTTGGGCTGGGGTGCAGCGCCAGGTACCAGATATTGTCGGTGATGGCCAGTGGCTGCTCCGGGTCGAACTGGGACAGCAGTTTGAGCACGCCTGCAGGCAGAGGTCGAGGATGGTTTTGAGGAAGACCCGTGGATGCCAGGAAAAACCGTGTAGAACAGACGTTTTAAGATGGTGGGGAGGGGTGGGGGGTCAGGAGCGGCACCGGCTCTGGCAGCGCTGTAGCAGGCAGGCAGGCGGTAAGGCCCACCTGTCATGTACAGAAGGGTGTCGTCATCGCCGTACAGCATCCATTTGTACGTGTCCCCGAAGTGACGGTGCGCCATGAAAGGCGTCACAGCCGCCCGGGTGTCGCCTGCGAGCCGCGAACCAGGACCAGCCGTGCGTGGGGAGGAAGAAGAGGCAAAAGAAGGGCCAGAAGCGGTGGAGCGGCCGCGAAACGGCCCTCTGCGACAGTGGCCGTGGTGATGACGCCGTTTGCACACGCAAGCGTAACCCCCAGCGCGGCGATCAAGACCCCTCACCGACGTTGCCGCCGCGCCACGAGTCTCGCTCGAGAGAGTCATCCTCCCAGTAGCCGTAGGTCTCTAGGTGCTCGTGGGACGTGGTCTCGCGGTTCAGTTGGTCCGCCAGGGAAGTGTCATTGATCACAGTATATGCTCGTATTCCCTGTAAGAGTGGGTGTTCAGCTGGTGGGATGCGCAAACGCTCAGACCTCTTGTCGCTGAAATGCCCCACCTTGCCGCGCCATTCCCGGCTGGCTTCCCTGAGCGGCAGCCTGTGTACGCATGATGGCTGAGCAACAACGAAGTCGTCTGGATTGTACTCGAGTCCGTAAAGGCTAGCCGATAGAGACTTGCGGCACGCGGTAATAAGTATGACTACGCTGAGCAGCAGGCCAGGACTAAACGTCATGCTGCAACGTGGTGTTTCATCCTAGCAGAAAGGCAACAGCTGTGGGGTATATGCGTATATCCTTGTCGGCGATGGTTCGCGCAGCAGTCAAAGTCAGCCGTTACCTTCGTAAGTTCGTACCCGGGCAGTGGGCGGACCAAACGGGCGGCATGCTCCGCCCTGTGCGCAAGGCGCATTACTTTTAGAAAGGATGGGATGGTGGGGAGCGCCAAGGGCGCTTCAGGTTGCTTCGCTGCTAGCAGCCCCGCGGTTTGTTTGCGATGCGAGGGAGCTCGCGTCGCACGGTGACGGCTTCAGAAGCGCTTTGCATGCGCCGAGGCAGCTCTGCGATATGTTGCCTTACGCCTCTACAGGCAGCTCTCGGCTGCACCGTCCCGTGATCTCGTGGTCGTCAGTGCGGGTTCGGGCCCCGGCATGAACTTGGACCTACGACCTCCTGCTTGTGCGGGCATGCTGGCGACTTGGATTTGGCATCCCGGCAGCTGCTCGGCTCCCGCCCCGAAACCAACAACGCCCGCCCACGAACCCGCTTGGCCTTTTTGGGGGCCTCCCGTCTCCAACACATATAATTACATCCTTACGCAGGGAAGGGCGTCGCGCTGGGGCCTCTAGCCCCCACCACCCGGCATCTCGAGGACAGGACTCCAAGTCGACCTCACCCCAACACGGGTGTGAGGGGCCCCCTACGTCCTGCGTCCTGCGCCATGTTGATGGCCCCCGCGGGACCCGCGGCACTTGCAAACTCGCAGACCCCCACATCTGCGGACAGTGGACACACACTTCTCTGCGGCCGCGACCCAGTGCGCCTACCGGCAGTACACGCCAGGCGGCAGCATGCGCCGGGCGGACGGACAGAGCCCAGTCGTCCGCTGCTGCCTCAGCGCCTCCCCGCCACCTCCTCGTCCTCATCCTCAGTACCAACCAACCAACCAACCAACCAACCAACCAACCAACCAACCAACCACACGTCCATGCACCCATCCACCCAACCATGCATCCACGCGGGCCTTACGGGCGCAAACCGGCAGCCAGCCAGCCAGGGACCTCCACGTCAACTGACGCCCTCGAGCGCCTCCCCCCCGGCACCGCGACAGCTCCCCCACTGCTGCTGCGGCTGCAGAGTAGGGGGCAAAGGATAATCCGCGATAGCTCCCCCACTGCTGCGGCTGCTGCAGAGTAGGGGGCGAGTGACGACCGCGATAGCTCCCCCACTGCTGCTGCGGAGTAGGGGCCGAAGGATAATCCGCGAATCCACGGCCGACAAACCAAGGGCGATGAAGGTGGAGTAGCAGGCCGAGTGGAGACGGCGACAAGGTAAGCACCACTCGGGCCCCTTGGGCCGCAGCGCGTCGCCGCTGCCCGCTATGCCAATACCACCCCGCAGTCCACAACATTCTCCTCCATAAGGCCCCATCAGGCCGCATAAGGCCCATCAGGCCGCACACTGGCCCGAGCGGCCACGCAACACCGGTCCTACAGCGAACACCGCTGCTACCCATCACCACTCCCGAACTACCGTCTACCAAACAAACATCATCAAGCCCTGCGCGCGGTGAGGCGAGGTTGCATGCCCACGTGGGCCCTCCAACGCCGTAAGTAGTTGTTCGTTTGCAGCCGTACATGTACTGCAGCAGAGCGGGCGGCATAGGGGCCCCCCGAGGTATGGGCCGGGACGCCGGCTGGGAGCCGGAGGGCGGTCGGGGCGGCACCCTACGTCTGGTGCGGCCAGGTGTCGCCGGGTTCTGCTTTTCCGTTCTCAACACCCACTGACCGAACCCGCAAGCGCGCAATCCACTCAGGGTGCGTGTGCACCGGTGTCTTTCAACGCGCTTCCGCGTCCACCACACAGCCCTCCGCCCGCCTCCGAACTCCGGCCGCCTCCAGAGTCGAATACATCTATTGAGCCACGATAGGGCCCTTCTGTGATCACTCACCGCAATCCTGCACCCGTCCTCCCTCCCCTCCCTCCCTCCCCTCCCCTCCCTCCCCGCCCCAACCTGCAACCAAGTGCAAGCCCCAGGTGGCCAGGACTCCACCTCCCAGCGCCCTGAGCGACACCTCGCCGCTCCGCGCCTTGCCTCCTTCCCCCGCTCTCCCTATTCTCATCTTCCGCCTTTGGCAGCCCGCTCAGGCAGCATGCTCGGGCAGCCCGCTCAGGCAGCATGCTTGCGGGAGGTGGCGCCCACGGCCCTCAGACCTCCGGCTCCTCCTCCCTTGGTGCTCACCGAGCCGGCCCCGCCCAACCCGCCGCCACTGTGTTTGCGGTGCGAGGTGGATCCCGCGGGCAGAGCCAACGACGATGAACCGTGCAGCGGCGGGTGCGGCGGGTGGGGCGGCGGGTGCAGGTACTTGACACTGGTGCCGCCGGAGCCGCCGCCGACCTTGGTCGCCAGGGCCCGCGCCGCCGTACGCGCGTACGGCACCGGCATCGGCGGTGACGCGTGGGAATGCATGGCGGATGGTTCCGCCCCGGGTTGGAGCTCTGGTTCCGGAGCATCCGGCTGGACCTCCGGCGCCGCCGCCGCCGCCTCGGGCTCCGCGGCTGCCTCCGGCCCCGCCGCGGCCCCGCCGTCCCCTTCCCCGCCCTCGCCAACCTCTCCAGCCAGCGTTACCTCCCCACCCACCGACGCCTCACCCAGCAGCCCCGCGCCGCTGGGCTCGGCCTCGGGCTCAGGTGGCGCCTCGTCAGCCGGTTCCGGAGCTGGTTCCGCTTCGACCGTCGCTTCCGGAAGCCCTTCCGCAGGTGGTTCCGGAGCTGGTTCCGATTCCGGCTCGGCCTGCGGAGCTGGCTCCGACGCCGGATCTGAGGACGGTTCGGGGTCGGGCGTGGGGTCGAGTTCGCCTTCGGGTTCCGGAGCTGGTTCTGGAGCTGAGTCGGGCTCCGGCTCCGTTTCAGGCTGCGGCTCCCGCGCCTCCTGCTCCTCTCCCTCCAGCTGCGCCTGAGGGGGGTTGCGAGCCAGCCGGGAGGAGGGTCAGTGGGAGGCAGAAGGCAGTGCGGTTTGCGGCTTGCAAACTCCCCCCTCGCCCGCCTCCTCCTCCTCCCCCTCCTCCCCCTCCTCCCGCCTCCTCCTCCGCCTCCTTCCCTCCTTCCCCCCTCCTCCCCTCCTCCTCCTCCCCCACTCCTCCTCCTCCTCCACCCCTCCTCCTCCTCCTCCTCCCCCGCACCTGCAGCCTCGCCGCCAGCTCCGCCGGGTCGCTCGCCTGCTGCTCCCCCTCCCGCTCCCCGGGGCTGCCCTCCATGGGCGTCCCCGGCGTCTCCACCACCACGGGCACGGGCACGTGCACGATCACCGGCACCTGCACCTCATCGCGCACAATGATGAGCATGATGCGTATGCGCTCCTCCACCTCCTCCTTAGGGGCCTTGGAGGAGGCGGCGGAGGCCAGGGCGGCGGGGCCGGCGCCGCTGCCGTCGTCGTCCGCTCCGGCGCTGCCGGGCGGGTGATAGGGGCCGCCCCCCCGGGTGGGGGCCGCTCCCCGGCGGAGCTTCCGCAGCTCCAGGTTGAGGCCCCGTACCTGATGAGGAGTAGGGAGGGGGGGTTGCAAGGAAAACCCGTGCAGGAAAGAAAATACCGTTTGGGACAGCCGTTTGGAACAGCCGTTTGGAACAGGAGGAGGGGGAGGAGGGAGGAGCAGCTAGGGGCTGTAGAAGCGGGATTCCCAGCGAATAGCAGCCGAGTGGCAGGCGTTAGGCGGCACCAGTACCCTTGCCACGCCGCCCTACCTCCACCGCAAGGCGTAGCGGGCTGAAGCCGCTGTTCAGGGCAGCCCCACTGCCCCATCCCTCCCCCTCCCCCAGGCTCGCGCCCACACCCCACCTCCTTGTCTCGCTCCTCTATCGACTTGTTGGCCGCAACCAGCTGCCGCTTCAGCGCGTCCTTCTCCCGAGCCGCAGCGGCCAGGTTCTGTCGGTACAGCTTGGTGTCGGTTTCCACCTTGCCCCGGAGGACACCCATGCCATGCTCCAGGTTCTGGGGGGAGAGACGGAGCGGGCGGAGCGGGCGGAGAGGTGTCGGGCATCGGGGGAATGAGGGCGGGCGGGCGGGAGGCGAGCCGGCGGCGGCTGAGAGAGGGACTAGGCATCGCCCTGGAGGGAACAAAGCGGAGGGCCGCCTGGAGCCGCAGGGAGGTTCTGAAGGCGCTCACCCCCATCCCTGGAGCCGGAGAGATCCCTTTGGCACCTCCCCACAGGCCCGAGCGCTTGATCCCCACGCCCACCACACCCACTGCCCCCCCACGCCCACCCCCCCCGTTGTCGGCCGTGGATCCGCGGATACTCTTGTAAATCCCCCCACGCCGCCACGCCGCCCACCTCCAGCTGTCGGTTCTTCAGCTCCATCTGCCTCCTCAGGGTGTCCTCGCGCTCCACCTCGTTGGGGGTGCGGGAGCATTCCTGGGGGGGGGAGGGGGGAGAAGGGGGGGAAGGGGGCGGGGGGCAGATGAGGGGACCGGCGGTGCGAGCGCCGCTCCCTGCTGCCGCCAGGTGCCGCGGCTTTCGGTCCGTTGCGACCCCGCAGTACGGCCCCTGTGATCCCCGTAGTACGGCCCCTCTGACCCCCGTAGTACGGCCCCTCTGACCCCCGTAGTACGGCCCCTCTGACCCCCGTAGTACGGCCGCTGTGACCCCCGTAGTACGGCCGCTGTGACCCCCGTGGTACGGCAGGGAGACCAGCCAGTCATCAGGTCGGCACCAAACATGCGGCCATAAACAGAGGACGTATGGCGGCAGGCCCCCTGCCCTGCCCTACTTCGCCCACCGCCCCCGCCTTCCCCGGCCCCCCTTTCCTCCCACCGCCTCCGCCTCCCACCGCCCCCACCGGCCCCCACCGCCTCCCACCCACCGACAGCGACTGCTTGAGCCTCTCATTCGCCTCCGCCAGCGCCAGCACCTGGCTCTGCAGCTGCGCCACCTGGTGCTCCAGGGAGGTGGTGCGGACCTTGTAGCGCTTCACAAGCTCACGCAGGCCCTGACGGGGGGCACAGCGGCGACACGAGGAGGAGGAGGAAGGGGAGGGGGTGAGCGGAGGTGCTGGCGGATATGGCGGCTGCGGTGTGTGGGGTTTGAACAGGGGACCTCCGGGGGAGCCGCAGCAGCCCAGCTGGTGGCGACACTCCCCCCCGAGTGCCGCCCCCCCACCAGCAGCCCGCACGCGGCCTCCCGGCTCCTGACCGCCGGACCGCCTTCTTGCAACGATCCGCCCACCCAATCCTCCCACCCGCCCGAAACCCCGCGAGGAATCCTCCCTGGATGACTGCGGACTGCAACCCAACCGGCAGTCCTCCCAGCCTGCCGGGGAAAGCCGCTCCCCACAGCCACCACAGCCCTCAGCGGCCGCACATAGCTCCGAATCGGTGGTGACCCTCCCTGCACCTGCCTCCCTGCCCCTGCCCCTGCCTCCCTCCCTGCCCCTGCCTCATCCCTCCCCCTGCCTCCCTCCCTGCCCCTGCCTCATCCCTCCCCCTGCCTTCCTCCCTGCCCCTGCCTCATCCCTCCCCCTGCCTCCCTCCCTGCCCCTGCCTCCCTCCCTCCCCCTGCCTCCCTCCCTACCCCTGCCTCCCTCCCTGCCCCTGCCTCCCTCCCTCCCCCTGCCTCATCCCTCCCCCCGCCTCCGCTGCCGTTTTTGCAGACTCTTTATCCGAATGCTGCTATCAGCGACCACCTGGCTGCCATCCGACTTGCCCCCACCGCCCCACCCGCCAGTCCGCCCTCGCACCACTCCCCCTAGCCTACAGAGCTTCAACTAACGCCTCCCGTCCGCCCACCTGCCCTTGCACCCGGAACACACCCAGCAGCGCTTCAAACCCCCAGCAGCACAGACCCCCGCACCCCCCCGGTCATCCAGACAGAAACCATGTGCGAATACTCCGATCGCGCACTATCTACTCACTCGGTTATCCTCCACCAGTGCCCGCATCCGGGGGGGCAAGTCCGCCACTTCCGAGCTGCTGAAGTCCACCACTCCCACCATCCGCTCCTGGTTGTAAGCCTCATTGCGAGCCATGTACTAAGGGGAGGGAGGAAAGAGGTGGGCGCGGCGTGGTGTGGGGGTGTGGCGTCGAGGGGGGGAAGGGCTGGAGCCCAAAGGTGATTAGGCGGAACCGGCATCGCCCGATAGGCTCAGCTTGTTATCGACGCGGCAATCCCCGGTAGCCACATTATTGTCGTCGGCGCGGAAGGAGTCAAGGGTGCGGGATGGCTAGTGTTGCGGGAAGACGCGGAGCCATGGAGCGCACCTTCTCCATGTCGCGTTTCTCCTCGCGAACCCTCTCTAGCTCCCGTTTTTGATCCGATGCAAGCGTCTCCACGGAGGAAATGTAGTCTTGCAGGTCGTGGAGCAGGCCCAGGCTGCGTATCTGGGCCAGGTGCTGACTTTTCCCCAACCTAGCAGGTGTTTTAGGGCTTGTATTGCCATTGGGCTGGTAAGCTAGTAATGTTGACCCCGGTCGGAGCGGGGAATGGCTGCTAGCGCGTTGGTCGACGGGCAACATGCTTGGCGAGTCGGTCTCCACGGTAGTATCTTCTGTGGCTGTGGCGGGTTCTATAGTGTCCATATTAGCACGTTCTAAATGATACACTCAGTCGCCTCGGCCTCCTTAAGGGCCTCATCGAGTTCATTGGAAGTGAATATTGTTTTACAGCACTTGCAAATAGATGAATAATGTATGTTGTCAAGTAGTGAGAAAGGCTCTGCGCACTCAATTCGGTAAGCGCTGCCAAACGTTTTGCGCACGTCGTGTACAACTTCGAACATACGTCGGTAATTTATCTGCCGCACGACCAGCTCCCGTACCAAACTCAGGATTGGTAAGGAAATAACCTATCATACACTAAATCAGATCACAGTATCACCCGCCACGCGGTGATGCGTGGCCAGCGACAAAGGGTTTCCACTGTCCCCACCCCTGGACAGGGGCGACAATTTGCCACTTGGGATACCTCCGATTCAGAGAGCAACATGTCATGCCACCTACAAGTGGGCGGTGGGTTTTACGTGTTTACAGCTCCCTAGCTGCCGTGCACCTGCGCTTGGACGGCGACGGCCCCTGAGGGGCGGCGCGGCAACCTCCGTCCGCCTGTGCTACCCCGTTCTACCCACCCACCAGACGATCACAGTGACTAAACATCTGCATGGCTTTCACACCACCAAAACTTGCACCAACAAAACCCCGCGGCATGCCGGATGACAACGCACCGGCAAGCTATCGCACACGTGCCTTTAACAACGTAACAACGTGAGGCGCGCGTCCGTCCACCATGACCCTAGAGGTGCAAGCTCTCAGAGGCCGCGCCATGCCAGGCACCACAGCACCTTGCCCGCTCCAAACACCGAGGGTCAGCACCGTGACGCTAGGCTGAGCTGGGCCAGCCCCCCTTCGAGACGCCAGCAAGGTAGCAGGGAGGGTCCAGGCGCCCATCCGAATCCTCAGACGACCTCCTGATCACGCCGCTGAGTGCACCCTGGTCCGCCCCGAAACGGCAGCAGCAGCGGCAGCAGCAGCGGCAGCAGCAGCAGCGGCAGCATACAGCATCACTGAAAAAGGGCTGCTCCGCTGTTGACGTCGCGCCCTGTACTTTCCGCTGACCCGTCCGCCCAGCGAGGGGCCAGCAGGGGCCACACGGAGGTCTGCGCTGCCGGAAAGGGCTGGAAGCAGGTTACATTGCGCCTTGAAGCAGGTTACATTGCGCCTTGAAGCAGGTTACATTGCGCCTTGAAGCAGGTTACATTGCGCCTTGAAGCAGGTTACATTGCGCCTTGAAGCAGGTTACATTGCGCCTTGATTACATTGCGATTCGTGGAGGTCGCTAGACGCGCCATCACTCATTTTCTGTTCGGTTGCCGGTCTGCCATAATAGGGCCCGGACGATAAGCAGCACCAGCAACCGGCAGACAGGGTTTAATCGGCAAATTACGTTGTGCGGCCTTTCAGATAATTAATCACCAGCATGGAAGCGCGCATCAGTACCAACTCCCCAAACGGGAATTCTTCTCTGTGAGAAGAGAGGGACGCCGAGGGAAGTCTCGTCCCATCAGTTGCCCTGCACAGTGACCAAAACAAGCGAGCCAGAAGAACCCTCCCACACGGGAGCGGTCCGGTGTATCGCGGGGACGCAACAATGCCAACCATCGGTCTGGGTTCCCCGTAATACTTCCCCCACGACGGTACCATGCTTTTCACCACTCGAATGCTCTACTCGACCAACCAGCATCCTGGCACACGGAGGGATCCATACTCCGCTGCCGCGCACAGCAACATCACCCGTCAGTTGCGCTGGCTGGCGCCAAACGTATGCTTGCTAGTAGACAGCGCTGCACCAATGAGCTGCCCCCCGCCTCCACCGCACCCTGCGTCCCGCCAGCCGCGACACACTTGGACACAGATACACGCGCAGTGCGGCACCGCACCGCTTCCCCCCTGATCCACCACCTCCCACTGAGCACGCCAAAGCGGATTAACACGCCCAGCTACTCCGCACACCCAAATACCATACCCTACAAGCCCCGCCTCCGCTTCGCAGCTGCCGGCCGACTTGCGCCTGTACATGCCTAATAATCGCTGGCTGCCAGCCTGAGCTGGCTCCTCGGCCGCTCCGCCTCCGCCCCCTCCAACAACCCTCCTCTCGACCCTGTGTCTGCGCAGCGCCTGCTCGCTTACGGGTCACCCGCAGCCGCACCCGCGCCCGTCTCCGCCAGCCACGCTTCGACGCCCCCACCGCCGCTGCCGCCGTCGGCCGTGACTCGAGTCGACGCCGTCGCAGCATCTGCCGTCGCGCTGATGGCGGCGACGGCCGCGACGGCGGCCGCCAGTTCACTGTCGGAGCGGCTGATAGTGGACGAGAAGGCGCTGTGGTGGCGGCGGTGCTGGTGCTGGTGCTGGTGTTGGTACTGGTGCTGGTGAGGGTGAGAGCGGTCTTGTCGCAGCCCGCGGTTGCTGCCGCCGTCCGTCGCTGCGGCTCCGGAGCTGTCCGCATCTGCCCTGTCCCAGGTGAGGTCCCAGTGCGGGCCCCTCTCGAGCCCCTGGCTGCCGCCGCCAGCCGAGTCGCCCTCGTCCGGTCCCTCGTCCGCGCTGCCGTTACCGGCGCCATAGCGGCTTTGGAGGCGGCTGCGGAGCCGTTCACCTACACCAGGGCCTCCGAAGCCGTCGTCGAAGCTGTTGCTAAAGCTAATCCCAAACCTATCGCCAAGGCGGCTGCCAAAGCCGCGTGCAGCGGCACCGCCGGCGCCGCCCTCACCTTCGCCTTCCATGTCGCCGCGGCCGCCGCCGCCTCCTACCGCAGCAACGACCGGGCTGTCGCCGCTGCCGGTGGTCGTCGCACCGGCGTCGTCTCGACTGCTGTCCGCGTCGGCCGCTGCGCCCGCCATGTCGTACCGAAATCTGCCGCCGACGCGGCGGCCGCCGGCGTTGTGACGCTCGGCGGCGTGGCTGTAGGTCGGGGGCGAGCCCACTCCGTGGCAGCGGCGACGGCAGCCCACCCTCGCACGTGCTGTCGCCAGCGCCAGCGCCTCCACCGCCTCCACCGGCATAGCCGCCACCTCCGTCTCCTCCGAGCTCGACCTGGCATCACCGCCAGCCTGGGCACCACAGGCCGGCGGCGCTGAGCCGCTCGGCGCCTCTCCCGTCATCCTGGTGCCCCCGGCGGCAGCGCCGCCGGCGCCGTCCCAGCCAGCGCTAGTCCCGCCATCGCAGCGCCGCCTCCCCCTTGCTGTTTGTTGCTCGTCCGCGCCCACGGTTCGCTCGCTAGCAGCCCCAGCGGCGGCCCCTCCCTGGAGGTCCTGCCCTGCGGGGCCCGCCGCTGCCGCCGCCGCCACCGCCGTCACCGCTGCTGCCGCCGCAACGGCGCCTGCCTCACACCGGGCTGCGTGCGCCGCCGCCGCCGCTGCTGCAGCTCCCGCCGCCTCCAGCGACACCTCCTCACGCAGCCGCTGCGCCAGACGCCGCCGGGCCGCCACCCGGTCCTGCGGCACCATCAGGGCCGCAGCATCAGGGCCGCACCATCGGGGCAGCGCCACCGGGGCAGCAGCAGGGCAGCAGCAGGGTACCATCGCCAAAGCATCAGACCCCCACCCGGGCACCACCACACCACACCGCCACACCGCAAGGACCCATAACGGTGGCCGAGCCCCACGCCCCTGTTCTGCCCCACCGGCGGCCATGCCCCTCCCCTCCCCGCGCCCGCTGCTCACCTGCACCCACACCTCGATCATGTGGCGCAGGTTCAGGTTGGGAGACAGCCGGTGGCGCTTGAGCGGCACGTGCGTCACCGGGTCTACTCGGCGGTGGTCCAGCCACTGCATGATGGCGGGCCGCTCGTAGGTGACCCCGCTGGAGGCCTGGGCGGGTTCCCGCATGAGCGACTGGGTGATGGGGCAGCTGCCGGCGGGGGGGCGGCAGGGGGGAGGGGGGTGAGGGAGGGGGGTTGCAAAAAAGACCCGTTTAAACGACGGGAGGGAGGGGGGGAGGAGGGACGACGACAAGGTGAGCAGGCGGGGAGGGCAAGGGAGGCCGACACACCGGGCAGGGGCAGGCAGGTGGTGATTGATGTGCGTGATGCTCACTGCTGCCCACTGCTGCTCACTGCTGCTCACTGCTGCTCACTGCTGTTCACTGCTTCCCACTGCTGCCCACTGCGACCCAACCCGGCCACCTCCCGAACTTCACCCCGTCCCTTCCCCGTGGCCGGCCGCCGCCCCCTCCAACCCGGGCCCGAACCCACCGGAACGCCTCAGGCGCGTTGGGCCAGTCGTCCAGCCACGTGGGCACGTCCAGTGCGGGCGGCCAGTGCACCGCCGCAGCCGCCACAGCCGCGGCTGACGAGCCGCGGCCGATTCCGCCGCCTCCGGCGCCCCCAGCCGCCCCCGCGCGGTCCCCCTCGCGGCCAGTCCGCCGCAGTAGGGCGACCTCGAAAGGGTCGCCGCCGCCGCCGCCCCCGCCCGTGCCGCCGCCGCTGTGGCGGCGGTCACGGCCGCTGTGGCGGCGTTCCCGGCCGCTGCGGCGAGGACTCAGGTCGCCAGCTGCGCCACGGCCTGCACGCGCCAGCTGACGAGCCTGCAGGCGGGCGGCACCAGACAGCTGCGTCAGGGACCAGACAGCTGCATCAGGGACCAGACACCAGCATCAGGGGCCAGACAGCTGCATCAGGGACCAGACAGCTGCGTCAGGGACCAGACAGCTGCATCAGGGACCAGACACCAGCATCAGGGGCCAGACACCAGCATCAGGGACCAGACAGCTGCATCAGGGACCAGACAGCTGCGTCAGGGACCAGACACCAGCATCAGGGGCCAGACACCAGCATCAGAGACCAGACGCGGCTGCTAGGTGCGCCTGGTGGGCCCGATGTCGCCCTCCCCTGCGGCTGCAACATCAGCTCCCTCCCGCAAACGGTTTTCCTCGCATCCACGGGTCTTCCTCGCTATCCACAGACGTGGTCTGACGGCCGATGGAGGGCAAGTGTGCAAGCCCGCCTTCCACCCTGCCAACCCTCCAACCTGCTAACCGCCACAACCCACATCTCCCGGGCGCCCCCGCCCCGCCTACCACCAGAGGCATGCCCGCGACGCTCATAACCGCCACCATGACCGCCGGCAGCAGCAGCAGGTGCAGCCACACCACCGCCGCGGCCGCGCCATGCCCCAGCAGCGGCAGCCACGTGTTAAGCAGCCCCGTCACCAGCGCCGACGCCACCCCAGATGCCAGGTGCGCCGCCGCCAGGCCGTACAGGCGCTGCGGGAGCGTAAGGCCCGGCGTGAAGGCCACGGTGGCGGTGGTGCGCCACTCCGCCATCGTACGGCAGGTAGCGATGACGCAGATGTACAGCGCCATCCAAGAATTGTCGGAGGCGGCCTGCGTGACCCATATGGGGCACACGTGAGGTCGGGCTGTCACTGCCGCCCATGGAAGGGCTGTGCAGTAGGACCTAATCGTGCTGCACTGAAGCAGCCCTCGCGCCGTCCCTACGTCGTGTCCACGGGTTCACCCGCTACAGCCCAACCCTCCCTCTCTACCCCCGGCCTCCTACACAGTGGTACTGGCACTCAGCCCATACAGCGGTTACGGCAGCACTACAGGCAGTTGGCCCAACCAACCCAGCCTGCAACCACCTGCAGGGCCTCCAGCGCCACCAGCACCGTGGGGCAGGCAAGCCACAGCGCCCAGAACACCAGTGTGCCGAAGGTCCCCGGCAGCCGCCCGCCTCCCGACCCATGGGACATGTCGCACGACTCGCTCGCGCCCACTGCCGCCCCGTCGCCCGTCTGTCCCCCGACCAGCGCGCTGGCGTGGCGGGGCAGCCAGGGGCTGTGGCTGACGGGGCCGGGGGGGCAGGTCCCCGCGTGTGCGGCCGCCGCCACCTGCGCCTCCGTGTAGGCGGCGGCACGGCCCAGCATCAGCCGCAAGTCGGCGGACTTCCAGGGCTGCTTCGGTCGGGTCGGCCAGGTCAGGCAGGGGGGCCGGGAGGGAGGAAGGTCGGCTTTGGCGAGGGCAATCGAGACGCTGGAGGTAGAGCGAGCGGACCATTCCGGCAAATGGTTTTCCCAGGCTTTTAAGGAATGGGCCACGACGAGGGCGAGGGTGGGCCCCCAATTGGAACCCCCAGCCCCCGCGGCAGCCCCGCCCAGCTGCTCAGCCCCACCTCCAGCACCCTCCACGTCCCCCCTCCCCCGCCCCACCTCCAGCACCAGCTCTCGGTGCAGCTGCTGCACGTGCCAGTCCAGCGTCACCACTCGGGCGGCGTAACGAGGCGGGGACGAGGGCGGGGACGAGGGCGGGGACGAGGGCGGGGACGAGGGCGGTGCCTCGGCGCGCTCCTCGCCACCGCCGGCGCCGCAGGCGCCAACCTCCCCCTCCCCCCCAGGCGCTGACGCTGACGCTGACGCTGATGCTGATGCTGACGCTGATGCTGCCGCCGCTAGCACCGGCCCTGGCGGCGGCGGCACGACTCGGCGCCAGAGGAGCGTCATGCGGGTGAAGCAGACCAGCCCCGAGTACTCCAGCCCCAGCCGCTGGTACACTGACGCCAGGTAGGGCGCAATGAAGGGGTCGCCAACCTGGCGGGGACGGGAAGGGAAGCGATGAGAGGCGATGGGAGGCGTTCCGTGAGGGGCGGCCCCATTGCGGTTGGTCTCAGCACGCCAAGCCTTCCGCCTCCGCGACTCCCAGAGGGTGTTTGCCCGCTGGGCGTGCATGGAAAGGCCGTATATGAGCTTGGAAGGCCGCCAGCGATAGCTAGCTTTCCGGGATTTGAACCCCGCAGGACGTATGACGGCTGCACCGCCCACTCCGCAGCACAGCAGGTGATCGGCAAGCCTACGCGTGTAGAAAGGCGCGGCCCGCACCTGTCGCGAGTCGCGCTCCTTTAACCGAAGAATGGTGTTCAGCACGTGGGCGAGGAGCTCCTTGTGGACATGGTAGGTGGTGTCGTAGGACACGGTGATGCGCCCTGGTGGCGGCATCGCGGGATGTGGGTCGGTGGCGGACTGGTCAGCGGTTGGAGGTGGAGGTTCAGGAGCGGCAAGCTGGGCGCGCGAATCGCCGGCCCCGACCCAATGTGAGGCTGACTGAGAACTTACCGTAGGGCGTCGACACGGCTTCCGCGCGATATGTGATGTTGCACATATCGCCCGCTTCCTCCCATACAGGGCTATCACCACCACCGCCAGCAGCGCGTAGCTCGATGTGATGTCGCCACAAATCCGAGCAGGGAAGTTCGGCCGGAATGTAAAGGGGGACCTCCGCGGCAACCAGGCCCGCGCAAAAGGCAATTGCTAAAGAAACAGCCAGCATTGAGCCAACATCAAGAGCTAGCCCATTGCCGAGCTTCCGCGATCGTTGGAAACGGAACGGGACCGCTGCAACACGGGCGGCTCCCTTCCTAAGCCGACCGAACGGCATTCTGCCTTCTTCGACTTGAGCTATACACATTCATGCAGTTGTCGCAACGCGCACAGCGAGTCCTTGCTGCGCTCCGTTCGTTACACGGCTTTGGTGAGCTCACTTTACGAGCTAAGGAACTTCCGACTACACGTTTGCACATCAGGTTGGCTACGATAAATGACCATTTCGTCGGTTTGGGTACTTTAGAGTGGAACGAAACGTGCCGTACTATACGAACCTGATGTCCACGACGCAGTGGAAACCTGCCGCCCTCCAGTACTACAAAATTGTATTGGTGCTTTCGTGAGAATGAACTTCTAAATCCCAGGGGCGGTGATCCAGCAGGCACAGAGGAAGACTTGCGCAGCTCATTTTGCCGTACTTGGGTGTCCACAGAGGTTGGAATCCGATGAAGTGACGAAGCAATGCGAACGCTGAACATACGCCTGGCGCAGGTTTACGTAGCAATCCCTTGGTGTCCAGCACTATGCATGGCCTAACGTTGGGTGCTCACGGGGAAAGTGCGATGCCTTGCTGCTTTTACCGTCATATCGACGGCAGAAACAGCGCGGCTTGTCAAATGACGAGGACTCTTGACACAGTGAAGCAGTCCGTTTCACGCCTGTCCTGTCCTCTGCATCGCAAAACAAGGCGATGCGCATTAAACCCTACTCGACCCATGGGCCGTTATGGGCGCATGTCGTTATGCTCAACATGACTGTGCACATTGCTTTGCGTGCCGCCAGCCTTTGCGCCGCGATGAGGCCTGAAGGTAGACTGTGATATGGTTAGACCCAAATGGCACGATAAGGGGTATGAACTGTGATCTGCTGCCGCGTTACAGTCGAACATTGCCTCAAGCACTATTGCGGTCGCCTCTCAAGACCAGACGTGCCCAGATACAATGGCCATCGCCAGCTATCATGACAGCTATCATTCAGCCCAGACCCCGTTCAAGTCTTCGCAAATGTAGACCGGTGCGCATTCGATAATACCATCACGCCCGGGCTCACAGCAACTACTTTTCAACTGATGCTCCATGAAGGCAGTGTTTTCACTGAAAAACCTACGAAGGCCGAAAACATGTTGTGGCTCCTGAGCAGCAGCCGTGACCACGGCACCTACGGCCCACCCGCTACAGCGTACAGTACAGGGGTGGGCGGACAAAACCACGCCATTCGCCCTTCCAGCCTAGATACAATCTGCTTCCTCCCGTATGCGAAGCAATATGTCTGCTGGTGTGTCTCATCTCGCCTACGAAAACCAGGAACGTTGATCGGTAGCTCCTCCCCCGCGCCACCGCCCCTCCAAAACCAGCCATGCTGCCCGCGCTGTGCGCCCTCGCTGCCAGACATCAACCACCTGCTTTTACCGAAGTGCTTCCCAGCACAAACAGATAGATACACGCACAAGATGCAGTCGCTGGCCCCCCTCCTGTAACGTCAGTAACCGCCACCACAGCCCTCACATTCGCCCCCAATCCACGCCCACTCGCGCCGCAATGAGGCGGACATATTTGGGCCGTGGGCGCGCGGGCACATTATGAGACAGCTGGAGCGGGGGGAAACCTGGCCTGGGATTACGCGCGCTCAATTGTGGGGAAGACAGGGCGACCCGCTGCGGGTGCCCCCCTATGCCACACCAAGCTGATTACCACGTTGCCTGTCCTGCCTGCCTACGAATGTACACCTACACAGTGGCGCCGCGCGCGCCGCAAGAAAGCTGACGCGGTCCACTGAAACAAAAACTGCATCGTACAGCATGGCTCGTCTACAAGACTCTCCCTTCCTGAGTACAGCCATCATGAGGTTGTGCTCTCCACGTGTCCGTGTTCTCCCGGAGGGCTCGGCGCTGCCCACAGACGGTGAAAGGCTAGCCACGCGCTCCCCCTCTCAGCCCAGCAGCGTCACCTCTGCAAAGTTTCAAAAAGGAACTCGTCAATCGTGTCCTGGAAGTTGGCTAGCGCCTCGCTGTCCAGCCCCGGCAGCCGGGACAGGGTCGCCACGAGGTCATCGACCGATAACGAGATGGAATCCGCGATTGAATCCACCGAGGGAATTAGCGACCCCAGGGACTCACGCTGGCTGACGGCAGCTACGAGGCCCGCCGCGAGGACCAGGCCCAGGAATGGAAGGCGAAGGCGATCCAGCAGGTCCTGAACGCCATTCTGTACGGACTCAACGGGCCCCTGCGGCGGTGGCGCCTGGTAGATGCCGAAGGACGCGCGAATGTCGCCAATGAGTAGGTCGGCGTTCGAGTTGGTGATCTTGCCATACGCCAGGATATCCGCAGCCTGCATTACAGTATTACAGCAGTGCGCAAGGAGTAAAAGATTGTCGCGTGGCCGGCGCCATGCATCGGCCGCTTTTGCACCCGAGCGGACGGGGAATTCGTGAAGCGCGAAGCAATTGGGCTACGCCGCACGCCAAACAACTGGACACAGCATTACATCCTATCGCAGACGCCATGTCGGCGGGCAAAGAATCTTTGGGTTCTTGCCTGCTCAGTAAATCCTAGGTCTTGCAAGGTCCGCTTAATCTGATCGCGTTGGCGCTTGGTAGGTTGGTTCATTTCCTCGACGGCCCCCTCCTCGACAAGCACGGGGCCATCACGCCGGAAAAGCTGCGCGCGAACGGCGCGGGCTGGGCGAATTGTTACGCCCACGGCCCTGCCACGAGCAGGCAAGCTCTGACGACGGCTAAGCTGCTGGGACAGCATCTTGGTTGAAAAATGTCACTGAACACCCTATATGGAGGCCAATTGAGCCGCCTGGGCGACTTGAAGTTCACGCAACCGAAAGGGCTGCGGTAGTAGGTTCCTCTGCAACGCCAGCAGCTGTGGATTTGGGTCGCGTCGAAGCTCACAGGGAAAAAAGATTATGCCAAGTTGCTAGGACACTGGGCCGGAGTATCTATGGATACATGCAAACCGGATGAGGACGCCCCAATGAGGGGCGCCGTACTCCCACAGGATTGGTGTGCCTGATTGCCTAATCCTCGCTTGCGGAACAATTCAATCACCAACCTTTCCATAACAAAATTTGTACCATCAGCAGTGAATCAAATTTCAGAGGTTTCACGCACCGACCCACTGCGGAAGTGTGGATGCATCTTTCTTTTTACCCCGAGGCTCAGTAGGATGCCAATTTGATTGATTTGGCATCCTAGTTACATGTCATCGACTTGTACCAGGTTTACTTGTCGTGAGCATGTCTATCCTGACCCAAGGGTCCTGTACCCTATCGGTTAAGCATGAAACAGCACCCTACAGCACTCAGTACGGTCGACCTGTGGCACCATAAATAGCACGATCTCTCTTCGTCCATATGGTGCCATACACGATGTGGTAGAAAAACCTGCACCCCGACCTCACACCTCACACCTCCTTGCGGCGGCCACCAGCTATCACCCTGCTGCCCCGATCATAACCGCCCACGCTCGTGCGGACTACGGTGGCAGCGCTAGCAGCTCAGATGCGACCTCACAAATATCTGGCAAGCTGGCCGTCGACGACGGCGCCAGCACCATGAGCACCCGCCCGCCCTCCTCCGCGCCCCCATCCCACCGCTCGGGCACCTGCTGCCGCTGCGATTGACGCTGCCACAGGCCCCTCCGCCCGCCCCCCGCTCCCCCGCCCCCACCCTTCCCCCCACTTTCCCGCACGCCCTTCCCGCCGCCCTGCCCCCCACAAGCCCCCGGTCCCTGCCGTACGGCCGCGTCTATGTAGTACCGCATGCCCACCAGCATGCCAGGCGTCGCCGGACGGCCCGCCAGCCGCCCGAGGCTGTGTACGACAAGCTCCGGCGGCCACACGCCCGGCCATGCCGTGACTCGGGTGCCGTTGCGCATCAGCTGAGCCTGCCGCCCCGAGCAGTCCCTGCACTGCGCGTAGTACACCTGCTTGAGGCTGTTGTCCTTGAGGCCGATGGCATCGGCGATCTTGGGGTTGGAGGGTGTGAGTGGGGCAGAAGCAGGAGGGGAGGCGGCGGGGCAGGGCAGAAGGGACCGGGACACAGTCAGGAAGGGGGAGGAGGGCGGGTATCATAGGCAGCCAGGGAGGGAGGGAGGGATGGCGGGTTACGGGCGAGCAACCCGCCTCCTATGATCTCTCCCTCTTCGCCCCATCGCCTCTGACCCCCCGTCCCTCGTGAGCACCGCACCCTGGCAAGCAGCTTCTCCACACCGCCCGCCGCCTCCCGGGCCGCCAGAGCATCCTTGACCACCTTGTACGGCGGCATGTGGTCGCCGATGACGCCATTGCGGCGGGTGCCTGGCGAGGAGGGGAGGAACGAGGCGGCTGAAGCGGTCCGCCACGGCGTGCCGTGCAGGCTGCGGCGTCGACATGTTCGATGAAGCCAGCATCCCTAGCTTTGTGGAAGCCGTCATCCCTAGCTTTGAGGAAGCCGCCATCCCTAGCTTTGAGGAAGCCGCCATCCCGGGCTCCATGTGCGCCTGCCGTTATCCCCCCCTCCCTCTGGGCTCCCTACCGCAATGGTGGCAGCCGTCCCTGCCGAACAGCACCGACAGCTGGCCCTTCTCCGCCGCCGTCGAGTACTCGGCGGCGCTGGTGGGCACGTGCAGGCGGCCGAACGCGCCCGGCTTGGCCAGGTGGCTGGGCAGCAGGCGCCGGAATTCGTGTCGCAGCAGCCCCTTGAACAGCACCGGCCCCACCAGGGCATCTACCAACGCCTCGCGCCCATCCCACGCCGCCACCAGCTGCTCCGGCAGTGCAGCCAGCGCACCCGCCAGGCCGCCGTCGCCGTCACGGGCGGAGCGGCGCAGCGCCGCCAGCGTACTGCGGCTGACGTGTCCCGCCGCCGCCGACGCTGCCGCCACGGAGGCGAAACCCCACAGCGAGGCTAGCAGCGGGGTGGAGCAGTTGATGCGGACACAACCGGCGGCCACCTGGGGGATAGGAGGCGGCGCGCGGGATGGGCCAAGGTTCAAGTATTCAGGGTTTCAGGGTTTTAGGGTTTTAGGGAAGACGGGATGGTCCAGGGAGGGCGGACTGGCAAGGGGGAACGGCAGGGATTCATCGCAAAGTGTCGAGGAGCCTAGGATTGAGGACCATGCTGGAGGGAAAGGCAGGATTGAGGTCAATTTGCTGCAGGCATGGTGTGTTGGTCCCAGGCGACGCGGCACGCAGTAATGGGTCGGCAGCGGCGGACGGTGTGGCGGCGTGCGTGGGTGGGCGGTGGGGGGGAAGCGGCGCGCTCACGTGGGTCACGGCCAGGGTGAGGTTGTAGGCGGCGCAGGAGGCGGACAGCTGCAGTGCCGCGGCGCCCACCTGCGGGGTGTGGGGGAGAGGAGGGCGGCGGGGGCCGAGGGCGCTGAATACCACGGACAGTGCAGAAGTTGCCTTGATGTTTTCGTCGCGCAAAAAACCACGTGCATGGCAGAAACCACGTGCATGGCAGAAACCACGTGCATGGCAGAAACCTCGTGCATGGCAGAAACCTCGTGCATGGCAGAAACCACGTGCATGGCAGAAACCTCGTGCATGGCAGAAACCTCGTGCATGGCAGAAACCTCGTGCATGGCAGAAACCACGTGCATGGCAGAAACCACGTGCATGGCAGGATTCCATATCTGGCGCTTAAAAAAGGCTGGAGCTGTCTAGGAAAGCGCTGCTTCGATGGTTTTTGTGGGTTCTGATGAGCACCAGGAGCCTCGTCCCTCAGCGAGTCACTGTCTGGCGAGACACCTGCACAGAGCCGCACTGACGAACCTGCTGCGTTGCAGGGTGCGAGGCGGCGCGCCCTGCCGCCTGCATAGCCGCCTGCATCAGTGGTTGCCTGCGAGTGGAGGAGTGTAGGGGAGCGTTGTATGTTTGGGGTTGTGGAGGTGTTGGGACAGTGAGGAGGGAGGCCCGGCGGGTAGTGGATTGGCGATAGTGTCCCGTGGGCCAGTGATGAGCGAGAAACAAATACGGTGGCAGAGCTGACGGCAGTTGACCACAATGCATATTTACGCGGCATCCGGCTGTAAGACAGCATCCGGCTGGTGAGCTGGTCAGTTGCTGCGGTTCCATCCCCTGTCGGTGCAAGGGTCACCCGGCCACAAGCGGCGGTCGTGGCGAAGCAGGCATGATCTCTGCTACACGATGAAATGTTCAGATGTAGACGCGTTTAACTGGGTGGATACACGTCATATCTTGGGCATCGCACGGGGTTCTCACCAAGCAACTGCAGGCTTGTCATCCCCGACCGTATCACGCCCCATCGCAACATATATTTTCTTAATCAAATTATGTGCACTACAGCAGCCGTTGCGTTACATGCTTACAAGTTAGGAAAGTCCTCTCAACGTGCCCGTCGACGCCGTACGTGCCCATTCCGGCTTTCCTAGGAAGCGTGCGCTTCAAACATCAATTTCAGAAAACATTTCAATCCAAAACAAAACCTACTGCTAGGTGATTTCCGTGTGTTTAACCTGGGCATGGATCCGACCCCTGCGACAGTTGAGGGCAAAAACTGCGACGACCTTACTATAGGTTGGGTATGAATATAGCAGCAGAAATATGTGCAAGATAGTTTACCGTTACGATACATTATCCGTTTGCGTCTGAAGTTTGGGCCTGTTGTTACCGGAGACACAGACGCATTCCCGTTATAAATTTAGGGGCGCGTGACAACCGACAGCTGCAGCTGGAGGCAGCTTAACACGCAAAATGGCGTGGGACCGGCAGTCCGTGTTGGAGCGCTGCGCCGTCAGCGCCGCCACCGCATGGGGCTTCTACTTGATGGCGCGCTTCGTCAACCACAGGTGCGTGGCGCAGCGCACAGATCTCATGCGGGGTCTTCCTTGTGACTAAGGAAAGTACGGCGCGACGGCGTCGCGCCTTCGGCAGCTGGTTCGTACGTGAGCGGCAGCAGCGGGTTGGGTGCGCAGGCACCATCATGAGGGTGTGGAGGTGCTGCTTCAAAGCCAGAACCAGATTACGACAAGGGTACGTGGTACCGCACTTCTCCGCTGACCTGCTATGCCGGTCCGTGCTGTGCTCTGCTGTGCTGCGCGTAGGTGGCACATGGCTGGCTTGGAACAAAATCTCTGCGAGGTGCAGGTGGGGGCGTTTGCGCGCTTCATGCGCGACTTGAAGGAGGGGGGCTTTACGCGCGACTTGGCAGAGACTCGACGGCCTCCACGTTTCCCGGTGACCCGGGGCCATGCAATGCGTGAGGCAGGGGTAGGCAAGATACACCTGCCTCCATCACCGACCCCCTGGCAGCGAGGCAAACGGCCCTTGCGTCCGCAAACCCGCCACGCTCGGGCCCCTCCCCCCGCCTCGTGTTCTCCAGCTCTCCCAAGTTCTCCAGCATGCACCTCGAAACGTCTTTCCTAAACGGTTTTCCTCGCATCCACCGGGTCTTCCTCGAAACCCTCCGCGTCGTGTACGGCAGGCCTCCCTGGAGCACGAGCGAGTGAAGCGCAAGGCGGACCGGGTGGGGCGCATCCGCGCCGAGCAGGAGCTGCGGGCGGTCAAGGTGCAGCTGCAGCAGCTGCAGCTACAGCAGCAGCAGGAGCTTAGCGCCAGTGACGTGGGCGTGGGGCCACTGGCGCCAGCAGCGGCCACAGCTGAGGGCGGCGAGGCGGCGCCTGCGCAGGAGGACGAGGCCGGTGAAGCGGGACGACCGGCGGCTGAGGAGGAGGAAGGCGGTGGTGGCGCCGGCGGCAGTGGCGCGGGTCCCGAGGTGAAGCGCGCGGCTGCCGCCGCGGCGGCGGCGCTGGCGGCAGCTGGGTCCGCGATGTCGGCGTTTCCCTTCCGCCCCATCGGCCACCTGCAGTCGGTGTTCTCGGAAAGGTGTGGGCGCAGCTGCGGGGTTGGGCGGCGGCGGCGACGACACCGCCACGGGAGTAAGGGACGACACCGCGGGGCACAGCATGGCCGTGCTGAAGCCATGCTGCTCAGCAGCGCCCCATGGCCCATGCTGTTCCGCGACCTCCGTCACCCATACACACACGCACCCGGGGTCCCCTCGCAGGAACGGCACCCCCCGCCAGCCCCAGCTGGTCCCCGCCGCCAGGTCGCGGCTGGTGCTCAGCCCCAACGTGCCCCGGGCCTGCCTGGAGGGGCTGGAGCAGTACAGCCACTGCTGGGTGCTCTACGTGTTCCACGCGAACACGGGTGAGGCGGGGGCGGAGTGGGCACGAGTTCGGGGATTAAGGCGGAGTGGGCGCGGGTTTGGGGATGTAAGCGGAATGAGCTCGGGTTTGGAGATGAAAGCGGGGGCCGACTTTGCGGTGGAGGTTTGCTTCTTACGGTGCTTTTGTGGAGAAGCTGCGCTTGGGGCCTGGTTGGTGGCCAACACGGCCTCGTCTCGCTGTCCCTCCCTCTCTTCCCTCCCTCTCTTCCCTCCCTCTCTTCCCTCTCTCCCCTTCTGGCTCCCGCCTGTCACCATCCTCCGCTACCCCGCCCTCCCCTCCATCAGACCTGGCCAAGTACCTGTCCCCCGACCGCTCCGGCCTCAAGGCCAAGATCCACGTGCCCCGCCTCAACGGCGGCCGCATGGGAGTGCTGGCCACCCGCTCCCCGCACCGGCCGTCGCCCATCGGCCTCAGCACCGCGGAGGTCATTCGCGTGGAGGTGAGGCTGGTGGGGCGGCCGGGAGGGTGTGGCGCTGAGGGCACTGCGGCAGCCAGCTCTGGCGGCCGCATCCCCCCACACCGCCACCTGCACTTTGCAGCTCTGTTTCAGCCCGCTTCCTGCCCACCCATCCGCCCCTATCCGATCCAATCCAATCCGATCCAATCCGCCCCAATCCGATCCGGCCCGACCCAGGGCAACACGCTGGTGCTGGGTGGAGCCGACATTGTGGACGGCTCCCCCGTGCTGGACATCAAGCCCTACGTGCCCTTCTGCGACTGCCTGGGCGCAGCCAGGGCCCCGGCGTGGGTGCAGGTGGGGCGCATGCGGGGGCGGCGGGCGGTGGGCAGTTTGTGCGCGCCCTAGGGTCGTCTGCTGCAGCTGCAACGACTGTTTCTGTAGGTGTGCCGATAGACAGGTAGGTGATGCGGTTGGTCGTGATGAAGCCGTCGGGTCGGCCAGCTGAACAGAAAGGATGCCTCGCTGACGTTGACCCACACAGCAGCAGCGGTGTGCCGTGCCGGTTGGAAGGTGTACGGCGATCCTTCTCTGCTACGTACCTCGGTGCTACCCATGGTGGTGATCCGGTGCTCGAGGCGGTCCGGTGGATAGGGAATGGAGGCCGGCGGGCGCTGGGTTGAGGCCCAGGGGGCTTTCGCTTCGACTTGCTGACCCGTGGTGCTGGATCCTAGATCCACAATCCCCGTTGGCGCCCTGGATCCCGCAGGCGGAGGCGGATGACGAGCCCCTGGCGGTGGGCGAGGTGGTGGTGCGGGAGGCGGCCCGCGCGGCGCTGGTGCGCGCGTGGCAGGCTCGCAAGGCGCACTCCATGTACGGCAGCGTGGAGCAGTATATGGACCTCGTACGACAGGTACGGCCCCGCGCGGTCGCGTCAGCCCTCGTTTCCCATCCTGCCCTGCCGTTTCCGCCGTGTCAGTTGCTGCCGGCGCATGTCGTCCGGTCCCTCTCGTCCAACGTGCCGTGTTGGCCCTTCGTGCGCACGGGCACTTAAGCCACCCCTCGTCGCCCCCCTTCTCCACATGAGATCTCCGCCGCCTCCCTGGCGCAGGTCCTGAGTCGAGACATCCGCTCGGTGAACCAGCGCCTCAACGTCCGCCCTATCGGTGTCGGGAAGGCGGCTGTACCCGGAGGCTCCGCTTCCTCCTTATGCGCCGGCAGCGCCAAGGCCTCCGCCCCCGCGGCAGTAGCAGCGGCGGGACCCCACGCCGGCGCCACGTTCGCGCTACAGCCGCCGCCGCCGCCGGCGCCACTGCGGCCTGATGCTGCCGCCGAGGCCGCGGCCGCCGGCGACGGAGGGCAAGGCCGGGGCCAGTACCACGTGGTCTTGGAGAACATCTACATCAGCTACGACATAAGCCCCACGGGCGTTGTGGAGCTGTACGACGCATGGGTGGACCCCATCACGGCCCGCCGACCCGGCCCCTGACCCGGCACTGACCAGGTCAACGGTCAGTGAGGTATGCCGTACAGGGCAAAGGCCCAGAGGGCCCCTTCTCGCCGGCAGCCTCATCAGGTGGTCACCCCCCAAGGCTTCCAAAAAATGAGCTCTCCTCCAACGAATGAGTCAGCCATCAAGGCCGGCCCCAGTTTTTCTTGTTGGGGCCGGTAGTGCGGGGGGGACGTGAATTGTAGCGGGGGGGAAGGGGTATTTGTTGTGTCGTGGCACACCCGTTGCGGTAGCAATTTGGATCGTCCGCTGCCACGTTTTAGGGGCCCTGTCCCTGTGGCCTCAAGGAGTCACCTTCCCTTCGCTGGCGGCCGGGTATGTAACGATTTGGGTCGAAGCGCAGAGCCGTTCATCGGGCCCAGACATCAGCTACAAGCCACCAGGTCATTGCTTCGGAGGCTGTCGACATGCTGCAACACTTTAACCGATTTACTGCTGGCAGTCGATCGGTACCGCTGGCAGTCTGATGCAAGCGGCAGCACGCCGCGGCCTCATTACACTTAAGGAATGCCATCGCGGTAGATATGTCATCACGGCATTTCCGGACGCAATATATTGCGATGTTCCTCCTGCCGAACAACCTACATCGGTGGTGAAACCGCCGCAATCACGCGTCTTCCTCCGCCTCCTCCCCCTCCTCTTCCCCCTCCCCTTCCTCGCCCTCCACGATCCACGCAGGCAGCGGGTCCTCCAGCTCCGCCTCCCACCCCTCCGGCCCCGCCACCATCTCCTCATCCGTCAGCAAGCACTCGTCCAGCATAGCCCGCAGCCCCGGCTCGTCCATCTCGATGCCGATCCAAACCAGCTGCTGGCAGCGGTCGCCCCACACAGGGTCCCAGCCCGCCGTGTCTTGACCCGTGGGTCGCTCCGACTCCGGCAGGAGGCACGCCCATCGTGCGCTGCGGGCGTTCAGCAAAGCGGTGCACGCGGCGTTGTTGTTGTTGGGGCTCCTCCTCTTGCGAAGTTCACAAGGTTAAGATCCGGACGCAAGCAAGGCGCTGGTGTGTGTGGCACAAGCGCGGGTTGGGGGGGGGGAGCCGCAATGGCTGGGCGCGCCAGTGGGGATTGAGGACATGAGAAGGATGGCGTGTGCGTACGGATCAAACGCAGCTGCTCACCCCGGCTCGCTCTGCCAGGCTCCTCCAGCCGACTGCCAGATGCCCATCACGTCATGTCGGGTGGCCAGCCAGAAGAAACCCTGGGGGGAGGAAGGAGGGGGGTGTTGGCGCGAGCGGATTACGTAAGGCACGGGCGGAGCGAGGGTACGCGGGGGCGGGCGGGGCTTATTTGACAGCGGTGTATGGCACGGCGCGGTGCCGGGGGTGGTGAGCTTGGGAGGTGCATGCGGACGTCGTGGGCACCCCTAACCCTCAAGAGCCCTTTAGCCCTAAAGCCCTTCCCCTGACGGTCGGGCGGTCAGCGCACCTTGGTCCTCAGCACCCCCTCCCACTGCCTGCTGAGCGCCAGGTCGAGCAGCCGCCGAGGGTGGAAGGGCCGCCGGGCGAAGTACACGAACGACCGGATGCCGTACTTCTCCGCCTCCGTCATGCGACCCCCACCAGCACCATGGCGGTGGTGGTGGTGGTGGTGGCCGCTGCCCTGCTCTCGACCCGAGGTGCTCGCCTCCGCGTCCGCCGCCGCGTCCGCCAGCCTCTCCGCCTCGAATTCATTCAACAGCGCAACCCACCTGACCCGGGGTTCAGGGTTTTGGGGATTTTAGGGTTTCAGGATAGTGTGAGCTAGTCGTGGAGTGGTGTGTTGTTCGCGTTGCAGGGTTCAACGAAACGGCCCTGGGGGTGCAGAATGCCAGGCGGCTTCCTCTCGAGTTTCTCCTGCCACGGGAGCGGTACCGACACGGACATTAACACGCCCTGCCCATGCCCGCCCTCACCCGCGGTGCCCCGCCGCCCCTCAACCCGCACCCACCCCGCCGACTGCTGCGCCGCCCCCAGGTCGAAAGACCGCGTGTTTAACACCTCGGAGGCCGCCACCCGACCCTGGGATGTCCGGATGATCTGAAGGGGGGTGACATAAAAATCGTTGGCGCGAAAAGGACAGGATAGGCGGTGCGTGATCTGAGGGGGGGGCCGGAACGACTGGGGTTGGGGCGGGGGAGCTTGTAGTGGGGTGCTGCAGGCGCCACGGTGGCACAGCCCAGCATGGTCCGCCGCAGACTAGCAGCACCGCAGCGCGGCAACAGCACGGCCGAAATTAAGAGAGCACCACCTCCTCCTCGCGGCCGGCCCCTCCCCCTCGCTGCCGCCCCCTCCCCTCCATGTCGTCTCGCCGTGGCCGCTTTAGCTTAGCCGCCAAAGGTCATATTACGACCTTCGGTTTTAGTATTCCCAACCCAGTTCACCAGCATGCATCTCAAAACATCTGTTCTAAACGGCTTTTTCGGGCATCCACGGGTCTTCCTCGAACCCCTCCCCTGCAACTAAGGCAGAACTACCTTAGCCGTGGAGTTTAGTTTCCGCAGCAGGGCCGCCAGCTGGTCCGACTGCTGCTCCGAAACCAGGTCCGTCTTGTTCATGACGAGGACGTCAGCGAACTCCACCTGCTCCACCAGCAGGTCCGCCACCGTCCGGTCGTCGTACTCGTCGACCGCCATGCCTCGCTCCGCTAGCGACTCGGCTGCGAGCACTGAAGACACAAAGCGCTCCGAATCCACCTGGGATCCACACCAGAGGGGGGGGGGGCGGCGGCCGATGCGCCGGTGGACGAGGCCTTCTACCTGGAGGGCAAGGCCTTCTAGAAACATCCACACCAACAAACAGCTGTGGTATTCCTCTTCCCCCGCTCATCCCCACCCTCAGCCACCCGCGTCAAACCATTCCCTGGCTAGTTATCCTTTTGATCTTGTTCTCCTGTGTCGGTAAACAAGTCTCCGCAGTACCCATCGGCCCCCCTTTCTCCTTTGCCGTGTCCACGCTCCAATTCCCTCTTTCCGCCCTTCTCCCCCCCCCCCAGCCCCGCATGTCCGAAGGCTCTTCGCCGGCTAGGCTCTGCCCTCCGTTTTCCATGCCGTGTCACCGAGTCTTCTCGCATGCTCCCCAGTCCACACCTTCCCGTCACGGCCTTCCCCGCTACCCACCACGGTCACCAGCGTGTCCAGCCGGGCCACCTGAGAAAGGCTGCGCCCCTCCTCGTCCACGAAGTCGAACGTGGCCGCCACCGGCAGCGGCAGCGAGATGCCCGTCGACTCCACCACCAGCAGGTCGAACCGCCGCCGGCCGCGCCCCCGCTGCCCCTCCCCCCCCTCCGCCGGCTCCTCCCTCCGCTCCGCCAGCACCCTGATCTCCCGCACCAGGTCCTCGCGAATGGAGCAGCAGATGCACCCGTTGGACAGCGCCACCAGCTGCTCCCCAGCCACGTGGACCTTCTCAGCGATGAGGGCCTGGCCAGGCAGGGGGTGCGAGGAAGACCCGTGGATGCCAGGCAGGGGGTGCGAGGAGGACCCGTGGATGCCAGGCAGGGGTGGGCGGGAACAGGGCAGGACAGGACATGGCAAGGGTGGGCGGGAGCGGCAAGGGAAGGGAGGGGAGTAAGGGGGGGCTTGGGTTGCGGCCATCGCAGCCGCCGCAGCCGCCAGAGCGCCCGCGCCGCGGGGCGTCGCACCACCGCCCGTAAAAGAGCAGCAGTGTACCCGCACCCGTACCCGCTCTGGCTCCCGCTGCTGACTGTGTGTACAGCACCGCGGACGGCAGATTGTGAACCTAGGGGTACCCAGCCAAGCCCGAAGGCGTGTAAAAGCCTTGCGGTAGACGGAGTGCACCGATATGCTTGCACGATCGCACCCCCCGCGCTCTCGAACGGCCTGAACGCGCGGCCCCCCTCCTGTACGTGTTTCTTTGGTACCACCTCGGTATCCATTACAGCGTGCATGCCAACACTAACCGCTAATCTTGTGTTATTCTAACACACAACCTGTTTACAATCATATTTGTAAACACTGGGGGTTTGTGAAACGCTCCTTCGACCGTTTTTCGATAGGTAGGCATGGCCTGGTTTTTGACGGTTTTAGGTCCCAACCCGCACGTTCCCTATGACCCCGTTCCTTGTCCCTGTTCCTGTGTTTGCCCGGGGAGGGGCATCTCTGCCCAACGCCCGCTGCGTTGGCCTACACATGGGGCGGTGTGTGCGGGGGAGCCCTTTCCGTACTGGACGTGGTGCCCTTCCGTACTATCCCCCCAACGGCAACCCAACGCCGCCAGCCAGCTTTCCCCGTCTCCAGGCTCAGACCATGTTTTCAATACGCAACAGCGCAGCCATTAGAGCAGGGCCGGCGGGTTCCGGAGCAGGGTCGCGCCGACGAGCGAACGCACCTCATCGATGTTCACAGCTGCCATATCGTTAACGAGCACGGCGGCACGCAGGCCCTCCGTGTTTGAGAGGATGTGGCTCAACAGGGACGTCTTGCCTGCCCCTAGGAACCCCGAGAGGACGGTCACTGGAAGCAGGTCGTCGCCGTCGTCATCGGCATGCCGCTGGTCGCCAAGGGCTCTGCTCTCTGACGCTTTGGCAGGCGCGGGCGGCGCCGCGGCGAGGCATACGTGCGCTGAACGCCACCGACCGGCTGTACGGAGTGGCGTGTGGTTGATAGGAGAGAGCCGCACCTCACCGCGTCCAAACGCCGCCGCACATGCCCGTGGCGCTATTAGTGCCAGCTGATGCCTCCCAGCATGGGCAGACACGAAGCGAGCCGTTTCATGGGGGCATGGCAGTGAGCAGCGGTGCATTGTTTGGTTAGGAAATGGTGTCGTCGCCGCCCAGTGTAACGGGTTGGCAAACCGAGAGCCGGAAAGACACCTGCAGCGTGCTTGTAGTAGTATGAAATGCAAATAAGACTATTGCTTTGCCACTTTCCCGAATTCCGCCGCTGACCCTGCAGCGTTGCTGTACAGTTAACATCTATACACCGCTGCCACTATCTACAGCTGGCCCATCTACACCTGCTACTTCTGTAGGCGTTTAACAATAACGCCATTGTGATGAAGGGATTAGCAGCAGAACTACCCTAACACAATCTTCAGGGCGCACACCTGTAGACCAGCCCTTCCTACCAACCCTACATACCCTAGAGGTTGGCTCTAGCGAGTGTACTTGACAATACTTGCTACTACAGCAAGCGGAAGCGGGACGGAGTTGGACGATGCATTGGGCGCCGCGCAGCAGGGGGTAGTCTAGCCTCGGATGTCTGGGCGGCGGGAGAAGGGGCGGACTGACATAGCGGAAGGTCATCATGGAACCGGATTCCAGGCAGACTTCGCGCCCCAGGTGAGCTGGTGCACAATGGTTAAGCCTGGACAGTCAGCATGGTGTCCTGCATCCCTGGTCTAGCGTCGTTGCACGCGGCGCAGCTTTCGTTTGCATCGCTGCTGAACCTAAATTGCGCCTACAACCTCCGCGACGCACACTTTCGCCTGTAATGTAGGCCCACGGCTTCTCCGGCCGGCACCCCAGGTGCGGCGCGCGGGATAGGCATTCGCAACGGGAACCTCGGGGCTTCTGGCGCTTACGGTTGCGCAGGGGCTTCGGGGGGGCTAGGGTGGAGCTCCTTGCATGCTCTGGACTGCAGCCGCTAGGGACGGTATAGGGGAACCTGCCGGCAACATGGAACCCGCCCGTCCTTCCCCCCCCCGCCAACACCAATGCATGCACCTAGCCGCATCCATGCTACACAATTCAACGCTCTCCCCCACGCCCCTGCCGCAACCCGCCATGGGTTTCCTCTCTATCCACCGGCCGCCGGCCCCCCAAGCGCCACGTCCGCCCCTCCCGTCTCCTCCCTCCCGTCTCCTCCCTCCCTCTTCTCCCCCGTACAAAACACACTACACCACCTCCCCACATGCGCCCTCGCGCCATCCCCACAGAAGCTCCTGTCCCCTAGCTGCGGCCCCTCGGGCTGGAATCCCGTTTGGAGCCCACCTCCCCCAACACGAAGCGCCCCCGCCGGTGCATTCCATAACCCTAGCATCGTGGCCCCCACGTCCGCATCCCCATGCCTCCCTTCTCACGCTGCAAACCACGCTGCAAACCCTCAAACCCAAACCACGCGCATCTGACGCGGCCCCACCCGCAGAACCATGACTTCGGAGCGGGTGACTCCAGCGGCAGGCGGCGGGCACGGTCCCCCCCTCCCTCACCACGGGCTGCCGGGCTGGCATGACGTGCAGATGGGGGCAGCCGGGTACCCCCCTCACGCCCTCTACCACGCGGCCTACCCCGGCTACCCGCCGCCGCACGGTGCCGTACCGCCCGCGGCAGTGTACGGTGCCATGGGATACCCTCCGGAGTACGACGGTCGGGCGGCTGGCGTGGACGTCGCGTACTTGCATGGGGCCGGGGCGGAAGCCGCGTCGTACTTCCAGTCGCAGTACGCGGGGATACACTTCCCTGGAGTGGTGCCGGGGCCAGGGCCGCCGGGGGTGCCGCCGCCAGCGCCGCCGCCCGGGGGACCCCCGCCGCCAGGGCCCGCGCCGCCGCCGCCGCCGCTGCCGCCGCCTGAGCCTTCAGAGGCCGGGCAGCAGGGCACGCCGCCGCCGCTGCCTCCAGACCCCGCACCGCCGGACAGCGCTTCCGCACCTCTGCCCGACGCGGCGCCGCAGCAGCCGGCGGAGGTGCCGGGGGCCACGGGGGCTCAGGACGGCACGGGGAGCGGCACGGCGGTTGCACAGCGCCCGGGGTCGTTAGCTGGCGACGCGGACGGAGCAGATGCCGCTGCGGCGGCGGCGGCGGCGGCTACAGCAGCGGCGGCGCCACCTCAGCGAAAACCGCCGCCCACGATCATCGGCGCAAACAAGTCACTAGTGCCGAAGGGTGTTGTTAAGGCGCGGGCGGGCGGAGCCAAGCCGGCGAAGTCATCTGCCGCTGCGGCCGCCGTCACCGGCGCATTCGGCATGAGTTGTAAGTTTGCGGTTGGGAGGCTGGTGCCATTGGGGCAGTCGAACTAGTGCCGCTCGTCGGAGCCTTGGCTCGGCTAGGGTTTTGATAGAAAGGATTACTTACGTGTAGGACGCCAACAAGAGGTCCACATGGCGCTTCGACAATGCTGCTGCTGCTGTTGTGTTCTCGTGCTTCTTGGGTGGTTGGCGCCGTTGGCCACCCGTTGACCGTTGCGCTACTGCTGCAACTGCCGCTGCTGCTGTTCCGCTGCCGCAGTGGAGACATTGGGCGCCTTGGAGGAGTTGGAGGCGGAGCACGACCCGACCGCCGCGGCTGCGGCCGCCGGCCTGGACCCGTCGGCTCCGCCGCTGCCGGCCGCAGCGCGGTCTCCGCTGCGGCACTCCCACGGCGGCGGCGGTGACGTGGCGGCGGCGCCGTCGCCGGTGAAGGGCCGGCTAGCCCCCACGGCTGCGGCCGCCCTCGCGATCACTGGCGCCTCACTGGCGCCGCACGTCGCGATGATGGCGGCGGCGGCCGCAGCGGCGGCTGCAGCGGCACATGCGGCTCACAAGGCTCCGCTGCGTGCACCAGCGTCAGCACCAGTGCCAGCACCAGCGCCAGCGTCAGCGCCAGCGTCAGCGCCAGCACCAGCGCCAGCACCAGCGCCAGCACCAGCGCCAGCACCAGCGCCAGCGTCAGCGCCAGCGTCAGCGCCAGCATCAGCGCCAGCACCAGCGCCAGCACCAGCGCCAGCATCAGCGCCAGCACCAGCGCCAGCGCCAGCACCAGCGGCGCCAGCTGAGGCGGGGCCCTCGGCCCGTGTACGGAGTGCTCAGGCAGCGGCGGCAGCGCAAGCAGCTGAGGCGGCGGAGGCGGCTGCCGACGCGTCCCAGCCGCAGCGGAAACGAAAGCGCTGGGGGCCAGAGACAGGACAGGAAGCCACCGCGGGTGCCGCGGGTGCCGCGGCCACCGCCGCCGCCGCCGCGGCGGCGGCCGCGGCTGCTGCCTCAACAGCCGCTTCCTCGCGCGCTGCAACCGCTGCTGGAGTACAGGTGGTGGGAAGCGACGAGACGGCGACTGCGCTGCCGCCGCTGCCGCCGCCCCGGAGCGGCTCGGCGGCCCCGGAGAGCGCCGCTGCTGCCGCCGGCGAGGCGGCGGGGGAGTGGAGCCTCGCGGGCCCTCTGGACGTGGCAGCGCTGGTCACACAACAGGCGGTCAAAGAGGCGCAGCGTTGGGCGGCGCGTGCCTCCTCCGCTGGGCCACCCCCGGTCCAGGGACCGGGCGCCGCCGCCTCAACAGCTCCGACATCAGCGGTGGTCCCGGAGCCAGCCGCCGCGGGCGCGGAAGCGCCCGATGGCGCGGGCCGTGGCGGCAGCGTTGAACGGCGGCCGAGGGCGGGTGCTGAGGGGGATGCGGGGCCTAAGGCGGGGACCAGGGCGCCATCGCCTGCGAAGCGGCGGCCGAATCCCTCGCCGGCGCCGCAACGACAGGAGCGGCCCGGCTCCCGCCGGCGTGGCACTAGCAGCAGCGGAAAGAGCAGGAGCAGAAGCCCCGGCAGCCGCAGCGTCTCCAGCGACCGCAGCTCGAGTAGTGGACGCTTCCGTGGCAGGTGAGTTCGGCGCAGGTACCAAATGGTGCTGACCGTGTGTCTAAGTTACATTTAGGACAGGGCGTTGCTTTCAGGTTACTTTGTGTACGGAATGGCGAGGTCGGAACTGGGTCGGCTGGCAGGGCGTGTGGTGGATATGGCAAGTAGTAAATGGTCATGTCAGACATTTGATTATGGTATAGATGGCAAGGGCTGGGCCTGAACTGAAATGAGTCATTTGGCATTGACCGCGGCTCTTGACCTCATCGAGTTCATTAGGATGTATGAAATAACATAGATGATATAGATGAGGCTGCCTAGGGGCCTAAGATATCAACGTGTTCATTGTCACCTGGGAAAGGGTCGGGCCTCTGGGAATGGGGCACAGGGGATCTGCTGGAAGAGCTTACAGCGGCAACTGTGCAATGCGGGACTGGGAGATGCGACGGCAAAGCTGTCCGCTGCTTCACGCGCAAGGCTGGCCACTCTTTAGGGCTGGCTGCGGGCCCGGCCCCGGCTGGCACCCTGGCTCCCCGCTAACCGCTCCGCTCTCACCATGGTGCGGTTCTCAAAGAAGCTTTGGTGTTTCTTAAGGTTCAGGGCAGCACGTCCGTCTGCGCAGGCAGAGGCAGGCGCCTTCCCGAAAAGGTCAGGAAAATTCAAACCCGTTCCGGAGTCAAGACCTTATCCTGACCATTGTCCTTTTACCCCAACCCAAATGCCGTGCTGCCCCATGCACACGGCGATGACCCAGTCGATCACCGGTGAAGGACCTCGAAAAGCGGTCCCGGGACCGCGAACGGGGTCGCGACGTGCGCTCGGCCTCCCGACGCCAAGCCGGGCCTTCGCCACAGCATCTTCAGCCACAGCCTCAGCAGCCGCATGCGGTAGCTCCGCACCAGCCTCAGCACCGCTCCTCGGAGATGCGGACGCCCCACAGCCCCGTGGATCGCGATCGGGAGCGGATTCGCGATCGGGAACGTGAGCGCGAACGGGAGCGCGAACGGGAGCGAGACCGTGAAAAGGGCAAAGGGCTTGGGCGGGAGCGGGAGCGCGAACGGGGTCCACGCAGCTCCCTCCCCGCGCCCTCCTTGGGGCCCCCCCAACGGCGCCCCAACGGCCGAGGGATCAGCCGCTCGCCGCCGCCGCCGCCGTCACAGCCGCCGTCCCGCCGTGCAGCCAGCCGCTCGCCTCCTCCTGGGCACGGCCGGCGGCTGCGCAGCCTCTCACCTCCCCAGCGTCAACGCGCGATGTCCGGGCCGGGGCCGCTGCCACCCTCGCGAGACATGCGGGGAGGGCCCCGGGGGGAGTACGACCCGCAGCAGCCGCGCGGCGACCCACGGGTCAGCAGCGGCCGGGACAGCCGCTTGCGCGATCGGCACGATTGGCCCGACAGAGACGGGCGCGGAGGCGATCGGGGTCCCGACCGGTACGGCACAGCTGCCGTACGTGACGGCCGCGACGAGCGGCGGGACCGAGAATGGGATCGCGACCGCCCCCGCGACTGGGACCGGGACCGGGAGCCGCAGTGGCGGCGGCAGCCCGGCGGCAGGTCCAGGGAGGCCTCCCCTGACGGGCCCCCGCCGCGGTACCACTCGCCGCCGCCGCACCTGCAAAGCCGCGGCGGTGCGGGAGGCCGGGGACCGAGGGATGGGCGCGACTTTCGGGGAGAGGCCGGTCGCGACTCGGCGCCCCCCAGCCCGCCCGACGGGCCTTACGCCTCCCGGCCGCCGTACACCCGAGACCTGCACCCCCCTCATGGCGGCGCTGGTGTCTCCAGCCGCATCCGCGCCTCCCCCGCCCGCTCGCCGGCGGATTACCACCCGGGGCAGGAGCCACGCGGAGGGCCTCTGCCTCCCCCGCGGGCTCACGGCGGAATAGCTGGCCGCCGCACGCCGCCGCCGCGCGTCCGGGAGCCGTCGCCACCAGCTCGGCCGCCGCAGCCGCTGCAGCCGCCGCCGCCGCTGCCGCCGTTGCCGCGGGAGGCGCCCGGTGGCGGGCGGCGAGGCGGCGCCAGCCCTAGCAGCGACGAGGGCGCGATTGATGAGGTGGAGATGGAGGTTGAGGACATGGAGGTCGACGAGGGCGTCTACACCGAGCCGCGAGCTCGAGGCCACCACCACCAGCAGCACTCCCACCACCAGCAGCACCACGCGCACCAGCGGCAGCATAGCCAACCCCACGATGAGCGGCCGCCGCTGCCGCTCGGCCCGCCGCCTCAGTCCCCTCCACCCCCGGACTCCACTGCCGACCAGCACCGGTATGCCGCCGCCGGCGGCCACTTCGACGTCACCCCGCCGCCGCCACCGCCGCCGCACGATCTCCTCCCGCCGCTGCCGCCGCATGCGCCGCCGTTGGCGGAGCCGAGGCCCCCGCCGCCGCCGCCAGCGGCGGCGCCGCCGCCGCCGCCGGTGCCGAAGTGGGTCCCCGTTGCTTGGACCGACGAGCAGGATGCCCAGTTGCGCTCGGCCGTTGTACGGGAAGTACGGCGGCTGGGTCAGCTGTTTGGCCCTCCGACGAAGCCGCCACCGTGGATGGATAGCGCGGCGGCGGCGATGTCGCGCAACCCGCTGTCTTGCCTGCTGTACCAGTTTTCGGACGACTGCTCGGTGGAGTTCCGGCCCGGAGACCTGGGTGTTGAGGATCCGGACGACGTAGTGCCTGCGCTCATGCCGATATCGATGCCGTACGCCGCCCCGGAAGACGACGATGAGGGAACTCCCGTCCCAGAGAACCTGGAGCCGGTGGGTCGTGGGTTTTGTGGAGGAGGGGATGCCAGGGTTTTGCGGTTGCGAGGGCACGGCGGGTTTTACAAAGAAGACACGGCGCGGTGTCCAATAGGATAGGGCTACGTGTTACAGGGTGGTATCCGCCACTGGGCCCCTCCGGCCCTGCCGCACCCTGCGCTCCTCGCCTGCTGATGCAGCTGCTAATCCATGCCGCCTCGCTGCCTGGCGCAACCACCGCGCCGTCACTTGCATACCCGCCATCATCACACCGTCCGCCCTCCCTCACCGACCCGACACCTGCTTCCCACCGCCCCACCGCCTGCTGCTAACCGACCCACATCCCATAAAACCACATCGCAGCTGCCCCTCACGGACGAGTGCCGCATCATCCCCTGGACGCCCGACCCATATCGGCCACCTGTCGACCTGCGTGCCAAGACCGCCGACCCCGCCGCCACACCACGAGCCGCCGCCGCCGCCGCCACCGCCGCCGCCGCCGCCACCGCAGCTGCCGTACCCGTAGCCGGCGACGGGTGTCACCCCGTGCTGTTATACCTAGTCGACTTTCCCCCCGACGAAAAGCAGTGGCAGCCCTGGCACGTCATCCGTACGGCAGCCGCGTCGTCCGAGGCCGCCGGCGGGGACACCGGCGCCGGCGGCGCCCGCACTACCATGTACGGGCTTGATTACTCAGCCTCAGTGGGCCGGGGCGTGGGGCCGCGAGATGGCGGGCTGCAGAACCCGGAGGACGGCTTGTTTCGGTTCACGCAGCACACTGTGAATGCGGCGGACAACTCGCTGCTGTGCCGGGAGAACAAGGCCATGACGATGCCGGAGCTGCGGGAGCAGGCGCGCGGGGGCGCGACCAGAGCGCCGGTGTGGGGCAGCAGCGTGCAGCGGCTGGCGGACAAGTTGTGGCTGCCGCTGACAGAGGTGCGTGTGCTGGTGTGGGGAGGAGGCGGTTGCAAGGAAGACCGGGTGTCCAAAGAAAAAACCTTTTGGGACAGACGTTTGGAGGTGCATGCTGGAGAACTTGGAGGAGGGGATGGGCGGGCCTGGGCCGGTTTGGATTTGGGTTTGGGGCCAGTGTTGGGGCTGGGCGGTGACGGATGGCTGCTCCGCTTGGAGCTTTGGTCATTACATGACAGAGGCGGCTACGCCTAGACCGTCCCTGTCCGTAGCTTCGGGTATCCTACAGGGGGGGTGTTGTATTCGTGACGTCGTTCAAGAGTTGAGCCGCTAATGGTGGCGGGCCCATGGCGTGCTGGTTGCAGGGGCCCATCACGTCGGAGCAGCTGCGCTGGAGCCTGACTGGCCGGGCAGCCCCTGAGCAGCCTGCCGCCGGAACACCTGGAGCAGCAGCACCCGCAGCGGGGGCAACAGCAGCACCAGCACCAGCGGCGGCAGGGCGGCCCCAGCGGCCACAGAGCCAGCTGCTTCTGCAGGTGTTTGGAGCCGCTCAGTCGGAGGGAAGGGATGGCAAGCCTTCGGCAGCAGTCGCGGCCGCTGTCGCGGCCGCCACGACCCATGGGTCGCCCACGGCCGATCGCGCTGCGATCGATGCGTTGTACGAGCGTCGGCGAGCGTGGCTGTTCTCCTCCTCGGACTCAGTGACCCCGGAGCGGCCCAGGGCAACCCCGGAGCGGAACATGCTGGCGGCGCTGCTGGCGGCTCAAGGCGACAGGGTTACGCCACCGCCGCCGGCAGCAGCAGCATCATTGTCGTCGTCACCACTGCCGGCAGCCGCGGCGGCCGAGCTGCGCGAGTGGCTGTCGAGTAGGCCTACTTCGGTGATTCTGGGCGCGTCGACGCCAAGGCGAGTGGCGCTGGGTTCAGCACCTTGGTTGTAGGGTTTGGGGATGCGTGGCGGTTTCGTGCCTAATCGATATCATCTCCCGAACACGGTGGTGTTAGCAGACTTCAGCAGAGGCGACCCTGACGGTGACCCTGACCCGCTATTGTTGCACAGCACTTAGCACAACTCACGTTACCCCCTCCCCCATCCTGGTGGCTTAACGACTGCCGTGTAACACCGTATAGTATACCGGTAAATTATATATTTTTTAAAGCCATTTTTCCCCATCAAAATGAGGTGGCTGGCTGCCCCACTGCAGGACGGAGGCCGATGAGGCCGCTGCCCGGGGCGAGGCGGCCGATAGTGGGGGGGCCGGCGCCGGCGTGTGGGGCCCGCCGCCGCCCCTGCAGATGCTGGCCGAGCTGAGGTACCTGCTGTACGAGCACACGCACAAGTACCTCTTGCCCCGCGTGCTGCGGCCGCTGCTGCAGGTGCGTGTGTGTATGCGCTGCGGCATGATGCGGCGTGTGCGGGGTCGGTGGCTCAGCGGGTTGCGCTTTCACGGCCGCACTCGCCTTGACGCCACGGCTCGCTGGTGCTATCCGCGGCCTTGTTCTTGACTCCGCCTCTCCCACCGTGGCCGTAACGCGCCAACGCGAGCTCCTGCGCCCCGCGCTGCGCACCGCAGGAAACCCTCGAGGCCCGACTGGAGGCGCACACTCCGTCCGCCAACGCAAATGTGGTTGGCGGTGCAGCAGGTGCGGGCCTGGGCAAGGTGGTGTGTACGGGGAGGAGGGCGAGGAGGCGTCAGCGCGGGTGCGGTTCGGTATCGAGAAACGTTAAAGCTGGGGATTTTGATGATGTTTTGTGTTAGTGGCTAACCAAGGACTGAGCTGCGAGGAGCCACGGGGTCAGCCTCCCTTCAGCACATTTGACTGAACGGGACAGTTCCATGCTTGTGCCGCCCAGCCGGGCCCTCTGAACGGTTTTTTCTTCCGTACACGGGCTTTCCTTGCAACGCACCCGGGCCTGCGTCACCTCCTCCTCACCTTCCACCGCAGTCGGCTCCAAACGCTCCCTGGAGCCTTCCGCCGCCGACTCGAGGATCTTCTCCCCCAAGAGGGTGCGCTTCACCCCACCACCGGCCTCATTGCCAACGGCGGAGGGCGAAGTGGACACCGCCGGTGTGCCACTGTCCCAGCCAGGGGCCCAGGGTACCAGCAGGGTGTCCAGGTGGGGCAGCCCCGACGCCTCCCAGCCGGGCCGCCCGACCCCACCCCGCCCCGGTTCCGTGCCTCCCAGCAGCGCAACGAAGGACCCGCATGGGGGCACCGCCGGCACCATCCCACCACCACCACCACCGCCACCACCACCACCGCCACCACCAGTGTCGGCAGCAGCAGCGCCGATAATGACGGCAGCACTAGCAGCAGCAGCGGCACTATCGCCAGCAGCGGCGTTAGCAGCGGCCGCAACACCGCCAGCCGCGTCCGCACATGCTGTCGCGGAGCCTCACACCACGCACACCGCCGCAGACGCCCCTCGCCGAAGCCGATGGGCGGTGGAGCCGGCGGAGGGCGGAGGCGAGCTCGAAACGGACCCGGGGCCAGCAGCGGCCCACCCGCCGACGCCAGCGGCAGCGACGGCGGTAGTCGCGGTTGACCCGGCGACCGACGACGGCAGTGGCCAACCCGGCGGGCGGGCCGGGTGGTGCGAACCTAGGGAGGGGGATGCCGAGGGTCCCCCGGAAGGGGATGCCGAGGGTCCCCCGGAGGGTGAGCAGGCCCCGCAGTCGCAGCCGCGTTCACCCCTGGCGGCGGTCTCGCGGGGCCCCGGCACCGGCGCAGGAGACACGGCGGCGCCCGAGGAGCAGCCCCAGCAGCCTCAGCAGCCTCAGCAGCCGCTGCAGCCGCTGCAGATCGAGCAGCACCAAGTGCTGGCGGAGGAAGGGCCGCGTGCGCCCAAGGAGCCGGCTGTCGCGGCAGGGGCGTCCGCCGGCGCCGCGCCGTCTTCGTTCGGCGGAGCGGCGGACGTTGAGATGGCGGAGTGCTCGGGCGCGGGTGCGGGCGGAGCCGAGCCGGCGGCAGCGGCCGCAGGCGGCGGCGTCGCTTCGCCGCCGGCTCGTCTGGAGGAGGCCTCTGGGCCCGGTCCTGCGCATGTCGCTCGTGCTGGCATTGCCGATGCCGATGCGGGGGAGACGTCCCCCGCCTCAGCCAGCGCCGCAGATCGTTCGGGTCGCAGCAGCGCCTATCCCTCGCGTGAGGGGTCGTGGGCCCCGAGGGACTCGTCCACGGGTCGTGACATGTCAGCGGCGCCCGGCGGTCACATCGCGAGTGACGGCGGGGGCGCGGAGGGCGACGAGGGCGCCGCCGCGGCTGCGGCCGCGGCTAGGCGGCTAACGAGGATAGCGGACCAGCAGGAGCGGTTACGGCGGAAGGAGCTGGAGGTGGGGCAGGGTGGGCCGCAGGACGCAGGCGGCGGGGCGGGGTCGTGGAGGTAGTTGGCAAAGGGGTCCAGAGAGGGTCACTCCTTCGTCTTCGTCCCCGTCGTATTGGGTCGTCGTTGGTCGTCGTTGCTCATTGGTGGGGGAAGGCGGCCAAGGGGGGGTCGGATGCTAGTGCTCACCACTTTGTGGTGTCGACACCCGTGGGGTTCATGTGGGGTGTAGGGTTTATGTGTTGGTTTCAGGGTTCGAGTGGGGAGGCTGTTGGCGCGAAGCAGGGCGGCGATGCAGGGCGGACACGACGTGCGACGTGGGCGCAGCAGAGCTACGGGGCAGGCCAGAAGCGCCGGAGGACCTGCCTGCCCCTGCGTGCCTCTGCACTGCCCCTGCGTGCCCCTGTACTGCCTCTGCACTGCCCCTGCCTGCCCCACCTGACACCCTCGCCTGCCCGGCCCTCATCCCGGCCTCCCGCAGAAAATCTATCTCAAGTGGACCGCCAAGGCCATTAGCACCATGAAGGTACGGCACCCGTACGGCTTGCCTTGCGCCTCATTGTCGGCAAACCCAGTGCCCCTCCTCACCACCGCCCTTCGAACTTCCCGACCCACATCAACCCACCACCAGGCGGGGCTGGACGACGCCTTTGTGAAGGACCCACGGGACGTGAGTGTCGAGCGTGGCGCGCGCGTGAGGGGGAGGGCTGCTCCGGGGCGCCGCGTGACAAACGCACACACTCCGCACCCGCCCTGCTGCGCAGGGCTCTCCCGCCGTGGTTTCCTGTGTGATCTGCCGCCGCGGCCGCCTATGTCATATTCGGCACTGCGCGCACCGCCCTTGAGGCAACCCGCGTGTGAGAGCTCGGCTGCGCGGGACGGTCGTTGGGACCACGCTCTTGGAAAAACACACCTCACGCGGCTACCCCCTTTTCTTCCCCCTCCTTGTCCCTCGCGCCCTCCGCCATCCCTCAGCTGCCTCGCTACACGGAGCTGGTTTCGCAACCCATGTGGTTCAAGGAGATCCAGCGGCGCCAGAGGAAGAAGGAGTACACCGCTGACGACGACGGGCTGCGCCGTCTGGAGGAGGACTTCGTGCTTATCGGCCGCAACGCCGTGCGCTACAACGAAGAGTACCTGCAGGGGCGTCAGCAGGAGCGGGTGCAGCAGGTCGGCGGCGGGGACGCGGCTCCAGAACCAGCTGCTGAAGGGCACCAGTCAGACGACGAGGACCGGGAGCACGACAACGTACGGCGGGAAGGCGAGGCGCTGCTGAGTCGTACGGGTGACGTGTTTGCGGACTGCCGCCGGGCGCTGCGGGAGGAGGTGGGCCGGTTGGATAACACGTACCGACCTGGGCGGTAGGCGGCGAGCGCGGCTTGGTGCCTTTGGCCTGGAGGGGTGGCGGTAGCAGCGGTGATGTGTTGGCCGATAGCGGGTGGGGTGACAGTGTGTGTATGATTGAAACAGGTGGGGAGGTGGTGTGCGTGTACGTGTCAGGTATTTGTGATAGCTGTTGGGCACTCGGCACTGACTTTGGGATGCCCGCAGTTGCCGGCAGCTGGGCCGCAGCTGCAGCCGCGGCGAGGGGAGAGGAGGGCCATCGTGACTTCGTGAGCCGCTTGGAAGGGGTAGGAGCTTGAGGGCGGCGGAGAAGCTGCAGACGTGGGAGCAGTGGGGGCGCGCCGCGGCGATGGCACTTGGGAGCAGCTGAGCGAGCGCTTGTGGGTGGCTTGGCGCCTGGTAGTGGGTACGGTAGATTTCTTAGGGCGATGTGCTGGGGGGAAGCATACACACGACAGGGCACGTGTTTCGTGTCTTGCGGCGCAGGCGCACGGCCCTGCTCTTGCGGTGCGGCGTCGCGTTGCTTTTGCCATTATTCAGTTTACCATTATGGGCGAGTGCTTCGCGTATGCACTTCAGCATTACGTCGGGAAACGCGCTCCTGACAGCGGCACGGGCTGCCAGGGAACTGGATGGACAGCGAGGGCTCCGGAGCCGTGCTGTTTCGAATTCTGCCCGGCATGTACGGGTGAACTCTGGGGCTCTTGGGCTGGCGAGCACCGCATTTTGCTTTGGTCGGGTTCTGGGCGGTGGCCGGCAAGTGAGTTAGCCGCGCAGCATGGGATGCAGCGGTGGATTGGGTGCGTGCAGGGCAGCGACGCGAAGGCGCTGGTAGTCTGCTGGGTGGCAGCTCCCGAGCGACAGGACACAGGTTCGGATAGACATCGGAGCTAATCTGTCTGGGTAGAAGTGACTTCAACCCGGTGCCTGGCGGCCGTCAGCGGCCACGTCCGTACGTCAGGCCATATCTTCGCCAGGGATGATTCCCCCGGCCATGGAATCTGAGTGTAACGATCGCATTGCACGCCGTCTTTCCCATACTGTACGCACGGACAGCGGCAAGTGGAGCGAAGAGGGGGGAGCTAAATTCATTAGAAGCACAACGCGGCTGGTTGATAAGACGGCAGTGTGGGACAAGAAACCGTGACAGGGTTCGACGATTGATACGTGGTACTCGCAATAGGGATTGCGAGGGGAAGGATTTGAGAGTCGTGGACCTGAACCACGGGACCTAAGGATTCGTAGAGCGGGAATTCATGCCATCGCAAGCTTTGGGGGTAAGTCCAATAATGTCTTTATGATGTATGCGCGGTTTACGGACACGGGAGGCTTGCTGTGTGTACGACAATTTTCAAAGTGTCAACCACTATGGGCAAACCTTGTGCCCGGCGACAAGTTCACAGACATAACCCTTTGTCCAGCGAATAGCAAGCTCGCATAACGCATTCCTGTCCCAAGACAGCTAGCGCAGCCACGTATTTTTCGCATCCTCAATAATGTGTCCTAAGCTATTATTTGTGCAATGTTACAATCGTTATGGATTACGATCCAGCATAATATGAGCAAGGAGTAAGCGGACGCCAGAACTTTATTGGAGCGCCGGAGTGGCGTGACGACATACACCTTGAACGTTTACAAATGCGGTTAGCCCCAGGTAACATATCAACTACGGATGCCCGCAGTTTGTGGTGCGTTTGGTTGGGCCTCGGTCAACAACCGCTGCATCCGTCGTTACACGGCACACAGAATGGCAGCAGCCGTTTGTGAACGTTTTCAAGATATGCGACGTAGACACTATGAGGGAGTTCGAGACGAAGGGCGACGTCACGGAGCATATGGTACGTGCGGCACTATAGGCATGTCGCCATGACCCGTTGCCGCAGCGCTCCACGGTAACGGCACCGGCTTGCACTCTTTATCACAGGACAAGATCATTGGAAAAAAAGTTTTCAAAGTGCGGGGTATCATTCCGGCCGGAAACTACTTGCGGGTACCACGCACCAAGCTGCAGACGTTGGGTCTGACGGGCCGCATCCTGTACATCCAGGTAAGAAGATCACTCGCCTGGGCACGGGAACCGTGATATCTCCTGTTTAAACGAGCGAGTCTCGGACACTATAGGACTACGAAATTCCTTCTCTGGGTTACGTTTGCGCGGGGAGCACCGGGAATGGTGTCCCATAACACAAGGAAAGCAAACCCAGCTGGGTCGCAATGAAGAGATACCGTTGACGGATACCTGTGAGGGAAGTCCTGCTGGTGCGGAAGCGTACCACTGTACGGCTTAAAATCCGAAGTCATTGCGTGTCATTCAAACGCCACCCCCACGCAGCGATATCCACCCTCCAATAGTGCCGTTTTTCACATCTTACCCTTCACCACTCCACCCAAATCGGAAACACTATTCGCCACATCTCCCTTCCATCGATGCACCGCATAGGTTGAACCTGTCTGCCCTTTCCCTTGCGCGCGCATACGCCGGATGCCCTTAATCCCCTGTCCCTTAACGGACACAGCTTAAGGTCACGCCCATAAAGGTTTTCGTGATCCACATCGAGGCGGTCACGGAGGACCAAAACGTGCACCGTGTGTCCATCAGCAACATGTACTCCGTGGATGCGCTCAAGGTGGGACGGGGATCAGGAGGGCAGCGGTCTGGGTGGGCCGATGTGGGATGCCATTGCGGTGTCCACACGGAACATGCGCTGGCTTCGGAAATATTACAGAGCGCCGACGGGACAGGGCGGACCGCGTTTCCCGGGCACGGCCAAAGTAGCACCTGCATATGGTCGTCACCGCCGCCTTTACCTTCCTCCGTCCTCACCGCCTTTTCCTCCCTCGTCCGACCCGTACCATCCTCACCGCCTTTTCCTCCCTCATCCGACCCGTACCATCCTTACCGCCTTTTCCTCCCCACGTCCGACCTGCGGCGCGCAGCGGAAATCGAACGGCGTGCAGCTCGCCTTCCCCCGCGCCAGCCACCGGTGGTGCGTCCTGGCAGTGGACATGCGCGCCGCGCTGCGGGGCTTCACGTCGTCGCCCTTTGCGTCCATCAAGTCCATCCAGATGTGCTCGTGGCTCACAGTGCGAACCATGTTTACTTCGGACTACCGGTTCACGCTCGAGGTAAGGCCATCCAGAGAGCGCTGTGGTCGCGACTGGCTTTGGGAGACTCGCGCCGCATTGGTGCTCATCGTGGACACGCCACCCGGATCATCGTGGACACGCCACCCGAAACCCACCTGTGCCGCATGCAGAGCATGCCCAGCGACATGGCGCTCTCCCATGCGCTGGACACGGGGGTCTTCGAGATGGTGTGGCTGCCGCAGGAGCCGTACGACGCACCCACCCTGGACTTCATGTAAGGGGTCATGGGATGGCCGGCTGGCCGAGCGTGTGGGTGGGTGGGCTATTGAGGCTGGGCTACATGGCATGGGAGGCATGTGCTACCAGTGCGTGCCTACGGCCGTCGGGCGACTACCCTATGTGGTGAAACGCAGGAGACACATGGCTGGGGGTGGTATAATGGGAGTGACGCGGGATGGAAGCATGCATCGGCACGGAGGGAGCAAAACAAACCGAATTGCTTTTTGTATGGTCGGCATGTCGTTTGATTGCGGAGGGACGTGACACGCAAAAACATTACGTGCGTGTGTCAGTAGCTGCCGGTGTAGGGTCACGGTGGGGGGATGGCGGGCATAAGGCCCGCTTCTCCAGCTACGGCCGCCCTGACCGCCGTGCCACATGTGGTGATGCAGGCCGCCACCGAAGCGCATCTCGGGCAGGCGCCGTACGATCGACAGCTCAGGCGCCACCGGCAAAAAGGCCGCGTCAAGCGCCAAAGCTTCAGCCCCAAGTACCAAACGGTCCGCTCGCGCCAGCAGCATCGGCAGCGCAGGAGCGAACGGCGCTGTGCTCAGCAACAGCGCTGGTCCCGATGACGACGATCAGCTGACAGGCGACATCAGCTCAGACAACGAAGCCGGCACGCCTCTGCCGCCCTCGCCGGCACGGCGGTCGCTGTCCCCTGTCACCGCAGCCGCCATCACCGGCCGCACCACCGCAGCCAACCTCGCCGCCCACACGGCCGCAGCCGCCGTCGCCAGCTCCGCCGCCGTGCCGCATCGCCCAGGCGACCACAGCGTGCACTTCCCGCGCCGGTCGCCAGCGATGCCGGCCGCGGTCCCCGCCTCCCGCCGGCCGCCCATTGCCTCCGCAACCCTGGGCGTAGAGACCGCCATACAGGGCCCACCGCTAGTGCCCGACCCAGCGCTGCAGCTCCTGCGCATGAATGCGTACTCGGGGGAGTTCGTGCGGTGCCTGGTGTGGATCCCGGGCAGCGATGAGGTGGCGTTCGCGGCCGCAAGCGTGGTGGTCATCATGCGGGTCGCGGATGCGCCACACGCGGCCGCTGCGGGCTCGCCGGGACCGGCGCAGCAGGCGCGGCAGGAGCCGGGGCGGCAGCGGCACCTGCTGGGGCACACGGCGTTCGTGTGCGCGCTGGCGGTCAGCGGCGGCGACCTGCTGGCGAGCGCGCAGGAGGGCAAGGACGCCATTGTGCGGCTGTGGGACGTGACCAGCTGCGCCTGCCTGGCCATCTTGAACGGTGCGCCACATGCCAGAGGGCGCTTGAAGATGTTGGCTGCGCTTGCAACCGGCCTGGCGGTCGGTCCCCTGCCAGTGTCACCCCATGCTGACCCATTCCCCCCTCCTCTCTGCGCCCACTTTGCAACCGCTTGCCTCTATGTATCTGTTATCTCAACCCTGGCCAGGCCACGCCAGCGGCCTAAGCTGTGTGGACATATCGCCCGACATGCGCGCCGTGGCGGCCGTGGGTCTGGACGCGCACGCGCGGCAGACCATTACGCTGTGGAACATCGCCGAGATGCGGAACCCGCACCGCAAGGTGGGTGGTTTATAAGTGGATCCTCGAATCCATGGCCGACAAACCGAGGGCGGCGAGGTGGGTGGGTGGGTGGGCTGGCGGCTCCACTGCGCAGCGTGCACGTATGAGTGGCGCGGGCATCCGCACACGGGCGGTGGTGGTGGCTAGCTGGCAGCGGAACTAGGGTTTCGACGGAGGTCATCCGTGACAAGGGGGTGACCGAGCCGTGCGCGCCCCAGCTGCCCCAGCCATCGCGGTGCCTGGACGCTGGGAGGGTGCCGTTAGGGGTCCCTTTCGAACACCCCCCTCCCGACACATTCATGCGCCGTACCTGGGCCCGCCACCCTGGCCGCCCTGTCCTTCTGTGCCCCTGGTCGCCTACCTGTGCGGTGCTGCAGATCGAGCTGGTCACGCGGCACGCCACCGAATTCAACATCAAGGTGCTTCGGTTCAGCGCCTATCAGGTGGGAGGGATGGAGGATATGAGAGGGGTGGGGGACCACCCGTCGGTCTGCTCATTGCGGGGCGCGAAACGCGACACCTGGCCGCGCGTGCGAAAGTAACATATTGCCGCGCGCGCACGGGGCTGCAGCCAGCAGTCACTGCCAACGCCGCTGGGCACAGACCAAAGCCCGGATGCCAGCCACCCCTGCGGCTCGCGCCTGCTCACATCTGGCCCTGCCCTGCCCTGACGCTCGCAGGAGGACCACTTGCTGACTGCCGGCCGCGACAGCATACGCATCTACCGGCTGAAAGCGGGCCAGCTACGCGGCACGTCAGTTCGGCTGGTGCCACAGGACAAGCGGGTATGTTAACAATGGCTGGGATGTGCGAGTGCGAGATGTGCTAGTGCGGGATGTGCGAGTGCGGGAAGGGAGGAGGAGGGTTAGGGGATGTCGAGGTGGTCGGCGTGCGGACATGGTGGGGAGGGCCGCCGGGCTTGGGAGCTGCAAGCGTGATAACAGGGCGGAGGTAGGTGGCGCCATGCCCTAACAGCCTGCTGCGGTCATGCCTTGGCCTCGTATCACGTGACCGCCTCCCCTCCACATCTCCCGGACCATACCTTGTCCAGGTGACCAGCCACGTGGGGGGCGTGTCCGCGGCGCTAGGGCCCAACATCTTCACCGACATCGCCTTCGAGGCCGGCGTGGGCGTGTACGGCATGGATGCCTTCAAGGTGCGCACCGCTGCTGCGCGGCCTTCTGCTCCTTCCACTGGCGCGCTGCGGAATCCAGCGCCGCAGCACTCCTTTGTGCCGCCACCGACCTTGATCCAACTCTGAGTCGCATGCCGTTCGTCGGCTTGCTGCTGGCCTACATCGCGCCGCGTGCACTCTGCCTAGCTGTCTAACACGGCTGCCGCCTGACACGGCTGCTGCCGCCTGACACGGCTGCCGCCTGACACGGCTGCCGCCTGACACGGCTGCTGCCGCCTGACACGGCTGCTGCCGCCTGACACGGCTGCTGCCGCCTGACACGGCTGCTGCCGCCTGACACGGCTGCTGCCGCCTGACACGGCTGCCGCCTGACACGGCTGCTGCCGCCTGACACGGCTGCCGCCTGACACGGCTGCTGCCGCCTGACACGGCTGCCGCCTGACACGGCTGCTGCCGCCTGACACGGCTGCTGCCGCCTGACACGGCTGCTGCCGCCTGACACGGCTGCCGCCTGACACGGCTGCTGTCGCCTGACACGGCTGCTGCCGCCTGACACGGCTGCTGCCGCCTGACACGGCTGCTGCCGCCTAACACGGCTGCCGCCTGACACGGCTGCTGCTGCTGCTGCCTAAATCTGCTGCTGCCCGGTGCGCAGGTGTACGTATCCTCGGCCTCCGGCGCGGTCTTCCAGGTCGACTACACCACCCGCAACCTGGACTGCATCTACCAGCTGCACTCCGCAGCCATCAACTGCCTGCTGGTGGCGGACGGCCTGGCCATCACGGCGGGAGACGACCGCCTGCTGCGCGCCTGGCCCCTCGACTTCAAGGACTACCTGCTGGAGGTGCGCGCTACGAGGCTCCGCACACCCCCTTTGAACGCTACATTTCCCCAGTCGCGTTACCGGTTCAATTATTGTAAAGCCCCCTTTGAACCTGCAGCCCTGACCGCGATGGCTTGCCTTTTTCTTTTTATGGGTGCGCATAAGCAAATACCTGTCGGCGATGCTGGAAGCTACTGCCCTGGGGTGCGCATGTTGATGACCCTTCCGTTCCTGCTCCCCGCGCCCGCTGCTAGGCGGAACACGAGGGCAGCGTGACGGGCCTGGCCCTGTCGCCTGATGCGCTGCGTGTGGCCATCGGCACCGAGAACGGCGCGCTGGGCTGCCTGCACATCCCCAACCACGCCTATACCACCCTGCTGCGCTCGCATTCCGCCGCAGTCAACGCGGTGGCAGTGGACCCAAACAGGTGTGCAGGCAGCCAACGGTTTCTGCACACAGATCCATTCCCACACACATATAGACACGCAGTGACTCTCCATCATCCATCCATTCATCCATCCATTCATTGCGACTCCGCCCCACACAATATCGCAACCGCACCCCAACTGCGCCGCCGGGCCCTTACATCACCAGGGACCACTTCTGCACCGTCTCCTCCGACGGTACGCTCCGCGTCTGGCACCTGCTGACGTTCCAGCAGCTCTACGAGTTCGACGCCCCCGGCGAGGCCGTCACCTGCATCGCCTACCACCCGCTGCCTGGCCACCACGAGCTGGCGGCGGGCTTCGCCAACGGCCGCATGCGCGTCTTCGACGTGGGCAGCACCACCCTGATACAGGCACGTCTGCCCGGCCCAGCCTGTCACAACCTGGCCCGGAGCCGACGCGCGGCACCGAAGCGGGGATGCGGAGTAGACGTATGGGACAATGATGGTGCAGGCAAAACGGGTGGTGAATTGGCAGGAGCGCACAGAGAAACATATAGGACTAGGGCGCGCCGCCGGGGGTTGCAGGTGGGCAAACGTTGTGGCGCATGGGCATTGAAGGACACCGTCGCAGGGGAGGACCTCCTCATCCCTCGATCGCATTACTCGGCGCCTTCCATCCCGCTTCCGTGATCGCTGCCTACGGCCCACCCAGCACGCCAATCGAACCGCCCCCCCCTGCTGGTCCCGTCCGCACCCCCGGTGGCGCCTCCCGCTGCCCCCACAGGAGCAGCAGCAGCACCGAGCCGCTGTGGCGGAGCTGGTGTACACCCCCGCCGGCGACCGCCTGTTCAGCGGCGGGATGGACGGCGCGCTCGTGATGTACGACGTCCAGCGGCTCTACGCGCCGACGCAGTACCTGTCTGCGGGCGTTCGCGACATCAAGGTGCGGCCCCCGCCTCATACGTGCGGATATCACGGACCGTCTCACGTTCTCATGTGTGTGTGTGTGTGTGTGTGTTTTATCTTACCCAAAGCCGCGGATTGGGCATCCCAAGGTGCTGAACCGGTTTATTGACGCCGTCGTTGCCGCTGGATCTGCCGCCGAGTGTGATGATGGTGATGATGGCCGATGCTGGCGGGTGGTTGCAGGTATGCGTGGCCGTCAGCTCCGACGGAGCTCACATCGCCAGTCTCATCCGCGACCCCTACCGTGGCGTCACCTCCCTGCTGGTGTTCCACGGCCGCTCGATGAACCCCTTCATGCGCATAGAGACGGACGCGCCGTCGTACGTCAAGTGCGTCCAGGGGGCGGGATGGGGGAGATCAGGAGCGGAGGGCAGAGCGTCGAAGGCAGTTGGACCAGCAGGCACGGCTAGGGGAAATCAAATCAGCAGTTTTGCGCGCGGGAGCCTGGAGTGGGGCTGCAGGTTTTCCCTGTGACATACGGCTACTGGCTATGTCGTCCGTGCCCTTAGGCACCCTTAGGTCGGTTATCCTGGTAGTGCTGAGCGCGTTGGTAACCCGCCAAGCCTGTCCTCTCATCGGCTCTCCATCCAGGTTGGCCTTCAGCGCGGACTGCAAGGAGCTGTGGGCTCTGTCGTCAAGTCGCCGCCTGGACCGATACGAGCTCACGGACGGGCACCTGGTGCAGCAGGTGGGGCCGGCGGGGCGCGGGGATGAAATTGCTCAATCCAACCCCTTAGCCCAGCCTCTTCATCCTCCTCCTCAGCCGCCTTACTGTGTTCAAATCCGAGCATTTATTTGTGCATAGCGCCCTATTTCTCGGTCCCTACTGGAGGACATTGATGCCCTTCTTCTGCCGCCCAGATTTTCGACGTGTCCTCCCTGGACGTGACCACCCTGGCGATGGACCCCGGAGGCCGGTACGCCTTAACGGCGGGCAACGATGGCCTGCTGCGGCTGTGGTCCTGCGTGCCGATGGCCGCTCTGGTGCCGAGGGGCCTGCCGCCGCACCAGGCCTTCTTGGGCCACCCCAGCACTGTGTTAGGTGGGCTGCAGGGGCGCGTGTTGTGTTTGTGTCACGCGACATCCCCAATCCTCCAAGTAGAACTGCCCCGCTGGTCCATGCTCCAACTCGCTAGGTCAACCCGTTCGGATTGCCCCTGCAACCCCCCTCACTGTGACCGTCGCCTCCTGCCACCGCCCCCTGCAGGAGCCGCCTTCCACCGCGGCCACCTCATCACGGTGGGCGAAGCCGACTGCATCTGCATCTGGCGCGTCACGGCTGACGCCCAGCAGCAACACCTCCAAGCCGCCCGCGCAGCTGCCGCCCTGCGCCTCGCCGCCCTGCCGCCGGCGCTGCGCCCCCCGGACTCCTCCTACGCATCCCCCGCGCACGGCGCCCTCATCGACCCGCGCAACCCGCTCAGTCGCGCCACCCCGTCAACCTCCCTCGGACCGGTTGCGGACGCCAACGACCACCGGCTAACCACCCGCACCGCGGCATTGGGGATCCAGCTGCCGCCGGGCACCATCCTGATGCCCGCGCCCGCTGTGCCGCTGATGTGGCCCGGGGGCACGCTGCTCATGCCGGGTGGGACACCGGCCGCGACGACGGCGCCGCCAGCCAGCTCCTCGCCCTCCGCGCTCGCGGCCTTCAACGCTGCAGCGACCGCCCTCGCCTCAGCTCGCATCTCCAGCCCGCCCGCCTCCTCGCCCCGGGGGGCGCAATCGCCGACGTTCGCGCCGCGACCGACCCAGATGGCGCCCGGTTCACCGTACAGCAGCGGCGACATATGGCAGGCGTCGACCTCGCAAGGGGCGACATTCCAGACGCAACCATTCTCGCCCTCCCAGCCGCTTAGGATGTTCTCACCAGCATCGCAGGCTCAACCCACGCAGCAACAACAACAGCAGCAACAGCAGCAACAACAGCAGCAACAACAGCAGCAACAACAGCAGCAGATGGTTCTCCTGGCACAGCAGCAGGCGCTGGCTCAGCAACTGCAGCAACAGCTCCGGCCACCGTCGCCGCCGCCACCCCCGCCCGTGCCTCAGCTCCCGCAGCCCCCGCCCAAGTGCAGCTGGCTCCTCGGCTACACGCCCACCGGCTGCGCCAACGTGGCGTGGCGCTCCGAAACCGGCATGTTTGCGTACGTCGTGGAGGACATGGTGGTTCTGGAGCACCTGGGCACCCGCCGGCAGCGCTACCTCCGAGGCCACACACAGCCGCTGGCGTGCCTAGCAGCCTCCTGGGACGGCTCCCAGGTCGCTTCGGCCCCCATGTCGCCCGAGCTGTACGCCGTCGAGCCGTCATCCTCTACGGCCGCCTTGGCGGTACCGTGCTCCACGGCGCCCTTCGCTGACATCGTGGTTTGGAACGTGGCCAGCGGCGAGGAGCGCTGGCGGCTGCGGTACCACACGCAGGGGGTACAGGTGTGTGGGGGAGGGGCTGTCATCACGGTGGTGCCCGCTGGTGTGGCGCACCACTACCGCGTATCGTAGGGCGCCACCCTAACACCCTTGTACCATTTACCTGACGTTTACCTCAATCAATATGTCCTCGCGCACACGTCCTGATCGCGTCCCGTCAAGCACCTCCTCCGTGTTGGCGGGATCCTAACTCCTGCTCCGTCCAACGGTCGTCCCGCGCTTCCACAGGCGCTGTCCTACTCGCCGGACGGCCGGTGGCTGCTGTCCCTGGGTCGCGAGCCCGAGCGGTCCGTAGTGCTGTGGGACGTGGCGGCCGGGCAGCTGGTGGCGGCGGGGCGCACCGAGCTGCTGCCCATCGCGGCGGAGTGGCTGTGGGGCGGCGACAACCCCGCCTTTGCGAGCGTGGGGCCGGAAGGCCTGCTGCTGTGGACGCTGCAAGAAAGGTGCGCGCGCTGCTGTTGTAGTAAGCTGCCTTCCTAGTCTGCGAAATCTGCAATCAAGGTTTTCGCGCTGTTGCCGTCCCCGTTGGCAAGGCACATCTGCCCTTCCCGCACTCCCCGCACGCCTATTCAAGCCTCGCACGTTCATGTTCCTTCCTGTCTCTACCTGAATAGCCCCCCCTGTGGTGCCGCCCTCACCGCCCCCCCCCTAACCGCAGCTTCCTCGAGCAACGCAGCGTCCCGCTGAGCGACCAGGACACCCCGGTGCCCTGTACGGCAGTAGCAGTCGACCCCGCGGGTGTCCTGCTGGTGGCTGAGGCCCCATCTCCCAGCGGCGCCAGCGCCGCTGCTCAAATCCGAGTTTGGCATGTGGAGGTTGCGGGGGCCATTGCGGGAGGGTCCGCGACCATGGTGCAGGTGCGTTCAGGAAACTGGGGCACGGGCGGGTTTCGTCGCTCCAACTCGATTACAGGCCGGAACTGGCAATTGGGGAAGCTCTAGGCCCCGGACGTGGCTGCAGTCACAGTCCCTGGCTGCAGTCACAGTCCCTGGCTGCAGTCACAGTCCCTGGCTGCAGTCACAGTCCCTGGCTGCAGTCACAGTCCCTGGCTGCAGTCACAGTCCCTGGCTGCAGTCACAGTCCCTGGCTGCAAGTCAGCGAGCGACTCTGCGCGTGTGCGAGCGCAGGTGGCGAGCCTGCCCGGCGATGCCGCTGTGACGACCATGGCTGCCAGCCATAACTACGCCCTGGTGGCGACGGACCGGGGCCAGGTGGTGCGCTTCAGGTAGGATGGCTGGGGGGCCAGACCGGCAAGGGATGACGTCCAGGGGGCACCGATCAGGCACGGCACAGAGTCCAAGCTGTCGTAATCGCACGACGGCCGTGCTGCGGGCACATCGTGCCATCCCGCGCGGTGTTCTCACCTCAAAACACAGCTGCCTGCACAGCCGCCACGAAAGCGCGCACCTGTTACTCTCGACGCGCTGACCCTCTCCGCCACGTGGCCGCCCGCAGTCGATCCACGCTCAGCGGCACGTGGAGCGAGGACAGCAGCGTGCAGCTGGACGGCCGCGTGTTGAGCTTGTCTGCGGAGCCAGGGATGGCGGATGCGGTGGTGGCCACCTCCACCTCCACCATCTGGTTCGTGGGCATGCAGGTGTGCTGGCTGTTACCGCGGCGGGGAGGCTTTGGGATGGGACAAGCGGGCTTGGAGCGCGGTTCCGCACCGCCACTTGGCACCACTCTCCCCATCAGCTTTTTCTGCTCGCTTGCAGAAGCAAATTTGGCCTCGGCTTCGCCCTCAAAGTCCCCTGCTTGTCCTTACTGCGCCGCAGGACGCCAGCTCGGTGCCCATCGTCTGCGGTCAGCCGGCCCCAGTGACGGCCCTCGTGCCGGCACCGCACGACCCGCGGGTCATGGCTTCGACATCGCAGGACGGCCTGCTGCGCATGTGGCGCTTAGGCCCCGAGGACGTGAGTGGCGCGACTTGCAACAGCCCATGGCAGCAGCAATGACACCTAACAAAAGCCCATGGCAGCAGCAGCATCTAACAAAAGCCCATGGCAGCAGCAATGACACCTACCAAAAGCCCATGGCAGCAGCAACAAAACACACCTGCCCTTGTTCTCTTGACACATACACGTCCCTGGCACACGAAGCGGACCCCCTCTGCTGCCACCCTCCGCATACGTCCCCCTTCCCTCACGGTAACCCACATCGCAACACTCTCACCCACCCCTCGCCCTGCCCCCATCCCCCAGGCCGAGCCCATCATCGAGCTCCAGTCCTCGTCACCATGCACCACGGCCTCGTTCCTCGTGCGCTTCCCCGACGACCGCCCCCCGCCCACGGAGCCCGACTCGCAGCCCCCGCAGCCCCTACTGCTGGGCGGTTACGCGGATGGCTCGCTGCGGCTGTTCGCCCTGGAGCCGGCTGTGGAGCTGCAGTGGGCGCTGGCGCGACACCCTGCGCCCCTGGTGGGCGTCGTGCCACACCCCTACAGGTCGCTAGTGCTCTCCGCGTCCAGGTGTGTTTGGGCTGCGGTGCATAGGGCAGGAGAGGTGGAGCGGCGACGTGCCGGGTGGTGGGCGTGCCCTGCAGCAGCACTGTTGGTGGTGTCATAGAAGCCCAGTCGGGAGGTACGTGGTTAGGGGTTGCGGTAGTCTGACCCACACCCTCCGTCGCGACCGTTGCTCCCACGCCATTCGCAGCGACGGCAGCCTGGCCATAACCGACATCAACTCCACGCGTCTGGTGTCGTACATCACGGCCTTCACCATCATCGGCCCGGCCAGCCCCTCCGCGAACACCAGGCGGTCCCCGAAGGCATCCGCCTCGCCTCTGCCAGCGCCCAGGCCCGGCACAGGGCCCATGCAGGTGCGGGACGGGTAACTGGGAACGCTTCATTGCGAAACCCTAAAACCCTAGCACCTAGCAAAGCGCGCCTCAGGATTCGCTTCCTTCGCACCCACGTGCCTACGTTTACCTCCACCTGTCCGTGCATTTTGCGGCGTGCAGGCCTTCGCCGTCTCCCCCGGTGTCGGCGCATCGGTCGCCGCTGCCGGCTGGCGCGACCGCTTCGTTGTCTTCCCGACGCCCTGGGACGACCCAACCTGTTCACCCATCACTGCGTACGACTGCAAGCCGGTGAGTGCCGTACAAGAAATCTATGTCGTAGCGGGCTATATATATCTTGTCCTCGCCGGCCGGCCTCCCGGTGTTTGGTGTGCTGCCAGTGTTCCTTACGTCATGTAAGCATTACGGCTACCCGTTCCTTCTGCCATTCTGGCACTCATTGACACCCTGCAAGACATTTGAACGCTTACAAAGTACGCAGCCCTGACCTCTAATATATCACCCTGCTCCTCCTGACGCCCAGACCGAGAGCCGCCCCAACCCGGACAAGGTCAGGGGCCCGCCTGACGTGCCCGCGCTTCTGTCCTTCGTGGAGGGCGCCACGAAGCTCATAACCTACAGCAGCCCGCTGATGCTCGGCGTCGTCATTGTGTACGACTATCGGCTAGGGGTGGTCGTGCGGCGAGTGACGGTGCCGCAGGTGGGTGGACCAGACAGTCGAATGGGTGCTGCAAGGTAGAGGCGCGCTGTTCAAGCCGATCTAAACTGCCGCGCATGAAGTGCTCCCACGTGTCTGCGACAGCGGCTCCTTAGCGACGCCGTCCTGCCTATCCATGGCGTCCTTTCAACTGCCGCCTGCCTGCCTGCCTGAGTCCCTGTCATGCCGGTAATTGCCGGAGAACCCAGAAGCGCCGAGCACCGGCAGATCGCGATGGGAACGGGAAATACGCTGGGCGATGGTCACCATACGCGCACGCGTGAGGGGAGCAGGCGCCTGCGTGTGCGGGATGTGCGGGACACCGAGGTTTGCCACGCTGCACCCCGCCAGCCCCATTGCGCCGCCAGCCCCAAATCCCTTTTGCCCACACCCGTCCCTCTCCGTGTCCCCGTGTTGCGACCGGACGGCAGATGATCCGTTCGCTGGCACTGTCTCCCGACGGCGGAGCCCTGGTGCTGGGCAGCATGGAGCGGACGGTGTTCGTTGTGCACCTGGCCACCGGCAGCTATGAAAGCCTGACGGGCCACACAGGGCCGGTGGTAGCCGTGTCGTTCTCGGCGGACGGCAGCCACGCGGTCACGGCAGCGGGCAACGTGTTGTTAGTGTGGGACGTGAATGGGGTCCTGCGGAAGCTGGAGCCGCCGCCCCCGTTGCCGCCGCGCAGGACGCTCTTTGAGTTCTAGTCGGCTGCCGTGGGAAGGGCGGTTGCAGCGCAGGGGATGCGGGTACCGCTCAAATACATATGATGCTGAGTGGGGAGAGGGGTAGTAGTAGGGTGGTTTGTGGGTGGAAGAGTTATACGTTGGGAAGTGGTATGTCCAGGCGCTCGGGGAAGAAGGTGCGACTAGGGTCAAGAAGCCTGTCTGCAGCAAATGCAGGACAGAATTATCTTACTTACTTATATATTTGATGCCTGCGATTACATCTGCTAGGGGGCACTCCTGGTCGTAGTGGTCGCACACGGCTCCTGACAGTTGCAATTCAGAGTGCCTTCGGCCTGGTCCTAGGCAACAAATACATACGCAAAATTCAATAAGGATTCAATAAGGATTCTGGAAGACATATTTTAACGTGCTCACTAGACGTCAACGCTCTCGCATCTAGACACTACTCAGACGCAATGTTCGGGGGCTTCCCGGGAATGCCCGGGTTCCCGGGCCAGACTTTTGAAGCACTGTATAGAGCAATGCCCGTTGCGTTTATCGACAAACAATCGGCGGAGCACGGTGACAAGATCATCATGCCGCCCTCGGCACTGGAGCGGCTTGGTAGGCTCAGCTGCGGGATTACATAGGTTTCGTTGTGATGGAGCCCTTACGTGGCTTGTGCGCACCTCATGCGCAGCCTCCCTGCACATTGAGTACCCGATGCTCTTCAAGGCGGAGGGCGTGCAGTCCAAGCGGCATACGCACTGCGGCGTGCTGGAGTTCATCGCCGAGGAGGGCGTCGTGTATATGCCGCACTGGGTGAGTCGGCCCGCTGGCGCCCAAACTGTGACCAACCGCACCGCAACCGAACCCTTCCCTCTATCTGACGCGCTGGGCGGCCACGTGGTTCGCATACCCGCCCCACAATTTGCCACAGATGATGCAAAACCTGCTTCTTCAAGTGGGGGACACGATCCGGGTACGCAGCGTATCCCTGCCTAAGGGTACCTTCGTGAAGCTGCAGCCTGTGACGTCCGACTTCCTAGACATCACCAACCCCAAGGCAGTCCTGGAGCGCACGCTTCGTAGCTATAGCTGCCTTACCGTGGGCGATTGCTTTGTCGTAAACTATAACGACAAGAAGTACGAGATTGAGGTGAAGGACGCCAAGCCGGGGCCGGCTATTTCCGTAATCGAGACGGACTGCCAGGTTGATTTTGAGGCTCCTAAGGACTACAAAGAGCCAGAGCGCGTCCCACCCAAGGCTCCGGAACCAGCGCCGTCAGGTGCGACGCCTCTTGGGTTGTGCTGGGGGAATGGGTTCGGGGCCTTCGAGTGCGCTGCTGTCTGCTGCAGAGCGCGCCATTTCAGGGTAGCTGGTGAGGCAGGGACTGTATCAACGGATTGCACTGAAGAGGGGATGGAAGGGGAGGCGGATACTGGGGTGCGATGGAAGGCATTTCAGCAGCTTTTGATTTGCGACTGCAGAATCGCGGTTCCGCCATTCTACCCTCCCACACTCCAACTTCACCCATGCTCTCGTGCCTCGCAGTGGTGGCAGCAGCGGACGGGAAGGCCGGTGCCGTGGCTGGCGCAGCAGGTGCCGGCAGCATTGGAGGCCCTACCGAGCCGGAGCCCGAGGACCCCACTTTCCTAGCCTTCGCGGGCACTGGGCGCCGATTAGACGGCAAGGCGGGAGGGCCGTCAAATCCAGTGCCCGTACCGCTACGAATGCCCTCCAGCACCTCACTCAGCGCCGGCACCAGCCCGAAAGCCGGCGGCAGCGCCGGTCCCAGCACTTCAGGGGCGGGGCCCGCGGCCGGCGGCGCCGGCAGCACCGCTGGCCAGAAGGCGGGGACGTTCGTCAACTTTGGACCCACCGGCAACAGACTGGAGGCAAAGCTGGCGGTGAGGCGGTGGGAGCGCGGGGGGGGGAGGGGCTGCGCGTCGAGGTTTGGGGGGTGGGACGGGGCGGGAGGAAAGAAGTGACCAGCTCAGCTCATTGGAGGAAGGTTTGCGGCGATGACGCTCAATGGCACTGACACAGCTGCATCACGCGGATGCCCCACTGGGTTGCGTTCGCATGTGGCTGTGGGAGAGCGCGGCAGTGTCACGGGTCTGGATGCCGCATTCACGTTTGGAAACGCTTGCGCGTTACTGGTTACTGGCTGTGCAGGCGAAGCAGCAGGGCGGCAGCGGCGCCCCGAAGCCTCCACCTCCGCCGCCAGAGGAGGAGAAGAAAGAAGACGCCATCAACTTCAAGGCCTTTTCGGGTAAGGGTTACAGCTTGAAGTGAGAGGCGGAGACCCGCAATGCGGCGAGGACGAGGAGGAGGAGGCGAGTGCATCGGGCGCAGGCTGGGTCGGGCTTCGTCCCTGGCGGCGGGTCATGAGACGAGGGCGGCGCCACGAGCTACGAGCAGTTGTTTTGTGTGTGTGAGTTTTTGGTGTTTTGGGGTTACGCTCGGGGTAGGGTGCCCTGTGTTCGTGTTCCTTGCGCTGGAGAGGGAACGTGGTTGCAGCAGCAATGTCCTACATCCCTTCGGCGGCGACGGGGTAATGGTGGAGGTGGTGGCGTTGGCAGCGCGTCGCGGAGCCCGCTGTGTGTGAGATTGGGCGCATGGGGGCTGCACGTGGGCGCTAACTGTAACTGATACCATTCCTGGCTCGCCTTGCTGCTCTGGGATCCTCGCATGCGTCAGCACTGTGTGCGTCCACACAACCTTCTTCTTCCTGGAAGGAAGTTCGGCCAGGAAGGCATACCTGCGCATACCGGTAGTCGACCGATATGAAGGGAAGAGGATCCTACGGTGCAGAACCGGAAAATCTGAAACTCAACAATCCCGAGCTACCTGCGCGCTTGCGCGCCCGGACCTTGTGGGCGGTGCAACCTATCAAGGACAACGGAGGCCCAATCCTAAATTGCCTGATGCCGGCTTGGCAGGCGCTCTTGGTCTATCCCCCCAAAGAGAATAGCTGTATCGCCTACTCCTAAAGCGACAGCTACGGACTAGGACATTGGAGCACTGACATCCCCTTTGTACTTCGCAACGGTCTCCGCCGTACATTCAGTTTTGGTGCGTTCATGCTACAGCAGGAGCGGTTTCTAGATGCATATAGTTGCTTATCTAGAAGCAATATGCGCGCGCTGCAGTCGCGCCCCATTGGGGTCAGCACCCGTAGCCGGCCTTTGGCCGGGCGGGCGATGCGTACGCGGACCGTTTGCGCTGCAGCTCCAGCCGTTGCTGAAAATGGAACGACACAAGCTTACGGCCGGATGAAAGGCATCAAAGTCATTCGGTCATCGGACGGCCAACTGGTGGACATGACGACCCTGTGGGGGCCAGGCGAGCGTGCTGTGGTAGCATTCGCGCGCAGCTTTGGCTGATTCTTCTGCTGGTATGTCCTATATCTATCAAGTGATAGGCTACGCAAATGCATTTAGCCTGACCAAACTCAGCTCAGCCACTTATTTTTCGTTCATCGCTCGCGCCCCGCCAGGGAGCTGGCGATCCAGCTCCGACGTGATGTGAAACCGCGGCTTGATGGAATGGGCATCAAGCTGTTTCTGGTTTCCATCGGAACTCACGCGCGGTCCAAGGAATTCGTCGAGGTGGGGTCGGGTGACTTCGGGTGCAAGCGGGCGGGCGCGACCGGCAGCGGTCTGTGCCAGGACGTCTGATAGCAGATGCCCCATGGCGTCTATTCGCTGGTTGGGGTGCTATCAGTACGAATCTGCGACCAGAACCCACAGCCCACTAGCTTGCACACTGCCCTGTCGCCTCTGACCCCAGAGCATTACAGTCCCGCTGACTTTCCTCGTGCTGTACCTCCACTCCACCTTGCCAACCCATGGCCTCTCCCCCCCCGGACTGCCTCCCTTGTCCCCTCCTGCACCTCCTCAGGCTACCGGCTTTCCCGCCGACTGCCTGTTCGCCGACCCGGACAACGCGCTGTATACCGCCCTCGGCCTGTTCAAGGGCTTGGGCGCCACGTTCTTCTCAGTCGACACACCCTTCGCCATCAAGCGCCGCATCGACGAGGATCGAACCGGCGACCTGGCGGAGATCCTTCCCCGCTGGCAGCCGTGGCTGCCGCCCAAGAGCGACCAGGTGGGTGGTCTAGGGGCCGGACGGCCTCTGGGGGGGTGTTCTGTGCGGCACCAGTGCTGTGCTGGTTGGGTGTCGGTGCGTGTGTTAAAGGGTACGGTAGGCCCGCTCTTCGATCGCCCCACAACGGGACCTGCCCACCCTGCACCTAGCACCCACCCAGGGGTGCAGTCTCAATGCTTGCCAGCAGCGCGAACTCAAACACGAGGGCGCGTTGGTTCTGTGGTGGGGGTAATGGCGGCGGTGGTGGTGATGGTAGTGGTGGGGATAGTGACGGTGGTGAAGGTTGTAGTGGTGGTGGTGGTGGTGGGACGCCCAAGGCGCAACGCAACACGCTCCGCCCACCCACCCCGCGGCGCACCCCGCAGGCCTTCCAGCAGGGCGGCATGTTCATGTTCGAGGGCGACCGCACGGTGTTGACGCACTACGACAAGGCCACGGCTGCCCACGCCGACCTGGTGGGGCTGCTGGGGCTGGCGACCCAGCTGGCGGCGGACTGCGACAACAACTGCGAGCTGCCACCATCGCCGCCGGCTGCGCAGCGGTAGCGGGCTGGAGTGGGTAGTGCCCGAAGGCAGCAGACAGAGGTAGCAGACGTGGCAGCGGTGATCAAAGAAGCAGTCGCCGTACCGGCCGTTGAGAACGGGGCCGGGTCGGTCCGGACCCGACACCCATTGGCTGGTGTAGTGCGTTGTGTTACGAGCAAAGCCACCCCACCTCGATTTCGACGTGCAGCGGCGACATGGGGTATAGGGTGCAGGAGTGGCAGGGACGGAGAGAGGGAGGGACGGAGTTGCTGGGCGGCGTGTCGCTCGCCTGTTGTTGTTGCATGCGAGCGAAGTGACAGCGCCACTATGCGGCCGCCCTGCTCGCTAGGACCCAGTGCCAGCTCAACACGGAAGGGCGGAGCGCCGAGCCCCTCACGTGGGAAGACGAAGAGGCGCCGTCTAGTTGCCTTGTTGGGCCGCGGGCGGCAGGCTCCCGCGGGGCGCACATGACGCTGCCAGCTGCACCCGGCGGCCCCGCCGTACCCCCCGCACCGGCGGTACCTTATCCCGGGTACCGTTCGTTGCTCCAGGGGAGGTATGCGGGGAAACACACCCACCGGCGGCTGGCGGCTGACACCCATCAGCGACCGCGGGGCCGACCCACCGACCCGTGGGCCAGCCATGGAGCATGGCAGGTCCGGCGGTGGGGTCGCGATGACGGCTCAACAAGGTCAACAAATGGGCCTTTTAGCGTGAGAGTTGCGGCGGTTTTGCAGTGTAATTGCAATGGCGTTACATTAGATGTAACGTAAAGCGGTAAGCGGCAGCAGTGGCCTACTGGGGTCCAAGTGGAAGACGTGCAGCCCGTGGCGGGCTGGTGGCCGAGAACTGAATCAGCGGGCCCCAGACCGGGAGGTGCAGCCGTCGCCCAACACTGAGGAGAAAGACATTGCAAGTATACACCCATGAGCAGTACCGTATGCATCTCCAGCCCTCCAAACGCGTGTGCCAGACCTTAGTTCGGCTGGTACCACGTCGGCACTTTGCCAGCCCTTCAGGCAACTTTCGAGCAACCGACAACTCCCTCGCCCCCGCCTGCCCAACCCCCCACGCTCCTCCCCGCACTACAGCAGCGCCGCTCGACACCCCTTACCCGCACAGTCGCCTTCCGGCTTCGAAACCTCGTCGTCACCCTCATCCTGCCCCTCAGCTCACTTCACACCCGCTGCCACGGTACTAGTCGCCCGAGTGCCTCCTCCCAACACCCCAACACTCCGCGTGTCCACCGGACCCCGGCATCAGCTACCTCACCCCGGCATCAGCTACCTCACCCCGGCATCAGCTACCGCACCGCCGTTGGAATTCGCGCCCCGGCCCTGCCGGAGAAGAACGTCCTCGGGGCGCGTGCGCACTCCCTCGCCTCCGCCTCCCTTCACGGCTGTTTTACTGCACTTCTGGAAACTTCTGGCGCTCCATTACACGCCCATGGGACCAGGACAGGGGCTCCATTACAGGACCTTCTGGTGCTCCGTACACGCCCATGGCACAACCGCTGGTCCGCATCCCATACCCTGGGCCCCCGAGTGCGGGGCTCCAGGGAGGGGGCCAATCTTGCTGTGAAACTCCCACGGCGCCGCCGCGCCGGCAGGCCTCAAAGTGGCGCGGGCCCCCTGGGGATCGAGCCCTGGCCCTGGCCCGTAACTTGTGGCGTGGGCAGCAGGTGCAACGGCTGGTTGAGCTCGTCGTCGCCGTCGTCGTCGCTGAGCGCGAGCGTCCGGGTGTGGATGACGTCATGATCACCACCGCCGCCGCCGTACATGGTGTCACCCGCAAACTGATTCAGCCGCGGACGGGCGTTCGCGGCGGCAGACCCCCCCCGCTCCAAGTCGTGTTCGGCGGCTGGGTGCCAGGCGCCCCCAGGGGCCCCACCGGCCCGATGGGAGGGCGACGAGGCAGCCGCCGCTGAGCTGACGGGCAGCCGACCCGTGGGTCGCGAGCCGCCGATTGTGTCGCTGCCCGCGGCCCCCAGGTCGTCCAACGTGAAGACGTCGTCCACCTCGCCATCCTCGTCGAAGGCCCTAAGCCGGCCGGGTGGAAGCGCAGAGGAGGAGGACGCGGCCGACCCGTGGGTCGGCTTCCGCAATGCCCCGCCACCCCCACCACCGCCGCCGCCGCCGTGGTCGCTCCGCGCCCTGAAGGAGTTGAGCATGCGGTAGCGCTCCGCAGCAGCGGCGGCGTTGGCGGTGTCCTCCCTGTAGCGCCTGCCGTACCGCAGCCGGCGGTAGCCATCCGCGACGGCGTTGCAGAACCTGGTCCAGGGGATGTCTTCCGGCTGGGGGGCCGCAGGCCGGCTTTCCAGACCCGGCGTGTACGACTGCCCCGTGAAGATGGGCTCGTAGGTGGTCAAGCTCTGGCGGGGACAACGGTCGAAGGGGGGCCGGCTACAGCGTTGGTACGGCTGGAATTGGACAATCCTGGAGTCAACATGATATCTGGCTGGCAAATGGCAGCCTGGTCCCAGTCGCGACCGCGGCCGCAGCGGCACCCACCCAACTCCATCTGCCGCAAGCCCACCAGACAGCCCTGCCCGGTCGACCCAACCAATCCGCCAACCCACCCAGCCAGCCAGTCAGCCAGGCCGCCAGCTACCCCGGCCGCCACCCCGGCCGCCTCCCCGGCCGCCAGCCACCCAGGCCGCCACCCAGCCAGCCACCCAGCCAGCCACCCCGGCCGCCAGGCCGCCACCCCGGCCGCCAGCCACCCCGGCCGCCAGCCACCCCGGCCGCCAGCCACCCCGGCCGCCAGCCACCCCGGCCGCCAGCCACCCCGGCCGCCAGCCACCCACCCGGATTCTGAGGTTGTGCAGGTCGGGCGTCAATCCGCAGCACCACATCACTGCGCCCGCCGTACAAGCCGCCAGCATCAGGCAGCCCACCACGATGAACGCCACCAGGCCGCCGTGGGAGCGCCGCGGGGGGCCGGCAGGAGGCGGAGGGGGAGGAGAAGGAGGCGGCGAGGGCTCGCCGCCCAGCCCGCTGGTGGACGTGTCGGTGCCAGGAGCGGCCGGCGGCGGCGAGGGAGCGTTGCCTGGGGGCTCCGGCTGCGGCGGCGGCAGTGGCGGCGCGTCCGTGGTGGTGATGCAGGTGAGGGAGAGGTTGGCGGGCAGGAGGCTGGGGGCGGCGGCAGGGCTGTCCACACTGGCCCAGGTGGAGGAGTTGAGGGGCTGCGCGAGGAGCGTTGCGGGTTGGGGGCAGGGGATCTTAGGGCGTCCCATGGGTCGGTTGACAAATCTGCCGTACGCACTGCGCAGAAGCGCAACCGTGTACAGCCACGGCATCACGTAATGTCGGGACTCGCTGCCCCCCGGGATTCCCCCTCCGGCACAAGCCCCAGCCACCGGCACGCCGCCCTTCCCCGCTCCCCTCCGACCCACGGATTTTCCTCTCATAACCCCCTTCCCCCCTCGGTTTAGAATCTCGCCCCCTCCCGCCGCCCCTCCTGACCCGGCCCCCTTCTCGCCCCCTCCCGCCGCCCCTCCTGGCCCGGCCCCCCTCTCGCGACCCTCACATCGCATCCCGGCACGTTGAGGCCGTCATCGCAGAAGCAGCGCCCCCACATCCGGACGTTGTGGCAGCTGCCGCCGGGCGGCACTTGGCGCGAGGTGTAGAAGGGGAAGTCGGAGCTGCCGTTGTGCGGGATGGGGGTGCGCTCGATAGTGCTGCGGGAGGAATCGTCGGGGTAGTGCTGCCGCGGCACGTCACAAACTGGCAGTTGGGCGGTTGGGGTAGTTGGGGCGCGTGGACAGTTACCGGGCGTGTGTGTATGTGGCGTGGGAGTATCTTAGATTGGTTGGTTGCTGCAGGGTTGGTTGGTAAACGACCCGGGGACTGTGACTAGGGGACTATGATTAGCTGGTGGGGTAATCGATCAGTCCCATGCTCTGCCGCCGCGCCCTCCACCGCAAAAACGTCTGCCTTCAGGTGCACCACGCCCTCCTCCAGTCGCCGTTTCCTATTCGGGTTTGCCTTTCACTGTCGATTCACGGGCTTCCCCTCGTATCCTCCAGTCACCCCCTCGCCCTCCACCTCTCCCCGGCGCCACCCACGAACCCCGCACCCGCATAGGTGACGCTGCATGGGAGCAGCTCGCAGCACTTGACCTGCGGCCGCACCCTGCAGCAGTTCTCCTTGAAGCAGGCGCCCAAGTGCTCTGTGCAGGCCTTAAAGTCGAAACACAACTGCTCGGGCGGGCGGGCGGCAGCGGCGCGAGGTACCGGCAGACGAGTCAGTCCACATCAACCGACAACGACAAGGACTAACTCGCCCATTCGCTGTCCATGTTGCTGGCGGCTGGACGCGTGCTGACCGACCCACGGGACGACCAATGGAACGACCATCGGTACACTATCCTCACGGAACAGCCTCCTCGCCGCCCCCACTCCTCCTCGCCCTCCCGCCCCCTTCCCTCCTTTTCCCTCGCCACTCCCCCCTCAGGTCGTTTTTACAACACCACACACACACACGCACACACACGCGCGCACACACACACACACCTCGCTGTCCATCTGCGACCAGCCCGCATCGCATCCCCCGGGGGTACAGTCCGTCCAATGGCAGTCGTTGTAGTCCACCGCCGTGAAGCCATCACCCAGCTGAGTGCACGGAGCAACAGCACCAGCACGGAGCATCAGCACGGAGCACCAACGCCAGCACCAGCACCAGCACGGAGCACCAGCACGGAGCACCAGCACCAGCCGGGCAGGGCCGGGGGGAAGGTGTGTTAGTAGCACCGCGGGCTGTGTGTAGCGCCGCCAGGCCGCGTCATGAGGCCCGGTTATAAGGCTATGTGTGTGTTACGTCTGCGGCAACTTTGTATGGTGAGCCCACTCGCACGGTGAAATCGAAGCGGGAGGGCTGAAGAGGGACGAATGGGCCCGGGCGTCATTGGTCCCGCGGGCATGGCGCGAAGTTGGGTATGGGTTCTGGGGGGAGCGCGAGAAAACCCAACCCGGTGAGATCTTGGTCGGCAGCATCCAGTGCCACCATTACCACCCGCACCGCACCCGCACCACCTGCACCATGTCGGAGGTGCCTCTATCGGGCAGCCCTGCTGGGGTTCTCAACGACCTCGCACACGACCGGGCACCCCTCGCATCCCACGCCCTCTCATCCCAGGCCGCCGCGGGCCCACCTGGGCCTTGCCCGCGGGGCAGCTGTCCCACTCGTTGGTGCAGTTGGAGGCGAGGCACATGTGATCCTCGTCACGGCACTGGGCCGTGCAGTTGGCGTGACGGTACCAGGAGGCGCCGGAGCAGGGCTGAGCGGGGGAGGAGCGGGGGGCGTCAGCGGGAAAAGGGTTTGTGCTGGCACGGTGTTTGTTGATTGGATGGCGGCGGCAACGTCAGGGGGCAGTGAGGGGGGTCGGGGAGCAGCAGTGAGGGGTGTGAGGGGTGTGGTGGTGGTAGTTCGGAGGGGACCGCGAAGACGGGTGGAAACGTGCCGCACGTCTCACGGGCTGCCTTCTCGCGTCGTAGCCGCACCACGATCCTCGGGCACCTTCCCGCCGTACCTTCGTCGCCGTCAGCAGGAACAACAGCGAGAGCAAGCCGATGGGCAGAAGCGAGCCAGTCCGCCATCGTAGGCTAATATTTTGACGGAGCTGCAAGCTACCGCGCTGCGACGACGCACGTGGCAGGCGCGGGAATGCTTCTCCAGCTGCTTGCAGGTCCTGCCGCATGGTCTTGTCTACAATAAGATTGAAAGCACGATTAATGGTTCCATTCCTAATGGTAAAATGTTACGCAGCGGTTGCCAGGGACTGCAACTGAAAGGAAGAGGAAGGGGGGAATGCCGAGGCAGCAGAGGGTACTCCTTTGGAAGTGACAACACGCCTTCGTAATGTAGTCAATTTTTTTCTGAAGTAAAAATGTAATCAATTGGCGGAGGGAGGGTTTTTCAACTCCAGCTATCGGTACGCCCTTTTCCGACGCCCTTTTCCAACAGTTGGATCATGCCCATATTGGCATTTCCTATCCTGATAACATTTGTCTAACAACATATGCAAATATAACGTTTCGATACGGTAATTCGCCATTCCTCTGTTTTCCGGTTGCCACTGCACCTCACCATCGGCCCGATATCAACACATATCCGCCTCAGGATGTTGTCGTTAGCTTCGAGTCATTACGCAATAAATACAGGATGCGGTCGGCAGGCCATCGCCACCTCGGCGTCGGTGGCGCCTCAAACCTCCCGCAGCCTGCAGCCAGCTCTGCAGACCGTGGCGTCGTCACGGTATCCTTACACAGATCGGATGAACCTAAGCTGTGGTTGTCCTTGCGGGCCTTCCCACAGCCGCCACCATGCCCGTCAACCATCGACGCTGCCCAGCGCTGTTTCCTCGCCCGGCGCCATCGCCACGACAAAGTCAAGCGATGGCGGCTTGAGCGATGACGACCCGCTCGCTGCTCAGCTGAAGGCGTGGGTGCTCGAGCACAGCAAATCTCTGCCCACGCGGCTCACGCCCGTGCGGCGGGACAGGTGAGGCCGCAAGCTTCTGTCTCGGCGCCTCCCGCGCCCTGCCCCGTCTGGCCCCACATATACCACCCTTGCACAACACTACCCTCCCACACAAACCGTCGACCGCGTGCAAGCCCTCCTCGCAACCCCTCCTCGCAAGCCCTTCCCATTCAATCCCCTGCGCGTGCCGTCTTGCCCCTAGTCCTCAAAATCCCCACCCCACCTCGCCCTGCACCCGCCAAACCAACCCCTGACCGGCACCGCCACCGGCACCGGCGCCCCTCCCCGCCCCGTTGGCGCAGCGGCTCGTACTCGCTCGTCACGGAAGAGCCCGTCCGGCGCGGCCAAACCCTGATCCGGGTGCCCCGCAAGCTGCTGCTGAGCCTCGACACGGCGCGAGCCAGCGAGTGGTGTGGCGGGACCGTGCGGGAGGCGGGGCTGACGGAGTGGCAGTCGCTCATATTACACCTGCTGTGCGAGCGGGCGCTGGGGCAACGGAGCTTCTGGGCGCCGTACCTGAACACGCTGCCGAAGGACATGGTACGTACGTACGTACATACGTGGCTCGTGAGCTCCAGGGAGGCTCCCCGCCCTTGTCCCTTTAGCTCACGAGCCACGTGGGGCCGTGGTGGGGCGGAGGGCAGTAGCGGGTGCGACATGCTGCATCGAGGGACCGACTTCATCGCGGACCTGTATCCCACCACCTGCCGCCCTGTGTCCCTGCCGTACTCCCGGCCACATACCGGCGCTAATTGCCGCTTACCCTTGCCCTCCCCACCCCCCGTCGCGTTACCCAGTCGCGTTACCGGTTCTTTTATTGTAACCCCCCGTGCCCTCCCCGCCCCCCCCACCTCCATTGGCCCCTGTTCCCCCTCCCCCAGTCCCACCACCCCTTGCTCTGGGGCCCCGAGCGCCTCTCCTGGCTGGCCGGCAGCCCCCTGGTCTCACAGCTGGCGGAGCGGCAGACGCAGGTGGCGGACGATACGGAGGTGCTGCTGGTGGCGGGGGCCAACGACCTGCCGCTGGCTCGGGAGCACCTGGCGGCCACGGGGGGGGAGATGGTCACGCGCGACGCGGTGGGGTGGGCTGCCGCGGTGCTGCTGTCGCGCGCCTTCTGTCTGGACCTGGCGGCGGAGGAGCCCCTGGAGGCGGACATGAGCTACTTCGGCACCTGGACCAGCCACGCGCCCGACGTGCTGGCGCTGGTGCCCTGGGCGGACCTGATGGGGCACTGCAGCTCAGCGGGTGGGTTCGGGCTGGGGCCTGGGCGAGTGGGAGGGTAGGTAGGCGGCGGAAGGGGGGGGGGAGCTGGGAGAGGACGTGTATGGGACGGGGGAGGGGGAGCAGTGGGTGAGTTCAGGATCGATGGGGGTGGGGTAAGAGTGGTGCCAGGTGCGAAGAAGGAGAACAGAAACCGTGCCGTCTCCACCCACCTCGTCCCGCCGCTCTGCTGCACCCGCACCCGCACCGGTACCCTTCGGATCTCCTCCCCACCACCACCACGACCAGCTAGCCACGCCTCTCCTCCGCCGTCTCCTCTCTGGCTCCCTCCCCCTCCTCCCCGCCCCAGGCCCTGAGTCCTGCGCGGTGTACCAGTACGAGCTGTCCGCCGTGACGCTGTCCTCCCACCGGGACTACCGCGTGGGGGAGGCGGTGGTGGACTCGCACGGCAGGCACCTGTCGCCCGTGGACCTCTTCCTGGACTACGGAGTGGAGGAGGCGCCGGAGGCGGCAGCGGCTGCGGCTGGGGTGACGGATGCTGACATCAGCGGCGATGGTGGTGGCGACGGCGAAGGCGACGGCAGCGACCGGCGGGGACAGCAGCGCCACCGGTTCGACGTGGAACCGACGGAAGTGGGTGAGTGCGAGCGAGAGCCCGGGTGGTGGCGGTTTTGGCGGAGTTGCTTGAGGGTAATGAGGAAGCCCGTGGGTACGACATGGGGGTGGGGTGGCTCGTCCCGGGTGGCTCGTCCCGGGTGGCTCGTCCCGGGTGGCTTGTCCCGGGTGGCGAGGCGTTACCTGTAGATGGGTTGGATTTACGGTTGGTTGCTCTCTTGCTTGGTTCGTGAGCATGTGGTGATGCCCCGCCCCTCCCGGACAACCCGCCACCGCGCTCCCCGCCCAATACTCCCCGCCCGCCCTGTTCCCTTGCCCCTCTCCGGCCTCCCCCGCCTCTCCGGCCTCCCCCGCCTCTCCGGCCTCCCCCCCTTCTTCGGCCTCCTCCCACGCCCGCAGTCACGCCCCGATCAGGCCGCAACGCCGCGGTGCTCCGGGCGCTGGCTGCCGTACAGGGCGAGGGGTGTCGGCTGGCGCTGGGCGAGCGGGGCCCTGACGGCGCCTCTGTCACCTACCTGCGAGCAGCCATGGCCTCGGACGCGGAGTTGGTGCGGGCAGGTAGGCCAGCCGGTTTCGGAGCTGGGGCGGGCGAAGGTAGAAGAGCCGGTTTCGGAGCTGGGGCGGGCGAAGGCAGAAGGGCCGGTTTCGGAGCGCGCTGCTAGCGGGCGGCGGGCAGGGGGCAGCGGGACGGGCAGGGTGTTAGGAGCGGCAGGGCCGGCGGGGCACGGCCTAGTGTCAAGGCGGTGTCTCTCCTTACTTGCCAATCCTTGGTTGCTGCTCGATGCCGACATGCATCTCTACCCGCCACCACCTGCTCATCTACCTCCCCGTAAACCTCCCCCTTCACCTCCTCCTAAACCTCCTCCTCCCATCCAGGGTGGCGCGTCAAAGCCACCGAGAAGGATGTGGAGCTGGCCTGCCGTGTGATGGGCGCCCTGGCCGAGCCCACCAGCGCCGGCACGGAGGGGGCGCTGCTGCGGGCGCTGGCTGCCTACATAGAGGCGGCGCTGGGGCGCTTTCCGACCTCCCTGGAGCAGGACGAGGCGCGGCTGGAGGGGCGCGACGGCTGCGAGAGGGTGCAGGGGTGAGGGGCGGAGGTGGAGGGGCTGCAGCCGAGCCCTGCGGGGGGATCTGCAAAGGAGGGGGACTGGGAGGGACGGATCTGGGGGGGACTGGGAGGGACGGATCTGGGGGGGAGGAGGGCGGAGGGACCTGCCTGCTGCCAGCGTGCGCCCCTTGGTGAGCAGATCGGCCATAGCCTTTGTTTACCACGTGGTCGTTAGTAGCATCGCGTGACTCCCGTGATACCAACCGTCTCAACCGCCCCACCGTTGCCGCAGGCCTGAGCGCCTTGCGGTCGTTGCACTCGCCAGCCAGAAGCGAGCTCTGACCGGCAGCCGGTTGGCGGTGGCTGGCTGGCTGGCCAAGCTGGAGACAGGCTGCCCGGTGGCGGAGCTGTACGATGACGAAGATGACGTTTTCGGCGACGCGTGGGGTGACGGAGAGGCGGGCGCAGCGGAAGAGACCGAGTCCGATGGCTGGGGCGGCCACAATAATCTCGGCTCCACCAGGCGCAGTCGCTGATTTGGGTTCATGGTTCCTTAACTTGCCCTTTGATTTGGGTTGCGTGGTGGTTTGAGTGAGGCATGTTGTGTGGTCTAGGTAGCGGCGGCAGCAGTGTGTGCTGTGTGGGCCTTTTGCGGCATAGGGCTGTGGGGTTGCTAGTTGCGACGGCTAGTGTAGGACGGCAGTGGTAAGGCCGTCGCTGCCGTCGTTCCCTATCTCCCAGCTATGGCCGTCGTGAGGGGTTACTGCGGCCGTCACCAGCTGCAAGGTGCTGCTGCCCTCAACTCGAGCACCCTTCCTGCGTTTGCCGCCGTGCCGATATTAGATGGCCCTGCGGCTGGGTTTCGTGGGGCCCTATAGCTGGGTTCCATGGGGCCCTGCGGCTGGGTTCCATGGGGCCCTATGGCTGGGTTCCATGGGGCCCTATGGCTGGGTTCCATGGGGCCACATGTTTGGCTAAACGGCACTGAAAACACAAACTGCCCACGTGGGCAAATCGAACGGATGTGCGGGCAGCGAAGAAAAGGTGTTTCGATATGCAAACGACGCAAACGGCGGCGGAATGTTTTGTAGCGTGCGTGCGTGTGCGTCTTATCCATACCGTGCTCGATGTGGGTCGTGTTGTAACGTGGAGGGGTTGTGGTGTTTTGTTATGTGCTGGCGTTTGGTGGAAGTAGCGGTGTGTGTGGAGGTAGCCGCGGAGCGTGGACGGGGGAGGCTGAATCGAGTAAACACGGCCTGCGGATGAGGAGGTGCAGTGTGTATTGTATTCTTCTTTTGTGCTACAATCTTTTGTGCTACCAGATGTTTTTTGTCGCACACAGTGTGTGTGTTTGGTACCGTATGTTTGGTGCCGTAACGGACATCGATGTCCGTTACCGCCGCTGTTGCACCCCAGGTGCTGCATCTGCGTTGTGGTTACCGTAACAGTAACGATTGACCGTAAGATAGCGCCATCGGGCGCATCGCCGGAGACTGAAATAGACGTGGTGTTGGTATCACTGGAAGTTGCGCCTGAGTGAGCTGTGAATAGGGGGAAGCGTTATGTAGCGTGATGCAGCAGCAGCTCGCGCCCGCACTGTCATCGGGCCCCCAGTGAGCCGCACAACCGTGAACAACTAACCAACCACTTTGATTGCCGGGACATGACTTCCAGGCGCGACTGAACTGTCCGGGCATCAAGAGAGTGGGCAACGGAGGTGGTGGTGGCGGAGGCGTTTGAGGCGGCGGCAAGAGGCGGTGCTGCAGCAGTACGCCGTTATCTCCGCCGTTTTATTTTGCGGTCTTGGTACCGAAATGGCCCCCTGTCCCTTCCTCATTTATGAGCGACTAAGCTAAGCTAAGCCGCTAACTTAACGTATTGTGTGACATAATCGCCATCATTGCCCTTCCGGTGTACAGGGAGACACCGCCATATGGAGTTGCTGAACCCTAATGTCTGCTAAAAAGCGGCCGAACGGCCAGGTTGCCGTTTGTTGTGGGGACGCAGTACTGCGGCGGTTGACGCGATGAGCGGATGTGGGGCATCGCCGGGGGTTGAGCACTGGAGTAAGCGAGGACTCTGGCAAATGTCAATGCGGGATCTTGTGTCTCAACGACGAGGAGGAGAATGATGATGCTGAAGCGCCGGCGCACGTGTCGACCCGAGCGGCAGACACGCTGGGATGGAAAATGCTTACGTCCAAAACGCAGAAGGGAACAGCGGACATACCTCATGTGAATTGCCTATATGCGCGAACTCAGCCTTGCATCTGGCGGCTTTTCTCTTACAAGTACTTACTGGAGTATGCCCAGTCCCAACAAGGGAGAGCCCTCAGGCCCTCCGGCACAGTCATGCTGTTTCTTCAGCTGGTTGCCCGGTCAGACCAAACAGTCACGCACGTCAAGATGAATGTAATAAACGCCGTGGCGTTCGTGCAACATGGAATTTAGGGTTTAATGGGGACATGCGCCACATTAGCAGAACCTAAATCCACCGGCCTCAGCCCCAATTCAAGAGGTTTCGCCGGAAGGACGGTACGTGCAATAATGCACTTCACCGATAAATAAGTATATGAAAACAAGGCACAAAACCGTGCGGACCTGCCGCGCCGCTGTTAAGCAGCATGCATCGCCGACGCACAGAGAATGATGAGGAGATCGACGTGCGTTACCGTTACAACAACAACCTCGGGACGACGTCAACTGAAATACGACACGCTGAAATACGGCACAGTACGTTGATGTGTCCGGATTTCATCCATGCGAAAGCACAACATCTGAAAGAGCACCCACAAACAGCCATCCATCCACATCCAGAGCCTAAGACGTCCTGCACCTACCGGCGTGCCGTTGTCAAGGCCAGAGCCGGCGGACCCGAACCTCCATATCGCCTCACAACTACAGCGCACACAACACAGCGATCAATGTTACACACGCACACTCAAGGAAGGAAAGAAAACAGCTCCAGAGTGATTGCGCTCTTCTCACTCAGCAGTCGTCCTGCTCGCACGCCTCGCGTCGACAATGGGCATGGTATTCATTAGCCATCCTGGCCCTGGGGCAGCCACGTCAGCACTAGGTGGCTGGCAGCAAAGTGCCGACAACCGACGACCGCCACGTGCGCCTTTGGACCCCTCTCTGCACATATGCATGGTAATTGGCACTTCTGCGCTGCTGCAGGGACATGCCCGCTCGACACTTCCTCATCTTCACACATGTCCCCTTCAGCCGGATTCGCACTTGGGCGCTGGGCGACCACCATGTTGACGCAGACGCACACAAAAAAAAACACGCGTGCGCGCGCACACATTTTTGATGCGTGAGGGCCCCGCTTTCTTCGTATGTACGACACTTATCACACTCACGTGCTGCAATGCAGCTGCAACAAGATCCATCCGGCGGCACGCCGAGGTTGTGATGCACACCTTCCTCGTCGTCGTCGAGACTTCGCGCGCAGCACTTCCGTATTGGAGACACCAGGTATATGCCTTCAGGTTCAATGGATGCCAGGTGAACGAAAATTGGCTCCCCAGCTGTCCTTGCTTGCAAATTACGGTATTGTTTCCTGGGCCTGTCACCATGCAGCCTCTTGTCATCGCCCACCGATCGACTGCTGCTCTGGTGTTGACCCATGGGGCGTCACCCCATTTACGATAACAATGCTAATGCGTTTCCCTTCGCTATTGCTACGCCCCAAGACACAAATGATCGCGGATCTGTCGCTATGGGCAGTCCGACGCATGGGAGAGACAAGGCAAGCAAAGCCGACAAGGTCCGCGCCTGTGAATAATCCATCCTCAATGTACGCGTCTATGTAGGTGCTACGAGGGAGTAGAGCGTCTATGTAGGTGCACTTTTCTTGTCGCGCGTACCTCAATTCTGTCCTAAAAGGGAACTGGAGGTCGCGATAACGGTGATAGTCACGGCGCCTAAGCTCAACGGGATACTCCTGCGCGAAGGCAATGTGGCCAACTCCTGCTCCTGTTCCGCGCCGTTGGCGCCATCCGCCGCGACGAGAACAGGCGCGCTGTCGGTGATGCTGATGGTCGCGCTGCCGCTCGGCGCATCGTCTGGTGCGCGCATCGTATCTGCGCAGCAGAAGCCATGACAGGTTGGGTGAGTTCTGTTGAGAGAGATGTGCTCCGATGTCAAGGGGGCCAGCAACGGGACGGCGACAGGTAAGCCCGAGTACGCGAATGCGCCATCGTTTATTCAAGCCCCAAACCCGCAATGCCGGAATATGGGTGTAGTAGTAGATGCAGCTGTAATATTGCGTTTTGCTACTAGGTGAAGGTTTTACATGGCAAGAAGGATTCAACCCGACATGCGCATCCGCTGTCGTTTGGACCCACAAGAGTTCTCTCGGTAGCACTGCAGGCCCCTCGACTTCCATCTGCACATGCGGGGGGAGGGCAGCAGGTTTTCGTTTAGTTTGCCGGACGTGCCAGTACCAAGCGATTCCGTCTACCCTTGTACCTCAGCGCAGGCCCTGTATCGACCTCCCGTGCCCCTCTCTTCCATCCATGAGCCTCCCCGAGGGGGCAACGACAACCGCCACCGTTGCCTGGCAAGCACTCACTCCTTAACCGACTTGCGCACTCCTTCGATGAAGTTGTTGGCCTGCAAAAATGGCGACGTAACGGGTCAGGTAGGGCGGAGGGCGCGCCACGGCAATCGAGGACCCAAGATGTTCAACCCTTCCTTCGTCAAGCCGCTTCTTATCCAACAAGGCTTAGACTGCAACATAAGCCCCAGATGAGTATCTGCAAACAAGCTCCAATGGCAAAAGGTCCACGCAATTTTATATTTTGCACTCAATTCACCTCGATGATCCAATTTTTCATATACTTCATCTGGATCCAAGCCACGACACGCATGGCGACTCCCATACTGAAAAGGATGATCTTGGCGCGCGAGTAATACTGATCGCAGTAGTTGCTATTCCATTTGCGCCACAGGCTAAAGAGGTTCAGCGCCTGTTGCTCCTGACCAATCTCCTGTGTGCCTGTGCGAAGGCAACATGGGGAAAGGAACACGCAGCGGTGGGAAGGCTGATGGATACAATCTCACGAGGCCTCGGACACGCCACCGAAAATTGTACGCATCACCGTACGAAAGGAGACGTACGGCAGTACCTCTGCTTTGCAGGCCCCGTCCGACGCTCACCGTTGCCATATATGGCCACATCCAAGTCGCAAGTCCCGATGCCTGCGTGGATGGCAATCACCTCGTTCCAAACGTAGGCGCCTGTGCTCTTGTACTCCTGCAAGTCACGCCGGAAGTGGTGGACAGTGTGTTGCAGGGCGAGCTCAGGTTGAGCTTCACACAGAGAACACGCATTTGCCAAGGAAGACGTTGCACCCCAGCATTACGGTGCTGCTCAAACCCTTGGCCAACCTGGATGGTTATGGCCTCCATAGCCCAACGGTTGAAGCTGGTTCCTAGGACCACCTCCAGAAGGCTTCCACGCGCGGAGCTGATGGACGGGGACAAGCCGTGCAGGAAAGCGCCCATGATGAGCGTCCCGATGACCGCGACGGTTGTATGATGCTACAGGGTGGTTGGGTGCAACGGGGGCCGACGGGGGAACATACGTCATTGTACTGGGCCAAAGTATGCAGTCCCTTGGAGATGAGGGCCCGCAACTATGCACTCTAGAGAAGCGCACCGAATCAGTGTGCGCGCTTGCCTGTTGCGGCATGACTGAGGTGGAGATCACGTAAGCAAGTCCAGAGCTCCACCAGCAGACGAGGTAGCCGACCATGTAGAAACTCACAAACTCGGCTCGCGGCACGGTGATGAAGTAGTAGATGGAGAAGTAGACAGAGGGCGACAGGAAGATCCAGCCCAGGTCCGTGATGTTAGAAGACAAGAACGTGGCGGACACTGAGACGCCGGACATGCGCTCGTACAACTGCAGCAGGAGAAGATCGCAATTATATGGCGCGTCGACATCATCACAACTACCGTAATCTGGAGTAGACTAGCATTCCTGTAGGTCAGCCGGCGTCCTCATGACGGGAAGCAGAGCCAGCAGGTTTGGCAAACGTCTTGCCGCACGGCAGCATATACACAGCACACGACAACAACATTGGTCAGTGTCAGATGATGTGCCCAGAGATCTACGTTTCAAGGTCTGAGCACAGGGTAACGATTACTGTCAACACGCGCCGCCCTCCAAAGCCTTCCTTTTGTTACCTGCACCATCCTGGACATGGAGAAGGTGCGTAGGTGGGTGACGGCAGACAGCATGGATAACACCAGGTAGGCCATCACAAAGTTGGAGGGCACCTTGGACGGTCCCCAGCTTGAACCCTGCACAAACTCGATGAGGCGTTGCTTAAGAAAGGAATAATGGCTGTGATGACCCAGCATTGCATTCTGGTCAGAAACTACCAGCCCGGTAATCTGGAAGGTTCGCTTTCTGTTTCCTAACCGACCTGGATGCACCCCACAATGTAGGCGGCGACCTGAAGGTACAGCACGTCCAGAAGGATCGAAGCCCATGAGGCCCGAGATGACTTGACCAGGTTGCGGTGGATGAGGCACCACAGCTGCACGTCTCTGGGCGTTTGGCTGCACAATCAGCAGAGTTCCGGCCAGATGCAAGATGGGTTGGTAAGTGGAAAACGTACTAGTAGTAGTGATTGTGTGGGTTACACGACGGGGACAGGTGGCGGATTCCCAGGGCTCTGCTGCTTGGAATTGTGGCGCACAAGCCACGCGCCCAATGTACGTATGAGGCCCGCTCCCAGCATCACCACCTTTCCGTACCTTTCAGAGTCGCTCGTCCAGTTAAGGACCCACTTCGTGAGCCCGCAATCCATGGCTCCTGTGCCCCTGGCGTTTGATGTACCCTGTGCCGGCCCCCGTGGCAAGAGTGTGTGCAGCAACGACCGCAAGAGCTTCAGATAGGGAGCGAACACAGCTAAGTCATTGGCTTGAGGCGCACGTGGTAGATGGTACGACAAGGACGATAACAATTTCGTGGAAGCAAGAATGACAGCGATTCCCAGTCTCACACCCACCTGCTGGAACTTCACTGTATATGTCAATGTGAGCGCGCCAGAGTCCGCGTCCCACAGCCGCATCGTCCCGTCGCTGCTGCCGCTGGCGATGGCGCGGCCATCGGGGCTCCAAGCCACACTGGTGATGTCACTGGTGTGGCCCTGCATACCGCCCATGGGAGATCGGCAAACATGTTGCGGGGCTTCAGATGCGGCTTTGGATGAGGCGTGAATCTTACTGTCTGAGCGCGGCGATGACTTTCTCCAGGCAGCAAGGAATTTAGTGTGTCATATAACCCTTTGTCGTTGCCCATAATACGATTGCCATGTCCTCTCTTAGCGTGGGCAAGCCCCACGTGCGCGCAGGGGCACCCACCTCAAGCACTGCCACACATGTGCCGCTGGCCGCGTCCCACAACCGCACGGTGCGGTCCCCGCTGCCACTGGCGATCAGCGTGGCCGTGGAACTCCACGCTACCGACGTGATGTAGGTCGGGTGGCCCTGCGGAGTTTGTGTTGCAGGGCACCGCACGCGATGGTTTTGAGTTTGTTATGACGCCAGCCAGTTGTGCACTTTGGGTTTGTCCCTCTGGTGCCCTCAAGTCAATGTTGCCATGTCTGGTGCCATGTCTGGTGCCCTCACGCCAATATTGCCATGTCTGGTGCCCTCAAGTTAAAGTTGCCATAGCCAGTGAGCCACCCACCTCCAAGGTGGCGAGGCATTCACCACTTGTCACGTCCCACAGCCGCAGCGTCGTGTCATTGCTGCCGCTGACCAGGTTCCTCGAGTTGATGTTCCAAGCCACGCTTCTGACCCAATCTGTGTGGCCCTGCGGACCATCAAGCCTCGTGACTAGACTGCCCAAGGTGCATCGGACATGGCAGCATAGGAGTGGCGGCTTCTGGCACAGGCATATTTGATATGCTCCATGTCATTAGGGTTGAGACTTGGCTCCCCTCGGCCTGACTGAACCAACCTTGAGAGTGGCTATGCACTTGCAGCTTGCAAAGTCCCAGAGCCACACGGCCCCGTCATTGCTTCCGCTGGCAAGCAGCCTGCCATCAGGGCTCCACGCCACCACGCCGACCGCGTGCCGATGTTCCTGTTATGCGAAGTCATCGAAACAATTCAGTGATGTCTGGTTAAGTCACCGACATAGCCCCGGCGCCAATGACCACAGGTGGTCATGCTTGGTTGTGGAACTTGCGGACAACTTCTGGGCATGAAGCAAGGAGGTGCCGAGGGCGCATTGCGGCAAAAAAACACGACAGGCCCCGGGGGCCACGCGAGTTGCAAGCATCAGCTGCAGAAGCTGAGCTGTCACCCGCACCAGCATTGCAGTGTTATGGGAGCTCGTTGGGTCCCAAAGTCGCACGGTCTTGTCCCAGCTACCGGCACTGGCCAGGGTCCTGCCGTCGGGGCTCCAAGCCACGCTCGTAATAACGCGGGTATGCCCCTACGGGGGGACAAGCAAGCAAGACGGATACCGAGAAATGGGCACATGAATTGGATGTGGGGTGCATGACGAGCGATCGTCGGCCATGCCAGGTGGGTTGCGTCGGAAAGAGGAGCCGCGTCCAAAAGCTGGCAATAACGAATGAGCTGAAGTCATAGCTATGACATGGCCTCGCCTGGCTGCCATCAAGAGAGAAGGGTCGTCCAGGTTAAAATGATAAGCGATCGTGACCATAAAAACTGTGTACTGCGAAAGAGGAATACGACCCAAATAATAAGTAATATTTAAGTGTTTAGTCTGCCATAGCGTTGAGCTTGACGCAACTAAAGCACCCACCTCGAGCGTCGATGTGCACGAGCCGTGGGTGGCGGTTGAGGAGCCGTAGTCCCATAGCCGCACTGCCAGATCATCACTTCCAGTAGCGAGATGGGCACCTTGAAACCCATAAGGCCTCCAGGCAACGCTCCTGATGCAGTTCGAGTGGCCCTGCGGGATCGAGCGCGGTGGCAGAAGCCGGCGTGGACTGACGTGGGCACCGATGGATGTTGTCTTGCAATCAGCCTCAACAAAGTGGTCGTGTTATGATAGATATTAAGTGAGAGAGTTTAGTGCGGGCTAGAGGCGCTCACTTTCCGCGCATGATCATTTTGACGTACTTGTTTTTGCTGTGTATGCTGCAACGCAAACGGCGGAGCGCGCCCGGTCGAAAACGAGCGCGTTGCCAATGGAGCGGTAGTGGGAGAATGTTCAGCGGACACGAGCCATGAAAACAGTCCGTAAGCGGGACCTTGTTCGTCCATGCGCGCTGCAAGCTACGTCGCACACCTATTCCTCGTAAGGCCAAACATAACACAGAGCGAACATCGATATGTCGAAACAGCGACTGGCAACAAGAGAACCATGAATAGCATTGAGCAAGGAAGAGGTCAGTACTTGACGGATGCTGGACAGCCGCTTCGACGCGTCATACTAAACCGCAGCAGGGCATTAGCGTGCATCTGGTACGCTAAACAGGCTGCATCAGTGCTCGTCCGAAGACACGTTATTGATACGAAGAATACAATTTCCAACTGCAAGCAGTGCCGCAAATGGCGATTGCCAGCAACGAATAACACACAACAAGCACAAACAAGTGGCATGACCAGAGGAAAGTTATCATGTTCTGCCGTCACAGGCTTGCAGCGTGGCATACATGAAACCAACTACACACCGATCAAAGCGCAGCAAACAGCTCTCACTGGCCACATCAGCTGGGTCGAATACACATTGATAGCATTCACCGGCCAGTAGGCACGAAGTGCCTAAAAGTTAAGATGCCAAGCGCACGAGAAAGATCCCCGTGCCAAGCATGGGCGACGCCGCAGGCACCTGCGACGTCGTTTATTACGGGTGACAGATTAACCCATCCATGTATCTTACGCTTTAAGAATCATGAATTCAAGTACCTGATTGTGGATTTGATGTGCACTTAATTGAGTGGAAGCGACAGTGGCCAGGACGCCTCGTGCTCTGGTACTTACAAGCTCCTAACTTGGCATAACAAGCGTCATTAAACCCCAGCTGCTAACCCTAAATTTGAAGCATGCAGAAGCCATTTCGACATGCAACCTTGCTATTGTTGCGCACACTCAATGCACCAATGCAAATTTTAAGAAACGCTCTAAGTCGTCGCATAATAATTGTTCGTGTAATGCTAAGCTCTGCCTTGGATGGCAGGTTTGCATTCGACTGCACACCATTTCCCCCAAGTACGACCGAATTCGATTAGTGAATTAGTAAAACAAACCGCCAGATCCACCGAAAGGATGCGCTGTAGCACATCAAAACATGGAACATAAGAATGTGAAGTGGTCGGGATGTGCTTGCATGGGAAGGTGAGCAGGAAGAGCCGTTTAATTGGCCATAACTTGACTCAAGGCCGAGCATGTTATTCGGGCTTCAGTAGGCCGGGCACAGGCCCGGAAGGAAGATCGATAAATGGTCTTGTTCAAGCCTCAAGCACAAGACGGCTCGACTTAGCGTGAAGTTCGCGACGCGCTTAGAGGTTTAGCGAAAGAGTTTGATGACCGAGATACTTCACATACGGGGTGTTTTCAGTCATGCAACCGACTTTACCGGTGTTGTGCACCTTATAGCCACCCACCAACGGTATCTGTCGCGCGCGCCATCGGCGCACGGCACTTTGGGGCAAGAGAGCCTTTTACATCAACGTGTCTTAAAGATGTATTTCGGAGCGCTAGTAGCGTTGAGGTTCTCAGCTAAGCGAGACGTCCGGCCCCTCCCACACACCTTGAGCACAGCGACGCACTCTCCGCGCTCCACGTTGCACAGTTGCAGAGAGCCGTCGCCGGTGCCAATAGCTATGGTGCGGCCCTCCGGGTCCCACGCGACACTGTAGACGCTCTCGGCGGTCTGTGCGGTCTGAAGTGTCTCGGAGCTGTCGTGGATTTCGGCGCCGACCTGCGGATGCCAAGCCGTACGCGGCAGAGGGGTGTCAGTAAGGAACCTGGTAGTAAGCGGTGGTGGGTTGTGTCGGATTTAGGTGAGAAATGACTTTCGACATTAACTGCCAAACGTCCAACATCGCAAAACCACCTGCGCTACATGATGGCGTCGTACAAGCCACCTAAAAGAAACCCAGCAATCCTTGAATCCTTTTCCTGAGCCTGGCATGGATGCTCACCGGCTTGAGGATGATTTCAATTTTGCCCCTATCAACGACGGGCAGGGCGATGGAGGACAAAGGAACAAGTAAGACCAGAAGATGAATACCAAATGCTGAGAAGGAGGTGGCGGCACTCACAAGTAGCACATCAGACGGCGCCGGAAAAGTCGCAGGCTGATTGCAACCGCACCAACGGTATTCCAACAGAATCACAACGGATTTGGCGTCTTACCTTGTCGACATGCTTGATTCGTCACACGCGACCTGCGTACCAGTGATAGGAGTAACTGTTACAGCGGGCCCCCAGGCCATAAGGTAGAGCCCTCGGGCGCATCGCACCAGTGGTGGTGAGGCAGACGTGGGATGCGACGAGTTAGGGGTGGTGGCTCAAGGTCAGGCAGGCGGGGGACAACGGGAAACACGACCGTGTGCTCACTAGAAATGCCTGGGATTGCTGCTCCCTTACCGCTTGCGGTCCGCGCTTGTACACGATATCCAGGATGGTCTCGGCGCAGTCCTTCAGCACCACCCTGGTATTGGGGGAAATATTCTTTAAGCAGCAGATCAGCCGTCAGAAGATCGGCAACTATCCGACAGTCAGCAGAAGCACAGAAACCCTGATCCCAGCTATGTGCTGGTGTCCATTCTGCGGCAGACCTTTACGTTGCCTTGCTCATTTTATTTCATGAGCTCACAAGGCTGCCAAGGCCGTTTGTTTGGAGCGTCAGCCACATCCCACCTGTAGCCCAAAGTTCTGAAGTGAGCCACGCAGTCTCTGGGGCGCCCATGGAAGGTCATTGCGCCGTGTCGTCCCAGAAGCAGCAAATTGTCGAATTTACGAAAGCACCTGTAGCTGGGCTGGTGGATGACTGCAATTATGTTTATCTGGAAGGTCTTGGCCATCTCAGACAGCAGCATGCACAGCTCGAACGAAGTGGTGGCGTCCAGCCCCGAGGTCGGCTCGTCCTGTCAGGTAAACAGAGCGGACCGTCCAGGTACTTACGTATTTGCGACAGCCGCTGTAGGTATTTGCGACAGCCGCTGTAGGTATTTGTGACAGCCGCTGTAGGTATTTGCGACAGCCGCTGTAGGTATTTGCGACAGCCGCTGTAGGTATTTGCGACAGCCGCTGTAGCCACTTGGCGGTTAGCCTCTGCCATGCATTACCTTCTGCGACTCAGGCATTCGTTGCACCAGGCGACCCGGGGCCAGCATACGAACATTCCCAACGCAATTTCAGTACATATGACCTCAGTCCAGCGCAAACCAGTGGATAGTCGCTTAAGCTCGTTCGTTCGTGACAGTCTCACCATGAACATGACGGGCCGCTTCCCGACGATCTCGACGCCGATGCTCACTCGCTTTCGCTGACCGCCCGACAAGCCTGCTCGGCCGAATCAACCCATGCAAGGCAGCGACAACCACAGCCGGGGGCGGGGGGTTAATAAGATAACAGCCACGGTGTGGGCGTCAGGCCAGAAACAATGCTTGCTCGACATGTGAACCCGAACCCAAAGCCCAAACCTACACTTCCGTTCCACGCTGCCCGTGCGGCTGTGCCGTAGGTGCTCCATGTCCAACATGTCCAGGGTTTCGTCAATGATTGCATCGACGTCGTTCTTGGTTACGGACCGCGGCAGCTTGAGCCGTGCGCTGTAAGTTAGGTTTTCTCTGCGCGTGGTGAAGGGAGGCAGCCGGGAGTGGCGGTGCGCGGACCAATGCGTGTCGACGGTCGACGCAGTGCAGCGAGTGCGCGTTGATTGAAACACTGACACTGATGGGGCAGACGACTGCAAGACCATGCGGTGCCAACGCCTTGTGCGGACGGCCTCTTCAGCCGCACGCTGTCAGCCGCTGCCGGATGCCCACACACGTCCACCTCACAACTGCCACAGCTCCTACCTGACAGTGAGGTCGGCATGCAGGATGTCTTCCTGGGGCACGAAACCAAGTAAGCTCCTGCGAAGGCACTCATGTCAGGGTGTTAGCAGCCCCTTTCGTTTACATATTCTACCCGCAACCTCACGGGGTTTGCGCCACTGTTGGTGGGATGCGTGCTGTGGAGCCGGTACTTGCGCCCACCTGTAAATCGTCCGCGAGAGGCAGATCCGCTTGCGATGGCGACTCGGATCCTCCCGCGCACGCTCCTGGTTTTCGACCTTGAAGGCGTCCAAGTCGTGTGCGGGCATGCGTCCCGACAGCAGCTCGATCAGAGTGCTCTTTCCGCATCCGGAGGGGCCCTGCGCGCACCGGCGTTACCATCATAAAACGTAATGCTCTTGCGGACATAAGGCCTCGAGTTGCTCTTGCGAATGTAGGTAAATGCCCGTGGGGTATCCACACCAGCACCGCCCCGCCTCGTCTCACCATGACGACGTTCAGCTTGCCTGCTGCGAACTGGCCTGCCACATCCTGGAGCCTGCCGTCCCTCCGCACGTTGTTGAACTTGATGTTGATCTTATGCTGCATCTTAAAACTGTAGTACCTCCCTTGCAGGATCTTCCCAGAGCCGGCTGCCGCGTTAGGCTCGTACAGCATTTCGTCATCCCACTCGTCGCCGGGGTTGCGCTCCACGATCATGCTTAGGGCCGGATTGCTCGGCCCCGGGTAGCTGGGTCCAGGTTTGCTGGGTCCAGAGTTGCTGGGTCCAGAGTTGCTGGGTCCAGAGTTGCTGGGTCCAGAGTTGCTGGGTCCAGAGTTGCTGGGTCCGGGGTTGCTAGGCCCTGGGTTGCTTGGGCCCGGACTGCTTGGCCCCGCAAAGGGATACGGTGCATAGCTAGCCCACGAGAAACTCTCCTCAGCGCAAACTGGCTCTGGGCTCGGCCCACAAACCTTATCTGTCCTCTGAAACATCCCATTCGCACCCTCCTCGTCGAGATCGTTCTCCTCTTCTGCGTGATGGCAGCAAACACGCACATGGTGAGTGCCGGGCAGCGCAGTTTGCCTTACGTTTCAGTCCTCTTCGCAACCAACTCACCATTTTCCTCAAGGTTCCATCCGCGAATAAGGCGCGACATGACGCATTTGCTGAGCAACATGCTGCCGTACAGTAGCATCACCGACACATCCACGACTGCGAAGATGATGCCGGCAAGAAGTCGCCCATCGGGTGCCGCAGTGCCCTCAGGGCACCTCATGAGCCTGCACACACGGGCATTCGGCATCAAGCGAGGTTAAGGCATCCGACTGTTCGCTCTATCGAACCATGATCATGGACACGGCGAGGAGGGTCCCACAATTGGGATAATGTTGTCATGCCCAGCAACAGACTTCGGCTGTCGCAGACACTTGGTGCAACTCTGTAGCTGTTGTCGCCCGCTGGCAAGTCGACCCGATATAGCAACCCCCTGGCGAGTGCAGATGCTTCTCTGGCCCTATCTGGAACCAGGGAGCCGCGCGTTTACTTACGGAAAACATTGTACTGGTGTTATCGACCCTGGCCTGCAGTAATGCCCTGTGGGGCAGATGACCTGGACCGAGGTGTTGGGGCAAAAGTAGCCTCCCCTGAAGACAGGCCGGAGACGGGCAAGGAAGGAAATCCTTCAGGTACCAAGACGCAGAGGCAGGCCGCGTGCTGCAGCTGGCGTTTGTAGGCCGTGCGGTACGGCGGCATGGTGTAATAGGCAGGCTGTCTATAGCGCTGTTTGAGACGATCCGTGTTTGCAGTAAAAGCATGTAACCTGCCAGCGGAGGACGAATAAAGGACCGTGTCTGACGGTCAAGCGGTGGCTCCCAGTGGTGAAAGGCAATACATGTGTTACCGAGGAGACGGCATACCCGCAGGCTGCATTAGGCTTTGCTGAGCCCGCAGGGCAAAAGTTGCCCATGATCGGTTCGTGTTCCTTCAGAAGACTCCAGAGGACGCCGGGGAAGACGTCCTTCTGCACAAGCATGGGAGGTTATTAGTCAGTGCACATGTTCCTGCCCCAAGCGGGCGGCAGGAAGGCGGCAGATGCTCGCACGTCTGTGACTTAGCTGGAAACATGTGCGACGGCGCAGCCAGTACGCAGTGTAGGGTGCAGGCGGAAGCCGCCTTTGCAGAATACGGATTCATTGTTATGATATCCAGGACCAGCTTTCGCTTGCGGGCGGGCCTATCCCAGCGTCCTTGCATCATAACCCAACATCCACGTAAGAGGTACCCCGGGCTTCAACCTCGAAGGGCTTCAACGACCGCACTATCTCTTCTCGTGTTGCGTCTCAGCTGAAGAGACTGGCGAGCAGACGCCAAAAATACACATTGGGAAGCCCCGGATGCCCGTCACCTACCCGCCCCTGAGAAGCACTGCCGTCAGAGTACATCAAGCTGTAAAGCAGGATGGGTCGAGGAAGCCCATGTGCACGATATAGGAGAGGAAGGGGGCCAGATGGAGCGGAGTCAGTTATGATATCTGGAGATATCTTTGTTGTGTGTGTGTAACACCTGCACCTGCCTCCCTTCGGGCGGATCCTCACTACCAGCATTTACTTTAATTCTTGTTTCGTGACGGAGTACACCCCCATCGCACAGTGATGTGACAGTCAATGTTCGCACCCGTGACTCACGCCGTATAGTTGCACGTGATGGGAAATCCCAACCGGTTGGGGCAATAGTGACCGGCGGGGCAGTGGACAAGCAGCCCTGGCATGGGGCAGAAGTAGCCCTCGGGGCAGTCCTGCTCGACGTCTGATGCATTGGACTGCGAGGAAGGGACCGGGAGGGGGGGCACGGCATACTTGGATGCGTTCTGACGGACCAAAACTGTAGCCGTTATATGCAACGCGAACCACCTAATGACAAGGTCACAATGAGCGATTAACTGTCCCGGCACGAACGAGTGCCCATCGACACGCACCCTAACCCTGCCTGCTGGTTTCAAAGTTATGTATGGCTGCTTCAGAGCTAGGTATTCCTGACATCTGGCGCAATGTGCGGCTGGTTTACTGTCTCTTTCGTTTCCTTCAGTGTCCGGCGATTTGCTCGGTGGTTGCACCTTTTGGACAAGAGCCCACTGCAACAAGTGCTACTACGTGTCACGCACCTTAAGGAGGGTTCCCTCTGGGCAGCTTTGCCCGCCTGTGCAGGCGATGCACACGCCACCAAGCGGGGCCCAGGCCGGCTCGGATATAAATCCAGCCGATAAGGCCACGTAGTCCAGCTGGGAGCAGCGGTATCCGGATGGACAGCGGAAGGTGGCAGCGTTGGGGGTGTAGTTGCAAGGACAGCTGGGCCCAGACAGGCGCGGCAGGGCGGACGCCGGGAGGCTGGTGTTGAGCTTGGGACAGACCAGCGTGTGGCGGTAGCGAATGAAGATCTCAACCACGGTCTGCAAAGAACCAGTGACGTCAGGGGTGGTCAGGGGTGGTCAGGGGTGGTCAGAGGTCGCCAGGCGAAGCGTTTGCAGCGAGGACGGCGAAAGCCCGCCGGGCGGAAGACAGGATAGGTCAGGGCCTGGCATGATGTCTGTCTGTGCACCACGCATGCACCGACAAGGACAGTCCATAGGGGCATGTCCGGGTATCGATGGCCTATCGAAGCACATGAATACACGGGCCTGGGTCGTCAACTAGCGAGCAAGGCAGGGCAAGGTGGTTGCAGGACGCACTCTGACCCAGCACAGAAGGGCAGTAACGAGAAGCAGGTGATCACGAGCACGCGGAGGTTACCACGAACGCTTTCAGGTAGCCAACGAAACCAGTTTGGCGGGAGCGCACAATAGGGGGCTGCCGTTCGACCCACCTTGAGAGGTATCTCTGTATCTGGCGCGGGGTCGGGGTCATCGAAGATCGTTTTCATAGCTTCGTCGGCGAAGAAGTCCTTGTACGAGTTAGTTAGGTTCGCGAGCTTATCCAAGTAAGTCTCGTTCAGAAGGAATTGACGGAGCTCGCCTGCCGTGACCTGAGCCGAAGAGGAGCGTTCGGCTGTCGGTTATTGCCGGGAGGCTTGGGCGCCGGGTAGGCTGGCAGCTTTAAAGAGCCCGGCAGTGCGGGGCCGCCAGCAATCGATTTGCAAGGGCATGCCAGAAGCGTTTCGGAAACTGTTTGGTGCAAGGGAGGAAAGCAAGAGGCAAGGTGCGCTATGTACGCCAAGTGCATCATTTCTGGAACCCGCGGCTGACAAGCTACCAGTGGAAGGCGCCGGATAGCGGCATAGCACCCGATAGCTGTGCTATGCTCTTCTTTGGACGGCGATATGTAGCGGTTGATAGCGATCTCGTGGGCTTCTCCGGGACGCAGCACAGCACTGATACCGCTGCGCCTGCTGGGCTAAGCGTCGATCCTGAGCTCGGTGCCGTAAGCGTCGACACCAGCTAGGCCGGCCATCTCGGTCCCCCAAGTGTGGTTGCTTACCAGTGCCGGGTTTGATTCTGGGTCGCGCCATTGTGCAAGATCAGTGGACAGGAAGACCGCCTCATCCACTAGTGTGGGGTCCTGGTTGGGCACACTCGTTATTGGGACGTCCAGGAGGGCGTCAATGGCACCCCCGGGGCACTTTGGCGTACATGAGTCGTTTGTTGTACACTTCGTACAAAGCTGCGGTGCACAGGGAAGGGGCGTCGTGGCCAGTAAGGCCTCTTAGAGCAGTCGGCAGCGGAAGGAAGGTTCCAGACGTTCGCTTTCCGTCGACGAAGCTTAGGACCACACCGTAGATCCCGCCTTCGCAGAACGACGTCTCGAAGGCAGGCGAGGCCATGCAAGCATATGGCTACGATGACCGCTGCAGGTCGGTCGTCGCCAGCTAGCGATGGATTCCAATGCCAATCCTCCATCCTAACGGACCGAAATATACGCGTGGCGGCTGCATCCCAGCAGCACGTGCGTCAAACCTCGCCTAGCCCAGTCACACAAGCTCCAGCGCACGACGTCCCACCAGTGACGCCGGCGGCACCACCCACCACGCAAATAGGCACGTTGAAAGGTCGTCGAGGTTTGCAAAAGAGTCCAGACGCGCAATCGCTGTCGCGATTGCAACGCCGCCCAGCGTTGCAGCCACACCTGCTGGTGATGTTTGGGAAGGGCAGCACATCTGCGGGTGATGTTTGGGAAGGGCAGTACATCTGCGGGTGATTGGGACTGTTTGGCGATGGTTAGGGTCCTGGCTTGCTTAGGGTCCTGGCTTGCCAGTCTGGGGTGTCCGTCAACGCAAACATACGAACCTCGAGGTGCAGCCACCGCTCAGGATGTCTCCTCTGGCATTCGTGGATGCCGTGAAGTTGAATCGATGTGGAAACAAGCAGCACTTCCAGCACTGGTCGCAAGTCCCTGGGACGCCCCGGCTGAAGGGTACGCTGCTGCAGAAACTGCAACGACGTCAGATTCGGAAGTAAAAACATGTTTGGTGAGTTCGTCACAGACAGGCGACGGCTCAGCCTATAAAAATCAATGGCGACGCAACGCCTTGCAACGTTTGCAGGCGGCCAAGCGTGTCAGGGGCTCTTTCACCTGTCGGATCCGCAGTCGCTGTGGATCCTGCAGGACGGCTGGGCTGCAGCAGATCCAAGCCAAGTCAGCAGAAGGGCCTGCAGGCAGCCAAGCGTCACGGTTTAAAAGCCGGTGCCGGGCACACGCCGGGTGGAACATGGGCGTACGGCAATTGCTATGCACGATTTGATGTCTTCCAAAGCGCAATGGCGACAGAAAGAGTCGTTGTAGTTTATGGGCAGTGAGGCTGCACAGGGCGAGCTGTCGCGACTTGAAACGACCAACGAAGCGAACATAACCCTCTCGCAATCCCAAGCGCTGTAGATTTGTGTTGTCAATTATCCCGCTAGGCATGACAAAACAGTTGGTAACCGAATAACGTCATTAGGAGGAGCTTGGGTAATTTCGTTGCATCGGGGGTATTTTATGAAGGCTGGGTATGCCTACGTATCGATAGCCCGTTATCGCCATCCCTACGTCTGATATGCTCATCGCATATGTACCGTCCTCACGTCGCAATGAGCCACATTGCCCGTCAACGCTCAATGAAGCTCACCAGTGTTAAGTAAGCCATGCCACGGGAGGCTGCTGCTTCCGCATGAGAAGAAGACAGATGCATTACGCTTTTCCGATATAAAGGTAATGTCGAGTACGCCGTAACAAAGGGATGCACAGTCATCGTGGGCGCCTCGGACAGCGTTAGAAGCTTCGAAACCATGCAGTACTCGCCGGCTGTGAGGGAGTAAGGCGCACTCAATGGTTAACGTGATAATATCTGTGGAAATGACCCCCCTAAGCGCATCTTACTTTCATCCCTAGTTGCAATCGGCGCACGATTATTAGTGTTTCACTTAGATACCAGCAAGTTCCTGTGCTACGTCTGAACCGAGACCTGTGTCCTATATTGCCATCGCGTAAACAATGAATGATAGATGACTACGTGTAGGCGACAGTCGAATTTGCGGTTCAGAGAGCAAAAGGCCCTTTCTTTTGGCGAGTACGATATGGATTTGGCGGGAGCGCCTGGACTTAGCATGCACACGTGCAATTTCTCATAACACTCAGGTCACACGTCATACTTTCCATTTCATTTCATACGTGATTCCTTGCTTGCATCCCAAGACCACCTGCCGGCGCCTGTCAGCTTGGATCTCGAGCGTATCCGGAGGGGCCCAACATGCCAATCGACGCCGTTTCATAATTATCAGCTATCTTCCTACCTGCACGTGTCACAGGTCCAGCGAAGGCGATGTACTCACCGTATCCGACGAATTATTAAAGACCTAGCGAGCACCGAACACCAGCTATGCCCTGTGCAGAGCTAATTAAATTGTGTTGTTGATCAATGGTATTCAATATGCAGATGTGGTCCAGCATTGAAGGGTGCGAGACTCGGAAGGGGTAGGGTAAGGTAGGCTTGGGTAGGCTGGAGACGGCCGAGCGCCGAGAGGCGGGAAGCAGGTAGTCCGGAAGGAAACCTTCAAACATAGTTTTCGCTTGGGAATTATAACCACTGGGTATCGTTTGAACAAAGAGCAATCCCTGGAACATCGCGCACCCCTGCTTGACTTAAATCGCTTGGACTGCAATGTGTCGGATCACAACCAGTCTGGCGACCAGGGGAGAACTTCTGACAAGATCGGGCCATGTGACAATACCATTGAGATATTTTCGAGAAAGAGATGCACAACAGATGTTACATGCCCTACAACGAACCTGTATAACCCCATACAACTACAAAGGCATAGAGCGGAAGCAGAGGGACAGGTAAATATTTTTACCTATAGCATGATAGTCACCCCCTGATATAGCTATAGTCACCAGAGTTCGTAGGCCTTTCCCTTCTCTGTTCGGCTTTGCTCTTCCCTGCGCTGCAGGTGCCCTTCAGAAAGGTTGCTGCGAGCAGCGCTGAATCGCATCTGCAAGTCGTTAGACGTCGCTAGACCTTGCCATACCTTGCTCGTGCGGGCAGGATGCATCGAAAGGGGAGGTCCAAATGGGCCCAGATTGACGCTACAGGCCGCACACTGCCGTAAAGGAGATGCATTGTGGCCTGCGCTTTTTTGCCACCCCACGGAATTTTGACTAAATTGACCCCTCAATAGTCGCACATCAGCAATCGTTTCTGCTCTCCCTCATATGTGTGGCCAGCTGCGTTTCCACAGGGTTGATGCCGTCAGGCTCTGAGATTGGATAATGCTTACTGCCCATAACATGCGCCTGTCTCTCAACCCGCCGGGCTGCGACTCCCTGCCCTCCAGGCCAGGGCTTGGCGACCCGTGCGGGCTGCCATGCAGCCCTCGCGTGCTTAATTACGCAGAACCTTGTGTGCCATATTATCATACATGCACGGATTTTTAATCGTACAGTGCAACGATAGCGTTCGCAGCGCGGGCGCGGCGGGGCATGCTATGGTCGATGCGGTCGATAAAGGAGGGCAAGGACAATGGCGGGGCGCCCAGAACCATTATGCAACCACACAGAGACTTTGGAGGCGTGGATTTTCGTGCAGGGCAACTACTACTAGGTGTTCGGTGGGCTCCGGACCCTAAGTAGGGTGATGGTCGACCATTGAACTCAGGCGTTCTGTTGTGGACTGGGTACAAGTTGGTTTGGGTATGCAGAATCGATGGGCCGAACAAAGCGAAGCCTCAGGAACCGGCGTTGGATTGCTTGCTGTTGTACTTGTTACAATGGGCTCTAGACCTTAAAAGGTAGAGCATCGGGCGCATCGCCTGACACTGAAAGAGACAAGGAAAACCGATGGCTACGAAAGGCAAGCCACCCAGAGCCCAGAGGAAACAGCAAGCACCAATACACAGGGGGAGGTTGCGCTGATGGCTCCCCTGCACATGGCCACATGGATTACTATCTTGTCGTACGTGAACTTTGAGCAGTCACCCATGGAGCGCCTGGCCTTGGAAGCCTATCAATTGCAGCATGGCCATTGATGCGGTGGTGCGTCTGGGCGCTGGCACCCTTGCTGTGCGTTAGCAATTCCTTAACTTTGGCGGTTTATTCTGCAGGCTGTAGCATAGGACGGTTTAGTGATTAGCAACTGCCCGGCAGCTACTTCCCTGGAAGGTCACAATTGGAAGCCCACGCGAGGGCGCTCATTGAGTCATTGTCCGGCTACAGGTCAAACTTTTGAGTAACGCCAGCCTTTACAATTTAAAAATTCCACCATTTGCGGAGCATCAACAAGTTTAGTCTGGGGCCCATTGTAACAGTTCATACTAAGTGGTACCTGCGGATAGTTGCCGATGGTATGCAGCGGCACCGCGACGGGATTTCGATGCAGGCAGGGGCTGCGACAATGGCCTTTGGTGCTTGTCGCAGGCTTTCGCACAGCTTCCACCCGGGGCCCGGCTCTTAACGCGAGCAATCACACTTCGCAATTGGGTTGACCGTACTAGGCGCCGACCCCCGTGCTGAGGATTCCAGTCTGAAACTTGGAAGGCACCAATACGCGACATCCCCCGCATTCCTCCAGCGCGGTTCCCAAACGCGCAGCAATGGCAGATAGTGGGACTGTTGTGCGAGGCTTGATAGCGCTGGCTTGATTGCCATGAGTTCTCCACTGTCAGTGCCCCGGACAACCAGAGCCCCGCAACGGAGGCAACCTATCGTAGATGCGTCCTCCTCACACTTCAATTGATGATATTGCACCAGCCTTACCCTTGGCATCGAAGAGGGTATCAAAGTGTCGTTCTAATCCCAATCCTCGAAAATAGTTGGTCCGGCAGTGTCGTTCTAATCCCAATCCTCGAAAATAGTTGGTCCGGCAATCCCTCGTGAAATCTAATCCCCGACGGGTTTAATCCCTAAACCCCCAATTCCAAAGCGAGTTCTAATCCCCAGCGCAGCAATCCCCCACCGGGTTGAATCCCCTCGAGGTGGCGTTTCAATCCCCAATCCCCACGGGTCCGCAGCAGTCCCCAGCCCGTGTGAGTGTACAGTATTCCCCCAGCGGCTGAGGACTGCTGAGGAGCTGTGAGAAACGGCGGGTGTCATTTGCCTTTGGTGTCGCACCCTAGGATTCCGCTTCCCAGGGGCCTTGCCTTGCTTATAGAGCGCAGTCCTTCCTCGATGGAGTTTACAGTTGGTGGTTGTGGCGGCGAATAATGGTGGCAATGTAACACCTCCCCGACGGCCCTCCAACCCCGGCCAAGAGCCCCATCCGACCCGAGGGCTCCGGTTCGCTGTTACTGTGCAGCCTCTGGCTATCTATCGCGCCTTTCACTAATAATTGATGCTTGCTTATCATTTCCTTCGCGCTGTGTTAGCTCGCACAAGATTTACTTGCATACTTGCGTAAGGTACGGGTGGTCCCAGGTGTACAGTGACAGCTCCTCCATTATTACATAATCTAATTAACGTATAGGTATTAATGTCTTATCAATTGTTTTGCGAAGTTCCAGGCTTTGCGTCTTCCCGCAGGCTATTCCCTTTGAACTCGTCATGAAATGCGGCGCGGTTTTCATTAGCCGTCTTAGCTCGTTGCAAGCTCCATTTGGCTCAATTTAAAAATGCAAGGAACAAAGCATTGAGAACGATACGTGATTGATTGATTGATTGATTGATTGATTGATTGATTGATTGATTGATTACAAGCTCTTGGAGCTCGTAAGGCCCAGACGAGCCAGGAGGCTCATGGACCGCTAATCAAAGTAATTCATAAAGAAGAATTGAAAACGTTTACGTAGCCATGCTCAAATAACGTAGCAATTATGTCCTGATACCCGTAATTGCTGTACGATGATTCCTAATACGGTGCAACACGCTCGCTAGACCCCGTTGGTCCTCGACACTCATGACCTGCAGCATCGTGGCATTGGGCGTTATGCCCATTCCCCATAGTTCATCGCGGAGACCACTGTAAGCAGGGCATTCCAGCAGTACGTGCCTTTCATCCTCTACTGCTTGCCGGTCGCCACATGCCAGGCACCAGCGGTCTTCACGAGCTCGCCCATGTGGGCGGCTGACCTCTAGACCCCAAATACATAACCGTACGCGCAGTAAACCGGCGTACACCTTAGCGGGAATGTACCCCTGCATATGCGTAGGTGTGCCCATCCAGTGTGTGTACCGACACATCTTCACACCTGGTTTGCTTGGAAAGATACGTTCTCTCACACATCGTCCAAGTACGTCACTCGCCTAGCGTGCCTGTGCCGTATGTTGTCTTCAGAGTTATGCTATTTTCAGTGTTGTGCTACTGATAAGGGTGTGCTATTGTCGTCGGTGTCGTCGTGTGAGTTGGACTCCAGGGATTGGTCAACTTTGCAATTGCAAGACAGTGTCCCCCTCATTGTAGGACACTCCGCATTGTATGTACTCCTATCGAGTAGGACAAGTTACCGGGAGACTTAGCTGCTTTTCCAGGAGCATCGAGGGATGTGGCTTAAATGGGTCCTGGCCGTTGGCCTTGCACTGACTGGCTTTCCGGCACAGACGCAATGCCAGTTGGCAGCAACCTTACTTCGCGTAGTGGTGCGCTTAGGCCTGAGTGAACTGCGACAAACGATTATTTCGGGCAGTGCGACGTCCTCCAGCGGCGGCAGTGCGACGTCCTCCAGCGGCGCAGAAGTGTACGCAATTTCGAAGGACCTGAACTTCTACGGATGGCACAGCGAGCAGCCGTGCCTGTCCAACGGCTCGTGCAACTGTGTAGGCGGCACCCATGTCTGCTCGTCGGGCGGGACCTGCATCCCCGCAATCGCCCAGGACTGCGGTCGCAGCAACTTCTGCTACGGGGTGAGCGCAACCCGCACAGGAGAAGGTGCTGACCAAAAGTTGGTCCCCGACGGCACCTAACGATGGCATTCCTTCTGTCCTCTACCCATCCATATACAGGACTACTTCTGCGCCGACCCGGGCTATAAGGACGGAATCGTGTGCTGGAGGAATCTCGACGTGCCCTACCCCACTTACGCTGGGGCTTGGCAGGGGAGCTACTACGTTGGCGGGGCAGGCGTGACAGCCCCATCGTGCCGGCCGGCAGGTTCGCAGGACTGTGGCGCTGGGTTCTTCTGCGTGGCGGACTCAAAGTGCGATCCGGGGGGCGGCAGGTTCTGCATCCCTAAGAACGGCGTCACGAAGTGCAGCCAATACGGGGACTGGTGGTGCGGCCTCAATGATACTTGCGTGCAATCTGGTTGTGCACCCAAGGGCTGGGTGGAGTGCAGGTCCGAGACAATTTGCATACCCGTGGCGCCGCCAGCCACCGGTTGTTATTTCAAGCGGGAACAATACTTCTGTCCGCCTGACATGCTGCTAGCATCGCGAACACTGCCAAGCTCACCAGCACCGCCAAGCTCACCAGCACCGCCAAGCTCACCAGGCGGCGGCAGCAGCAAAGTTGCGGCGAGTGCGATGCGTGCGGTCTTGCTGGCTTGGGCAGTCGCTGGAGTGTTGGGCGTGGGGATCCGAATGTAGGGCATACTTACACCTCCCGCACCTGACATTTATCGTGACTTTATCGGCCATGCGTACGTTACTGGGTGAATGTTCTAGGCGCTCTTTTGACAACGGTCATGTGGCGGACCAGTGCTGGTGATTAGGAATGGTGGAACGATGAGTGCGTGTATGCGTGGCTGGGAGATGATGGCTGTCGCATCGGCTCCACGTCAGGGAAACTGGGCGAGTAGCATGCGGCTATGGCTTTGCCTGGCCCTGGACATGTCCGCACGTTACATGCTTTCATAGTCATCCTTTACGCTATGCAAGCGCACTTGGCTGTGCACGCAACCAGCTGCAAACGGCGGAGCGCGAGGAGTCCGTACCTCACACGAACAGCCTTAAACCCTAAAACCACTCAGCAGGGGGACCCACTTCGGCACTGCCTCGTAAAGACTACCAGCCCGTGTACGAACGCTTGTCTTAGATTGGCGAGACGAGGAGCCGCACGGCTCGTTTAGTCTGTTACCACCTGGGCTACACCCCCAGACACGTGTAGCACATCATCAGCATCAGCAGCCCGTGCTAAGGTCGTGCTCCGGCGGCACGCACGAGATACAACCCACTTCCAGAGGCTACACACGACAGGGAATTCCGAGAGCGATGTTACAAGGACAAAAGGGACGGGAAACAGCCAAGCTGGCCCAAGCTCGACCACTTTCCTCATTCAAATGTCCTACTTCCTGTCGGCCTTGCGCGTGTAGCTTGGTTCCTCCAATCAGGGGTTGTTATAACAAGCGGTCCATGATACGCTGGTACAAGTACTCTTGTGCACACGTAAGTCGAAATTTGTATCGCAGGCCATACCAGGGGCCGACAGGCTGAATATCGCTAGCAGCCGCAGCGCTGCTGACCGCTGTGCTCGTCAGGGCCTCTTCTAAGGTTGTAGGGCCCGGCGCAGGGGGAGGATGAATTTCATCCGCCAACAGGTCGGGGCGGTCGGCCAGTGCAGCCCGAAATGCCTCAATTTTCTCCGCGCGCGACGCGCCTGTCTCATCCTGATCCATCTTCTGTGGAGACTGGACTTTCCTATGTCCTATATGTGAGATGATAAATGTAAGGGTGATGCTCTTTAAGTTTGTTTACAGGAGTAGTAGAAGGCGTAGAACCAACAACAATGTCCAGACAAGGCGACTGGGGCGGGGTCGTCCCAGCCCGATGCGGGGGCTGCCGCCGGCACGTGCAACGACGGGCGCAGCCCCAGGCGTGACGGCACGAGCGGCATGGACGACCCGAATGAGCTCTTCCGGTGTATCGCGCGCGACGCCAGCGGCGCGGGCCTCGTCAGCAGGGCCGCGTATTCCTCATGCGGCAGCAGGATGAGGCTGCCGTTGTCGTCCTCCTCTGGCACCGGCACAGCCGAGTGCAGCACCGGCAGCTCTGGCAGCCCCTCCAGCCCCTCCCCTACAGGCCCTGCGGCCACCCCGCGGGGCGCGGCGGCCGCTGGCCGCCGCCCACCGGCCCCTCCCGCATCCGCTGCCGCACCCGGGAACCCCCCTGGCCCCCCAAAGCGCGCGGGGCCCAACGGGCTCACCACCTCCTGCGCTGAGCCCGGCCCCGATGCGGAGGAGGAGGCCGGCCCGTGGCTGCTGCCTTCGCGCCCCTGGCTGCTGCCACCGCACCCAGGCACGTTGCGCTCGTCACGTGAGGACCTCAACCCGGCCTGCTGGCCGCTGTCGTGCGGCTCGGGTGGCGTCCCCCGATCAAGACCGCCGTGCGCGTCCGTTTGGTCACCGCGCCCCCCCTCCCGCCACGCTGCTGCGGCGGTGATGGCGTCCGGCAGACCAGCCAGCGGGTTGCCCGACCACACCACGGCCGCCGCAGCGCCGCTACCCGCAGCCGCCGGCGCTGCCGCCCCCCTGGAGCTGCCGCTGCGTGATGCAAAGCGCATGGTGAGGCTCGCCAGCCGGCCGCCCAAGCCGCCCTCGCTCCCCACCGCACCGTTCCATGGCTGGTCCAGGCTGGCGCGGCGGTTGGCTCGGCGGCCGGGGTTCGCGCCTCGGGCCGCGGCCTTGGCTGGCCCCAGCGGCGCCTGGCGGTGCGAATGGGATGGAAAACGGAGGAGGCCTTCCCGCCCGCCCGGCGGCTGCTCGGCGGCAGGACCCCTGCTGCCGGACAGCGCGCGCTGCGCCTGCTCCAAATCCCCCGGGTGCCCATACGCGGGGCGCATGCCCTGTGAGCTGCCCTCGTGCGCCACCTGCTCCAACTCCTGGCGGCCGTGCTGCTGACGCAGCAGCTGCAGCTCTTGCGTCTGCAGCTCCGCTCGCCCCACAAGCGCGGATCGCGACTCGAAGCTGGAGGTCATCATGCCGTCGCTTGCCGTTGCATCCCCACCGCCGCCCCGGGTCAGGTAGGCGGCCATCCCCGACCCCAGCTGCTGCGACACCAGATGCTGCGGGACGCTGGCGCCCTCGGCTTGCGACCGTGGCATCAGCCCCGACGGCAGCTGCTGTGTGAGGTCATTGAAGTAGGCGGCATTTGAGCGGGCTGCACACGAGGGGAAGGCGGGGTGAACGGGTGAGCGTGATACCGCGTGATAGTGCCCCATGTCATTCAAGTGCGATTCCGCCATGCCTCGAGATTGGACAGGTGATTGCCGTTTCAGCAGATTTTGCGAGCGCGCCTGCTCTGTCTGCTGAACACTTTCCCCAGCCGTCGCGGACTCACCAGTACTCAGCGCGGCTCAGCGCAGCCCTGCGCAGCTCAGCGCAGCCCTTAAGCTCTGGAGCCCACTGCTACAGGGGTACTCCATCACGCCGCTTGTCGAGTCTGTAATGATGTGTTCGGCTAAGGATTTTGGTGTTTCCAGCCTGGGAAATAGACATTTATTTATCAACAAAAATCAAAGTCAAGGCTGGAAAAAACTGCATATTTGGATCCAAATGAGGGCCGAGATGGTTCGCGCTACAACGAATGTTTTGGTTGTGTCACATGAGCATGAGCATGAGCATGTTACAGACGTAGGGCCCTCCCAGGTCCTGTCCATATCCCCACGAACCGTTCGGTCAGGAGGCGCTTCTAGAGCAATAGTATATGGGGGAGAAAAACGATTAATTTTAACTACATATGCTGCCAACGGGGGAGGCTTCCGAAGTGTACACCTTTTCAAGTGTCGTTTCTATGTGTGGCGATTTGATAAAGTAAACTTGCTAAGTTCGCCGTAACCGATTTCGTCATGACCGTCTTCATCCCTAGATCAGCATTTATTGCTCATTACTGCCGTATCGCGTTACAGCAGAAGAAGGGGTCGAATGGCCAGCACTCAGATCCCAGCCACCCGGTGTAGAGGCCAGCACTCAGATCCCAGCCACCCCTTCGGAGACACAAAATCCAGAAAAGAATAGAAAGACGCACGCCCCTGACACCCACCCATATTGAGATTGCACTAGTGGCCGACAGTGATGACAGTCACCACATTGCACCCCGCGCCTAAAAACACGGCAAACACGCCCTGTAAGGCAACAAGAAAAGAACGCCCCGCAAGGCGGCGAAACCACCCAAACCGAACGGGACCCCGCACGGCGCCAGGGGCGCCCCGTATTGAGACCGGAGCGGCGCCCCCGACGTCGAGTGCAGCAGAGCCGAGCACACGGCCGCTACCCAGGGGAGGAGGGTGGGAATGTTAGAGGCCGCCGTCCCGGCAGAGGGACACGGCTCTTTGGTACTATCAGCACAACGGCAGATACTGAGAACAGGCAGGCGCGCAACCTAAGCAGCAGCCAGCCACCAGTCGCCGTACCAGTCGTCGTACCCGCACCATGCGCTGGACACCTGCACGCCACGGCAGTCTATTCGCAATAAACAGCCTTATCTCATTCATACTTCACTCGATAAGCCATGTCTTATTCCTGACGCAAGCCTCATTTCTGCATAAGCTGGACATTCAAGCAAGACGTGCAATTCGTCCTCTACTGACCGTGTGCCCTGAGTCACGCAAAACGGCAGACTCTATCCGCTCGAACTCGTCCCCTAGGGCGATTGGCTTCAAGATCCCAGCAACCTAACCTGAACCGCATCAGCGCCACATGGTGCTTACGCGGGATATCAGAGCAGGTATGGCCTGAAGGGCCGTCGGGTCCTCCTTTCGCATCAATCAACCCCATCCAATGCTTATAACGGCACATCTTAACTCCGGGGAGCCTTCCGTCCGAGATGAAGGCCCTTGGGTCAACATCTAGACGACGATGGCTCCATTCAAACATAAACCTATTTCTTAGACGCTCTAATAAATCGCTAGCCGGGAGGGGCTGCGAAGCAAGCCAGGGAGCTATGATGTGAGGGCGGTCCGCGTGGGGGGACCCCGCCGACGGTTGCCCCGCTCTCCAATTATAATCAAGCTTATCACACACTCTTATTACTTTGGCAACCCAACAGTCGCCTATAAAGCCGTTATTTGCAGCGATCTTAATATCTTCTTGAAGCACTGCATTTGCCAAGGTATGAGGTTGGCTAACCAACCTGTTCCAGAAATTAAAAACCAGCTTTGCCCAGTACCATTGAAGTGGTAGCTCCAAAGGTGCCTAAATATTAGGTATTCCTAAATTCGGCCACTTCCCGCTTTTCGCGTATTGCTCGCACATATCGCTTCCGTACAGGCCCGGCCTTTGTATTAAAGCTAAGCTACATATTTAAGACAAACTTGTATACGTGTTTCTTGCGTGCGTACTCCACAGAGCGTCGTTCCGGCCGAGTCGGTCTCCCAAATTTTCGGCCAGTAGTCTTGGCTGCGACCTGGGCATCGATGCTTTGAGCGCTTGCAGGTTTACGCCTGTCCTCCTCAACTTCCCCGCCAGTACCTCTTATGGTCACATTGGTATGTAGCCAATCAAAACCCAAACGGCCTTACCCACCATACTGATACCCGCATCCACCAACAGCGGCCAACTTCAACGATGGTGCGACAATGCAATCTGGCGCAACGACGTGTGAGCAAGGGAAGACACACACGCTCCCTGTACCGGCCGTGCGCGTCCGTTACTTAAATCCTGTCTACAAGGGCACATGGCGACGTCATCCGGGGTTCAGCCGACGTGTTTGGCCCTGTATACCGTGTGGCACGCGTTGAACAAGCACGTCTCTTAACACCGACCGCATTAGGGGAGCAACAAGCGAATCGCAACACAGCTGAATCGGCCGTCAATCCCTACCGATCCCCACGCCTGTCACCGGGCGCATTGGTGGGGTTTGACCTCCTGCCTCCGTAGCCTCATATGTAAAGCGACACCTAATTCAGCACTGGTGAGGGCGCCAGGATGTTCAACGTCGTAGGCGAGCGTACTGTACGACCAGCCAGGGCCGGCGAAGTAGCTAGCGGGAGCGCCTTACTTGCTTCTTGATTACATCGCGATTACATTATTGGAAGCATCTAAATATTTGGATTGAAAGGAGGAGAGGTTATCGGAGGTATGGAGTGTCAACTTCGTATAATTATACCTAAGGTCCTTAGCATCTGTGTGAAATGATATGAAGCCGGCGTGTCGCCGTTTGGATTTTACTTTGCCATTGCTTGTATGTCTCGGCATCAGCACGCATTATGTATCAACAAGGTTTTCAACTGCCCGGAGTGGTACCGTTATACTATCCGTATGCGACTGATTTAACGTCCATAGCACCACACAATCGCATCGCATTGCATTACATTTCTGTTTTTGTATAAGATTACTGTTTTTCGAAGTCGGTCTACGAAATGTATAGACGTAAGATAGAAACAGAACATGGACACCACCGGCACGGATACCAGCAATAAAGGCTCCTGTAACTACGGCTTATGCGATACAGTTCCTAGTTGCTTATCCTGCCTTTAAACGACATACTGTGAGCACAGAGCATTCGCTCGAGGCTCACACGTTCCCTCTATATCGCATCCAGCACTATGGGCTGTGGAACTTCCCGGTCGCAATCATCAGAAGTAAGTTGGAAGCTTACTAATGGCCACTACGCAGCGCATACCAAGCGGCCTAACACCAAAGTGTACGTGGGGCGTGCCGGAGCAGGGTCTGAGTCCACAGGCTGGCTCCAGAACGTCAAAGAATGCGCTCGAGCGATCGACGGGTTCTGAGCGAGGGCCTGCGTCGGCGACCGGAGCCGCAGCCGCGCGTCAAGGGGATCCCAGAGCCTCCAGCGCCAGTCGACCGTCTGCTGGATCAACAAGCGCCCCCAACACCCCTCGAAAGTCTGCACCCAGCGGCACGAACCTACCGCAGGTGGCAGCCATCAGGATAGGTATGCTGTGGCAGGGATTGGCCAGAACGTCCAGATGCGTCCGTTAGCCCCTCTGTCGCTCTCCCATCACCATCCGGCCGCATTGCCGCTCCTATCAGCATGCCCTGCTCCTAGTTGTTTGCCCATACAACTGGGGCATTCCTTGGGAGGACATCGATTAGCAAGCATTCCTTCCGCGTTGACCCAGCTTGAGGATGTGGTCATGCCATAACCGTCCCTTTGGGCACGCGTGACCTCCCCCATCTCTTACTGCTCCCTGCTTGGTCCCAGACGACGACCCGCTGGCAGCACTGTCCAAGGGTATCTCATTGCGGGGTTTACGGAAGCTGAGGAAGGACCTCATCACCTTCTTCGGTGCGTCCACCTACTCCACGTTGACTACACATGACATCAACACCCGCTGGGTGCAGGCGGTGACCGGGGGGTCGCGATGCCGTGTGGCGGAGGACCCCGCGCTGATCGCCGCCGAGGACGTGGGCGTGCCCATGTACTTCATCAGCCACGCCTGGAAGAACCGCTTCGAGCTGCTGCTGAGCTCCGTGGAGGCCTTCCTCACGAGTGCGGACGAGGAGACGCGGGTGTGGATCGACATCCTGGCCGTCAACCAGCACAGGGATACGCCGCACCAGGCGCGGGATGTCGCCGCCTTCAAGGTGTGGCACGGGTGCTTGCCTCTGGCAGTGTGGCGGTGTATGTGCGGTGTGTGACCAGACTTTCGGTTGTGGGTGGCGAGCGTTTCCCTGGGAACGGCGGTGCTGACCTTCCGGATGCCTCCCATCGGAACATACCTTCCTTCAGGACGTGGTTCGCGTCTCCAGTGGCGGCACGCTGGTGGTGCTGGACCTAGCCAACATCAACCCGGCCCGTCGCGCCTGGTGCGTTTACGAGTGGGCCGCCACTCTGGCGCTGCACGGCCCGGACGGGCTGCACCTGCGAGTGGGCGCGGAAGAGCGCGCGACTCTGGTGTCGTCACTCGACGTGACGCAGGCCGAGTGCTACAACGCCGCCGACAAGGACATGATCCTGGCGGACGTGGTGGCGCAACATGGCTCCACGGACGCCTTCAACTACAAGCTGCGGCTGCAGCTCCTGCTGGAGCCGCTCAGCTACACCGTGGACGTGCGGCGGCTGACGGAACGATCAGCGGGCACCAAGTGGCGCTTCGGGCCGGTGGAGGAGTGGCTGGGACAGGGACCGGCGAGTGGCGGACCGCGCGCGCTGGTTGTGGCGGGCGGCGCGGGCGAGGGCAAGAGCACGGTGTCTGCGACGCTGGTGGCGAGCCAGAAGGGCCAGGCGCAGGGGGCCGAAAGTGGAGGCGGAAGCATGGCAGACCGCATAACCGCCTACCACTTCCTAAAGTACAACGACCAACGGCGGCTGGATCCCGTGCGTATCGTGAAGAGCCTGGCGTTCCAGCTGGCGCTCAAGTGAGTCAACCAGCCCCCAACCGCCAACCACAAACCGCCAACAGTTAACACTCGCGCTTCACATGCCAGTTCCACACGAAAATGCACAACCCGACTTTGTTTGCCCCTGCGTAGCTTCATGTCCCTCAACGCAATGCACATGCTCGTCGACACATAACGAAAACATCGACATGTTGTAAACAATCATCGCCGCAGAAACACCGGGTAGCATATCCTGACTTTCATATCGGGTGTCCTCTCACATGTAGAATGCCCGCGCTTCGCGATGAGATCCTTGGCAAAGACGCCTACAGCCTTCTTTGCTCGGCCCGTGATGTCGGATCTGCAGTGGCGCAACTTCTCCTGCACCCGCTACACGCACTTGCGAAGAAACAGCAGCAGCCGCAACAGCTGGTGATCCTCATCGACGCGCTAGACGAGGCCGAACCGCAGCCCCCGCCAATGTCAGCAACGACAGCAGCTGGCGGCGGCAGTAGCGGGGGCGGTAGCGGCGGCGCCAGCAGTGTTGTTCCTTGCGGCAATAAGGCGTTCCAGCTAATCTCTAGGCACCTGGCTGAGCTGCCGCCATTCGTGCGGTTCGTCTTTACCACACGGCCGGATGCAGTGGGTGGCCAGGTGCTGCCTGCGTTGGACCGCCTGTTCGCCGAGGGAGGGGGCGTGCGCTACCTGACCCCGGGGGAGCTGAGGGAGAGCACCGGTGTATCGGCTGAGGCCGGCACGAGCGGCGACAACGGGCAGGGCGTGGGGGGCGGGGTGATGGTTTACCACACGGTGGCGGACGAGTGCCTCGCGCCGGCAGCGGTAGCGCGCAAGGACAAGCCGACCCTGGCGGACCTGTACGAACTGTACAGCGCAGTGTTCGGCCGCGCCTGGGCGGCGTACGGCTCCCAGGACGCGGGTGTGGTGTCGCGGCTGCTGGAGGCAGTGCTGGCCGCTCAGGAGCCGCTGCCGCAGAGCAGGCTGCAGGCGCTGGGGCTGGCGCGCATGCCCGCTAAGCTGCCCGGGTGGCCGGTGCTGTTCACTGTGGAGGAACACCACCTGTACACGATGCACAAGAGCCTGGCGGACTGGATGACGAAAGAAGGGGGCGCGAGCGGCGGCGGGGCAGCCGGCCTTGCGCCCTTTCTTGCGCTGACCACTGCCAACGGCCACCTGCAGCTGGCTCGGCAGTTGGCGGGGGAGCGGACGGCGGCAGGCGGCGGCACCGCGGAGGCAGTGGGCGGCGGAGGCGTGGGGATTATCTCGCCGTACTGTTACAAGTACCTCGTACGACACCTCGTCATGGCAGCAGCTGGTAAAAATAGCGGCGCCGCCAAGGAGGCGTACGCGCTGCTTGAACCCGCACTGTATGACTATGAGTTCTTGGCGAGCTCCTTCCAGCAGGACCTCGGCCGCGGCTTGATTGCCGACCTCACAGGGATGGGCGCTCCGCCGCCACCTATCGCTGACGCGCTGCGTTGGCTGCTGGCGAAGCAGCACGAGCTCCAAACTGCCAGGGATGTCAACGGCGTCCTGCAGACGGCGTTGATGAGCCCGTCGGGGACTGCCGTCTATCGGCGGGCTTGCGAGTACTACAGCGCGCAGCAGGCGCAGCAGGGCCGCCCGGGGTTCCGGCTGGTGCAGCAGATGGGCGGCCCTCCGACCAGCTGGCCGGCGCTGCGCTGCACGATGAAGGTGCGGCTTTGGGAGGCGGGGGCCGGCTGCTGCTGGCCAGGAAGGCGGGGAAAGGGCCTTTCGGGACCTGCGTATGTTTACCAATATTTTGTAAAGATTTCGAGAACACGCACACAAATCAGAAGCGGTGGGGCCTGTTGGCTCAAAGTCGTCGAGGTAGCGCATGTCTGGGGGCTGGGCCTGGGCGACTGACCACGTTAACCCATACACGGCGCCGTCGCAAGAGGTTGCTGCCGGGATGGCTGTGTGCCTCATCCTGCGATCCCAGCATTTCCTTCCGCAAACCGCCCGACATGAGAGCGCAGTCCGTACCACATGGCGTGCTGGGCGTGGCCTTCAGCCCCGACGGGCGCACGCTGGCTAGCAGCGGGGAGGCAGAGGACGGCATGGTCCGGCTGTGGAGCACGAGTAGCGGGTCCCTGCTCATCGCCATGGAGGTAATGCTGTGTTTGTGACAGTTTTACCAAAGTGCACTAGCTGTTGTACGCTTCAGCCCACAACCGCTGCTTAGATGTCGTCATCCGTGACTTGCCGCGGCCCAAGGTCAACTAACACGCAACCATAGTGACGGTTGCAGTGCATTACTCAAGCCCTACCTGACTCCCAGAACCTTCCCGGCTCCCACTCCCTGCTGGCTGATACGTGATCGTCTGCGGACACCGCCGCAGCCCTCGGGAGGTCGGGTCGATGCCTGCAGCATTCCCTGCGTCGCATTCAGCCTCGACGGCCGTACAGTCGCGGCGGGAACTGAAAAGAACAAAATAGAAATGTATGACGTCACAACAGGGCTCCACATTGGGAGTATTCAGGTAAGTAGGGCGAAGGTTCTGAGGGGCGAAGTCGGCAGGATGTATGCACTGGTCTCATGGGTGATATAGCTGTGGGAGGAATAACTGTACCCCTTAAAATACCATTATATGCGTTACTCCGGTCCCACGTGTCCCCTATTTCGGTTGGACAACGCCAGAATATCCCACCCATTCCGTGGTCGACGTCAGTCGAAGGTTCTAGATACTTCCCGCAAATGCCAATCCTCAGATGCTCGACCTGGCGACCCTTGACTGGTACATGGAACCCATGCAGGGACACAAGCGCAGCGTGTCAGGCATTGTCTTTGCGAGGTTTCAGGGTGAGGCAATCATTATCTCCAGCAGCCACGACCGCACAGTGAGGCTCTGGCGTCGTAAGGCAGCTGCCAGTACGGCGGACGCTGAGGGTGCGAAAGCACCCGAAATGGGGGCGGCACCCATGCCCGCGGAAGTACGGCAGCTCGGTCAGGGCGCCGACTGGGAGTGCTTCGCAGTCCTCGAGGTGCGACACCTGCGCGCGGCGACAAGGAGGCGTGACGGCAATAGGTTGAAGGAAATTTGGCAGCCCTATAATAAGCACGCGTTGATGTCTTCGTCGTCCGTGTTTGCGTGCCCATTCGCCATGTGTCGATTGCAGGGTCACACTGCGGGCGTCTCCTCCGTGGCTGCGACGCACGGCAGCGAGGGCTTCCTGATCGTCAGCGGTGGCGGCGAGAGAGCGGTGCGGCTGTGGCAGCCTCGCACCGCCGGTGTGGGGTTCGGTGGTGCCGGCGAGTGGCAGTGCACTGCAACTCTGGAGGTGAGCTCAAGGGAGGGACAGAGCGCGTGGGGGATGATGGTGTAGGCGGGGGGGATGCGAGGAAGACCCGTGGATGCGAGGAAGACCCGTGTAGGCGGGCGAGAGAGGAGCCTCCTAAGACCGCTTTCGTGGCTTCACTCCTACGTGCATTCCTGCGCTCCGGTTCTGACACCGCCATCCTGCGCAAGATCGGCTCCGTGCACGCCCCGCATCTAGCTACTAGATAGCCGGGGCGCATACATCCCAAATGTCCAGCCGTCGGTTTCCAACGTTCAACCGCCGGTTTCCGTTTTCCAGACTCCGCCTCAAACACTGCGCGCTGCGTGCAGGGCCATGTGGATGCTATTGAGAGCGTCGCCGTCAGCCCTGACGGCCGTACCGTTGCCAGCGGCGGGGCGCCAAAAGACAAGACGGCGCGGCTATGGCAGCAGCGGCTGCCGGCGGGCGGTGGCGATGCCGAGTGGCAGTGCGTCGCAGTCCTTAGGGTAGGGCGGCATGGCACATCGACTGAGGCGCGGGTGGTCTGTGGGCGGGTGTGGTGCGCGGGCGGCTGCAAGGTGGTTATAGGAGGTTGTAGTTGTAACGGTTACAGTGGGTCCCAGGAGGTGTTGCCGCTGCTGCTCGGTATAATACGTGCGATTAGTTTCACGATCAGATGGTCGGTCCAGGGGTCGCTGTACGGGTCTTTGCTGCACATCTCACGAGCTCGTTAATAATGGCTCATCCCTCCGCTTATCGCTACATCACCGTCACGTAATTGCTTGGCGCTAGCTCCACATCTTCCAAACGTTCCAGGGGTCCTAACATCCAGCGACCAACCGCCAACCGCCAACGGCCAGCAATTCATAACGTGCCCCCTGGTGCAGGGCCACGTCACCCACGTAACGGCCGTGAAATTTCTCGTGCATAACGGACTGTACGTGCTGGCCACCGGCGGCGGCCTGGGGGATGAGATGGTGCGGTTGTGGGTTCAGCGAGCTGCTGAGAGCGGCCAGGCGGCTGGTTCCGGAGCCAATGGCGGTGCCCCGATAGGCGACGGTAACTGGCGCTGCGCCGGGATACTCAAGGTACGGACAGCGGTAGCCGGGTGGTGAGAGAGTGCTTAATTAGGTACCCCCAAAGAGCACTGGGCTGTAAGTTATCCACCTGAGGGCCTTATTGGGGTCTGTGGTAGTTGGGACGACATGCGTCTCCAGCACTCATTCGTGAGTTAACCCGCTTTGCGCTGAGGTCCCGTCCACCGTAAATGACAAGCCGTAAACGACATGTCCGTTTCTGGTAGTGATTTGCATCGCATTGAGGCCCTTCTCGTCGTACGGATGCCTTACAGGGGCACGAGCGGGATGTCTTGGGCCTAGCGACCAACCCCGCCAACAGCCTCAGCCTCGCCAGCTGCGGCAAGGACGCGTCAGTGCGGCTGTGGGACCTGACAGGCGCGCTGCCTGACCTGATGGCGGTGGCGGCAGGGAAGGAGGCACCCGGTGCTGTTCCTGAGCGCGACGAGGTAGGTACGGGTTGCGCCTCTGGGACAGCAAAACGATTTCGGTCCGGTGAAGCCCATATAATCGCCCCCGGATGCTGTCCGTCGCAACAATACCGATAGCGTCCCTCATTTCGCTCCCGCCGGCAAGTCGAGGGCTGGGAAGGCGTTTGGTGGCGGCGGACGGGTTGGCCGCCGGACCCGGCCCCTGTTATCCAGTCATCCAACCTGATAAGAACTGACCTCCCACATACGGCTCGACGCCTCCGTTGACGCAGAATGGCATCCTGCTCGAAGCTGTCTGGGTTGTCGCGTTCAGCCCGCATGACGGGAAGCTGCTAGCCACCGCCAACGACGACAAAACGGTGCGGCTGTGGGAGCAGGACGCCAAGGCCGGCACGTGGTGCTGTACGGCGGAGCTAACGGTAAGGCCATGCGCGGGTGTAGGGCCTGATACGTACACGGCCGGGCGCAGGCGCAGGTATGAGACTGCAATCGCATTAGCAATTTCAATCACGGTCACAACAGCGCTGGCTGGTGAGCTGTAGCCATCAGGTGAGAGGCCGGAAAGACACACCCCTTCCGCCACCCCAGGCCGCCACGCCCACACCGGCACCCGTGCCCCGCCCTTACCCGGAACCCCTTGCTCTGACCCGGTCGCACAGGGGCACAACTCGCCAGTGCAGGCCGCAGCAATCAGTCGGCCCGATGCGGACGGGCGGGTGTGGGTCGCAAGCGGTGGCGGGGACAAGACTGTGAAGCTGTGGCGGCGTGGGGACACGGAAGCAGGAGAGGGCACTGGTACCGGCTCCGCGGCAGGGTGTGGACCCGGTGCTTGGAAGTGCGTCCAAACCCTCAAAGTAGGTGGTGAAGAGGGCACAGTGCAGCAGTCTGGGGCACGTTGCTGCGAGGGCCTCGCACTCAGGACTGAGTTTCCCTTCGGAAGGCGCCTGGAGACTCCTTTCCCGGCAGTGTTACTGGACCCATAGGTCGGTAGGTGCGTGGTCTCCGGTTGCGGCTGTCCGCTTGCACGCGGCAAGCCGGTTTTCAATACCACAGTCTGGCAACTGTCAGTGATCCGCAACACCCGCCTGACTCGCTTGGCGTCCTTTGTACAGGCTCACACATCTTCCGTTTGCAGCATCGCTTTTGGCAGCCCCGCGGGAGGACCAACCTTGCTGGCGAGCACGGGCGACAAGGATATTAAGCTGTGGTCGGCACCGAGTGGCGGCGGCGAATGGATTTGCACGGCAGTACTCAAGGCAAGTGCAGAGTCGATGGTGGCAGTTTGCGCCGTTGGAGTCTGCCATTTCAGGGAAGAGCTGAGCCGGTCTACCCATCCTTGTCACCTGCGTCACCCCGAAACTAATGTCGTAGGCGCAGGATGGACCAATCCTCACCCGCGCATGAACATGCATGGTCGCCTCGCGTTTCGTCGTGTGTCTTGCGCTTTGCCGCACCGAAGACGTTGCTCAATGCTCCGAAACCACACCCACCGCCGCTCCGGTCCCATCACCCTTTACACACGGGGCGCCATTGTTCCGCCGCAATTGTAAACGATACGCAATGTAACAACTCATCTGGATTCGCCCCGATGCTCTAATGCTGCCATTGCCTGTCCGCACCACGCCCCACCAAACCAGGCCGACTCGCATGAGGACTCCGGGCGTTGCCTAACGTTTCGCCCTGACGGCCTGATGGTGGCTGCCGGTGGCTGGGATGGCGCCGTGCGGCTGTGGAGCCGTGACTCCAATCAGCCCGGCGCTGGGGAGCCCGCCGCTCCGTGGAAGATGACAGCCGTACTCAAGGTAGGTGCGGATTAGTTTAGGGTTTAAGCGTTGCACTCGTTGCACCGAAGGATCAATTCCAGTGCGGCGCGCGGCGCGGCGCCATAGTAAGTGGACAGCAGCCCCAGTCGGTACATACACAGGAGCAACCACATCTCGACAGCAGCCCCAGTCGGTACATACACAGGAGCAACCACATCTCCTCCCAGATGCATTCGATGCCTAGCGCTCCTAGCGCCCCTAGCGCCGCGCCATCCTCGGTTCTCCCGTTTCCCACAGGGCCACCAAGATGCGATATGGGGCGTTGCGTTCAGTCCTGATGGCAGCTGGCTGGCTGCAGCTGGCTGGGACAAGTGCGTCTCTGTCTGGCGCTCTCAAGGCGGTGGTGGCAAAGACCAAAGTGGCAGGGCCGCCACTGAAACCGACGGCAGCGGGAGCAATAGGAGGGCGTCCGTCGACGTCAGCGGCGGCAGCGAGAGCCGCAGAAGAGCCTCCGGCGTCGCCAATATTGGCAGCGAGAGTGCTAGAAGGGCCTCTGTCGACATGCGCGTGCGCAGCGATACCGGTAGGAAGGCATCGGGCGCCGTCAGCATCGGCAGCGAGAGCGGTCGGAGAGCTTCCGGCGCCGTCAGCGAAGAGAACATGGGCGGCTGGGTGCGCACTGACACGTTGGTGAGTGCCATTCCACATCGCCGCCTCGTGCAGTGATGTGTGTGTTTCCCCACCTGCCGACTGCCTGCGTTTGGTACAGAAGGATAGTAGCCCCTCAGCTGTACATCATCATCGCGCACGGGCCCTGTTCCTTGTCCCTGCACCTCAACCGGTCACATGCCGTGGTGCGCATCATGACACGCATGCCGTACTGCGGTTGATCACACTAAGCCCCGTAGGTCGCAACGGCAATGCCTGAACTAACCTACTAACGAACTAACGCTCACTCGGCGCATTCCCAGGCACATGGCAGCAGCCCTTCCTCGGTTTGCTTCAGCCCGGATGGTCGTACGCTGGCCAGCGGCAGCGGCGGCAACTTGGGTGGAGACTGCACCATACGACTGTTTCGGCTGGCTGCCAATGGACACTGGGAGAAGGTCGCCGAGCTGCACGTGAGTTGGGTGACCGACTGCAGGGATGCGGACGACACGCACGTGCATCTTTCTTGCTAGACGTTTGCTAGGCTGCATCAGGGTCGATTCTTGTACCTGTGGTCTCATCATCCACGTATTTACGAGTTGGTGCTGCCGCCGCCAAAGGCTCGCGTCCGCGTACTCTGCTTGCGCCGATATACGTTGTGCGCGACCACACAATTTGCATCTAGCTTGGGTCCCGATGGCCGTGGTTCGTCGAGCAGCGTGCGTGTTCATCGGGAGGTGCGCGACAGAGTATAGGGTATTAGTGTAGGTATCTTATTTATCACATCACCTACTGAATGGCGTCTGCCGCTGCCGCCAATGCTCTTCTCTGTACCTGAGACGTACAGCAATGCAGCTTACGGCGAACATAAGTGCAGGACACTCGCTTGTGATTAGGGACGCCGACCTAGACCCTACCGCGCTGTCTGATTACGTCACTCCTTAATCCCTTACCGGCCAGGGTCACGAGAAAATGGTGTGGGGCCTCGCCTTCAACCCGGTGCATCCGCGCTTCCTCGCGAGCTGCAGCGAGGACACCAGCGTTCGGCTGTGGGAGGTGCTTGAGGCGGGCTCCAGGTCGCCGGAACGGACGTGATGGTGATGTGCTGCCACACCAGAAGGTCCAGAACACATTAAAAAAACTTGAATCGTAATAGCCCTCATAGAACGTGCAGTATGTGTAGGTTAGTTTAAATTATAGACTGCGTAGCAATTGTAGGACCTGATAGCTCAGGATGCATGCGCAGGATGAATAGAATCTGTGTACGGCCCCATGATGAGTCATGCACGGCATCGGCTTGGTGGCAGCCGCAGAGGTTGACCCGTGGGGTTGGTATTTTTTACAACGGATTTGCACACGCAGCAGCCGCCCTCATATGCTTCCATTATGGTTCGTGATTCCAGTTGGACAAGAGATGGCAGCCAATCTGTGCCTTGCTCCCGGCCATATTATTGTGTTCGCGATCCGTCGTTATGCAGTACGGCCGCTACGGTAGCTGACCGCCGCAGTGTTGGTTGTAAACTTGGGCAGGTTTCATAGTTTAGGCATGAAACCATTGTTGCCACTATGTACATGCAAGGCAAAGCAGGGGCATGCCATAATGAGCCGAAACGGGCAATATCTTTATTCTCGGTGTTGTTTTCCCGCCATATGCACGACACAGCTATGATTTATTCACTGTGTTGTCTTCCCGCCATATGTACGACACAGCTAGGATTCATCGCCTCCGCTTACCAAAGGAGTCTCTGCCATCGCACCCGTTCAAGAAGGTCTAATGTTGAGTTATGTAAATCTCGAAAGGTAAGGGCAACAACAGCCATGAACGAATGGCAACACGCGGACACTGCTCCTCCCCCAACCCTCCTTATAGACCGCCCAAGACGACATGGACGCAAAGGTGGTGCGCCCTGCCTGTGTAAGGCGCTCCCCTTCCTTAAGTACCGAGCACCTCCCACAGCCGCACGCTCTTATCAGCGCCGCAGCTTGCAAGACGGCTCGGATCCGCCGGGTTGAAGGCGATGCCCCACAGCGCTTTCGTATGGCCCTGACAACATACAGGTGGCGAAGGGTCAGCCAAGGGGATGGGGTCCGGCGGCGTCAAGAGGGCAAGGTAGCTAGGCATGGTACCAGGTGCTTTGGGGCCGCTGTGTTCATGAACCCGGAGGGCGGGCAAGCACACAGACCATAAGAAGGCAGGTATTTCAGCACCCAGTTTAGCCGTTGCCAAACGGGATCTCACCTGCAGCTCGGCGACCTTTTGCCATGTTTCGTTGCCGTCCAATCGAAAGAGTCGTATGATGCTGTCATCACCCAGGTCGCTGCCGCCGCCGCTTGCCAGGGTGCGGCTGTCGGGGCTGAAGGCCACGGAATTCACTTTGCTTGCGTGTCCCTGTGAGGTGAGGCGTGAGGGCACGAGGCGTCGTGGTCGGTGGGCTTCCGTGGGGCACTTGCTGCTGCCAGGGCTCCGCAATTGAAGATACGCACCGTCCGTTCAGCTGTTAAATGTGTGAGCGCTGCAAGTACGGTGGTGGTTTAGGGGCTGGAGGTGGTGGGACAGGTAGGAGCGAAGCTGTGCAAGAAGACGTACGTGTGACGAGCTACCGTCCTGGGGAGCAAGGTGCGCTCGGTCGGTAGGCGGAGGAACACCGCACTAACAGCAATGCTAAGCAACGAACTGGATGATGTTTACCTCATTGGAGCAGTTCAAAAGGATGAACAATTTTGTAGGATGGACGCAGAATCTGGAGCAGCACACTCACCAAAGTGCAAGAGCGCTGCCAGCCACCGCCAGCAGTTCCAGCATCGGCCGCGCCCACATAGCCGTTGTCGCTGCTGTTCGCTTCATTCGCGCTGTCGTAGCAAGGTCCGCCGCCGGCTTCCTTGGCTCCTGCACCCACGGTATGGTCCTCCTGGCTCGTGTCCAGGTATCGCCAGACCGACACGGACTTGTCCCAACTGGCCGCGGCCAGCCAGCTGCCGTCCGGACTGAACGCAAGACCCCATACCACTTCTTTGTGGCTCTGCCGTGGCGGCAAGGAACCGGAGGGAGGCGGTGATAGGTTGGCTTCATAGCGTGGAAACTAAGGGCAGTTGCACTGCGGTCAGTGCATTGGCCTGGCTAAGCTATCTAGCACTACCGGTACTTGGCGCTTCGAAGCAATCAACGAATACATACACACACCACCACATATTTGCTTACATGCACTCCCTGCGTCTTGATGCACGGTTACCCTGGGTGCCCTGACAACATCCGCTCCCACACACCTTGAGTACGGCTGTCGTCTTCCATGAAGCGGCGGACTCCCCAGCGGCGGGCTGATTGGAGTCACGGCTCCACAGCCGCACGGCACCATCCCAGCCACCGGCAGCCACCATCAGGCCGTCAGGGCGAATGGCAACGCAGGCAGCCCTCCTATCTCCGCCGCCCAACCCACCCGCGTTCTGCAGGCGCAGGCCAGTATATGGTACAACTGGAATTACTAACACGAAAGTATGTAATGAAGGACGCCCTGGCGGGGTTCAAGTGCAAGGAGCTGTCCAGCGATGCTGAGCAGGCCCTGGCCAAGGCCCAGCACGCCAAGCCCAACTAACCAGCCAGGGACTGTGTCCGTTCGATGGGAAGTGTCCCCTCAAGGCTGAAGTGTGTGAGGGATATGGTTTCAGAGCCGTGATGCCACACGCGACACAGCGAATACACAAGCCCAGAGACAGCAGAGGGTACGATAAGACCTCCCATAGACAGCACCAAAGCCTAGCGCCACAAAAGAACACTTCGCTAGACGCGCACTTGCCTCCAGTGCCGCGGTGCAACTCCAGTCACCGCCGCCGCCGCTCGGTGCCGACCACAACCGGACGCATTCATCTCCCGTGCTTGCCAGCAACGCCGGCCCGCCAGCGTCGATGCCGCCGAAGGCAACACTAAAGATGGCGCCTTTGTGCCCCTGCAGCAGCGAGCACACAGTCAGGTGGCGAGGAGAGCACCTAGCTACCTACCCATGGGTCACGCACACCGTTCCCCTGGATGCTGCACTGTGCCCTCTCCACCACCTACTTGGAGAGTCTGGACGCACTTCCAAGCACCGGGTCCACACCCTGCCGAGGAGCCGGTACCAGTGCCCTCTCCTGCTTCCGTGTCCCCACGCCGCCACAGCTTCACGGTCTTGTCCCAGCCACCGCTTGCGACCCAAACCCGCCCGTCCGCATCGGGCCGGCTAATTGCCGCTGCCTGAACCTCCGAGTTATGCCCCTGTGCGCATGGATCAGATGGAGAGGGAGTTCGGGTAGACAAGGGTGTTATGTAGGCGAGTGACCTCCTGGATTGCCGAACTCCTGCACCAGCCGCCCGGCCCCGTGAGGAACAAACACATGTGTACGCCTGCGCGCCGGCCCAACCAAATCCTACCGTTAGCTCCGCCGTACAGCTCCACGCGCCGGCCTTGGCATCCGGCTCCCACAGCCGGACCGTTTTGTCGTCGTTGGCGGTGGCTAGCAGCTTCCCGTCGTGCGGGCTGAACGCGACAACCCAAATGTTGTCCGGCCGGAAATCTCCGTTCTGCGTCAGCGTGGACGGCAAGCCGCACGCGGGCAGTCAGGCACACAGGTTGGAGGACCGGATGACAGGGGGCGGCATCAGCGCCCATCAACAGCCCCTTGACTTGACAGCAGGGTTACAGGGTGATAGGACGGACAGCACCTCTTTTCCTATGGACTAACCACCGGCACCGTTCTGCCTGTAGGGTGGGTGGTTGACCCCAACCGTCCACCCCCCGTCCCCACGTTTCCTTTTCCTCTTCCTTGGTCTTATCCTTTTCCTCTTCATGTCGAGTCGACACACGGGTTACCTTGCTATCTACCCACCTGCTCCATTATCAGGCCCGCGTCGACGACCACGTCCATCCCTGCCGCCACCGCCATCAGGTCAGGCAGCGCGCCTGTCAGGTCCCACAGCCGCACTGACGCGTCCTTGCCGCAGCTGGCGAGGCTGAGGCTGTTGGCGGGGTTGGTCGCTAGGCCCAAGACATCCCGCTCGTGGCCCTGTAAGGCAACCGTACGCATAGTAAGCAGCATCAGCTGATGACCAGTTGCCGTCCGACACCCAACGGACTCGGCGGCGGCAACGGGCCTGCGTTGACTGCCAAGATATGGACCACGCAATACAACCGCAAACCTCCCATGGCGCCGTACAAGTACGGGATGCTCACACTTGGCTAGCAACACACATATCCAAAGCCGGACCTTAAGATACCTCACAGGCCCTTCCGGGGCCCTATGTCCCCAACCGCCCACCGCCGTCCGCACCTTGAGTATCACCGCGCAGCGCCACCCGCCATCGCCGATCCCGGCATCACCACTGGCTCCGGAACCAGCCGCCTGGCCGCCCTGGTTTGGTCTCCCTCCCTGGACCCACAGCCGCACCGTGTTGTCGTCCATGCCGCCGCCGGTGGCCAGCACGCACAGTCCGTTGGGTACGACGAATGCCACGCCGTTTACTTGGCTGATGTGACCCTGCATCATGGCACGTTGGCCATTGGCCGTTGGCACTCATCTCTGGATGGAATCGTTGGACATGAGGGATAAGGCCGAAAAATGCAACACGCAAACGTATGCGGAGGTTACTGGTACCCAGCGAAAGGCTGGACGGAGTAGGAATTGGAGACCCTGAAACCCCTGCGGCGACCCATGCGCCATATAATGTTGTACTTGTTACAGTAGGCTCCAGACCTTGAAAGGTAGAGCCATCGTCGCATCGCCTGCCATATAATACACGCAGTACACGTGCTGCCGGTGCACCGCACCGCACCCGCGCACAGCCCATCCGCGCCCCAAGCAATGCACCACACCGCCCTACCCTGAGGACTGCGATGCACTGCCACTCGGCATCACCACCGCCCGCCGACCGCCGCTGCTGCCAGAGCCGCGCCGTCTTGTCGTTGAATCCGCCGCCGCTGGCAACAGTCCGACCGTCGGGGCTGACAGCGACACTCGCAACCGAATCCTCATGGCCCTGTGCGCGGCGAGCAGCGTTCGGTGCCGGTGCTGGAAAAATAGAGTTGGGAAACGGATGGCCGGGTATTCGAGGCGTATGTACGCACCGGCCCAGGCAGGGGCCCTTGCTGGGCGTACAGGATCCAGGCAGGGGCCCTTGCTGGGCGTACAGGACCCAGGCAGGGGCCCAGCGGGCGGTGGGCCGGTCTTGTGCTGGATGGAGTGTGCGAACCGAAGCGGACGAGCGCACGTAGGAGTGGAGCAGTGAAAGGGGTCGCAACGAGGCCCCTCTACCCCCCGCCTCCGCCATCATTCCTCACGTGCTCTGTCCCTCCCTCGAGCGCACCTCCAAGGTTGCGATGCACTGCCACTCGCCGGCACCACCGAACCCCGCACCGGCGGTGCGTGGCTGCCACAAGTGGACAGCCTTCTCGCCACCGCTGACGATTAGGAAGCCCTCGCTGCCGTGCACCGCAGCCACGGAGGAGATGCTCGCACTGTGACCCTGCGAGCACGCAAACACGGATCACACAGACACAATCAAGCATATACCGGGAAACTCATCGCCAAATCCCCTTCATCCACTTTCGTCCTATCCTTTCGCCTCATGAGCGATAAGCCGTCCCACCGTTAAGACTGCGAAGCACTCCCAGTCGGCGCCCTGTCCCAGCTCGTCAGTCTGTTTGGGTGCGGACGCGGCAACGTCTTCGAGGATCTTAGAAGCTCCAGAACCAGCTCTGCAGCGCCAGAGCGCCACGGTGCCGTTTCTGCAGCCCGCAATGATGACGGTCTCGCCCTCAAACCGCGAAAACACAATGCTGCAACAAGCGGTGCCTTTTGGGCCCTGAGTGGTTTGGGAATGTAAGGGGAGTCAGGGCGGCGCAGGAGGTAGTCAAGGCGTGGGTTGAAATGGCAACAGGCAAGCAGGCAGGCAAAAGAGACAGATTGAGTCGAGGGCACCTTACGGATGAAGATACGTACTTTTAGCTGTGCGTTTCCTGACCCAGTCGCAAGGAACATCAACATGACCATATGGTATGAATGCGTGTCCAATCCAAAGCAGAAACCAGTCCGCGTCTTGGCGCAGCCCTACCACGCCGGGATTGGACGGCTATCGCCCTCGCATGTCCAGCCAACGAACCAAGTTCTCCACCAAAACGCGCCGTCAAAACGTTTTCGCAAACCAGGTCTCAGTTGTTGTTGTTTTGCTTTTCTTCGCCTCAGCAGCCTGGGCGGGCATTGTTCTCCGCTTGTTGAGAACAACATTCTCCAGCATGCCACTGCAAACGAACCTGTCTCTGGCCGGTCTTACTTATTGCTTGAGTGCCACCGACGAGTATCCTCTCAACCACGCCCGTGACGACCCCTGCCTACCTGAATGGTCCCAACCAAATCTCCAGTCATGAGGTCGTACATGTACAGCTTGGAACTATCCATTCCCGCCACGACTGTACGGCCATCAAGGCTGAATGCGACGCAGTACGCGTCTTGGACTTGACCCGAGTCCCTATTGGGCTGCGTGATCGGACAGCGGCAAACATCATCAGGGAGGGAGGTTTGAGTGCTCAGGGAGTTTCCTCAATTACACGTGCGTGTACCGAAGTTTTGCTGTTGATCCTGGCCGACAGATGCCCCCAAAAACCCTTTACACCCTGTTCCCGTGCCCGCTGTTGCATGTGCCTCTACACCATGTTACATCCTAAAACTCCAGGTTGCTCGTATTGCGACATCCCAAGCCTGGCCCTGACCACCCACCCGCCACACGCCAAAGGTCGCGCGCGTAGACCCGCCCACCATCCCCCTCCCAGCATACCTCCGTGGCGAGTAGCAGCGCACCACTTCCCGCATCCCACAGTCGAACCATTCCGTCCTTGGACTCTGCGCTGCTAGCTAGCGTGCGCCCGTCGGGGCTGAAGGCCACGCCCAGCATGGCATACCTGTTGCCCTGTTCGCGCATATAGGACAGTTTGGGGGGTCCTGAGGAAGATCCGTGGATGCGAGAAAAAACCGTTCAGAACAGACGTTTTAAGGTTTTAAGATGCATGCTGGAGAACTGGGGTGAGGACAGGTTGGGGGGAAGTGTTGAACGGGAGGGTCAGTCGACAGGCAGGTCCTGAAAGGCCCTTTCCCCGCCTTCCTGGCCAGCAGCAGCCGGCCCCCGCCTCCCAAAGCCGCACCTTCATCGTGCAGCGCAGCGCCGGCCAGCTGGTCGGAGGGCCGCCCATCTGCTGCACCAGCCGGAACCCCGGGCGGCCCTGCTGCGCCTGCTGAGCGCTGTAGTACTCGCAAGCGCGCCGATAGACGGCAGTCCCCGACGGGCTCATCAACGCCGTCTGCAGGACGCCGTTGACATCCCTGGCAGTTTGGAGCTCGTGCTGCTTCGCCAGCAGCCAACGCAGCGCATCAGCAATAGGTGGCGGCGGAGCACCCATCCCTGTGAGGTCGGCAATCAAGCCGTGGCCGAGGTCCTGCTGGAAGGAGCTTGACAGGAACACATAGTCGTACAGTACGGATTCAAGCAACGCGTACGCCTCCTTGGCCGTGCCGCTGTCCACCTGAGTAGCTGCGGCTGCCATGACGAGGTGTCGTACGAGGTACTTGTAACAGTACGGCGAGATGCTCCCGGCGCCTCCGCCGCCCACTGCCTCCGCGGTGCCGCCGCCTGCCGCCGTCCGCTCCCCCGCCAACTGCCGAGCCAGCTGCAGGTGGCCGTTGGCAGTGGCCAGCGCAAGAAAGGGCGCAAGGCCGGCCGCTCCGCCGCCGCTCGCGCCCCCTTCTTTCGTCATCCAGTCCGCCAGGCTCTTGTGCATCGTGTACAGGTGGTGTTCCTCCACAGTGAACAGCACCGGCCACCCGGGCAGCTTAGCGGGCATGCGCGCCAGCCCCAGCGCCTGCAGCCTGCTCTGCGGCAGCGGCTCCTGAGCGGCCAGCACTGCCTCCAGCAGCCGCGACACCACACCCGCGTCCTGGGCGCCGTACGCCGCCCAGGCGCGGCCGAACACTGCGCTGTACAGTTCGTACAGGTCCGCCAGGGTCGGCTTGTCCTTGCGCGCTACCGCTGCCGGCGCGAGGCACTCGTCCGCCACCGTGTGGTAAACCATCACCCCGGCCCCCACGCCCTGCCCGTTGTCGCCGCTCGTGCCGGCCTCAGCCGATACACCGGTGCTCTCCCTCAGCTCCCCCGGGGTCAGGTAGCGCACGCCCCCTCCCTCGGCGAACAGGCGGTCCAACGCAGGCAGCACCTGGCCACCCACTGCATCCGGCCGTGTGGTAAAGACGAACCGCACGAAGGGCGGCAGCTCAGTCAGGTGCCTAGAGATTAGCTGGAACGCCTTGTTCCCGCAAGGAACAACACTGCTGCCGCCGCCGCTACCACCCCCGCTACCGCCGCCGCCAGCTGCCGTTGCTGACATTGGCGGGGGCTGCGGTTCGGCCTCGTCTAGCGCGTCGATGAGGATCACCACCTCCTGCAACCCTTTTTCCAGCTTCTGCAGCGGTTGACCCAATAGGTTGTACACCACATCGTCGAGTTCTCTCACATTTACGATTCGGCGTGGATCTTGTCGCAGGATCTCGTCGCGTACAGCAGGCAGCCTGGGGGTGTCGTACAAGTGAGGCCAAAGGGGTCAAAGGTGCAAGCCCCGCCGGTGCAGCCCTGGAGTCTTGGGCCTCGCGTCCGGGACCCCACCAACCATCATTGCCTCGTGGGACCCCTTTACGAATTCGTTTTTGACCGCTCGGGAATCTCGCCTGTCTTTTCTGCAATGTCTGATAAGTGGATAATGAAACAATTAGGTCATCCGTATCCAACAGTCGTACTGACCGACCCTGTGCTGACACCATCCAATGCCCACATCAGTGGTTGGCCTGTGCAACGATGCACCTCCTAACCCACAAAGCACATCCGTCACCGAACAATATGTGCGTGTATGGAACGTAAGGCGAAGATTCGCGGTTTTTGGTTGGCGGTTGAGGGCTGGTGACTCACTTGAGCGCCAGCTGGAACGCCAGGCTCTTCACGATACGCACGGGATCCAGCCGCCGTTGGTCGTTGTACTTCAGGAAGTGGTAGGCGGTTATGCGTTCTGCCATGCCTCCGCCTCCACTCTCGGCCCCCTGCGCCTGGCCCTTCTGGCTCGCCACCAGCGTCGCAGACACCGTGCTCTTGCCCTCGCCCGCGCCGCCCGCCACAACCAGCGCGCGCGGTCCGCCACTCCCCGGTCCCTGTCCCAGCCACTCCTCCACCGGCCCGAAGCGCCACTTGGTGCCCGCTGATCGTTCCGTTAGCCGCCGCACGTCCACGGTGTAGCTGAGCGGCTCTAGCAGGAGCTGCAGCCGCAGCTTGTAGTTGAAGGCGTCCGTGGAGCCATGTTGCGCCACCACGTCCGCCAGGATCATGTCCTTGTCGGCGGCGTTGTAGCACTCGGCCTGCGTCACGTCGAGTGACGACACCAGAGTCGCGCGCTCTTCCGCGCCCACTCGCAGGTGCAGCCCGTCCGGGCCGTGCAGCGCCAGAGTGGCGGCCCACTCGTAAACGCACCAGGCGCGACGGGCCGGGTTGATGTTGGCTAGGTCCAGCACCACCAGCGTGCCGCCACTGGAGACGCGAACCACGTCCTGAAGGAAGGTATGTTCCGATGGGAGGCATCCGGAAGGTCAGCACCGCCGTTCCCCGGGAAAAGCTCGCCACCCACAACCGAAAGTCTGGTCACACACCGCACATACACCGCCACACTGCCAGAGGCAAGCACCCGTGCCACACCTTGAAGGCGGCGACATCCCGCGCCTGGTGCGGCATATCCCTGTGCTGGTTGACGGCCAGGATGTCGATCCACACCCGCGTCTCCTCGTCCGCACTCGTGAGGAAGGCCTCCACGGAGCTCAGCAGCAGCTCGAAGCGGTTCTTCCAGGCGTGGCTGATGAAGTACATGGGCACGCCCACGTCCTCGGCGGCGATCAGCGCGGGATCCTCCGCCACACGGCATCGCGGCCCACGGGTCATCAGCTGCACCCAGCGGGTGTTGATGTCTTCGGTGGTCAACGTGGGGTAGGTGGACGCACCGAAGAAGGTGATGAGGTCCTTCCTCAGCTTCCGCAACCCCCGCAGTGAGATACCCTTGGACAGTGCTGCCAGCGGGTCGTCGTCTGGGACCAAGCAGGGGGCAGCAAGAGGTGGGGGAGGTCACGTGTGCCCAAAGGGACGGTTATGGCATGACCACATCCTCAAGCTGGGTCAACGCGGAAGGAATGCTTGCTAATCGATTCAACGCTGAGGGATTGCTTAGTACTGTCCCAAGGCACGTCCCAGGTGAACGGGCGTCGGACAGTAGCGGGGTAGGGATGGGGAGCAGGGCGTGGTGAGGGATCATTACGGAGGCCACATGGCGAGGGAAGAAGGCAGAAGAGATTCCAGCATCCTGAGGCTCAGAAATAGAATGCGAGAGTATCAAGGGAGGTTGATTACCTACGAGCGCGGAAGCGCAACCAGGCGGGCCCGATGGGCCAGACCACGACAGAAATAGGCGCTCCCCATTGGTACGGCATGGTTGGTACGACCGCTGGAGTGGACGTGCTGGATCGGATTCGCGCATCGCCCCCGTGCGGCATGAGGGAGCAACTAAGATGGTGTCATAACGTAACGTACCTAGACTGATTGCCCTTGGCTGTGGTGGAGGGTCAGCTTTTTCAGAAATGATAGTTGGTGTAGGACCCTCACCACGGCTTGCTGGCACTGCCGCCGCTGATACAGGCACAGCATAGGCATCCGGAGAGACTTTCTTGCTGCTTTCGCTAGATTGTGGAGCCACAGCTTCCTCCTGCGAGGCCATGCACGCGTCAGTGCATCCAATGTGCCGTTACACTACCATATTCTATGCAATCAAGCTGATCATTAGGATGCTCGGACTTACTCCTGTTGGACCTGATCGGGAGGTCCCGCAGCCCATGTTGCTAGAGGGAGTTGAAGGAGTCACAATGTGCCGGCCAACGTTCCTTCCGCAAAACTGCGAACATAGCAGTTCAAGTCGGAGTGCTAACCATCATCAAGCGTATACTAGTAGTGGTGAAAAAGCTGGTAGTAAAGCCGAAAATGCCAAAGTTCCTTCCGTTCGAAGGTCGTACTAATGCAAGCTGCGCACCATGGCAGACTGCGTTTCCGGAACTTTTTATCATGCAAAGTACACCATATTGTTGTAGAAGGCCATAGACACGTTTTTTTGACGGCCTGTGGCGCTCGTAAGAACTTGGGGCCGTGGGGCCGTTAGGATGTGCTTCTGGGATGCCATTGGGCGTTTCTGGCGAATTACCTTAAGACATCGCTGCACCTCAAGACCATTATGGACTGACAAATATATAGAGCCATGCCCTGACGCGGCTACGCGCGGCTAACGGTAACGGTCCGCATGCGGCAAGCAAGTATAGTGGAACGCAATTCGATTCTACAGCAGAATGCTCCTTATGTGGTTTATCCCTTGTAAGAAGCGCACATCACTGCGTGTGAGTTTCGTGTCTACGCACGCTTATAACTAGAAGGTTTACCAGCGATCCAGGACTTCTCATAAGGCTACCTGACATCTGCCGGATGCCTTTCGTTCGGTGTCCTTCGAAGGCTACAGCCAGCGCTAGTAATGTGGTTTGCTAGTGAATGGGTCACGTATACACCTGTCGTGCAGTTGCTGTCATTGGCGTGCAATTCACGGCAGGAATGCACCCCTTGTCACGCACTGCCTGTACCCACTCTAACAAGTGCTACTACTACTGCTACTACTACTACCTGACGCTGACCATTCCGACCGCCATCTTCTTGTTCTGGGGGGATCCAGGGTATCAGTGACGTTTGATTTGATGATGGTACCTGATGGTACCTGATGGTACCTGATGGTACCGGATGTCCTTAGGCAGAAGATGATGATGCCTGTCTGCACCATAAACTACCACACGCAGAAAGTGTTTCAGCACAATAGCGCCTCACGACCTCCAATGAGACTGGATGAAGGTGCCGTTGTCATGCCCCACAGCAGGCATCACCTGTCGCCGACACCAGGTGTAACACTTGCTGCCACGCCCCAGCGCCGGCACGTACGTTTCACCGGCACTGGTTCCGGAGCCAGGGCATCTGCGTTCCCGCTTGTATGCTGTTGCCGTAACTACAGCGCCTCTGTTGCTGTTAGGATTGATTGCGTCATGGATTCGGTTTCCACTCGTTCCGACAACGATGGGGACACGTGTGAATCTCGCGATTCAGGTCGGGCGCAGGGCCCTTCTGACCAAATCCGTTGGTGCTGCAGAGTACTTAGCGGAACCACGCCTCATTCCTCGGCGTGGTTCTTCTGCTTGGTTGTTTTGGTTGTGCTTCTACACAATGTAACACACCGCGCTTGAAGAACGCCCGCGGCTCCTTGCTGCGTGAATAGGTCACGAGGTCGACGCAGCCGCAGTCAGCGCCGCCTTTACGTTTGGAACTTGAGACCCTGCAGCTTGGTAACCTGCAGCCCGCCTGCCAGCAGCGCCAGTCCGCGGGGCTGTGGTGCCGCGCGCCCGCGCCACCCAGCATCAGGTCGAGAGCAGAAGAACCACCTCTGGTCACTCGCACCCAGATTACCATATTGCAAACATCGCAATTTACTGCGCATCGCCGGCCTGTTGAAACAGTCTTACTTCTGGGATTGTTATTTCCGCGCCGCCGCGCCTTTGACGACTTTCTTGTGCACTACCTGCCTCCTGGCTGCACCTTGCTTCAGGTCGCGAGCAGGGTTGAGGACCCGTATGGCAACCTCCTGCCGTGGACTCAGCCTTCGGCAGGAGTACGTGAAGCCGCGCCTCAACGACCCTGCCTAGCGACCTAGAGCCGCAACACGAGCAACGCCTCCACAATCCACGAAGACCATCTACCATCAGTAGGCCTTCTCCCGGCGGGCATCATGCTGGGGGGAGGTTTCCTGAGTCCACTTGGGTTTCCATAGGAAGGGGCAGTATTGATAGCGCTACACTGCGCGCTCGCGAGGTGAAGTTCCGGGCAGTAAGCCCCCCAGCCGGCAATGAGACCATGCGAACCGCTCCCTTAGCACGTTTCGTTGCCCTACCGGCCAGGTGGACTCCGGGAACATATCTTCGTCGTTTTGAGGTGGAAGAGTGAGCCGAACATGAGCCTCGCAAGTGCCCTGACAGTTGCTGCCTTGAGTGACTTCGAGTTGACTTGGCTGATGTTGTGCTGTTTGGTTTGCTGATATCGCCGTCCCGTTTCCGATAATCCATGATGTCATGCCCGAGATCTGCCGCCGGTCACGCCCTATTCTAGCCAGCTACCGGGGCTGCGGAGTTACGAAGTAGGTAAATCGCCCCAGCCGGTGGGGTGTTTACGAACGGACAGGCGCGACAAAATGTGTTTCAAAAGGTCCGACACCTTGGCACAGGAGTCCCCCGATTACCTCACTCTCGCATAGACTATAGAATAGCGGGCTAGCATCGGTAGGTCGAGCTTGCGGTACTGCACGGAGTAGGACGACCGCATTCCGGACGTCATGTTGGCGGGACATCAGTAGGCTGATCCTAAGACTGCCTGAGCCTCTGCAGCAATTTGTACATGGGCTTAGCTGTTCGTAGCCGGAGAAGCAGATTGCCCCCCTGTGGCCTGCACTCATTCAGGGCTTGTGGGTGTTTTCTGCCTTGGAGTGTGTGTGAGATCGTTATGAACAACCGCGTGCGTGTGTCCCCCACACGTGGTTGTGGGGGGAAGTGTTACACCTGGTCTCCGACCCTGCAGCGCTGGGTTTCAGGAGAAGTGCCTACGCGTGGGGTATCATCGTTTCCAGGAGCCAGTGTGGATAAAAACGGTATTAATTGATCCGAGACCGGGCCGGTCTACGACCCCGCCGCAGCGCTGGCTTAGTTTCAACGCAACTCCCTAGTCGTGGGGTAGCATCGTTTCTGGGAGACAGAAAAGGTTCGAACGGCAGCAATTGATCCGAGACTGTGATGAAACACTAGAGAGGCATTCACGTATGTACGTACGGGACACCGGGCCGGTCTCTGAGCTTCGAGCGTGCTCAGACATACTGAGCGCAGATTGTAAACTGAAGTCAGTCCATAATCGAGAGTTACAGAAGGTTATAGGTGGATGAAGCCTCCGCGATGCACTGAACGGTGTAAATGCGCCGAAGTTGGCGAGCCCGCACGGTGCTTACCCCACTAAAACAAGTAGTAAGAGGTTACGACTCATTTAAAAGTCTCGTCTTAAAAGGCTCGTAAGAGTCGTAGGGCCTTCTTATGCGTTAACGAACTTAGGAACCGTCATAATGACAGCTCGTAAACGATTATGAGGAATCTTACGAGGGCTCTTATGAAGGCTCGTAAGGCTTTTACGAGGCCTTTACGACGATTTGGCTGCCATAGGGCCGGCAACCTTCGATCGGCCTCGCCCTTGGGCACGCAGCTTAACGGTAGCAATAACTAGGTGAAAGGAACGTCCCCACTGAAATTCGCCTCTCGGGATCGCCGCACGAGGACGTCCGGGCCAATCGGCAAGCATCGGCTTCTCCGGCAACCTTCGATCGGCCTCGCTCTTGGGCACGCAGCTTAACGGTAGAAATAACTAGGTGAAAGGAACGTCCCCACCGAAATTCGCCTCTCGGGATCGCCGCACGAGGACGTCCGGGCCAATCGGCAAGCATCGGCTTCTCCGGCAACCTTCGATCGGCCTCGCTCTTGGGCACGCAGCTTAACGGTAGCAAGAACTAGGTGAAAGGAACGTCCCCACCGAAATTCGCCTCTCGGGATCGCCGCACGAGGACGTCCGGGTGTTAGGAAGAAGGATGTCGTACTAAGAATACGGCCTGTGGAGGAGATGATCCCCCAACGTTATGTCTACCGAGCAGGCACAAAGAGGACTTCCTTTTATAGTCGTTGAATATCGAGTCGTGATGTGTACATTATGTCACGCGGAGCGCAGTACGGCCATGAGGGCCTTACGCGCGCCTTACATTCCCCCCCTTCTGATGGGAAGCCCGTCCCGGGTGCCAAATTTTTAGCGAAGCTCCGGCGGGAAGTTGGAACGCGTCCAATATTCTTGGATGAGGTTGGGGCAGACACGTTCGAGGGCAGACTCGCTTTATCGAAGGGTCACAACCACCCTACGGTAATGGCATCTGAGACAGGTTCGATCGCTGGAGGCCTCTCGGTCTCGCGAAAGAGCTCGGCGCTTAACGCGCTAATTTTTTTTCTCCTCGGCCCACAATGTCGGCCAATATGGACTGCGATACGACGGTACGCAACATGGCGACCCTTCCGCCGCCCAAAGCGTCTTCAACATGGCGACCCTTCCGCCGCCCAAAGCGCTAAGACGCTCATACCGTAGCATGTACAATGCCTTCCTTGCTATGCCTAGCACTGATTTGCTACTCGAGCTAGCCTACTCGGCCGGAAAATCCGCCCTGACGAACGTAGACGTCACCGCTTGGTCGAAGGGAACCACGACCATCTCCCGGGATTAAATTATTCCACCATCCTCCGCCTAAAACGGATTATCCTCTTCCAACGCCTACAGGCTGCGGGCGCATTCCCGGGCGACGTCAACGACGCCGTCGACCTGGACTCCATAGAGAATATGGACTTCAGCGAGCTGCTGGACGCAGGTACTAAGATACCATCGCTTAAAGTGCTCCAGCAAACGCAGGCCGATTTTGACGCCCTGCGCACGCTGGCAAACGCCCCGCAAAATGCCAATTCGGAGCCCCAGGTTTTTACCGCACGGGCGATCGACTCACCCAGACCCCCGCCGCCTAACGCAGATGAGCCGGCAACGGAGAACGTGCCGCCGCCGCCGCCGGCCCAAGTGCCGCCGCCACCGGCCAACGTGCCCATGGACGAGCAGACCAAGCTGCAGGCTATGATCCAAGCAGCTGTCCAAGCGGCACTCGCGGCCGTTACCTCGCCTGCGGTCCCGCCAGCGCTGCCCGTACCGGAGCACGCCGCGGCGCCGTTCATGCAACCAGGACCCGCCTCCACGCCAGCCCCTGCAGTACCTGCACCGGCGGCCCCGGCGGCTCCTGCGCAGGCGCCACCTATCAACACCGTGAGTCTGGGAACGGGCGCAACTAGCGCTTATCCGGGTGCTACTCCCACGGGCACTCCTGCGACACACGCAGCCATAACCACTGGGACCAGCAATACTCATTCGCGTGCGCTGCAACAGCCGCCTATTTTCTTAGGGCGCAGCAGCAACCAGATCTCGGACCCCGACATTTGGTTTGACACCACTATCCGATACCTGAGGGCCAACAATTGCGACCCCATGGAGAGCATGCGATATTACGTGGGCGGTCCGGCTGCTAAATGGTACAGCGGCTTGTGCGAACGGCACGCAGTGCTAGGTGCTCCGCCCCTCTCAGTAGCAACCATGCGCGCGGATTTCATTCTCCTTTACGGGGACGTTCGCCGCGGCACGCCCCAAGAGGTTCGCCAACGTTTGCACTCTGGCGAGCACCATCAGAAGCCTCACGAATCCATTGGCGATTATGCGCAGCGCTTCCGGGAACTAACTCGCGATGATCCCGACATTTCCCAAGTTGACTTGTGCGCCTGGTTCCTAAACGGAATGCTTGCTCAATTGCAGCGCTCGTGTGCTTCGGATGCCAACGGCAGCCCTTGGGCCGCTTTTGACGCCCTGCTTACTTACGCCCACGGCCAGGAATCGCGCTCACTCATGGGCAAAAAGACCGTCCGCTTTGGCCTCCTCAAAGGAACCGCCCCCGCCCCTCCCAAGCAGGCTGCAAATCGCGGCAATGGCAACCGTGACCGCCGCCGGAATGGCGGCGACCGCGGCAATGGCCGGAATGGCGGCGACCGCGGCAACGGCCGCAATGGCGAAGACCGCGGCAACGGCCGGTCTCACCGCCGAACCTCCGAGCGCGAGAAGGAGTGCGAGGAAATTAGGCGTGAAAACTTGGCCAAGGCTGGCCTGTGTTACCACTGCGGCGCTCCTTTCGGGAAGGGCCACCGCTGCCAGGAGTCTAAGCGGCAGCGCAGGGACAGTTCCGACGGCGCAGCGGCTAACTAGGGGGTTGCTCATGCTGGCATCACGGGGTCACAGCATGGGTTATCCCAGGACACTGAGATGCTAGAGCCTCCTTCCTTGCCTGAATGGCCGGATAAGCCGGTACGTGTGCATCGATCAATTTTCTTGAAGCTGCAAAAGCCTTCTAAAAGGCAATTTGTATTCGACGCTACGTGTAACGGAACGGAATCGCTCTGCCCTCTGTCGCCACTCCCGTGTACGTCATTTCTCACTCACGACGTCGGCAACCACCACGTTTGGGCAAGCCCTCAGTACTCGGAAATTCCGGAGTTCCTCAAACACTATGAAGCCTGCAAAAGCAAGGCTCCTGACGCAACAAGTGCATTGCCGCGATTTGCAGCCTGCTTGGGAGGGGCGGGGGTGGTTCCTTTGAGGAGGCCAAAGCGGACGGTCTTTTTGCCGATGAGTGAGCGCGATTCCTGGCCGTGGGCGTAAGTAAACAGGGCGTCAAAAGCGGCCCAAGGGCTGCCGTTGGCATCCGAAGCACACGAGCGCTGCAATTGAGCAAGCATTCCGTTTAGGAACCAGGCGCACAAGTCAACTTGGGAAATGTCGGGATCATCGCGAGTTAGTTCCCAGAAGCGCTGCGCGTAATCGCCAATGGATTCGTGAGGCTTCTGATGGTGCTCGCCAGAGTGCAAACGTTGGCGAACCTCTTGGGGCGTGCCGCGGCGAACGTCCCCCGTAAAGGAGAATGAAATCCGCGCGCATGGTTGCTACTGAGAGGGGCGGAGCACCTAGCACTGCGTGCCGTTCGCACAAGCCGCTGTACCATTTAGCAGCCGGACCGCCCACGTAATATCCTCTCGATGGGGTCGCAATTGTTGGCCCTCAGGTATCGGATAGTGGTGTCAAACCAAATGTCGGGGTCCGAGATCTGGTTGCTGCTGCGCCCTAAGAAAATAGGCGGCTGTCGCAGCGCACGCGAATGGGTATTGCTGGTCCCAGTGGTTATGGCTGCGTGTGTCGCAGGAGTGCCCGTGGGAGTAGCACCCGGATAAGCGCTAGTTGCGCCCGTTCCCAGACTCACGGTGTTGATAGGTGGCGCCTGCGCAGGAGCCGCCGGGGCCGCCGGTGCAGGTACTGCAGGGGCTGGCGTGGGGCCGGGTCCTGGTTGCATGAACGGCGCCGCGGCGTGCTCCGGTACGGGCAGCGCTGGCGGGACCGCAGGCGAGGTAACGGCCACGAGTGCCGCTTGGACAGCTGCTTGGATCATAGCCTGCAGCTTGGTCTGCTCGTCCATGGGCACGTTGGCCGGTGGCGGCGGCACTTGGGCCGGCGGCGGCGGCGGCACGTTCTCCGTTGCCGGCTCATCTGCGTTAGGCGGCGGGGGTCTGGGTGAGTCGATCGCCCGTGCGGTAAAAACCTGCGGCTCCGAATCGGCATTTTGCGGGGCGTTTGCCAGCGTGCGCAGGGCGTCAAAATCGGCCTGCGTTTGCTGGAGCACTTTAAGCGATGGTATCTTAGTACCTGCGTCCAGCAGCTCGCTGAAGTCCATATTCTCTATGGAGTCCAGGTCGACGGCGTCGTTGACGTCGCCCGGGAATGCGCCCGCAGCCTGTAGGCGTTGGAAGAGGATAATCCGTTTTAGGCGGAGGATGGTGAAATAATTTAATCCCGGGAGATGGTCGTGGTTCCCTTCGACCAAGCGGAGGTAGAATGTGACATTTACGTTCGTCAGGGCGGATTTTCCGGCCGAGTAGGCTAGCTCGAGTAGCAAATCAGTGCTAGGCATAGCAAGGAAGGCATTGTACATGCTACGGTATGAGCGTCTTAGCGCTTTGGGCGGCGGAAGGGTCGCCATGTTGCGTACCGTCGTATCGCAGTCCATTTTGGCCGACATTGTGGGCCGAGGTAAAAAACATTAGCGCGTTAAGCGCCGAGCTCTTTCGCGAGACCGAGAGGCCCCCAGCGATCGAACCTGTCTCAGATGCCAGTTGTTAGGGAGAAGGATGTCGTACTAAGAATACGGCCTGTGGAGGAGATGATCCCCCAACGTTATTTCTACCGAGCAGGCACAAAGAGGACTTCCTTTCATAGTCGTGATGTGTACATTATGTCACGCTGAGCGCACTACGGCCATTAGGGCCTTACGCGCGCCTTACACCGGGCCAATCGGCAAGCATCGGCTTCTCCGGCAACCTTCGATCGGCCTCGCTCTTGGGCACGCAGCTTAACGGTAGCAAGAACTAGGTGAAAGGAACGTCCCCACCGAAATTCGCCTCTCGGGATCGCCGCACGAGGACGTCCGGGCCAATCGGCAAGCATCGGCTTCTCCGGCAACCTTCGATCGGCCTCGCTCTTGGGCATGCAGCTTAACGGTAGCAAGAACTAGGTGAAAGGAACGTCCCCACTGAAATTCGCCTCTCGGGATCGCCGCACGAGGACGTCCGGGCCAACCGGCAAGCATCGGCTTCTCCGGCAACCTTCGATCGGCCTCGCTCTTGGGCATGCAGCTTAACGGTGGCAAGAACTAGGTGAAAGGAACGTCCCCACCGAAATTCGCCTCTCGGGATCGCCGCACGAGGACGTCCGGGCCAATCGGCAAGCATCGGCTTCTCCGGCAACCTTCGATCGGCCTCGCTCTTGGGCACGCAGCTTAACGGTAGCAAGAACTAGGTGAAAGGAACGTCCCCACTGAAATTCGCCTCTCGGGATCGCCGCACGAGGACGTCCGGGCCAATCGGCAAGCATCGGCTTCTCCGGCAACCTTCGATCGGCCTCGCTCTTGGGCATGCAGCTTAACGGTAGCAAGCACTAGGTGAAAGGAACGTCCCCACTGAAATTCGCCTCTCGGGATCGCCGCACGAGGACGTCCGGGCCAATCGGCAAGCATCGGCTTCTCCGGCAACCTTCGATCGGCCTCGCTCTTGGGCACGCAGCTTAACGGTAGCAAGAACTAGGTGAAAGGAACGTCCCCACTGAAATTCGCCTCTCGGGATCGCCGCACGAGGACGTCCGGGCCAATCGGCAAGCATCGGCTTCTCCGGCAACCTTCGATCGGCCTCGCTCTTGGGCATGCAGCTTAACGGTAGCAAGAACTAGGTGAAAGGAACGTCCCCACCGAAATTCGCCTCTCGGGATCGCCGCACGAGGACGTCCGGGCCAATCGGCAAGCATCGGCTTCTCCGGCAACCTTCGATCGCCCTCGCTCTTGGGCATGCAGCTTAACGGTAGCAAGAACTAGGTGAAAGGAACGTCCCCACCGAAATTCGCCTCTCGGGATCGCCGCACGAGGACGTCCGGGCCAATCGGCAAGCATCGGCTTCTCCGGCAACCTTCGATCGGCCTCGCTCTTGGGCACGCAGCTTAACGGTAGCAAGAACTAGGTGAAAGGGACGTCCCCACCGAAATTCGCCTCTCGGGATCGCCGCACGAGGACGTCCGGGCCAATCGGCAAGCATCGGCTTCTCCGGCAACCTTCGATCGGCCTCGCTCTTGGGCACGCAGCTTAACGGTAGCAAGAACTAGGTGAAAGGAACGTCCCCACCGAAATTCGCCTCTCGGGATCGCCGCACGAGGACGTCCGGGCCAATCGGCAAGCATCGGCTTCTCCGGCAACCTTCGATCGGCCTCGCTCTTGGGCACGCAGCTTAACGGTAGCAAGAACTAGGTGAAAGGAACGTCCCCACTGAAATTCGCCTCTCGGGATCGCCGCACGAGGACGTCCGGGCCGATCGGCAAGCATCGGCTTCTCCGGCAACCTTCGATCGGCCTCGCTCTTGGGCACGCAGCTTAACGGTAGCAAGAACTAGGTGAAAGGAACGTCCCCACCGAAATTCGCCTCTCGGGATCGCCGCACGAGGACGTCCGGGCCAATCGGCAAGCATCGGCTTCTCCGGCAACCTTCGATCGGCCTCGCTCTTGGGCATGCAGCTTAACGGTAGCAAGAACTAGGTGAAAGGAACGTCCCCACTGAAATTCGCCTCTCGGGATCGCCGCACGAGGACGTCCGGGCCAATCGGCAAGCATCGGCTTCTCCGGCAACCTTCGATCGGCCTCGCTCTTGGGCACGCAGCTTAACGGTAGCAAGAACTAGGTGAAAGGAACGTCCCCACTGAAATTCGACTCTCGGGATCGCCGCACGAGGACGTCCGGGCCAATCGGCAAGCATCGGCTTCTCCGGCAACCTTCGATCGGCCTCGCTCTTGGGCACGCAGCTTAACGGTAGCAAGAACTAGGTGAAAGGAACGTCCCCACCGAAATTCGCCTCTCGGGATCGCCGCACGAGGACGTCCGGGCCAATCGGCAAGCATCGGCTTCTCCGGCAACCTTCGATCGGCCTCGCTCTTGGGCACGCAGCTTAACGGTAGCAAGAACTAGGTGAAAGGAACGTCCCCACCGAAATTCGCCTCTCGGGATCGCCGCACGAGGACGTCCGGGCCAATCGGCAAGCATCGGCTTCTCCGGCAACCTTCGATCGGCCTCGCTCTTGGGCACGCAGCTTAACGGTAGCAAGAACTAGGTGAAAGGAACGTCCCCACTGAAATTCGCCTCTCGGGATCGCCGCACGAGGACGTCCGGGCCGATTGGCAAGCATCGGCTTCTCCGGCAACCTTCGATCGGCCTCGCTCTTGGGCACGCAGCTTAACGGTAGCAAGAACTAGGTGAAAGGAACGTCCCCACCGAAATTCGCCTCTCGGGATCGCCGCACGAGGACGTCCGGGCCAATCGGCAAGCATCGGCTTCTCCGGCAACCTTCGATCGGCCTCGCTCTTGGGCATGCAGCTTAACGGTAGCAAGAACTAGGTGAAAGGAACGTCCCCACTGAAATTCGCCTCTCGGGATCGCCGCACGAGGACGTCCGGGCCAATCGGCAAGCATCGGCTTCTCCGGCAACCTTCGATCGGCCTCGCTCTTGGGCACGCAGCTTAACGGTAGCAAGAACTAGGTGAAAGGAACGTCCCCACTGAAATTCGACTCTCGGGATCGCCGCACGAGGACGTCCGGGCCAATCGGCAAGCATCGGCTTCTCCGGCAACCTTCGATCGGCCTCGCTCTTGGGCACGCAGCTTAACGGTAGCAAGAACTAGGTGAAAGGAACGTCCCCACCGAAATTCGCCTCTCGGGATCGCCGCACGAGGACGTCCGGGCCAATCGGCAAGCATCGGCTTCTCCGGCAACCTTCGATCGGCCTCGCTCTTGGGCACGCAGCTTAACGGTAGCAAGAACTAGGTGAAAGGAACGTCCCCACCGAAATTCGCCTCTCGGGATCGCCGCACGAGGACGTCCGGGCCAATCGGCAAGCATCGGCTTCTCCGGCAACCTTCGATCGGCCTCGCTCTTGGGCATGCAGCTTAACGGTAGCAAGAACTAGGTGAAAGGAACGTCCCCACCGAAATTCGCCTCTCGGGATCGCCGCACGAGGACGTCCGGGCCAATCGGCAAGCATCGGCTTCTCCGGCAACCTTCGATCGGCCTCGCTCTTGGGCACGCAGCTTAACGGTAGCAAGAACTAGGTGAAAGGAACGTCCCCACCGAAATTCGCCTCTCGGGATCGCCGCACGAGGACGTCCGGGCCAATCGGCAAGATCGGCTTCTCCGGCAACCTTCGATCGGCCTCGCTCTTGGGCATGCAGCTTAACGGTAGCAAGAACTAGGTGAAAGGAACGTCCCCACCGAAATTCGCCTCTCGGGATCGCCGCACGAGGACGTCCGGGCCAATCGGCAAGCATCGGCTTCTCCGGCAACCTTCGATCGGCCTCGCTCTTGGGCACGCAGCTTAACGGTAGCAAGAACTAGGTGAAAGGAACGTCCCCACTGAAATTCGCCTCTCGGGATCGCCGCACGAGGACGTCCGGGCCATCGGCAAGCATCGGCTTCTCCGGCAACCTTCGATCGGCTCGCTCGGCAGCAGCTTAACGGTAGCAAGAAAGTAAAAACCCCACGAAATTCGCCTTCGGATCGCCCACAGACGTCCGGCCATCGGCAAGCATCGGCTTCTCCGGCAACCTTCGATCGGCCTCGCTCTTGGGCATGCAGCTTAACGGTAGCAAGAACTAGGTGAAAGGAACGTCCCCACCGAAATTCGCCTCTCGGGATCGCCGCACGAGGACGTCCGGGCCAATCGGCAAGCATCGGCTTCTCCGGCAACCTTCGATCGGCCTCGCTCTTGGGCACGCAGCTTAACGGTAGCAAGAACTAGGTGAAAGGAACGTCCCCACCGAAATTCGCCTCTCGGGATCGCCGCACGAGGACGTCCGGGCCAATCGGCAAGCATCGGCTTCTCCGGCAACCTTCGATCGGCCTCGCTCTTGGCACGCAGCTTAACGGTAGCAAGAACTAGGTGAAAGGAACGTCCCCACTGAAATTCGCCTCTCGGGATCGCCGCACGAGGACGTCCGGGCCAATCGGCAAGCATCGGCTTCTCCGGCAACCTTCGATCGGCCTCGCTCTTGGGCACGCAGCTTAACGGTAGCAAGAACTAGGTGAAAGGAACGTCCCCACCGAAATTCGCCTCTCGGGATCGCCGCACGAGGACGTCCGGGCCAATCGGCAAGCATCGGCTTCTCCGGCAACCTTCGATCGGCCTCGCTCTTGGGCACGCAGCTTAACGGTAGCAAGAACTAGGTGAAAGGAACGTCCCCACCGAAATTCGCCTCTCGGGATCGCCGCACGAGGACGTCCGGGCCAATCGGCAAGCATCGGCTTCTCCGGCAACCTTCGATCGGCCTCGCTCTTGGGCACGCAGCTTAACGGTAGCAAGAACTAGGTGAAAGGAACGTCCCCACCGAAATTCGCCTCTCGGGATCGCCGCACGAGGACGTCCGGGCCAATCGGCAAGCATCGGCTTCTCCGGCAACCTTCGATCGGCCTCGCTCTTGGGCACGCAGCTTAACGGTAGCAAGAACTAGGTGAAAGGAACGTCCCCACCGAAATTCGCCTCTCGGGATCGCCGCACGAGGACGTCCGGGCCAATCGGCAAGCATCGGCTTCTCCGGCAACCTTCGATCGGCCTCGCTCTTGGGCATGCAGCTTAACGGTAGCAAGAACTAGGTGAAAGGAACGTCCCCACTGAAATTCGCCTCTCGGGATGCCGCACGAGGACGTCCGGGCCAATCGGCAAGCATCGGCTTCTCCGGCAACCTTCGATCGGCCTCGCTCTTGGGCACGCAGCTTAACGGTAGCAAGAACTAGGTGAAAGGAACGTCCCCACTGAAATTCGACTCTCGGGATCGCCGCACGAGGACGTCCGGGCCAATCGGCAAGCATCGGCTTCTCCGGCAACCTTCGATCGGCCTCGCTCTTGGGCACGCAGCTTAACGGTAGCAAGAACTAGGTGAAAGGAACGTCCCCACCGAAATTCGCCTCTCGGGATCGCCGCACGAGGACGTCCGGGCCAATCGGCAAGCATCGGCTTCTCCGGCAACCTTCGATCGGCCTCGCTCTTGGGCACGCAGCTTAACGGTAGCAAGAACTAGGTGAAAGGAACGTCCCCACCGAAATTCGCCTCTCGGGATCGCCGCACGAGGACGTCCGGGCCAATCGGCAAGCATCGGCTTCTCCGGCAACCTTCGATCGGCCTCGCTCTTGGGCATGCAGCTTAACGGTAGCAAGAACTAGGTGAAAGGAACGTCCCCACCGAAATTCGCCTCTCGGGATCGCCGCACGAGGACGTCCGGGCCAATCGGCAAGCATCGGCTTCTCCGGCAACCTTCGATCGGCCTCGCTCTTGGGCACGCAGCTTAACGGTAGCAAGAACTAGGTGAAAGGAACGTCCCCACCGAAATTCGCCTCTCGGGATCGCCGCACGAGGACGTCCGGGCCAATCGGCAAGCATCGGCTTCTCCGGCAACCTTCGATCGGCCTCGCTCTTGGGCATGCAGCTTAACGGTAGCAAGAACTAGGTGAAAGGAACGTCCCCACCGAAATTCGCCTCTCGGGATCGCCGCACGAGGACGTCCGGGCCAATCGGCAAGCATCGGCTTCTCCGGCAACCTTCGATCGGCCTCGCTCTTGGGCACGCAGCTTAACGGTAGCAAGAACTAGGTGAAAGGAACGTCCCCACCGAAATTCGCCTCTCGGGATTGCCGCACGAGGACGTCCGGGCCAATCGGCAAGCATCGGCTTCTCCGGCAACCTTCGATCGGCCTCGCTCTTGGGCATGCAGCTTAACGGTAGCAAGAACTAGGTGAAAGGAACGTCCCCACCGAAATTCGCCTCTCGGGATCGCCGCACGAGGACGTCCGGGCCAATCGGCAAGCATCGGCTTCTCCGGCAACCTTCGATCGGCCTCGCTCTTGGGCACGCAGCTTAACGGTAGCAAGAACTAGGTGAAAGGAACGTCCCCACTGAAATTCGCCTCTCGGGATCGCCGCACGAGGACGTCCGGGCCAATCGGCAAGCATCGGCTTCTCCGGCAACCTTCGATCGGCCTCGCTCTTGGGCATGCAGCTTAACGGTAGCAAGAACTAGGTGAAAGGAACGTCCCCACTGAAATTCGCCTCTCGGGATCGCCGCACGAGGACGTCCGGGCCGATCGGCAGGCATCGGCTTCTCCGGCAACCTTCGATCGGCCTCGCTCTTGGGCATGCAGCTTAACGGTAGCAAGAACTAGGTGAAAGGAACGTCCCCACCGAAATTCGCCTCTCGGGATCGCCGCACGAGGACGTCCGGGCCAATCGGCAAGCATCGGCTTCTCCGGCAACCTTCGATCGGCCTCGCTCTTGGGCACGCAGCTTAACGGTAGCAATAACTAGGTGAAAGGAACTTCCCCACTGAAATTCGCCTCTCGGGATCGCCGCACGAGGACGTCCGGGCCAATCGGCAAGAATCGGCTTCTCCGGCAACCTTCGATCGGCCTCGCTCTTGGGCACGCAGCTTAACGGTAGCAAGAACTAGGTGAAAGGAACGTCCCCACCGAAATTCGCCTCTCGGGATCGCCGCACGAGGACGTCCGGGCCAATCGGCAAGCATCGGCTTCTCCGGCAACCTTCGATCGGCCTCGCTCTTGGGCATGCAGCTTAACGGTAGCAAGAACTAGGTGAAAGGAACGTCCCCACTGAAATTCGCCTCTCGGGATCGCCGCACGAGGACGTCCGGGCCAATCGGCAAGCATCGGCTTCTCCGGCAACCTTCGATCGGCCTCGCTCTTGGGCATGCAGCTTAACGGTAGCAAGAACTAGGTGAAAGGAACGTCCCCACTGAAATTCGCCTCTCGGGATCGCCGCACGAGGACGTCCGGGCCAATCGGCAAGCATCGGCTTCTCCGGCAACCTTCGATCGGCCTCGCTCTTGGGCACGCAGCTTAACGGTAGCAATAACTAGCTATCCGGTCAGTCAGAAATACGATTGGGAGCATGCTCCAATTCAGTCGCATTTCCGACTGCTGGGAGCATGCTCCCACGTAACTTGCCTATTTCGCGCACCTAGCACGTGCATTTGGTAACTGCCATGTCTACACCTATGCCCGTGATGAAAAGGACCATACTGTAGTCCATGGACTGTGTATGGACAGTGTATAGACGCACCACCAGCCACCATGCTCCCACCATGCTCCCATTGATTCCTCGCATCAACGGACGATCTTGCCATCCCAAAACCATACTTCAAGCAGGCCTGACCTACTATGACCGTCGCGGCATCTGTCCGGACCGGTATAAGGCCCACTGTTGCGGTAGCATGTTTTGGTCACTAACATGCTCACACCATGCTCCAACCATGCTCCCACCAATTCCTCGCACTTACCGCCCATCATGCCGTCCCCAAATCATCCCAGACCTACTATGACCGTCGCGGCATCTGTCTGGACCGGTATCAGGCCCACTGTTTCGGGAGCATGTTTTGGTCACTAACATGCTCACACCATGCTCCAACCATGCTCCCACCAATTCCTCGCGCCAACCGCCCATCATGCCGTCCCCAAATCATCCCGGACCTACTATGACCGTCGCGGCATCTGTCTGGACCGGTATCAGGCCCACTGTTTCGGGAGCATGTTTTGGTCACTAACATGCTCACACCATGCTCCAACCATGCTCCCACCAATTCCTCGCACTTACCGCCCATCATGCCGTCCCCAAATCATCCCGGACCTACTGCGACCGTCGCAGCACCTGTCCGGACCGGTATCAGGCCTACTGTTGCGGGAGCATCGATGTTTTGGTCACTAACATGCTCACACCGTCTCACACCATGCTCCAACCATGCTCCCACCAATTCCTCGCACTTACCGCCCATCATGCCGTCCCCAAATCATCCCAGACCTACTATGACCGTCGCGGCATCTGTCTGGACCGGTATCAGGCCCACTGTTTCGGGAGCATGTTTTGGTCACTAACATGCTCACACCATGCTCCAACCATGCTCCCACCAATTCCTCGCACTTACCGCCCATCATGCCGTCCCCAAATCATCCCGGACCTACTATGACCGTCGCGGCATCTGTCCGGACCGGTATAAGGCCCACTGTTGCGGGAGCATGTTTTGGTCACTAACATGCTCACACCATGCTCCCACCATGCTCCCACCAATTCCTCGCACTTAACGCCCATCATGCCGTCCCCAAATCATCCCGGACCTACTGCGACCGTCGCAGCACCTGTCCGGACCGGTATCAGGCCTACTGTTGCGGGAGCATCGATGTTTTGGTCACTAACATGCTCACACCGTCTCACACCATGCTCCAACCATGCTCCCACCAATTCCTCGCACTTACCGCCCATCATGCCGTCCCCAAATCATCCCAGACCTACTATGACCGTCGCGGCATCTGTCTGGACCGGTATCAGGCCCACTGTTTCGGGAGCATGTTTTGGTCACTAACATGCTCACACCATGCTCCAACCATGCTCCCACCAATTCCTCGCACTTACCGCCCATCATGCCGTTCCCAAATCATCCCGGACCTACTGCGACCGTCGCAGCATCTGTCCGGACCGGTATCAGGCCCACTGTTGCGGGAGCATGTTTTGGTCACTAACATGCTCCCACCATACTCCCACCATGCTCCCATCGATTCCTCGCGCCAACCGCCCATCATGCTGTCCCGAGCTTTTTCGTCAAATTATCCCTAACCTACAGCGACCGTTGAGGCACCAGTCTGGACCAGTATCTAGTCCACTGTTTACAGGAGCATTTTTTTTATCACTAACATGCTCCCACCATGCTCCCACCAATTCCTCGCGCCAACCGCCTATCTTGTTTTCCCCAGCCTTTCCTCAAACTATCCCGGACCTACTGTGGCAGTCGCGGCACCAGTCTGGACCAGTATCCAGTCCACAGTGTATGGGAGCATTTTTTTGATAGTTAACATGCCCCCACCATGCTCCCATCAATTCCTTGCGCCAACCGCCTATCTTGTTTTCCCCAGCCTATCCTCTAATTATCCCGGACCTACTGTGACTGTCGTAGCATCTGTCTGGACCAGTACGTATCAGGCCCACTGTTGCAGGAGCATCTTTTGTCAATGGCATCCGTTCTGGTTGTCACGACACACAGCTCCAGAGGCCGCCCGGCTGCCGGATGCGGCACCGACGCGCGTGCATCGGCTCTTGGGTGAAGCGAGCGAAAAGACTGCCGGACACGGCTGATGAGCAATCAACACACTGTGACGTGCAAGTTGTGGATGCTGTTTAGAGAATGGACGGAGGTACGCACTAGTCTTACAGCGATGTTGTTGTAACGGTTACAGCGATGTGTCAGTACAGGGCTGTTTCTTCCAGACTTTGTTAGTTTGTGGCGACAAACTCCGCTGCCTGGGCATTCCAGGCAGCGGGCCTAGGTGCGCTCCCGAACGTGGCTAACTGCCATCCCTGGAGCACATCTTCCCTGGAGCACATCTACCCTTGCTGCCGACACATGCACATGTGTCCGTTGGCTTCACATCTACTGCAACAATAGTATTAATATAACTACCGTAATTACCGGCAATCAAAGCCATGTAACCACATCTACCAGACGATGCTAACCGCAGGGCGCAACTCATGCCCTTAGCGTACGGCAACTAACGCACTCTGACAGCTGTCATCCGCCTCCTGACAGCTGTCACAACATCCAATCCATGACACCTGTAGAAGGAAAGTGATGGGGATGGTGAGGAATGACATCTGCGTTCCCGCTGGGCATCTGCGTTCCCGCTTGTATGCTGTTGCCGTAACTACAGCGCCTCTGTTGCTGTTAGGATTGATTGCGTCATGGATTCGGTTTCCACTCGTTCCGACAACGATGGGGACACGTGTGAATCTCGCGATTCAGGTCGGGCGCAGGGCCCTTCTGACCAAATCCGTTGGTGCTGCAGAGTACTTAGCGGAACCACGCCTCATTCCTCGGCGTAGTTCTTCTGCTTGGTTGTTTTGGTTGTGCTTCTACACAATGTAACACACCGCGCTTGAAGAACGCCCGCGGCTCCTTGCTGCGTGAATAGGTCACGAGGTCGACGCAGCCGCAGTCAGCACCGCCTTTACGTTTGGAACTTGAGACCCTGCAGCTTGGTAACCTGCAGCCCGCCTGCCAGCAGCGCCAGTCCGCGGGGCTGTGGTGCCGCGCGCCCACGCCACCCAGCATCAGGTCGAGAGCAGAAGAACCACCTCTGGTCACTCGCACCCAGATTACCATATTACCATATTCTAGACCTGATGCTGGGTGGGTACATGAACGCACGGAATGCGGTGAGGGCCCCGGGCACGGGGGGTGCCATGTCGAGGATGTGCTGGTGCCAGTAGAACACCAAGTGTTCCAGCACGATCTGCTGGTTGCTAACTATCCCCTGCCCCCTGTAAGACGCGGTGGGCTGCAGCGCCCGGAACGTTTCTTGGTGCCTATACGTGACGTCGTCCCGCGAGGACCCGACGAACGAGCTCAGACGGGAGTTGGGCATCACTGCGGTGCCGACGAGCGCGCTCAGGAGTCGCCTACCGTCCGTCGCGCGTGCCGAGTTGATGTCAGCACAGAGCGCGTTGGAGTGTAGCCACGAGTTCATCGCGGTCACAAAGGTCGTGTTGGTGGGCAGGTTGCCGTCCCAGGCTTGGTGCGGTGGGAAGGCAACCTGCCCACCAACGCGACCTTTGTGACCGCGATGAAGTCGTGGCTACACTCCAACGCGCTCTGTGCCGACATCAACTCGGCACGCTCGACGGACGGTAGGCGACTCCTGAGCGCGCTCGTTGGGCATCACTGCGGTGCCCAACTCCTCGCGGGTCCTCGCGGGACGACGTCACGTATAGGCACCAAGAAACGTTTCGGGCGCTGCAGCCCACTGCGTCTTATAGGGGGCAGGGGATAGTTAGCAACCAGCAGATCGTGCTGGAGCACTTGGTGTTCTACTGGCACCAGCACATCCTCGACACAGGGGCCGTGCCCGGGGCCCTCACCGCATTCCGTGCGTTCATGTACCCACCCAGCATCAGGTCTAGAGCAGAAGAACCACCTCTGGTCACTCGCACCCAGATTACCATATTGCAAACATCGCAATTTACTGCGCATCGCCGGCCTGTTGAAACAGTCTTACTTCTGGGATTGTTATTTCCGCGCCGCCGCGCCTTTGACGACTTTCTTGTGCACTACCTGCCTCCTGGCTGCACCTTGCTCTAGGTCGCTAGGCAGGGTCGTTGAGGCGCGGCTTCACGTACTCCTGCCGAAGGCTGAGTCCACGGCAGGAGGTTGCCATACGGGTCCTCAACCCTGCTCGCGACCTGAAGCAAGGTGCAGCCAGGAGGCAGGTAGTGCACAAGAAAGTCGTCAAAGGCGCGGCGGCGCGGAAATAACAATCCCAGAAGTAGGACTGTTTCAACAGGCCGGCGATGCGCAGTAAATTGCGATGTTTGCAATATGGTAATCTGGGTGCGAGTGACCAGAGGTGGTTCTTCTGCTCTCGACCTGATGCTGGGTGGCGCGGGCGCGCGGCACCACAGCCCCGCGGACTGGCGCTGCTGGCAGGCGGGCTGCAGGTTACCAAGCTGCAGGGTCTCAAGTTCCAAACGTAAAGGCGGCGCTGACTGCGGCTGCGTCGACCTCGTGACCTATTCACGCAGCAAGGAGCCGCGGGCGTTCTTCAAGCGCGGTGTGTTACATTGTGTAGAAGCACAACCAAAACAACCAAGCAGAAGAACCACGCCGAGGAATGAGGCGTGGTTCCGCTAAGTACTCTGCAGCACCAACGGATTTGGTCAGAAGGGCCCTGCGCCCGACCTGAATCGCGAGATTCACACGTGTCCCCATCGTTGTCGGAACGAGTGGAAACCGAATCCATGACGCAATCAATCCTAACAGCAACAGAGGCGCTGTAGTTACGGCAACAGCATACAAGCGGGAATGCAGATGCCCTGGCTCCGGAACCAGTGCCGGTGAAACGTACGTGCCGGCGCTGGGGCGTGGCACCGTGAATGCATGGACTGAACGGACGGTGACACGGCACTGTTGCGCCGTATAAATGAGCTCCGGTCCTGCTGAACATGCAATACAGGGAGAGGAGCCCATGGCACATCGCGTGCACTGACCATTTCGAAACCATAAAACATACCAGGAACCACCAAAGACGATGGAGCATAAATCCGCAATCCCCTAATACTCCGGGGTACAAATAGGGTGACGATCCCATAAAATGACCGGACCACAGAAGACGGATAGCAGGGAACCACACCAGTAGTGTGAAATCACCGGCACAAGAGCTCCCTTATGTGGTACTCGCGCAGACTGATGCAGATTCCCAATATCTTAAGGTTTGGAGCTCGTCGAGGCTAGTCGCTTACCCATGCAACACCTCTCAACGCGGACTGAACACTCAGAATTGTTTCATACGGCTGGTGCAAAGTTTCTGGCCTCGGCAACGATGTGTGCCCTGTAAAGTGACCCTGCCACCTGGTTTGCCCCCACAGTACTTGTTAGGCATTGCATCATGGCAAAACGCAGATTTCAATGAAAGATGCGTTGTCAACCTCCGTAAAGAATGGCCGTAACAATTAACGTAGACGTTATCCATGGCATGCTCAACTTCGTTCATTACCGTCCATCTCCCTCGCAACAGTACAGGCAAGCAATGCTCTTGAACAGGTATACTAACGGGTTCAGTCCGGGTTTGGACCTATTGCATCAAACCAGCGATACAAGTACTTAATACTACCGAGCTCCTGTGCACATGCACTGGACCAGTGGTTACTGAAGTCCAAAATAAAGACAACATCACGAAATCCTGCCTGCGCCACAAAAATGGTCCCGTGCATCAAATACACCAACAACTTGCGCGTCACTTACAAAACACCTGAACACAACTCACACCGGACTAAGCAGTTTTTGCACGCGTTACTTCAAATGCTCTTCAAACCTACAATCGAATACAGATAGGTAACATGCTTCAGCCCGCGGAGAGGCTCGCCCGGTCAACTACGCACCGTCCTGCCATTCGCGATCGCTGATGTGGCCTGTACACTAGCGACCTGCACTGCGACGACGGCATGGATCTTGTTGGCTCCCATGCGAGACCCTACAGGGCGGCAGATGACAGTCCTCATCACAAAGGAGTACCGATGGAGTACCGATGGAGTACCGATGGAGTACCGATGGAGACGGATGGAGTACCGATGCTGAAGGTCGCTGACGTTCCGGTGGATCGCTTCACAGTACTGGCCCCAAAGCGAGGAGTGAACTCAGACGACAGGATCAGCAGCCAGCGGGTGCCTTTCGGCAGGGTTGTCTCGCCGTACCATACACGTAGGCTACAGTTATATGGCATCGGGCGCATGTGCTACATTTCATCCCGATTTCAAAAATGCTGTTCACCACCGCGCAGTCGACACGTGCCCTCGCGCGTGACATGGGCCCTTGGCCTCAAAAGGGGCGGGACGGAGAAGCGCGCACGCTGGCGTCAAGACATTCTTACCGGCGTCGAAGTCGTTGGCGTCTGCCATCCCTGCCGTATGATCGGCATCACTGTTGTTGGCGTCTGCTGCTGGCCGAGCGCATCTGCACATGCAAGACCGTAAAGGAGGTTGTCATTTTTTCGTCGTATCGAACTCGTTTGCGATAACTCTCTTCCCCATGCCGTCCCGGCTAGACGTAGCACTCAGCTCCTTATCTCGTGCATCAGGGCAAAGGGGAACTCATAAGAAACACAGCCCTTGGGACATTGGACGGGCTTACATGGCTCAATATGATGACATCCGTGGTGGGCAAGCGGAGCGACAAGTACGGAACGGGAAGGGACATGAGGGGACAACCTAGACTACCGGCATTGGGTGCTGATAGGTTGCCCATCCCGGTGGCTTACTTCTTAATACTTTTCGAGACGCCCTTCCAACATGACCGAAGGATCTTGGCTACCTGCAACGGACAACAAAACATCGACACGCCGGATTCAACAAAAGTTAGTCACGACACGAGAGACGCAAGACGCCGCCAAGGGACTGTTTCTTTGTCGCCGGCGGCGGAGCACGACCTCGTCTCGAAGCGAATTTCCAAACAAGGTTTTATTTCGTCGTGATCAGGGCAGTGTCCCGACGATGCGGGTTTGGACTGCTGTAGTCGCGGATTTCGGGCCTCGGGTGACTATCGATGCCACCGCGCCTGAACTGAACAGCCAACAGCGGTAACTATCCGAAAAGGACACAGTCTTGAGGCATACACAGCGTGGCTGGCCCGTCCATCCCACACGCAAACGAGCGAACGACCCGGACGCGCAGCCTTCTGCAGGCCTTCTTCCAAAGCGGCCGGCCCACCTCGCGAACGATAAGGCCCAATAGTTTCATCTGGACGTACGCCAAGAGCCGCATTCCCATCCCCATGCCGAAGAGGATGACGTTGGCTTTCCATGAGTACTCATCGCAGCTCTCTCTTCCCAGGTTGCGTTGCAGGTTCATAAAGGCGAGCGCCTCCTCTATGCTGAGGACATCGTCTCCTGTCAATCGAGTGGAGACGGATGGAGCGGTGGAGCGCGACAGTGCGTTCGGTGAGGGCGTTGCGGGCAACGGGGCGCGCGCGGTTACCGTATCGGGATAGTGATGGGCCCTGCATGTTGTGGGTTGCTTGGGAGCCCATAGACAAGCCATATGTTCAGGAAGGCATGTGCTTGTACGGTGTTGATGACGGGCGATTGACCGGTATACCAACGTTCAGCAGAGCACCGCGCCACCACCTATGGGACAGCCCGCCACCCAGTGCCACCAGATGGTACCATAGAGACGGCATGCAGCCAGAGGCCTTCACTCGACCCGCAGCGACTGCATACGGGGTGGCTGCAAACGCTGGTCACCCACCCACCCGCCCACCCACCGTCATCGATCATATAGCGATCCATCTTGCAGAGGCCGATTCTGTGGAAGATCACGATGATCTCGTTTCCCTTGTTGTCGATATATTCTTTGAACTCCTGTGAAGCAGGGCAGGGCTATTGTGTCATACGCGAATTCAAGACGACTCCCATTACAGGCACGGCACCCTGAGGTGTTCATTTTTATGGGCCTAAACCTGCCTAAACCCTGCAGCAGCACGATAGAGCTCTGCCATCGGTCCGCTTGCTTGGAGGCATCATTCGCTGCAGTGTGCGCACCTGAATCGTTGCGGCCTCCATAGCCCAGCGGTTGAAGCTGAGGCCCAGGACGCCTTCCATGATGCCGCCCCGCGAGGACCGGATCGTGGGTGACATGCCATGCAAGAAGGCCCCTAGGATGAGGTTGATTGCGACCATCACAATGGTGTGGTGCTGCGAGTGGGTTGTAGGGGACCAGTGTCGCTTACAAGTCGCTCCATGTGCGCGTGCAGGGAGTTTGGGGAACGGAGCTAAACAGTTGCAGAGTCAAGACTGCTGAGACAAATAGGCCCTGCAACATTCACGCTATGTAGTGGGCGGAATAATCAGGCCGATGACTACATGCCGTACAATGACCAGGACTGGGCGGGTTCTTAAAAGCTAAGACGCGTCCCGGTGCCTCGTGGGAGCCACCGCTAGTTAGACGCCTCGCTAGTTAGATACCTGTGGAGGTACCCGCGAGAAGGAGACCGCGTACGACAGTCCGGAGCTCCACCAGCAGACAAGGAAGCCGACGGTGTACAAGTAGCTGAACGGGACCCGGGGTATGGTGGTGAAGTAATAGATGACGAAGAAGACGGCTGGTGAAACGAAAATCCACAGCAAGTCCGTGAGGTTCGATGCCACGAAAGTCGCCGTGACAGATATGCCTGCTTTGCGCTCATACCGCTAGATTGGAGGGCAAAGGGTGTGGCCAGGGATATTTCCGGGGTTATTTCACTTTCCTTGACAATTGGACAAGACCACACGTGCATAGTCAAACAGTTCTTGCTGCCAGAGGCCAGAGGTAGCTTGCGGGTTTGCGGCTTATAGTTTCACGCACTGTCCTTTCTGTTCGGGCGCCGAATCGATTTCAGTCAACTACCGTAGGTTCAGCTCTCTGGCAGGCCTTGCGTGCCTATTTTCCCCAACCCCGTGCTACCAGATGCCAAAGATTCCTTCCTAACTAACGGTACCTACCTGCACTGTCCTGAAGGCAGAGAAAGTACGCAGGTGGGTGATGGATGATAACACCGAGAGCACCAAGAATGCCATCACGAAGTTTGAGGGCACATCGGACAGGTTCCAATCAGACCCCTGAGGTACGGCACGCAGTACGGGTACCCGATTATGTTAACTCCTCCGGTGTTGGCATCGCTGCAGAAACAAGAATGCGCCATACGCAACATTACAGGCATTTGCCCAATCATTGGCACAGTCCCATAGTACCGTACATTCCAACCCATGCTAATCCATGGCCTCAGACCCCCCTCAGGGCTCAAGGTGCTCACCTGGATGGCTCCGACAATGAAGGCGGCGGTCTGCAGGTAGAGTACGTCCAGTACAGTGTTCGGCCAGAAGACACGGTTGGCCATGACCACGTTGCGGTGAATGATCCAGAACACCTGCAAGAAACTGCGATGCGCCAAAGGGAATGATGGACAGCGTTGAAGCCCAAGTGATGGCATTTATGGGCTCCCCGTCAGGTTCCACGCTGTGTGTGTCCGGCATCTCGCCCCGTGCAAGCACGGCGGCCGACCCCCGCCCGGTCTGAACCTGTCGCACCTGTCAGGATCCACCAGACACGTGAACCAGCTCTTAGGTACATCGGCCTGGCCTCGTAATGTCTTTTGCTGGGTGCCCGCTGGGACTTGCTTGCACTGCAAGGAGGCACATGACGGAATGTTAGAGGTTCAGTGACAGGCAGGGCACCTATTAACATCCTGCAGGCATCACCTTGCCCTTTTCGCTCATGGTAACCCAACCCATTGAATGCCGTACCGTTCTGATCAGTTCGATTTCCCGTGAAACCTTTCTCTTTGCGCTCAGTACGTCGCTCCTGCTTACACATCTGAAGCATAAGGAACGATCACCGAGTAACGGAAGGGTGAGCCAAGCGCATGATTCACCGTTAGGCATGGGCATGGGCAGCAGCAAACAGCCGTGACCGCCTGTTGATGATTTGCTTAACTGCCTGTCCATGTACATGACGCACCTGGTAAACGAGGATTGGAGACAGCTCGGAGCGTTTCCTAGCCCCTGCAGGTTACAAGAGGAGTAAGGATGAAACGGACCGGGAGCGCAGAGAGTATTGCTTGAGGAAAGCATGTATGTATCAACCCTAGCTACCGGAGTCAACGCCCCAATTTCGCATCCCACGTACGCGCGCTGCTGCACCTGGGCCTGGAACCAGCCAGAGCCGGGCCTGCGGTGTGCCCAGCCGCATGTTCCAGCCTTATTGCCGCTCGCTATAGTGTTCATCCACAATAATTTTACCCGGCATACAAACTAGCAGCCATCTCGATCGATCGTCTATCCGAGATACAGATGGTTGTGATGCATACGCAGACAGCAGCGGCACCATCACAAACCAAGGTAAGACGTAAGGATCTACCACATGTACGGCTGTACGACTGCGCATACGGCTGCATGACTGTACGCGTGCAAGATCACTAACCTGCGGTGACACGGTAGCACGTGTGTCCGCCATACCGTTGTTGTGCATGGTCTTGGGGCCGGACTCGGTTTGAACCATTTCTACAGCAGACGGCCGCTCGGACAACAAGCCCCACCGGCCATTAGTGGACGGATGTGCTGACAATAACGCGCCGTCTGTGGGCGCGTCGCTTGCCGTCATGTGACTGGGTGCCGGTGTGAGCCTGCAGCACGCCACCCACATAGACCGCGTGGACGGCGAAATTGGGACCACGCGTCGGATGCAACAGCATTTTCCGTTCACTGCACTCGTAGCGGATGAAGCCGCTAACGCAAAGCCAAATCGCATTGCTGTTGCTGGGCTAACAGCTGCGGTGCGGCAGCTGGGCGTGTCACTCGGAGGGCGCGGCCTTAAGGTCAGTTCCTGGAGGGCCACTCCGAGGTGCACAAAGAACGCCCGGCGCAACTCCCAGCCATAAGGTCAACCCGGGCCAATCTGCAGTCCGTGTGGCCCTCGTGCGACACATGTATGAAGACCGTGCAGGTCCCGAGTTCACGACCGCTTAACCGCCAGACACGACATTCACCAACACCACCCGCCCACGCACTACCTCCTGTAAATTTGTTTCCCGCCTATGCCGTTTCCACAGGTTTCATTGCTACCCATCCACCCAGCCGCCCACCTGTTGCTGGCAAAGCCAGAGCGCCGTGACCGGATGACGTCCTGAACAGGCAAGCAGGTGTTGAGGAAATGAGCTTGGATCACCGCAACTTAACTTAAACATGTGTAAGAAGGCAGTTCCAACGCCCCGATGGTTCATGCCTCGTGCACATGTCATACCAGACCAACCATGTGTATGTATATGTACATACAGCTGTTTGACGACAGCGACCCCGTCTAGGGTAATTTGCACAAGGGTGGTCAGCAGCCTGGTGGGGTTATTTGCCGCCGCTGTAGATGCATTGGACGGCATCTTGGCGCGCTAACTAACCGGCACCTTCACTTTCCGAGCCGACCGCTGGATGACGCGCTGATTCCGTACCTCTTTCATCCACAAGGTCGGCGGCTCATTCTCATCCTCCCCGTTCTCAAACTGGAGCTGCCCGACTATGTCAAGTATCGCGTCCGGTGGACTCTCCTGCTCAAAACTGCGGGGGAGGGGGTATAAAATAAATCCGCCATCCACGGCCGACAAACCAAGGGCGATGACGGGGCAGGGGGGTTGCGGACATGAGCTGACAACGGGCGTAGCACCAGCCCATTCACATCTGGCAGTCCTGCACAGAAGATGTTTTTTGACAGGAGAACAGATAAAATGGCGACACGGAAAATGGCGACACGGAGGCAAGGCACGCCCGCATTTACGTACTTCCGGGTTTATTTGTACCTCGCGTCCTAATAGCAAAAACGCCATGACCCGAAACACCGAGCCACCAAGGAGCAAAGTTTTTTATTGGCGCATTCGTCCGCTTTCGAGTTTCAGAGGTAGGTGACTACCTGCGCAGCAATTTCTATTGATAGCTGCTGAATAATAATCACTTACCAATCGGGAAACCGGGTCTGGAAGCACTTGACGCAATGTTGGGGTGTCCCCTGGAAAACAAATTTTCCGCCGAGCCCTAGGAGCAGCACATTGTCGAACTGCTCCAGGAAGGATCTACACCGGGGCTGGTGTATGACGGCGATGATATTGATGCCGTAGTCCTTGGCCAGTGTCGACATAAGATTGCAAATTCCGGAGGAGCTGGCGGCGTCGAGTCCAGAAGTGGGTTCGTCCTGGGGGCAGAAATAGGGCGGGAAGATGGAAAGTCATCAGGCCAGCAGCTAAATGCTACGACGGGAGAACGTCACCTCAGCGAACTGAACTTTGCGAGATGAAGTCTTTTTTTATGCGATATCCAATGCCATTGATACCTGGCGCTAAGCCCAACCGTAAACGTAGAATAAACCTAATCTACAAAGCAGCCAGCGCTCAAGGCTTCAGCCAGTGACTGTCTCACCATGAACATGACGGGTCTGTTTCCGACAATCTCGACACCGATGCTCACTCGCTTCCGCTGTCCGCCCGAAAGGACTGTATGGACATGAGGTGGAGCCGGACGTCCGTCAGTCAGTGGTTGCACCACAACGCATAAGGAGCACAACCAACGTCACACGAAGGCAACGCGAATTTAAACCCTGGAATAGATAGGACAGGAAGGTGCGGTAGTTGTACATATGTGGAGCACCCACTGTACTAAACCTGCATCTGGGCACCCCTTCAACGGCCCCGCCCTCCACTCACACTTCCTTTCTACGCTGCCTGTGCGGCTGTCCTGCTTCTGCTGCATCTCCAGCATCTTCAGGGTTTTCTCGACGTTCTGTTGGATGTAATCATTGGTTGCCGACCTCGCCAGGTTGAGGCGCGCGCTGTACTCGATGTTCTCCCTAGCAACCATCAAAGGGGAAAGGAGACGATGCAATCGACACAAATACCACCACCACCGCGACCAGACACCGTGAGAACACGATAAGCGCAATCCGTATCCACCTCAAATCATGGCATCATCGGTCTCACCTGACAGTCAGGTCTGGGTGCAGGATGTCGTCCTGCGGCACGAAGCCCAGCTTCCTCCTGGAAAAGTGGCGGTAAATAAATGGCGTAGTGAGCGAGTGAGTGCCTTTGCAAAACATACAGCGCAAGCCTGAACCTATCTGCCACAGTCATGCATGCACGCTACGAGGTATCGGACCTACAGATACATCGTGACCACCTCTCGACCATAGGTTTGCGGGTCTCAGCTGCTAGCGTATGTACCCACCTGAAAAAGTTCGATGTGAGGTTGATGCGCTTGCGCGCTTTGGAACTGCCTTGCCGCCCGCTGCTGGCAGCGGTGCTGACCTCCTCCGACGCCTCCATGACGTCGTAAGCGGAGTATACGGAGCTCAGGCGCCCTGAGAGCAGCTCGATGAGGGTTGTTTTGCCGCAGCCGGAGGGGCCCTGCGAGAGCCAGCAGGTTGCGCGAGCGAGGTGGGGTGTCGTCGCGCGCACGTGGTGCATGCTGCTGCGGGCGAGAAAGTGGGGAGCACCGCGGCTCGTCTTTCGAGCATGCCAATCGGCATCATGCATTCAGCGACCGGCCACCTGGCATAAGTAGCTATTTGGGCCCGACGGTATCTCACCATCACGACATTGACCTGTGCAGCCTCGAAAACGCCGCTGGTTCCGTAAAGCCGGTCCTCCACATGCACATTTGTGAACCTGATGCTGACTCGGTTCTGCCCAACCTTGTCCGACCCGGACATGTTTACGTGCACATGAGGGGCCTCGTAGGCTGCCGCCTGGGCCCTGCTCTGGCCCCCCGCATCGGCCATTGCTTGGGCCCCCCCTTCGGCCGCCTGGTGGTCTTGTGAATCCGCGGCCACCCTCGCTTGCGCCTCCGCCTGCACCCCTTTGCTTCTCACTCCTGCGGACAAGCGACCCGCTTATTAAGGGTCGGCCGCCATTATCGGGGTCTGTATCAATGTGCCGGTCCGTCCTCATGCTCGCTTACCGCAGAAGTGGAAGACGCCCTGGATGGCTACTAGGATCATAAGGACGAAGACCATGATCACCGCGAAGACGGCGCCGGCGAGTGCGCGGCCGTTCGGGGCGCCAGTTCCCTCCGGACACTTGACCAGCCTGGGCCAGCCAAGGGTGAAAGGAGCGCCTCGATAATCTGGGTAGGTAGCTAAATGCTGGTAGGAACCCAGAAATGGAACCCAGAAATAACTGAAAGCCTCCTGCGTGAGTCCCTCCGAGTGAGGCTACACGAGGACTATCAGTTCAATGACGAGCCACGCAAGTAAGGGACTGGAACCCCGCCAAGACTGTGCGCGTGTCGGTCGATCCTCCGCGTTCAGAGGTAGTATCGTTTCAATGATGGTATAAAAGTGCATATGCCGGACGGAATAGACTCACGGCGGGCACTTGACAGGAAAGATGGACTGGAGTTTGCAGTAGTGGCCCTTGGGGCAGATGATTTGCACTGACGCGTTTGGGCAATACCAGCCCGCCCTGCAAGGAGCCCATATCGATAGGGGCAAAGAGGTAGGCACAGGGGAGTATGCAGAGGCCATTGCTTTTTGCTAGCGCCGTGGGCCTGATGCAAGCAAGACTCGGCGGGGGATGTGCTGCCTGGTTGAGCAGTAGGCGGTGGATGACTTTTAAGGTAGACAGGCTAGCTAGGTGGTAGGTGCTGACACGGTGCTCCCCGACCATCACCCGTACCCACGGGCAAACTAAGCTCGGCTTGCGAGAGCCTTGGGGGCAGTAGTTGCCACGGACAGGCTCGCCGTCATCTCGAAGGCGTGTCACGATGTCCAAGTCGCGTACCTGCATCATGACATAGGAAAAGGTCGCGAAAGGAAAGACGGAAGAAGGCCAGGAAAGAAACCGAATTTGCCGTACAACTGGGCGCGCAGTGTTGGTAAATAGGTCGCTGGCGAGGACGGGCTTCGGGGCGGGCAGCAGTGCGATGGCTTGGGAGGGTCCGCACTGACAAATCTTTAGGAGGAGAACAATATCGGAACAATATCGGAAGGAAAAAGCTGTATTCTTAGCAGGGGTACTTTGCTCAGCCCTGCAATGACGTGTCGCTTCATGCACACTGCGTCTCGATAAATTCGTGAATGTACACCCCTCTCGCATGCATATCACACTCCCTCCCAAGCTCCCAGGACGGCGATCTCCGCTACCTATCTAGGCGTCATCGTCGTTCGGACGACGGGCCATGCCACTTACGATAGCTGTCAGTGGGTCGAACTCCTTCAGAAGGCTGCAAGGCATCGGGTGCAGTGTGGGAAGGATTCCAAAATGACCACTTACACGTGGGGCAAAAGGTCTAAGGGCAATTGCGGATAGATCGTGCTTAGAAGCACGTACGCACACACACGTCCTTGCGGCACCGTGTTGCCAGTGCTGTGGGCAATCTATCGCTCGATGCAGGGCCCATAAAGAATTGCCGTAGCACAAACATCCCTGGGCTATGACTACGGCAATGTGTTCTCGCACGGACTGTACTACCTTTGTAGACACACCCATTACGTTTAGATGACGCACAAGAGCAATCCCCTAGCGCTGTTTCTGTCGCAGAAAAGCGTCGACGAGCACTCACTTCTGGTAGTTGCAAGTGATGGGCGATCGCGAACGAGATGGACAGAAGTACCCAGCAGGGCAGACGGTCATTTCGCTCGCAGTGATGCAAAAGTACCCGGCGGGGCAGTCGAGGTCCAAGGTGGGGACGGTCAGCTCGTTTGCTAGCTGAGGGAGGGCAGGGGGCAGGGGGCAGGGGGCAGGGGGCAGGGGGCAGGGGGCAGGGGGCAGGGGGCAGGGAGGAAGCAAATTGGATGCGCAGCAGACCGCCGCCCATAATTGCAAGAAGGTGAAGCACGTGGTCTACTGTTCGCCGCAGCCGTTCATTTTCGAGGATGCCTTCCAAGTCGCAATCGTAGGATCACGAACGGCCTACCATACACTACCATCATCCTACGAGCGGCCTACATAGTCGGCCTACCATACGTTGCAATGCGCGGCAGTGGCTGGGATGCCCACACAACCCTGAGGGCTCCGTACGTACCGTTATGTATGAGCCCTCCTTGCAGTGCTGCCCAGCTACACAGGGTATGCAAATACCCAGCATCTGCCCCCACGTGGGCTCCGACAGCACGTCCGTCGACAGGCCGAGATAGCCCAGCCGTGAGCAGCGGTATCCGGATGGACAGCGGAAGGTGGCAGCGTTTGGGGTGTAGTTGCAAGGACAGCTGGGCCCAGACAAGCGCGGCAGGGCGGACGCCGGGAGGCTGGTGTTGAGCTTGGGACACAGGAAGGTGCGGCTACTTTGGACCAGCCGGGGCGCAATAACCTGCCGGGATCATCACGGTGAGGGGGTGCAGCGGCTTGAAGGGCGGTGGGGAGAGCTAAGGGTTCACGGGTCGGCACGGGCACCTGCGAGATCGGTCGGTCCCATGCCCGAAACGTGGGTATAGGTATGTAATTGGTGATGACCCGCACGGAACAGAGCAAGACGCGTAGTGGGCGCACAGTGCGACAAGCAGTCCGTCACTGCTTCAGGATCCAAGATCCAAGGACCCCGCCGTCGCGGACTTGCCTTCAGAGATAGCGTGCTGTTGTACGGCATCTGCGCAAACTGGTAGATGGTGGCCATAGCCTCCATGACGTACATCGGGGCGTATGACAATGTGGAGTTGATGGCCTTCTGGAGGGCCGTCTCGCTGCTCAGGAAATTGATCAGCTCCCCGGCTTTGACCTGGCATGTTGTGGCATGGCGTCATGCAATGATTTGGGCTTCAAATCAAGTCTTGCATGGTCGTACGGCACATGATGTCGCGTACGATCAATGCACATTCGTTAGGGAGGTAACATTTAAGCATGTCACGAACATTCGCGTGCTCCGCCACCGGATGGAAAAAGTTTGCTTGCTTGCCTGAGTTGGATCCGACCCGGGATCGCGCCACGGCTCCAACGCGAAGGACAGGAACACCGCCGCGTCCAGCAACGCGGCATCATGGGAGGTTTCGTTGTTGGAGTCCAGACCGAGGAGGACATTTACGGCGCCCCCGGGGCACTTGGGGGAGCACCCCTGGCTGCTCAGCGCGACAGAGTTCGTCGTACAGTTCGTACAGGGCTGAGGCGCAAAGGAAAAACGCGACGGGATGAAAACACTCTTCGTCATACCTGAACCGCGGCGATAATGCGTGGAAATGCTTATTAGGGGCATGCAATCTGATGACAGAGAGCCGCGTGGGCAAAGACCCTAGGCACCGCACGTACAGGGAAGTGTGCTACACCGCCTTCGCCTGGCGTACTTCTACCGCAGTGGACTGTGCCCTAGTAGACTACCGAAAGCTAGGGAGCAAGCGCGCGCCAGGACGATGCAGGCAGCAGCCAGCCCTGAAGGTTTAATTAGACAACTTAGCGCTCCAGCAACACGGCGCGCCGGTGCAGGCAGGGGGCAGCACTCACTACCAGGCGCACGCAGGCAGGGGGCAGCGCTCACTACCAGGCGCACGCAGGCAGGGGGCAGCGCTCACTACCAGGCGCACGCAGGCAGGGGGCAGCACTCACTACCAGGCGCACGCAGGCAGGGGCCAGCACTCACTACCAGGCGCACGCAGGCAGGGGGCAGCGCTCACTGCCCACCCTACCCGGCAAACTGGTGCGTTGAACGGCCTCCTGGTGCAGAACAAGCCCTGGGCGCACTCGTTATTGGAGCTGCACAGGGCGCCCACGTTGCAACCACATCTGCAACACAATGCAAGGCGAAGGGCAGGACGTCCGAACGCAGGTATTTACCACTGTAACTGGGCACCGGCGAGGAGTTGCTTGTCGGCCCAGCGCCATGAGGTTGTGACTAGGCCCTGCTGCTCCATGGGTTCGGTTCTGTTCTGCGTGCACCTCGAGAGACTGTCGCGGTGCTGGCTGGGCTCACGAATACGAACATGTTATAACGTCCATTGGATTCCTTTTAATACGGTAAGCGCACGCGCTTAGCAATCACACTCGTCCCTATTTACCTCAACGAGCATCCGCCGGTCAGTACGCCACCCTTTGCGTTTAATGACGATGTGAAATTGAAGCGCTGCGGGAACAGACAGCACTTCCAGCACTGGTCGCAAAACCCCGCGGCGGCCTGACTGAACGGCACGGTGTTACAAAACCTGCGGAGCAGTAGGCGGCGTATGTGTTACCAGCGGCTGAGCCGAGATGGCTTGGCGGGAGCTGCCCGGATCCGCTGCAGCGGCCACCGCACCGGGTTGTCCCTGGCCCTGGGCCCGTCCCGCACGTCATGTGGTTGTTGCACGGCTGCGGCGACCCGCCCTGTCCGAGCCGGGCCCAAGCAAGCGCCTGCGGGAAGTCCAGGATGTCGGCTCTCAAAAATGGTTAGTAACGGTGTCAGCAAATGTGGGGGTGCATGTATGTGCCGGTTGGCGGAAGGCGAGGCAGTCAAGACTACCCAGAGTACCCAAAGCCCCTTGTCCCATTCGTTGGCGGTTCCGGACATCCGCAGGCGGCTTTGCTGGTTTGCTGGGGCCAGCCCCAAGTGTTTTGTGCTCCGCACTCGACCCGTTACGTCCTGATGAATGCATTTGGTCTCTCAAGTACAACGTAGCCTCACGATACAATGCCCGGCCAAGCGCATACGCGCCGTGCTGAAAATCAGGTACGAAGGAAGCCCAACTACATAATGAAGGGCGCCGAGGCTCCGGACAGCAGGAGACAAAGTCATACAACGACTCACCAGCAAGATCCATGATGCGCCATTGTACAGTTCGACCCTCAAGTTCAGGCGTTTGGGTCTACCCCGCCCCGACAAGTCGCTGCCGACTGGCAAGTTCTGTTTCATTCGCTCATGAAAAGACCGAAAATACCTACACAGACGCTGGAATGAAGAATTGAGCAGTGCTGTCCGCCAAATGCTGTTCATACGTAAAGCCGAGTCTATGCAAACCCTTGAAGGAACTATGAGGGCGGCCGCAACATAAGCGATACTACCCGCCAGAGTCAATTATAGCCAAAAATGCCTATCATTTCCTTGAACCTGCGGTAATAAGGCTAACAACGACGGCGCATGCCGTACGGTCATCCTTCCTTGACATTGTCATACGATGCAGCGATTTGCCTGAAGACGTTATAGGCGTACATGTCACATTATACAAATATACTTAGTTACAAGAGTGAAGCATGTTTACTATCAAGGCAAATATGCTTTACCGCTGTTTCGTGCGGGGCGTGCGTTCCATTTTGTGGTTCCTGACGGCCGTAGAAGCAGTTGGCGGTGACTTTCGCGCCGTGGCTGCTGTTTTGGAAGGGTGGCGTCTTTGGCCTTTCGGGGCTTGTTTGTGCCCTTCGGGGCATCTGCTTGGTATGTCAAGGCTGGGCCCAGCCCCGGGTCGTATGGTGAGGCCACGGACATGCGGCGCTCTTCTTGTCCTGGATTCGCCTGGGCATGCCGACACTGTAACAGCTCAAAAGCATCACAGCATGCTCCTTATTGCGTCACAGTTGGAAAATTGCGACTATCTACCGCTCCACCTGATCTAGCAAGTCCAGCAGGACCGGACATTAGTACCATTACGCATTCGTAGGTCCCCTTAATAATCACTTTTGACGGTGTCATATGAGCCGCTTAATAAGGGAATCTCGCCCTCGGTGTAAGCCATCGTTTGTCATGGGGACAGACTGGACTACACCTAACAATTCATACATAACGTGTACGTGCTGCCCGCTGACACTGATATAAAATGCTTCTCCTGTTGTGCCTATTAGACTCGTATCGACCGCTCGGCACATGGGCGTCACATTGCTTGTAGTTAGTTGTTAGCGGCGAGTTCATAAGGGCATCAGTACAGCCCTGATCAGTGGAGTCTTAATCGATGGAGTCCTGGAGAGCACATCTCCAAATAGGGCACACTGCTCACGTACCTGCCCTGCCCTGCCTGCGTAGTCCAACTTTACATGACATATCCAAACGCCATGCTTCTGTAAACCCTGCATTTTCCATATGGGAAACATGAAAGGTCCGTGACATAGCGTCAATGCGCGTGGATACTGAAGCGCTGACGACCCGGGATTTACAGTACGCGCGGCGCGTCCCACGGGTCCTCCATGTCTAGGACTATTTTCCTTCATCGCTTGGTGCTTTGTACTTATTTTTAGCTTTTTGGTCCACGTTATCACCCCACTGCATGCGTTGGGACGATTATCGGCATTCTGAGCTAGAAACCAGGTTTCAACACACGCTCCCAGAACTTTAATGGTTATATAATGGACATATTAACTAAAGCTTGTGCAATGATATGATGTTTGGAAACGTTGCCATGCCGATCGGTCTGGCGGCAGATCTAAATGCATGGCGTTTTGGCGACCGCGAGCTCTTAGATTTTTGCGAACAGTGCCGAGCGATTCGATAGCATGGAAGATATAACTTGCACTCCTTAAGAACAACAGTCGCTGTCTTATCCATTCCTGATTCCGGTATCAACACTTCTCAACTTGCTGGATTTCCTCTACAAGGTCAGTTCCCTACCGGAGGCCGAATGAATCCCAACGACCCACGGACGCACTTCCAAGGGCGTGAAATACGACTCTATGGAGAACAGCCGGGATTCGAGGGTGCATCGTCCTACAAGCAGGACTACCCAGCACATCCCGTCAATCCCCGGCAGCCTGCGAACCCAGGGGCTCCACAATATGGAGGTGAGGACCATCAGATTCACAGCAACGATTGACCTACATGTCGCATCACCAGGTCCAAGTGCCCATTACGACACTTTCCATCGACTTACATTTGCGGCCTTGCACAGGTAACAATGCGCCATTCGAGGGCAGCTCTTCCTACAAGCAGGACTATCCGCAGCACGCCATAGAACCGAGGCCCCCTATGCCGGGCGGCCAGTACCAACCCAACTCGGCGCCCTTCGACGGTGAGCTCCGAGCGCGGCACCGTTCAGAGCCGGAGCTTACATGGGGCATTAATGTGAACCGTCAATGTGACAATCCGTGGAGCAGCCATCACGAAAGCCCTCGTGTCGCACGTCGCCCGCCGGTTGCCCGCCTCTAATCCACTCCCTCCAGCCACCGTCAGTGCTCCCTCCCCCTCCCCCAATAGCTGCAGTCTCTGGCGGTTATAACGTCGCACGAATCCCGCAATGGCGACCATAACAGCACGGACCGGCACACAGGCCGTAAGGCCACTCCCTGTCCCGTTTCCTGACTCCGATTCTCATTGACCCAAATCGCGAACTGTGCACTTGATACTTATATACAGGCACCAGCGCCTACCGGGACAACTATCGGGGTCACAACATCGACCCGAGCCAGTACAATCGACCGACGGGGGCGCGGCCATACAACCCGAACTCGGCTCCCTTCGAGGGCAGCTCCTCCTACAAGCAGGACTTCCCCCAGCACCCCGTGGAGCCACGTCAGCAGCACCATGGCGGCCAGTACCAGCCTAACACTGCGCCCTTTGACGGAACGTCTGCTTACAAGGTGCGATAGCTAGTGTAAAGCTGGGGCGTACAGTGGTCGTAAACCCATAGACAGTGGTGAACGGCGTGTGAGCTTGATGGGCCGGTGATGAGAACGGCATTTTCAGCAGCTCACAGCACCTGCATCTGTGAGAGCTTCACGGCAGCGGGGGTTGCAGGCAGGGGGCCGAGGGGAGGGCTGCGGCGCTAGCGCTATCAAGCCGAGTACGGGTGGGCAGCAGAAAATAGCTACCGGTGCCGTACCAAACACGTGTATTTGCATAGCAGGCTGTGCCAGCAGTGACCATCCTCTCTTCCGTGTACTGTTTTGACCTGCTCCTATGTGCTGCTCCATTGGTGTCCTCCCCACTCGTTGGGACCAGAGCGACTACGTGCCACACCAAATGGAGCCCCGCGGCCCCGCCGGGCCGCCCGTGGCGCCGGCATACAACACGGCTCCCTTCGACGGCCAGACACATTACAGGTGCGCCCGCTGCCATGCATTATCCCGTCACCTCATCCCCCAAGTCCGTGCTCTCACCATCCGCTGCCCTTTGCATGTCGTCCCCACGCCTGCTGCGCTGCTGCCGCCCCCCCAGGGACGACTACAAGGCGCACGCCATCGAGCCCCGCCCGCCCATGCCGCCTGCTCAGTACCATACCAGCGGCGCTCCCTTCCAGGGATCCACCGAAGCGCGCGACCAGTACCAGCCGTGGCCCGTAGACCCGTCGGCCATGCAGCGGCACGGGGTGAGCAGGGCGATACGGGAGGAGGTTGCCGGTAGAAGGGGCTGTATCCGCGCGGAGGCGCTGTATCAGCCAGAACGGGGTTGAACCGGTGTCCTGGATGGCCAGCTACATTGACCAGGATGGAAGTTAAACCACGTGTCCATTTCGGCTCTATCGCTGCCCGTCGGGAAGGATCCAGTACCTCGCCTCCGCCGCCCGCCCCCCACCACCAGACCCACGGGCTTCCTCTCACACCACCACCCGGCCCCACAGGCACCGCCTCCGATGCGGCCCTCAGCGCCCTTTGACGGCAGCTCCACATACAACCAGGAGTACAAGGGCTGGAAGATGCCGCCCCGGCGCCCCGCGCTGGGTGTCCAGATGCGCGGCGACCGCACCTTCGTGCTCATTCACGCCGAAGCCCCCCTGCCGGCAATGGGCAAGCAAATCTTCACAACGGTGAGGCCAGCTGCTCCAATATCGCAGTCCATATGGGATATGGCTCCCCCCTCCGTGCTACCTGCGCCTTGTCGCACGTGCGACCGTGGATGGAGGTTTCCGTGGTGTATTCGCGGCGTGACGGTACATTAATACACGGCCTCGGGACTCCGGGACGCCAACCGCAGGTGCATGACAACCAGACGGAGATCTGCGTCTTGGTGCTCCGGGTAAGTGCGGTGGCGCCAGTTTGGTGGTAGAGGTTTCGTCATTACAAAGGGACGTCGTGATGGGTGTGTGTTTCAGGTGAGGTCTAGTGGAGGCAGTGGTTGCGGCGGCGCGAACTGCGGTATGGCGCGTAACTCAGGAGCCGACCCACCAAGCACGGGGGCAATTGACTCGCGTGCCTCGCGAACCTCGGAACCATGTCCCTGCGAGACAACTTGTCAAACATTACAAGCCCGCTGCTCGACTGCCCACCCGCCCGCCCACGGCCTTGCCCCCTTCTCTCTTCCCTCCCTATAGGGCGACGCCCCGGTCGCAAGCCGCAACAACGTCATTGGACAATTTGACCTTACCGGACTGCCTCCGGGTAGGTGTGGTGGAGCGATGGGTGCGCCTTGTCAGCCTACGCTAGGGAGGCTTATCACTTAATGGATCACGGCACAGAGGGATCCGAGGAATGTGGGCGAGCAACCTTGGCCAGAGCTGTGCAGGAGCTGCCCCGCCCACCCTGAACATACCCCACCCCTCACTGTCCCGCATCCCGCATTCCGCCTGCGGCCTCCCGTGGTTCCGCCTCCAGGCCCCAAGGGCAGTGCTCGCGTGGAAATCACCCTGCAGCTGGACGCGAACAGTGTGCTGTCCGCCACGGCCACCGATCTGGACGCCAACCGCCAGGAGCAGTGGCTGCGCCAGGGCAGCATGGTTGCCCGGGCACTCACATCGGACGTCGTGGTCTTGTAGTGACGGCACGGCATAAACCGCTCCAGGCTGGAATGCGCTTGCGATGACGTGCCGAGCGATCGTGGCTGTCACGCGATGAGCGAAGCGTACGTGCATATCACTCAAGGGGTGGAGAGCAGTGAGAGAATGGGCGAGGACGAGGTTGGGTCATGTTAGGCCACTCCTTAAGGATTGACGTGGTGGCGCACTGGCCCATTTGGGGCGCAATACATGGTTGCATCCACTGGCCCGATGAACTCTGCAGAGCTCACGAGCCAATCACCATGATTGGCAAGCGAAGGAAGGACAACAATGGGTCAGAAACATTTGCGCATGGCGCCGGCAGTAGTACCGACAGTAGATGCCGGGTATCCTCGTATTACAGTCGTTTGCATGGAGGACTGCAATTTGGCCATACGGCCCATACTAGGCCGCTCATCTAGTTTGACGCTGGGCAACTAGTGTGGTCCTGGATTGCACCGGATTGTACAGAAACGGGAATGTGATTAAATAGTAACCCTGGGAAGCGGTTTACCTTGGAAGCGGAACCCTGGGAAGCGGTTTCGTGCTTGCCATTAACGGCTGAATGTGACAACCGAGAAGCTCATGTTCTTACAGGACCCTAAAAGGCCAAGCAATCCCGGCCTTGAAACTCAATGGCTTTGTAAGGATATCGTCTCCCCCTGGCGCCACACCCCTACAGCACAGGAACGCTGCAATCATACGTGCGGCCATACGGGATATCCAACGTGGCACTCACAGCTCGATTGTCTCCAAATCGTAATGGCAAGAACTGTTGTCGTGCCCGCGTCCAAGCTCGGCGGCAGCCATCTCGCAGCCATTTTCGCGGTTATTGATTACAGGCACGGCCATATCACCTAAATAGAAGCACAGCTATTGGCTCCAGGAGGCATCCCACGCCACTTACGCGCTCTTCACTTTCGGAACAGGACACGCTGCACAAAGACATAATGCGGAAACCGAATTACATCGCCGCGGTCAGCTGACACCGAGGGCTCGGGCCCGGTCGAGCCCTTCGTGTGCACCTGGCTAAACCATCGTGTCGGTCCTGACCAGTCTACACGACCACAAGAGAAGCTGGGCTGGGTGCACCAGTTGCCGCAGTAGTCGGTACCCTGATGCCATCGGGGCAGTCGTGCCGTCATACACAGCCACCTCCAGCGGACCAGTCGGCACCCCCCTCTTTTGCACCCAGTCTCTCTACCTCAGACGACCAACTACGGTAATAGCAGCGATCCCCATCCGCTCCACCTGCAGCTGCGCCGCCTACCGGCCTTTGCGCATGCGCCTGCACACAATCGTCCCTCTTGCTGCGGCAACGTGGTTGCCGTTACAGAATACAGAACACGCATTCCGCACCTCACAGCGCTGGCAAGGATTGCGTGAAACACACAAAGACGACCTCTTCGGCGGCTTGCGCGGCTTGCTGCTTACGCAAGAAGCTGCGCTTGGGAGGACGTCAGCGACGAATGGATAGTGTCCAATGGGTCGCTAACAGTACGTACCTTGCGACCTTTCGCGGGACTTTGCGCAAGCTGCGGCGTGGTCTCAAATTAATATCGCACAAGTAAAAGAACTAAAGCGCATGGCACGAATCTCTCGAAAACACTCGAATTATGATTTATCCGGCATCACCGGCCGTGCATATGTGCGAACGCATCTTCAGCCCATGACTAACTTGCCTGCGGAACTCCTGCGATTGCCAGTCCGCACACCGGTAGTCGCACATAAACACATTAAAAAGGCGCAAGTTGTGCTGCGATCACCCAAAGGAGACGCCAGCACTTCCAGCTGCAGATGTTGATGCCAAGTGCCAACACACGTCCTTGCTGGTCCTTGTCAAGAAGAGATCAGCACGCAATCTATTGAGAAGTCATAATCCTGTCCGGAAGAGATCGATAATTATAGAACTCCCCTTTTATTTACGACACATAGCTCTATGCGCAGTAGCAACGATATGCAATATGCACAAGCGCTGGTTAGCCCCAAGTCGCCGAAGTACGCCGCCCCCATACGGTGGTATCCAAAACCATGCGCACGCTATACATATCACGCTTTACATCACCCTGTTATGTACACAACGCCGAAGCGTAGCTCCGCAGCCATTTCAGTATACCCTTTGCTGACGACAACTGAGATCAAGGCCTACAACATGTTCCTTACGACATCAAGCGGAGGTGGTCGGGAAGCCTGGAGTCCGTCTAGCTATGTTCGTAGGCTGCTCTGGAAAGCAGCAACTCATTGGAATGTAGTAGCAAAGCTAACACCTGCCCCACACATGCACTTCCCTTCCGCCGCGTGCCCCTCTAAATGATGCAAACGCGTCGCCTTGCGCAATCACAGCAAGCACGGCCAAGCCAGTTCACGTGCCCAGAACGGCCGCATAGCCGCGTGTGGCCCAATATCGCCAACCTTTCGCTCATTCGCCGCAGCCGTCTCCATGGCACCGAACGGAAGCCCGCTGTTCCAGCGGGAGCACCGCCGGCACCAGCAACCCGCAACGGCGTCGCAACCCTCCCGTGCCGGCCTCACCGTGCTTTCTTTTCCGGAGCCACTCTCTGACGGACCGAAGCGCCAAACTTAAACGCACGGGAGATGGTGCTCAGCAGCGCTCGCTTGCCTCCGTCGCCGCCAGAGGTGGCGCCTCTGCCTCCGCCGCCGCCCTCTTCATCTCCACCCTCTCCGCTTGGGGCATTTCCGCCGTCAGCCGCCACTGCTGCAGCCGCGACCGTCTGGCGCCCGCTGCCGCCGTCCTCACTAAAGTACAACCGCAGCCGATCCCGCGTCCGCTGCGCCAGGCCCTTGGTGACGCTCGCCATCGCTTGTGAGCCGGCTGGCCCGGCCGCGCCGGCGCTGGACCGGTTCACGCCACCCTCACTTATGCCCACCGGCGCCGGCCGCCACGACTCGATCGGCATCAGCTCATCCACGCCGCTCGCGTCGCCGCCATCCTCCGATCCCGCAGCAGACGAGCGTTGTGTCACGGACATGATGATCGGCAGGCGCGTCGCGCCAGCGCCGTTGTGTCCCGAGTGCTCCGACAGCATCCCGAACGGCTCGGACTCTGCTTGCGTAGGTAAGCGCTGGTGCAGCCCACCGCTGCCGCTGCCGCTGATGCTGCCGCAAGTCATTTGTTGCGCAAGGAGCTCCCGCTGCAGCACAGTGAGCAGGCGGGGCAGCGGTCCCCGCCCGCCCGCGTCGACCTGCCAGCCGGACTTACTGCTGCCGCCGCCACCGCCACCGCCGCCCTGGCTGAGCCGCTTCGACGACCGCGGCCTCGTGCGGGCCCCCAGGCGCCAGTTGTTCCGCTGTCCGGTCAGGGAGTCGGAGCCGCAGCGTGCGCCTTCGCCCGTGTCAGAAGCCGAGGGTCCCCGACTGGCCGCTTCAAAGCCGCTGCATTGCGGCTCCAGCGGGCGCTGGCTCAATGCGCCGACCCCGGCCCACGACCTGGGAGACACTGCCAGCTGCGACTCCGAGTTACTGCGGCGAGCGGACCGGAGCCACTCCTTCGACGTCCCGGCACCCTCGCTGGACTGCGTCAACTGAGGCAAAAGCAGCTGTTGCAGCTGTTGCTGCTGTTGCTGCTGCTGCTGTGACTGCCTCTGCCTCGAAGACCGCTGTTCTGGCTCCGACGGCTCCACGTCGCCAACCGGCGTACCACCATCAGGCGCCCGCGCCGGTGCCGGCGTGTCGTGAGGGGCTACCTCCGACGAACGCTTCGCCTGCTCACCTCGAATTACCTTGCTCTGGCCGTGCCCCAAGTAACGGTTGACATGCCGTTGCGGCTGCAACTGCCGTTCACCGCTGCCGCGGTAGCCGTCTATTGGCAGCGGCGGCCCGGGGCCGATGGGTGAGGCGGCCACGACGCGGGGCACGGGCGAGAGACCCTCCTTCAGCAGGCCGAGAGGCGCGGAATGAGTACCGGTGGAGCTGCCGTCTGGGACCAGCATTTGGCCTTGCGGGGACGCGGCGCGGCGTCGCGCAGCCAGGGATGCTGATGCTGCTGTGGCTGCCGGCGTGAGGAAGAGGGGCTGCGACACGCTGCTCGCCGGCTGGGTCGTCAGAGGGCTGCTGGCTAGCGCCAGGCGGCTGCTGGGCCGGCATGGGGTCGGGCTGTGGCGGAACGCGGCGACCGGGGTGGCTCCCGAAGCCGCATCGGAGCTGCACTCCCCTGGTGGCAACTGCGGGAGCAGCATTATGGGGGTATTCCGGCAGTCCTCAGCTCGTTGCGATGCAAGCGTGCGCTCGTCGAACTACGAGCTCGCCACGTTTGGCACGTCCGCACGCCAGGGCCGCGAGTATGGTCCTCGCCGGCCGAATACCCCTAACCGCACAACACCACGGCGATTATGCCAACTGTCAACTGCCCCAACCTACCAATGTCGAATCCCTCCCAACCGTTCCAACCATCCCAACTGCCCCAACCTACCAGGTCGTACTCGATCGTGCTGCCAGGCGAAGACTCTGGCCACTCCGCGGGACCGCACCCGCCTGCAGACAGACCGTTCAGCGGCACCGGTGTGATGTCACCCCACATGCGCCGCTGCCCCCACGGAGACCTTCCCGGATCGAGCGCCGTGCTGCCGGTGCTACCGGGCACAACGCCCCTCGCCGCCATCCCTGCAAAGCCAGCCGGCGGTGGACGAGCCTCCGTCGCCGGCTCCACTGCCAGGGGCGAGTACTTGACCCGTGGGGCGCCAGACGCTGACGTCGCCACCGCCACCAACGTCGTGGCGGCAGCACCAACGGCGCCCACTTCACGGGCGCTGCGGTGCAGCGGCTGCGGCAACGAACTCCGCTCTGGGCTGATGGGGTCGTGAGGCTCGTATGGGGCGGCCAGCGATGGCAGGTCCATAGCGCCGCCCTCAGAGGCCCGGGCGGTCCTGGTTCGTACCCTCCTGGCGCGAGGCGGCAGCTCCAGCCCGGGCGAGCGAGTCGCAGGGGGTGAGGGAGCCGCGCTGCCGTCAGCGGCATGCGAATCCCGACCGCCCAATGATTCTGCGTTCCTGCCGCTCCCAAGTGCATGCAGCGGAGGCTGCGGGTGCGGTGCGGGGGAGGTTTGCAAGGCGTGTGCGGAGGAGGCCTGGCACCCGGGAGATGGCGCCGCCGGCGCGTCACCGAGTCTTGTGAAGGTCAGTAGCGGGTCGCTGACTGGCTCTGCCGCAGCGGAGGCGGCGCCTTCTGCCTCTGCACCGACCACACCGCAGTTGCTAGCCTGCGTGATTTCACCAGCCACGGTGCTGTCGGCCGCAGCTAACCGAGTTGGCTGTGGCTGGCCCGCAGCCGCCGCCTCCATGCCGACCAACGCCGCTTGGGTAACATTTGTGGAAGTGCGGCCTGAGGGCTCAGTAGAGGTAGGGGCGGCCACCAAAGGCTTCGCCTCTTCTTTCGTGATGTTCGTGTGGCCAGGAAGCCAAGCAGGCGAGGCGCCGACCGGAGCTCTACCACAATAACCGGTCGCCACGGCCGCGGTGGCGGCCGCCGCGGCGTCACCCAGTTGCTCCAGGGGCGCCTGGCTGCTTCCCTTTTCCCTACAGTCCGCAAAGTACGGCATCTGCAGCAGCTCTGCCGCGGTTGGCCTCCTGCCGGGGTCCAGCTGCAGGCAGGCGGCCACCAGGTTTGACAGGAGCTCGCAGCGCTCCGATTCCGTATGCTTCGCCGTTGTACAAACGCCCGTCGTACCATCAACGCACGTGGCGCCGGAAATCGTACTCGTTGCTGCAGCCGCCGTTGAGCGCCCTGCTGCGCACTGGCGGCGCAGCCACTGACGCAACAGTGGCTGGTCGCCGTCCCCGCTGCTGCTGCCGCGGTCACTATGTTGGATGGAGCCGCAGGAGGAGACGGAGGAGGACAGAGAGGGGGAAGACGAGGAGACGCACAGCCATGGACCCTCCCATGTGAGGCCCTCGAGGCCTCGGGCCTGGGCGACCAGGTACTCGGCAAGGCCTGGCCGCGACACCCCCAGCAGGCGGATCATTCGCCGCAGCTGCTCGGCCGAGGAGTGGCCGGGGAAGAGGGGCTGGCCGGTGGCCATTTCCGCCACCACGCAGCCCACGGCGAAGATATCTGCAGCAGTGTGATGTGGGCATATGTTAAGCATAAATCAAGAACATGAAGCGGCGTTGCGGGGCTGGGACCTCCGTGCCGCAAAACATGCAGGGGTGCGTGAGGGAAGGTCTTTTTAACTTCCCTCCCATTTCGTCCCCGGGTCTCACGCACCTGCCGCCGTGCCGTGCTGTAAGCCGAGGAGCTGCTCCGGAGCCCGGCACCAGCCGCTCGTGCTACTGTCACTGTGGGTACCGCTGCCGCTGCTCCTAAAAGACGAGCTGTCGTAGCTGGCGCAGTGCGCGTCGGAATTTACTGCAGGACTCGCAGGCTTGGTGGCTGGATCGGGGGCCTCCGAGTCTTCTGGCGTGCGGCATACGCTTGGGCTGAGAGAGCGCACTGAGCCGTGGGCAGTCACAAAAATGAAGGCAGGCTCCAGCGCGCCGTGAGCTTTCTGGATGGGATTACAACATACGGTAGGTGGTTAAGGGGTTATGGTGCGGGGCCTGGCCACGGATCGGGAGGGCGCTAGATGGCGACAGGGCAGTCGGAACTGGAAACGCGCCACCAGAGCCCCCGGCCGGGTCCATGTGACGCGCACAGCCTTACAATTTGAAGGTAATTGGCCCGCTTAGGGGAGGGAAGATGAAGGCACAATCACCCGGACCACACCTACCTCGAAGTCACGGTGTAGGTCGCGGACTGCAGAGCAGAGCTGCCACGCCATTCGCTTCAATGCCGATGGGTCTAATCCAAGAGGTTGCACATCCAACAGCGTTGTTGCGCTTGAACTCTGTGAGTCATCCTTCTCGAGACCACGACTTCTGGTATACGTCGGACTAGGCTCCATCTATCCACGAATAACAAGGAGTAAGAGCGAAGCCTTGAAGCACAGCTTGCCGTTGTTTCTGTTCTGTGGTAGATAGCTGTTTAACGGCTCAGCACTGTAGAAACCGACAATCAATTCAGAAATTAACACTGTACAGTAAGCAAGGCGTTTTTGCACAGTATGGCAATCAGCGGGGTACTGAGGGGAAAGCGTAGGTTCGTAACGAAGGCCTGATTTAACGTCTGGGCGAGCTTTGTACTTTATGCAAGAAACACCCCTCATAGTATAAAAAGGCTGTCCATTTAGTCTTTAGGGAATCCTGCTACCATGAAAACTAAAGGTCTGGGCCAGCGAGTGGTGTGCGACCTACAGTACAATGCAGGACGGACGAAGTTGACAGGTGGCTGCTGGGCTACTAGAATCTCATTAGGTAGCTGTATTTACGTAGCTGTATACTATGCATATGTTTCATCCTTCTAACGCCTTGCTGCGATGTCTCGACAGGCACGACAGCGCCCTTGAGAAACCGACGTACTTTTCGTTTTGGCATTGAAGGCTCATATGCAGGATATGCATCCGACAAGGGAACGTTAGGTGCCTCCTAAATTGAAACCCGTGTTTTTATTGCGTTCCGTCAGGTAGGGTTTCCCGGGTTGCCCAACTGCCCGAAAAGAAACATCCCGAACATGCCACTGACGCGGTGGGTTGGCCTGCTGCAGCCTATTTGACTGACTGCTGCTTAGTGGCGAGGGCTGCAAAGTAGCATCGCAATGTGCGCCACAGTGTAACGTCTCGATTCCATGGTGCACCCAGTGGCACCTCCAAACCGTGAGGAGAGCGGTATCCCAGCATTATGAGACAGCCTTATGAAGGGTCACTTGGATGTCGCAGCCGCATACCTGACCCTTCCAAACAACGCGCCGGGCACAAGTGCAGGAGGCCAATCCCGCACAGCATGGCACAGCACGGCACGGACACTGTGGCGGCGAACACCGCTTCCCTTCTGGCGGATTCCGGCCACATCGTGCGCTGGGTTCGGTTACACTCAGTTGGCGCACGCCATACATGGCACATGAGTCATGCCGCAATGAGCCATGCCACACGGCATGTCCCCACAGTTGACCCCCCCCTTCAATACGCCAACTATTATATCCATGCGTGTAACCGGCCTTTTTGCCAACCCCCTTTCACCCCCGTATCAGCTACCGGGACCACCGCGCGGTAAGCGGTAGACACCGCCACCTCGCCCGGCCTCCGACCCACATCCTGCCGCAGCATTCCCTTTGCTATCCTGCCTATGCGAGCTAAACATGACGACAGCGCACCCATGGACCACCCACGGAGGCAGGCCGTGCAATACACAGCGCACTGGTCCAGACCCTCCATGCGGTAACATGATTCTGCAGTTCCCTCCTGCTGCCTCTTCACGTCCTGCGAACCTTGTGTGTCTGGCCGGCCTCGTTCATGGCCCCCCGGCCGGTACTCAGCTTCCTTACTCCTGCCGGCCCCGCGCCCCCCCCGCATAACCCAAATTGCAATTGACCCGGACCCTCGGATCCCTCGCAAGGGCATTTCCTTACCCCTGACGTACGGCGAGTCAGCACCACACTCTAGCACTAGGACACCACCTGGTAGGCCTCACGCCCGCTTACCAGTATGGCTGACACAGTAAACTAATTTCCCTCCAGTCCCCAACCCCCAACCAACTCGTTATTTCTCCTTCTTCCTCAGCTCACTGGTTTCCCCTCCAATCCCACCCCCAGCCTCGGCGCCCGTTGCATCCTCATGCCATCCGTTCACTCTCGGGCAGCTCCGACCGATCCACCAGGCTCAGAACCAGCGTCCGCCGATGAGCCACGCCCTCATCCACCGTGATTCGAACCGCGCACTTGTCGAAGACGGAGTATCGCACGGAGCCGTCTGTCGAGGTGACCGTCTGCGCCTCCTCATCTAACACGAACTGCAGCCGGGGACCCGAGGCCGCGCCCTCCGCTCCGGCAGCGGCCGCGGGCGCCGAGGTGGAGGCGGCGTTGTTCTTGTCGCGAGCCGTGAGGTACACCGGGCCCTCTATGCCGTACTTTGGTACGAACACCACGAGGCCGTTGGCCTTGACCTGAACGGACAGGCGGGCCAGCGGGCGGGCAGGCGGAAAACGGCGGGTCAGGCACGGATGGGCTGGACAGGGTCCATTGTTGTGATGGGGTACCGGATGTATTAACGAGGACGCGAAGGGTCGACGCGTTGCAGCTCCGTTCCCGTGGCTACAGCTGTAAGCAGGGAGTACCCGCCGGCACTGCTGACAGCCCTGATCAGTGATCACCCCCATCTCCACCTCCCACGGGTCTGTCCTCATACCCACCACCTCCATCCCGCCGCGCCCTCCCCCGCACCTTGGTCACCCTGGCGTCCGCCACCGCCGTCCTGGTCTTGAAGAAGATGAGCGTGTGCAGCTCCACAGACGCCCTGCCGGCCATCTGCGCGTTGCGGTGCCGCTTGTTCAGGTTGTCAGCGCACGCATGCAGCGAGTCCCTGTACGCGGCGACAAGGAGGAGGACGAGGAGAGCACACGGGGCGGGGCGCAGGCCGGGCAGGGGGCTTTACAAGAGGATCCGCGCCGGGCAGGGGGGTGAGGTTGAGGTTGAGGGTGAGGGTGAGGATATATGCGTGTGAATGACGTGTGGTAGCGGTAGCCCGCTATGGTCGGCGCTCCGCAGTAGGGTGCCATGTTGAGGCGGGCACGGATGCGGCGCGACCCTCGGCGCATGGTGCCCGGTGCGAGGCCCCAGCCCCAGGTCCCACCCAACTCCCCTCACGCCGGTCCTCACACCGAGCTGACCCAAGGAAGGGCCAAGGCGACCAACCAAACACGCTAAGGAACGACCGACCCACTTGTCGCGCGCGTTGTCCGGCAGCGGCTCCAGCCCGATGGCGGCCCCCAGCAGCCGGTGCACCACCACGTCCGCATAGCGGCGGATGGGCGACGTGAAGTGCGTGTATAGCTGGGAGGCCAGGCCGTAGTGGTGGTACTCGGAGGGGGCCAGGTCGCCGCTGCCAAAGTACTGGGCCTGCGGTGCGAGGACGGCACGGGTCCGAGGGCAGGACGCAGGAGAGGTCAAACCGGTGCGTCGAAACAAAATGGTACGTCTGCGGTACGTTATAAGGTACATACGCGGCACTAGCTAAAGAAATATGTTTTTTCCGCGGCAGCGCTGCCAGGTCCGACCTGCGTCATGCAGCGGGTCGTCATGATGCGGACCAGCTTGTTGAAGTAGGGGTCGTCGTCTCGGGTGGCGCCGTCCAGGGAGGCCGCCAGCGCGGAGGAGGAGGACACGTCCAGCGCGAAGCCGGCGGCGGCGGCGGCTTTGATGATGGGGTCGAACCTGGCGGCAAGGGAGAGCACCAGGAGGGGATTCAGTGATACGTTTCATGTGCTTGGCTGGTGTGGGCGAGGAGCAGCAGACAGGATCAGCAGGACGGCGGGGATTCCGGCAGCTACAGGGAGGGAGATAGTGATGTCATTACCGCACTACCGGTAGTGATGTCGCTATCCCGCCATACTCCCTGCGGCCTCAAGCTGCGCAGTACTCACTGGCGCGGCGGCGGCGTCTGGTGCCTCCGCAGCAGCGCGCAGGATGCGAAGTGCCGCAGCGTCTTCTCCGCCACCGCGACGTTGGCGAGCAACATCATCTCCTCCACCATCTGGTTGGTCTCGCGGACCTGGCGACCCGCGGGTCAGTCGTCGCGACAGAGGGAGAGGGGCACACACGAAGCTTCTCCGGCGCGGCTCTGACTTTCAGGGGCGAGGCGAGAAGATGTACTCGCCCAGGCCCACAACCCGAACGTGGATTAGATGGGGGCGCAGATGCTGGAAGAGCACCACACCGAACATGTGCCCCTAAGAAAACATGTGTCGTCCAGAAAAACAAGCCCCCCCTTACTGCCCAGCCACTCACGACGGCGCGTCCCCAGTTTAGCTTCCTACTTAGATGCTTCCAGCAGTTATCTATCCGCGTAGCTACCCACCTGGTACATGCCCACATCCAGGGGGTCCTGCGTCTCGCTGTCGATCGTGAACTTGACCTCGGGCGACGCGAGCTGCAGCGCACCCGCAGCTGCCCGCCTCGCGCGCATGATCTTGGCCAGCCGGTTCATGCTCCTGCGCTCGCCGTACCACAAAGCAGACCCTTAGGACGGCGTGTGGCGGTGTACGGCACGACACACTGCCAGGTGTGCGCGGCGCTCGGGTGACCTATTAGGCGGGACGCCCCTTGTGTGTATCGTGGGAACTGCATTCGACTTGCGGGCGCCAACACCAGGCTTATGGCGAAACCACCCCACCCCGCGTGTGCCCACCCCGCCACCCGCAGACAACCGCACCCGCCCCGCACCCGCCCACCCACCCACCTCAGGCTGATGGTCAGCTCGTCGTTCATGTGTGGGTCGTCGATGCGTGTTTGAGCCTCCTGGTACGTCAGCGAGGCGCGCGACCGGATGACGGACTTGGTGAAGGTGGTGTTGAGAATGTTGGCGTCCTCGTCCACCTCCCACAGCACGCTGAACGCCAGTCGCTCCACATCGCACCTGGGCGGGGGCGGGAGGGGAGGGCCGGGGGCGGGAGGGGAGGGCCGGGGGCGGGAGGGGAGGGCCGGGGCCGGGAGGGGAGGGCCGGGGGCGGGAGGGGAGGGCCGGGGGCGGGAGGGGAGGGCCGGGGGCGCAGAGGCTTAAAGAGGGTGGAGGTGGGGTCGGGGAAAGACGAGTGCGGCGTGAAGGTAAGGCCGCCGCCGGAGTACGCAACGTGGACCCGCCAGCCCGCAATTCGATCCTCCCATGCAGACGCCCAGCATCTCCCACCTGCGCCCAAGCCATGTTTAGCCCCTCCTCTGGTAATCGTTTCCGACCCTGGCGCCAGGATGCACCCGCCCCACCGCAACCCCTGCCGCCCGCCGTTTCCTTCGTTGTCCGCACTCCGCGTCGCCGCCATTCCGTCAAATACGTTTTCTGTTTTCCTTTCTGCAGCCCCAAGAAACCGGCTCCACAGGTTTGCCGGTCATCCGTCCCATTGCTCCGCCCCCGCTCCAGCATGCGCCCACATCCTCGCTGTCCGCCGACCGTGCGCCCACTATCTTGTCGTTTTTCGTGTCACCGGTCTCACACCACCCCCTCCACCCTAGTCCAGTAGCATGCGCGCGCGTCCCGGGGTCCGAAGGCTATGCAACCACTACATTTCCCCAGTCGAGTTACCGGTTTTTTTATGTAACCCCCCTCAACGCAGTAACGCAGCACCCTCTCAGAACTGCATGTCTGCTGCCACATCCTGGCCTTCCCGCCCTTCTTTTCCTCTGTCGATTCCCCGGTTTTCCTCCCCAAGCGCCTGCCTCCTGCCAGCACCCACCTCAAGCTGCAGATGTCCTCTGTGAGGGGCTTGGGCAGCATGTCTATCCTCCGCTGCACCAGGTACACCGTGGTGGCCCGCTGGGAGGCCTCCAGGTCCATGGCGGTTTCCGGCTTGAGGAAGTGCGTCACGTCCGCGATGTGCACGCCCAACTGCAGCAACGGTCATTCGGTTGGCAGTTAGGAGTTAGGTACTCAAAACCGGTAATAAAACTAACACCACAAGCAAAAACAACGGAAACAGGTGCGCAAGGGAAAACCCTGAGGCCCGCCATTGGCTCGTGTACCGTTGATCAAACGGCCCCAAACCCTAAAACCCTAAGACCCTAACCCCCAGTCGACACGCTCACCTCGTAGTTCCCGTTGGGCAGCTTCCGCACGTGCAGCGCGTCATCAATGTCCTTGCAGCCGGGGGGGTCCACGGAGGCGACCACCAGGTGCCGCAGGTCGGTGCGGTTGGGGTCGGCCAGGTCGGCCGGGGTCACGGACCAGGGCAACGGCGGCACGCAGTCGTGCACGGCGGGCGTGAAGGGGTTGGTGTTGATGTCGTTCTCGATGAGGATAACCTCCTGCGCCAGGCAGCAAGCGGGCGGAGAGGTGTGAGGGGCAGTGAGGGGCAGTGAGGGGCAGTGAGGAGCAGTGCGGGGCAGTGAGGGGCCGGGCGGTCCTATGGGAGGGACAGGATTTGCGTGGCGGGTGGATATTAGGTGGGAAGGTGGGTGCTGGTACGTGGCAGGAGGCTAACAAGCATGTGGCCGAGTGGCGGAAAAAGGGCCCGCGGCGCTCAGCCAAATTAGCGTCGGTGGCAAGTTCGGCCTCGGTTCAGGGCTCCTCCTCGAAACTAGCCGCCAGCAGCCTTGCAACTTAGGCAGGGTTTAGAAGGGGTGTTGAGTCCCGCCCCGCGCCCAGGGGACCCACCGTCTCCGTGTCTTTTTCGCCGATGACCCCCAGCGTGCGTGTGTAGTGCCCCCGCGGGTAGGCGCTGTCGGCATCCCAGCCGTCGATGACCACGACGATGCGCTTGTCCATCAGCGTGTCCGCCTGCCGGGTCTGAATGCTGCGCAGGGAGGGGAGCGGCCAAGGGAGCGGCGCAGGCAGGGACAGGGGGTAGGGCTTAGGGTTCGAGGGAGGGCGAGGTGGTACGCTAGGGGCACAGGATGCGCCACTGCGGGGCCAGCGATGGCCAAAACAGGACCGGCGAATCGGTGAACCTTATATCGGGCTTCCAGCACGACATCATATCCCGTGGAGCCACCAACCTCCTCGGTTTTCCTCGCATCCACGGGTCTTCCTCGCAACCCCCCTCGGCCCCGCCTCCTGCACCCACCGTATCATCGGGTAGCGCCGCTCCACGGGCACGAACAGCAGGTTGGAGGCGCCGCCGCCACGCACCCGCTGCGGCTTGAGGCTGCCGCAGTAGCCGCGCGTGCGCCAGTTGCGCTTGATGATGCCCACCACGCGACCCGTGGGTCGCCGCCCTCCGCCCGCGGTGTCGTTAAAGTGCTCGCCCGGAGCCACCTGGAACACCTCCGCGACCTCCTCCACCACCTCCTCGTCCTCCTCAGCGGCCTCAGCCTCAGCCTCGCCGCCCTCGCCGCCCGCCCCCGCCTTCTTGCCAGCGGCGGCGCCCGGCAGCTTGGAGCTGGGGGCGCGCCACTGGCTCTCGGGCAGCAGCTCAATCGCCACCACGTCGCCTGGTTGCGGTGGACAAGGGCAGGAGGTGTTGAGGGGGTTCCGGAGCCATTCCGGAACCGTTTTTGGGAGCAGTGCCGTGGGTGGGTGAGTCAGCGGACACTCAGCCACCGCCACGTCGTCGCACGCCAGGCAGCTCCTCGTGCTTACCGTCAATGGCTCGATTCATGTCGACTCGGCCATTGATGAGGATGTCCTCCCCCACGCTCTCGCTGGCAACCCAGCCCTCGAAAGGGTTGAAGCGGCTGACTCGCAGAGCGCCCTGCCCAGCGCGTCACATGAAGCACCACAGCGGCGGGGCCGGGTACCGGGAGGGGGTTGCGGAAATGGGGGCAACAGCCGGACAAAATGGGGTCCACTGAACGCCACCACAAGGCCCTCAGCAAATTTACCCTCCAGAGCCAACCAGCTGCTGTGTCTGTGGGGCTATATTTTATGTCCGCGAATCCACGGCCGACAAACCAAAGGGCGATGAAGAATTGAAGATGCCCGTGGGGCCGGCGGCCCTGCTCGGACCCGGAAGGAGCTCACCTGGTGGAACCGCCCCGCCTTGATCCCCGACATGAGCTCGCTGTAAACCAGGTGCTCGCTGTACAGCTTCTTGCGCTTGGCGGCGCGGCCGCCCGCGTCCCCGTCTGCCGCCGCGCCGGAGCCGTTGGCCTCCGCCGCCGCCGCCGCCGCGTCCTGCTCCTCGTCGTCTTGCGCCGATGCGACCAGGTCCTGCGGTTGCGGCAGAAGCGAAGACGTTGGTGCACTGGTGAGGTGAGGTGGCCAAACCCCTAAAGACCAGGACCGGCGCGTGCATGTTAACGGTCGTGGTCGTGGAGGGCTGAAGCCCATCAGCCCGCCTGTGCATGACCCGGCAATTGCGGCCTCTTGACCCTCGACCCGCTAGAGCCCTGCCTGCCCAGACACGAACCCCCCCCCAACTTAGCCGTGGATTCGCGGATTCTCTTATCAAACCCCCCGCAACTTAGCGGTATCTTAACGCCACCGTCCGGTGGGGCTCGCTCCACCACTCGCACCTGTAGCTCCTTGGCGTCCGACCGCAGCGTACGACAGTACGACATGACCCCCATGGCGCGCAGGCCGTCCGCCACCGCCGCCGCGCGGTTCGCGACGTCGTTGGTTAGCAGGATGACGGGCACCTGGTCCGGGTGTAACGCAGTGCAATGCGGGTGTACGATGGCGTACGATGGTGTACGGCAGTCTGGGAGTTAGGACACGCAGATGGTGACTGACGCACGTACAAAACAGCACCAGCGCTTTTAGAGGCCAGTGGGGGATTCAGATGCCGCGCCTCGCTCACAACAACCCTCATCTGAGAGTTTCTCTGGAGGCTCCGGGAAGCCGTGACAGTGCGCGCGAGAACCAAGACACATCCCCGCTGGTGGCCTTGTGCCCTCGCACAACGTTTTGGCCTCCTGCTGCCTTTTGCCCTCCTCATGAAGACACATGCTCACACACACTTACTTGCGGAATGCGCTCGGAGTACCAGCGGGTGGCGACCCGCAGCGCCCGGTCGTTGCGGTCGTTGGGCGACTCGCCGTCCGCCGCCGTCACGTGCGTGTCCTTGTGGTGCTCGTTTGCGAACACGTAGAACCGCTTGGCGGGAGCAGCACAGGCGGCCCGCAGGCGCTGGTATGCCGAGGCGTTCTTGTGCTGAACCTGCGGGCAGTGGTGGCGATGGTGGCGATGATGATGGTGCGGCGGTGGTGGTGGTGGTTATGGCGGTGGCGGTGGTGGTGACGGGTTCCGTGAGGTGCAAACCGTGGAGAGGAGAGTGGTGTTCAGGTGAGGGCGCGCACAGGTGGTGTGGCAGGAGCAAAACTCGCTGGGCCCGCGTAACCTTAGGTGGGGACTGGTGACGCGCTCGTTGCTTTCACCTCAGCAGTTCCTATCCCAAATGCCCATCCCATCCCACCTCCTCCAGCACTGTCGTACACACGATCACGTCCGCCACCGCCGCATGCTCCAAAAAGTCCAGCTGCGGGAGGGCGGGCGCCAGTCGGCAGGCACGGGCGGGTGAGGACTGGTCAGGGCCTCAGCAGGTCATCGAGAGATCCCCAGGGCCAACGGACGCATCAGGAGGCGAGAGCTCGCGGAAGATCGCTAGGGAGGGGCTGTGGGATGGAAGCTTAGTCGGCGGTGCGAGGGTGCGGAGCTGCAACCCTTTCCAGGGCCATGCGTCCTAGCCTCCGTAGCCTGACCCTCCTACCTATTCATCCCCGCCCATGTATCCACCCGCTACGTGCGCAAGTCTACTATCCGTCCGCCCCGCCTTGCCGGTATTGTGATACCCCGACCAGGCGCCCCCAGTCCACCGGGCTCTACCGCCTCCCCTAGAGGGGCAGCATCTTCCCCCTGATCCTCACACCCATAAAACCCTAAACTTTCGCCCTCGCACCTGATGCAGAGCTACGTTTGTATCGATGAGCAGGTAGTGCGTTGCTGTGGCGCTCAGCTTATGGGAGGCGGGGTCGCAATCGGGGTCCAGGGGGGAGCCGCTCCTGTGCCGAAAAAATAGGTTAAGCAGGACGCAGTTGCTTAGGCACATGCCGTGCAGCCTGTACGCTGTTAAAAGAATTCGTTTACGTGCATGTTGGTTGCGATGTGGCTGTCAATTGGACATGGTGTTGCCTTCGCCCTTGACGTGTGGAAAGTCCGCACTGGTGGCCCAACGCGCCATTGCTGTAACAGCTCTTCCCGCTTTCCCTGCTGCTCTGCTGCTGCTCCCTCCCGGCCCGCCCCACCATATGTCGTCTCGAAGGTAGCGCTCCTTTACTACCTGCGGTGTCGCGTGCACAACAAGAGTTGCAATAAGGGCTGGGCCTCTGCCGGATTTCAAGTGGGCGGACACCCCATGGATACGGAAGGGTGAAGGGGGGGATTGAGTGTATGGGGTATCGTTGTCGTACTGGGTGTTCACTGGAGTGTATGTTCAATGTCCGCCACTAAAGCACTTCGGACTTGGCAATGACACCCACATCCACACCTTCACAACTTTGCCTTTCTTGGTCTTCTTAATAAAGGAATTATTGTGGTGCATTCTCGCCGAGTCCCGCGAAGCAGGGTCGCGTTCAAGTTGATTTCCACGCAAATATGGATAGGAACATCAACGCCACGAACGTTCCGTTGGTGCCTGTGTAAGACGCCGTTGATGTAGAATGGACAATAGCGGTGGCGGCTCTTTAAATCTGTGAAACGATATTATGAATTCATCTGTATAGACGTAAACCTTAAGTTTGGGAATAGCACCTTAGCAAGGGACATGCTGACCGTTTCGGTGCGAGGCGTCGTACATGTGCTGTGTTAAGAGCAAGGTGCAAGACTAGCACTATTCTTGTGTCGTTACCAGTGAGAAGACACGTGTCAGAGCATAACTTCTCCGTTTTACTTTCTGATACCCGTCCTGCGTTCACCTCCTTTGCCTTGAGCGAGTGATTCGTCGCGGTGCACGTAGTGGGGCTGAGCTTTCATATTTAGCTGGCTTCATAGCCTATTAATTTTCCCGGAGAGACTTCGAGCTCAGGGCTGGCTCGTATTTGTGCAGCAAAACGTATCGTGCTTGCGGCTGCCCAGCCTGGCCAGCCAGGCCAGGGTAGCCGCAGGAGTGAAGCGAAAGACATACAGTGGAGTAGCGTCAACGTTTGTCTTTTCTCTAGCGGAGGCGATCGGTGACAGCCATGGCTTTCCCTGGTTTTCCCAATCAGCCTGACAGCTACGTATTGGATGGAGGCTATGCGCCGGGCTATGACGCGGAGGCCAACCTATCGCCGCACGTGGTCCAGCAGCGGCAAATGCTGCGCGAGCAAGAGCATAAACAGGACCTAGCAAACGACAAGACGCATAAGGCCTCGCGATACATTTATCGGACATTAGAGGACCTCCGGGCCAACAACCCGTCCGTGCGGGATGGCCTTGACCCGGACAAGGAGCGCATATGGCGGCGACAATACTGCAAGCTCATACAGGACGCTGGGGTGGCACTGAAGATGTGAGGCGGGCAGGGGCCTGGCATTGCAGTGGGCGGGGGTTAAGCTGGAGGAGTGGGAAGCTGGGAAAGAAGACTTGCTGCCAGCAGCGAAGTAGCATCACGACGGGGTGCAGCATGGCTTGCCATGACTAATTCGAGATGCGCTCTGGCTCTGGCTCTGCCATCCAAGGGCGAAGCGGCATTCCTTGCTTCCCTTTACCGACCGTCGCCCTTGTGTCCAACTCCACGGCTGCAGCCCGCAGTGGGGGATAGCGGTGGGCATCACGCTGTGTCACCGATTCTTCGCTGTCAAGTCCATGAAGAAGAACGACAGATTTGTGAGTAGCCGCGTGGCGGTGGTGGGACGCGGGGAGCACCGGAACCTGTGTGGATTGCCTGCCCTGCGCGTCTGTTTGGCTGATGGGTTTGAGTATGCGGCTTGCAGCGGGGCATGTGCCGGTTGCAAAGGAAGCGGCGCAGGACTAAGCTGAGGCTGGCGGTGTGGTTTCGTAGGGTGAAGGAAGGCTAGATTAGCGGTACCAGGGCAGGAGCGTGGACGAAGAGGGGTCAGGTGAGCGGGACAGGTTGAGATGCAGACCATGAGAACATGCGGCGTTAAGAACACCTTTCGTACATGCCAAGTCCCCCTAAGGCTTCGGGCCTTGCTATAGCTCTCCCCACCCTCCCGTACTCTCCCCTGGCCAGCTCATTGCCATGTCATGCCTCTTCCTAGCGGCGAAAATCGAGGAGAGCCCGCGGCAGCTCAGAAGCGTGATCCAGGAGGTGGAGCGAGTACGACATGCCAAAAACGTGGCAGCGCTGCGGGCGCTGGACGATCCCGTGAGTGCTGCTGGGGGCCAGCGAGGAGCACTCGGGGACGGACAGGGGAATGGATCCCCTCTTCCGCGACCCCGTGGGGGGGGTCCGGGACGTGCGGGGAAGGGAGGGAGGGAGGAGGTCGACGTTAGGCGGAGGAGGAAGAAGGAACGAATGGCCGGTGGACACTTGCACTGGTTGCGGTGAGGATCCGAGGTCGCTTGGGGGCCCTGGCAGCCCGCTCATCGGAGGTGTACCCGACGATGTCTCTGCTATTCGCTGCTTCTGCCATGTCCGCTACAGCTTTAGTCATAGCGTGCGTCTCCCACCGGCGGCTGGCCCCGCGGCTGCAGGTCAACATGGAGCGGGTGAAGGAGGAAGTGCTCCAGGCCGAGCGCGCCGTGCTGTACACACTGGGATTCGACCTGCAGATCAACCACCCCTACAATGTACGGCCGATGACGCGTGCGTGCACCGAGCGCTGGGGTGGCGACCAGGCGTCCGGGGCTCGTTGCACTGGCCTTGGTGCAGTCAGAGGGGCGGGACGGCGGTCAGCGGCAGCAGCCGCTCAGGCTACCGACGACGTCCATGCTTTCATGGCTGTGAAAGAGCAAGCACAGCTCCTCCCCGAGCGAGTGACTTAGTCATACATGCCGTGGAATGACTTGCGGAGGCCTGGCAGCGCAGTTACACCCACGGTGCCTTGAGCACGATGTCTTGCAGCGTCCGGCTGTGTCGCCCTTCCCCCTGCCGGCCCCATGACAGCGTAGGGCGTACCGTCTTGGTCGCACACGGGCGCAGACCGCAAAGACGGCAAGCTTCCAAAGTTAGGAGCGGCTGCCGTCCCCCCATTGCGCGGCCCGTGGCTGTCGTACACGTACGGAGGGAGATGATTCTCGCGATGAAGTACCGTGTCTTTCGTGCCGCTCTGCCCGCAGACGCTGATCGACTGGCTGGCCCGCGAGCGATTGCTGACCGACCTGCCCAACGAATCGCCTTTCAAGCCGCTGGTCCAGAACTCTTGGAACCTCGTGAACGACAGGTGCGCGGCTGCGGTACGGCGCCAGGGCACTTGCAAGGGTGGGAGAGGATGGGTTAGAAACTGGGGAGTCGGTCAGAGGTGCGTCGGGCCGCTCCGATGATGCAGGGTGCCCTCGAAGTTCGGTGGCTGTCGTTTGCGTATCTCATCTTCATTTCATCGCTCAGAGGACAACTCAACAGCTATGAGGATACGCAGGGGTGGTGGCATTGAGGTGGTGAATGTACTAGGCATGGTGAAACTGAGCCGTGAGAATCCAGGAATTCTCTGGCGTTGAGAGTACGGTGGTTAGCCGCTACCCTCCTAGGCGCCTCCGCCCATACTGCCCTCCCCTCCCGTGGCTCACATCGCGTCCCCGGCGCAGCCTGCGCACCACGCTGTGCCTCCAATTCCCTGCGTCTAAGATTGCGTGGGCGGCGCTGTGGATAGCGGACTGGATCAATATGGAGAACGGCACGCACTACTCCAAGCTGCCGAGTGGCAAGGCCTTCTTTGACAAGTTCGAGATACAGCCGGAGGTAAGAAGGATCTAGGGGTTGCACCCATCCGGCGACTCACCTACTCACCCTCAGCCGCCCGAGCCGTCACAAACGCACATCAGTAGCTTAAGAAGCTTAGGCGCAAGCCGCCACCTGCTCTTGCTGACGACATCTGCGCCGCACGCGCTGCCGACCGTGGTGCCATTTGCCATGGGAAATGTCGAGCCGTTATTGCTTTCAAGTCGCCACCTTTCCTGCTGGAACCGTCGTACATAAGGGCCCTGGGATTGCCTGCCATGGGTCAGCACGGCACGGCGCAAGCCCTCATGTTCGCCAAACTGCCGAATCGTAAAACATTCCAGCCCAATTTACCCCAATCCATCGGATGGAATCCATCTTCTCACAGGAGCTTGACAGCATAGCCAGCCAGATGCTTTCGGAGTATGAGCACAGCAAGTTGGCGCGGATGGCCACCGCAGGCGGCATGTCGCTACAGGCGGTCAAGGCGGACCTCGAGGCCAAGCTGGGCCCCAGCCAGATGAGCCGCCAGTTGCCGGCCCCAGGAGCTGCAGGGCCGGTCAAAATGGAGGAGGAGGAAGGCGAGGTTAAGGATTGATCGTGGCAGGCCTCAATCGGCGGCGCTGGCGGAGGTAGCGCAGATTGAAGCGCACGCGGGGCCGTGGATGGTCACGGTGTTGGGGTGCCCTTCGTGACGCACAACGAGCGGGGCAGCTGAGGGCTTGGATTGGATGGCGACCGTGCCGCTGTATTCATCCGCCTCGTGAAAAATACGTCGGTGCAGCTTGCCTAGTACGTGGTCTAGGTGGACCTAGTGCCTTGCTCGAATGGATTAGAGTCAAGCATGACGGCGAATGCAAGCGGTGCCTGGTGATGGGTGGTAGGCGGTAGACCGGTGCGTGGGGTGGTGGGCGGTAGACCAGTCGAGGCTGCGGAGGTAGCCGGTGCACTTTGTGCGTTGGGACGGGCTGGCGAGAAGCCCGTGGACCAATAAAGGCGCTCCACGGCAGGGGGCTGGGCCAAAAAAGATGCTGCGTGTGGAAGAGGCGCTGGGCCTGTAAAATGCTGTGCACGCGCAGATCAGGCGGCACGTGTGTGTCTGTCAGCTTTCCAGACTCTCAGAGACAGAGGATGTACGGTAGCTTGTCGGGCATAGCTGAGCGTGGTAATTCGAGTACGGAGCCTTGGCTCGAGAGGGTGTGCGGTGCGCTGCATAGTGCGCGGACAAGGGCGCGTCCCTTGTGTGCGAGGGACGTCACATCACAGGTCTGCATTACCGTACACGGTGCACACGCAAAATGTACTGGTGTGACAGGTAGCATTTACCTCAACCAGGCTGTAACCTCGCAGAGCTCGTGCAGTTATGCTTCGAAACTCAAACATATGCGTGGACGAGGTACGGGTCCAGAGCCCCTTCACACCTTGTGGGTGCTGTGGATACGCATCCGAGACCGTGGTGCAGAAGGGGCACCCTACGGCGATATCTGCATCCTGGGCATTATGCTGCAGCGCATGGCCGTGCATGTTGCGGTTCAGGGAACGGGAAGCAGCAGCACCTAGCTGCACCTAGCGCACACTAGGAACGGGAAGGCCCTAGCGCAGAAACAAGAAGAGATTTGGGCACTCCCACAGGTATGCCTCACCCGACCGTCACCCCCCGTTTCCCCCATGTTGGGCTACAGCAGAACGGGTGCCTTGCGCAGTACAGCTTTGGACAGCTTGGATGTCGCTACTTTTCAGAATATGCTTGATTGGGCGGCAGTATAAGGCTGAAACTGCCTCGGAAAATATGTTTATATATCAGCATCGTATGTGCGCTGCGGGCGTGGGTATTATACACAGCCGTAAAGTAGATGTGCTGGAACTGTCGAAGGACAGGCCTTGCCAAATTGCAAGGTTGCAATGTATCGCAGTACTGAAGGTTTAAAATAGCATTGTATATTGTTGCCGGACGCAATGGCCTTACTTTCCGGTAAGCGGTAACGCATGAATTTCTTCGGACAAGTTCGGGATCCAAGTCAAACTGGACGACGCTTGTTGGCAGCTTCGACGCTCATGGTCGCCTTGTTCCACACTCACACACTAACGTGACTTCACTATTTACATGTTATGCTGACACGCCATTCACATCTTCGATGTCTACTCCAACCTTGACTGACGATGCCAACCAGGCTGCCGAAACGCACTTGGAGGCCTACTGTTCTCACTTTCGCGTGTGCATTGGGAAGTTGAGAGGCATATGGAAACAAGTAGGGAACGAGGCAGACGAGTGCCGGTCGCAGGTGCTTGTCGCAGCTGAACAAGCGCTCGCGGCTTGGACCCAGGCCGTTGACAGAGCTGAGGCCGAGCGCCAATCCATTAAGGTTCGAATGAGCTCGTCGACGTGGATCATGCTTACGATCGTGGGGTAAACTCCTCCCGCGCATCCGTCAATGTTCTTCACGCGCTGGCTTGGACCCCAGTGCGAGCAACACTCAGCAGCATATGGTGCCACACCTGCAGGCTCTCATTCAACAACACTCATCGGAAATCGGAAACATCAAGGCCGAGTTGGATGACGGGGCGGATTCGCAGTCTTCGGAGGCGGACATCAGCAGCAGCATCCCCGGCGAGGTGATTCGGCCAAAGTGTGCTGAAATACAGCATCCAAACGGAGTTTATGCTGGATACCGTGTGTGCTGACCTGCTCGTCCGCCGCCGATGAACTTGTTGCTGATAGGGCGAGGCGACGCTGCTGCGCACCCTGGACATCCTGAAGGGGACCCTGCAGTTCTGGCGCATCAAGCGAGCGTCTCGGATGCAGACCTACGAGACCCTCATGGTACGCCACCGCTGCGGCTCAAGAAACCCTGTGGCACGCAGCCTGGCACTGCGTATGTGCGAGGATAGACGGCAGCAGATGGCAGGGAAGCGGCCAGGAGGGCGGCGGTCGATGTCCCTGTGCTGCTACGCGTTATGCGATGCACCAACTGGGGGACTCTGTCATTCCTCTCCCGCTGGTGTCAACGCACCCTGTCGCGCGCCCTCGATACAACATGTGGTTATGCGTATCCTGCCCACTGTATGCTATGCACAGGAGGCGCACGTGTCCTTGAAGCAGCAGCTGGGCATCCGGCACAAGCCGGTGGAGGACATCGACATCACCACTGGGGCGCTGGAGTACCTCCAAATGGAGAACGGCAAGCTGATGGAGGATAAGGTTAGGAGCGGAGGGGCGCATTGCACGCACAGCGAAGGAAGGGTCATACGGTCACGCGATGGATGCGAGGTTCAATAGCCAGGCGACACGATCTTGAAAGCGAGGCTGGGTCAAATAATACTGCCGCTTGGGGGAAAATCCAACACCATGCCGTGCGTCACATTCGTGCGAAGGTTAGATACTCCCTCCTGTGATTACCGTTTTGTCGGGTAATAACACCAACACACCGCACCACGCCGCAGGGTCGGCGGATAGCCCGCGCCGAAGAGCACCTCGACAAGCTGCGAACCATCTGCCGTGAGCTTGGCGAGGATAGCGCCGCTGCTGCCTCGGAGGTGCACCAGGCGCTCAGCTCCCTCAGGTAGCGTAGCCGGGCGTGAAGGCTCGGGGCCGTGGCTCGGGCTGCCTTGACATAGCCATGCGCTGCCGAAAAATGGGCACTAAGGTTACGGTACCAGCCACACGGCCACTAGTAGAGGAGCTAATGCAATCGAACATAACGCAAGGGTCGGGATGCACTGGAAAGCTGGTCCTTGTGAATGGGAGTCGCGAATGCGATTCGGCGCGCCGTCAAATGGCCGGCAGCCGTGTGGGAATCGTAAACGGATCGTTGTTGTGACCACGCGCGTTGTTGACAACCGCCGCGTTCGTCGCGTCGCCGCCCGCAGCGCTGAGAAGGAGTCCGCTGAGGTGCTCGGCAGCGTGTACAAGCTCGTAGGCAGCCCCTCGCACCTGACGGCAGGAGGCGATTTGGACTTGAGCGACAGCATGTTTGACCGGCTGTTGGTCAAGATTGCGGACATGCAGCGGCTCAAGGTGGGCAGCTGGAGTCGGTAGGGGAAGCTGGGAGGGGCGGCGGACAGGACAGAGCGGCTGTAGAGCCTGGATAGTCCCTAGCTTTTGTAGCCTGGGGGAGGAATGGGCCGAGTCAACGGGTCGATCAAAGTGGGGTAAGGAAAACTGACAGGGCTGGGTGCGCCAAAACGTGACGCTTATATGGCAGCCTAGAAATTTTGGAGTCGACTGTCATTCCTCACGGCATTGACCGCAACAGCTTCGGACACGCCCATTGGGAACTCCAGGCGCCACTCTTGCACCCATTCCTTCAGCGTCTTGGCTCCCTACCTTGCTTCCGGCCTCTTGCGATCGGCGACTGCCCGCAGGTCGAGCGCGAGGCGCAGTCGCGTGACGTGCTCGAGATGCTGGGCAGCCTGTGGAGCGCACTCAGCATCCCGGAGGACGCGGCGGAGCGCAACATGGTGCACAAGATGCTCAGCCCCGACCGCCCGCAGCGCCTCCACAAGCGAACACTGGACAAGGTGCGGTCGATGGGCCCTTGCTTTTGACGCTCGGAACTGTACGACCGTCAGTAGGCCCGCCATGGGTGCCGCGCAGCCTGCCATGATGACAATAACATGCTACGTTGCTTCTTCCCCTCTGCTCCGCAGTGCCTGGCGGAGGTCAACAGGCTGGAGGGCTGCAAAGCGCAGGTGGGTCGTGCGCGTGCGTGGGCCGTGCATGGGGCGTTGGGGAATTGCAAGGACCACGTGGCAAGCCGTCGCACCGGTCTGTTGGGCCCTGCTGCGCTGACGCACCGACGCCACCCGCTGGCCGTCCGCTGGCCGCCCTTCCTCACGAATACCACCCTCCCTGGACGCGCCCCTTGCCCTGCGATGCACAGGCCATGCGGGACCTGGCTCTGGCCAAAGCCCGTGAGTTGGAGCAGCTTTGTATCTCCACGCGCATCAGCCCGCCCCACACGGGCCCACTGCTGGCTGAGCTGGACAAGGCGGGGCAGGTGTGTGGGGCTGAAAGGCGGGGGAGGGGTAGGTGCGTGGAGCTGGGAGGGCGGGGGGAAAGGGGAGGGGGGCTCTCACAACTTGGGAGGGAAGGTGCCCTCTGCGGTAGGATGATGTCCACACGCAGCTGTTGCGTCCTTGTAAACAACGGCCGGCCCAATACCGCAACAACCTCAACATCTCCGTCAGCATCCAAGGTTGCAAGCACCTCTTCCTCAACGGTTCCCATGTCCTGCCCTCCGTCCTCCTCTCTCACTCTCCCCCCGCTGCGACGCGGTGTTCTCACGGGCCCCCTCCAGCATGCATCTCAAAACGGGTCCACGGGTCTTCCTCGAATCCCCCGTGCAGATGACGCAGGTTCTGTCCAAGCTGGTGCGGCTGGTGGCGGAGGTGCAGGCCATGGCCACCAAGCGGGCGCCCATCCTGACCCAGGTGCAGGAGCTGCTGCAGGCGCAGGCCGACAGCGCCTGGCTGCGGTCCTACAACCAGAACGAGAACCGCTACAAGGCAGGTGTCGGCTGCGCGAGGGGATGAGATAAGACCATCCTTCTTGATCCTCGTTTCAGATTCAGTCAGGCGGAACAAGGCACGTTCCTTGTACATGTTTACACGCGTCCCTACCTTAGGGTATGCGCATGTTCCGACGAGGGGCCTGTTGAGGGGGTGCGTGTGTGACAGGCTGACTGCAACCCTGGTTGTGCCATGCTTGTGCCTGCCGTGTGCAACCCTGCAGGGCCGCGACGCGTCTCGCAACATGCAGCGCGCCATCAAGGCCGCCAAGCTGCGGGAGCGGCTGGGGCAGATGATGGAGACGATGCAGACGGCGCTTGGGGAGTGGGAGCTGGAGGAGGGCGGGCCGTTCCTGTACGACGAACAGATCTTGCAGGTCAGGCGGGCGCACGTGGTCAGCAGCAATTGGACAAGACGAGGGCTGGACTGGCAGTGCCCTGTAGCCCCGGGCTGTGCTGGTGGACGCGTAGCATAACGACGACAAACGAAGCGAAAATACGATGCCATTCATTCCGCCGGGCCCTAACCCATGTCAATCTTAACGCTCACTTTCACCCTCCTTCACAAACACAGGACACCCAGCTGAAGGCCGTGGAGGCCGAGCTGGAACAGCTCGCACTGGAGAAGGTGCCCAAGCCCAAGGCGCCCGCCCCCACGCCGGTCAGCGCAGCTGCCTCTGGCAAGCCGCCCTCCAGGCCCACTCCCGGCCCCTCGCTGGCCGGCCAACGCGGCCCCGCCAGCTCCTCCGGCGCCCCGCGCGCCCCTACATCGTCCGGCGGGGGCTCTGATCGCTCGTCCCTCACGCCCCGCACCGTGGCTGACACCGTGCGCCGAATGTCGATGGCGCCTGCGAGCGCACGAGATGCCGGCGTGTTCAGGGGCGGGGCGGCGTCAGCCCACCTGATGAGCAAGGTCATGCGCAGCAATGACTTCGCTCCTGGAGCGCTCCGTGCCATCGCACAGGCCGCCTCCGAAACCACTAGTACGGCGACCCACATGCCAGGGAACACACCACCTCCAAGCCGCGGTCCCGCTGTGGGCATGTCGCCCGGTGTGGGCGCGTCGCCCGCGATGGGCGCCTCGCCTGCCATCGCCGCCTCGCCTGCGGTTGGGTTTTCGCCAATGGTTAGCAAAGGAGGCGCGATTGAGGACGGCGGTGACGACGTGGGAGGGGCCAGCAGCGTCAAGAACACCGCGCAGGACCTGTTCCGGCGATACCTCGGCGACGCTGCAGACGTCAACAAGTAAGCCACCGTACCGCCACCACCACCCTGCTCGGTTGCTGCAGCACTTTGCGCGGTACTGACGCACCTCACAGCTTCGTTACTTTTCTCGTATTTGTATGGCAGGGACTACTGCCGTTCATTTCGTGCGTTGACCCGCTCACCTTCGTGCCACAATCCGTTGCCCGGCCCGGCAGGCCAACCCCGTCCAAGATGCCTTCCGCCAGCCCCAAGCCGGTCGCTAAGCTGAGCTTTTCGGGGGTCGCCAGCGGGGCGGAGGACGACGGCACCGACGACGTGCGGGCCAAGTGCGACACACCAAAGAGCACCGCCACCTCTCGCACGAAGCAGCAGCGGCAAAACAAGACGCCACCGGTGAGTGCACACACCAACGCGCACGCACGCTCCGCAACGTGCTTTACCCTGCTGTACAAATCCTGCTGGTCTGTAGCTAGGGACCCCCTCGAGAAAGCTGTACCTAATCACTGTGATGACGTGCTGTCGTGCCACACTCCTCACAAAACGTACCTGTGTTCCCACTGTTTACAGAGGCCTGCGTCTTCTAGCGGCTCGATGTTCAGTCCGGAGGGAAAGCCCTCCCGGATACCGCGGGTCCGGATTTAGGGTTTAGAAATCTGGGTGCACCCTTGCGCTGTACAGTGCTATGCTGGTTGGGACGATGCCGTATACCGAACGAGGAGAGTCCAAGCGTTCATGTGCCACGGCACTGATGCTCCCTAGCCCCAATGGGCCATTGTTCGGGTCTGAGCGCGGGCGGGGGTCGCACAGTAGAATAAGGAGGGCGGGCATGGTGGGGCATCAAAGGGGCGTTTGGTATAGAATATATCCCTACACAACCCTGCAGGGGAAACGCCCAACGATGCCAGGGCGTCCTCCGATTGCACCAATACTACCTACAGCCATTGTAACAGGACGCACCGCTTTCTTTCACGGCGTCGCAATCGAAGAGGGCGGAGTCCCCATTGAGTTCTGGCATCAGCGATTGTCGTTACATGGTGACGAGCAGCATTGGCCAGCTTGGCCGGCTGCGACAGGCACCAGATCAAAATCAAAACACCTGCGAAATGAAATAGCTGTGCCTGCACACTTCCATGCGGAAGGATTGCAAATTCTTCATAACCACACCTCTTTAATATGACATCACTCAACCTGAATACAGAACCACAGAGCTACTCGGCAGCACGGCGATGCCCGGCCGTGTCTGGGTAGATGGGGAAACGCCTTAGCCTCCGCAGCACGATCATCATCCACGCAACCGCGATATCTCCTTGAGAACGCTCGGCCACACCACAGCTTTGGACAGTGCCATCACAAAAAGGTACACCTACTCGTCAATTACAGCTCGCCAGCATCCGACTCTCACTGCGCCCAAAAGGCTGCCTGCTGTGACAGTCGGTGGCTCATTTGGCAAAAACGCTACTATGTTCAAACTTCCAACAGCCTATGCCTTCTTGCTGCCCTCCGGGACCCACGAGTACACTCAACAATTCGTAACTTTGCGTAAATCACTTCAAGTCGGGGCTGCTGTACGGGTTGTTGTCGAAGGGGATGTACGGGTCGACCGTGGGTTCACTCAGAAGGCGCTCCGGGTCGATGTAAGCGGGAGGGCCGGACATTTCCCGCCCGCCGTGCAAGAAGCTGTCTCCGAACACCGAGTACACTCCCGTGAATAACAAGGAGAAGACCAGCATGAAGGGCAGGAAGCCCAGGAACACAGAGCCACCCAGCTGCAGGAGCAGCTTGGCGCGACCAGGGAGGCCCTGAAAGCAGGTTCCACAAGGCATGGGAGGCCATTGGCAGGTGGTGCAGACATGGGGCTGAGATTGTGCAGAGTGTTCTATAAAAAACCACTACCGCGCCCTATCAGCATCTTCTGGCGCGCGTGGCTTACCTCCCCCCCCATGATTGAGCCGCCCATGTCGTCCGAACCCCACCTCGGCGCACAAAAGCGAGGCCAACCTCTCAGCTCTCAGCTTAAGGTCAGGCAGTGGCTACCCGCCTGAAACTTGCCCCGCCCCGCCTGCCCAGGTCCCCCGCCCCGCCTGCCCAGGACCCCCGCCGCACCTCCAGGCCCTCGGTGACCATGTCCATGGACCGCTGCCGCTGGTCGCCCTCCACTTCGGACGCCATGGGCGGCGGAGCCGAACGGGAGCGTGTCCGGGTGGTGCTGTTGGCGCCGCTGCTGGAAGCGAAGGGGTTGGCTCCAGGAGGGGGGCTGCTGGGAGGAGTGCCTGCTGGGCACAGCAGCAGCGGCAGCGCGTGCATGCGATGCTTGGCCAGTTTTGGAGTGGGAGCCTTCGAGCCTAGTCAAGTAGAATACTAGATAACAGGCATCTGGGTACGGGCATCATCCGTGTCGAACGGAAGCGCAGACGCTTACGCGTGTGATGTGCTATGGATACCCCAACGTGCGGGCCAAAGCTCGACCCGATGGGACAACGCTCCCTGGGACATGCTTTCGCTAATGTTCGGATCCTCCCCCGGGATGCCCGCCGTCTGGCGTCCAGGTTGAGGGCTACGTGGAGGCCTCGGCAACGCACCTTTCGGAGGAGAAGCGGTCGTGTTGGAGCTCTCAGCAGGCCCCGGGCTGGCATCATCATCCATGGATGACAAACGTCGTCTCTGTAGCTCTTTAGAGAACAGCGACTCGAAGCTGCCATCTACGCTCCGACAAAAACGCATGCCTCAAGCCAGTGACGCGTGTCATACGCACGCTACGGCCAAGTTGCAACGGACAAGCCTCATTTCATAAAAGGCTCAGATCATTTACACACCAGGCTTGTTCTCAGGCTCCGCGTTTGCCATCCACGGCCGATGCCCTCGGCGCGGAGATGCGTGTCCAAGCGGTGAGCGCCACTGTGCCTTATGCAGCCGTTGCATCAAGTTCCCATAGACGATACTATGCTGCATGTTTTCGCTCGCTCGAACTCAGAGCAAATAGGAGGGTTTGAATGCCAAGAAGTCCTTAACTGAAACTGGGTAACGAGAAGTTTTACAATTGAATGGCATAAGTGTTGGCACGCACTCCTAACGCTAACAATTTATTGCGTCTACCTGCGTCACGCGTCGTACAATCCCGTATCCGTTGGCGATGTTCTGGTTAAGCCTTCGTCATTCCTTGGCATTCCATCTGTGAGTGGCGGTATCACGATAGGACCTACGAATGCCCAAAGCATATGTCGAATCCTGGCGCCAAGTCGCTACGCACAGCGCCCCTCACCGCCTCGTCTTGGGCAAGAGACTCGGTCCAGGGTCGGTCTCGTGCGCAATCGTATTACAACAATTTCAATCAGCCTCATGAATGCAAGTGGCATTGGATGGAGTTTGGTAGCCGATTGAGTGTTGCAGTCCCGTATGTGAACTTCCCGTCACCTTACCCGAAATATAGTTTGGACTGCGGGACTCAGGGTTGGCCTGGACAGGCCCCTGACGGCCTGACAGGCTGGCAGGGGCTGTGCTCATCTGTGCGGACCCATTTGACGTGCACGTTACCCTTGCTCAGGGGGACCCTCAGTGACAGTGGGTGACAGGCAGTGACGCACAGTTCGCGCTCACCAAGGCGCATCCCGGACCGAGTTAAGCATGCATACTGGTACTCAGAATAATGGCGTCCTGCGCTTCGGCGTTCCAACGCGTCATTCGTACACGTAATGGCCCATCGGCGTTCTGGCCTGCACTGCCCAGGGCCGGCAGGGTAGAGCAACTCCAGCCGCTGGAAGCTTCGTGATCGAGAGGACGTATTGCGAGCTCGTACGGAACCGCCACGCTGGTACAGCTGCTGACGGACCATGACGAGCTCCGGGGTCTGGGCTCCTCCGCAGTGCCCGCAGGTACGACGGATTGCCCGGTACGGCAATCGATCCATACAGGGAGTGAAAATGACACAAATCTAGCGGGATTTCCCAACATGCCAGGTCACCCTGGCCACCGTAGTGTCCCTGTCCTGATCTTCCCTGGCACCCCCCATGTGACCGCCCAGCTGCTGATAGCGCTGCTGGTCGGCTGATGGTGATGGAAGGTCGTGGCTAAGACTGTGATCGCGGCCGTCTGCATAGCAGGATACCTCAGGATACCATATATCGGCTGGACCACTCGTACACAAGGGACCGCCCCTGCCAGCCCCTGCCAATCCGTGACCTGCGGCGGTTGTTCCTTTCCCTTAGCCACAGCAGACAAAGGAAGTTCCGTGCTTGATAATTAGTATGCTTCACCTCCCATGACTTGCAACATGTTTGGTTGCAAACAGGCAGGGGCGCACAAGGGGAGAAAACAACCATGGAGGAGCAAGCAGGAAAATAATGTTCAACGGAATTAAACACACACACACACATATAAAACACACATACACGTCTGCGGTGGGCTCCCACCTGGTGCTGTGGGATAGTTTTGGCACTTCTCGCTGCACAGGCAGAAAGTACCCGGGAAACGATAAAAGGAATTATATTTGATTAAGGGAAACTATGTCTGAACCCATTTTCGTGTGCCCAATGCCCATACTAAGCCCACCCTAACCTGACGGCCCGCCCGTCCTTGGTTTGTCCCGAGGCGTCATCAAAGGTGATAGATAACATGTGTTAATCTACAATGTATTTACCTGAGGTGCGCAAGAGGAAGTCAGACCAGTGGATGCAAACGGTAGGTGTTTTCAACCCACGCAGCTACTGAACACGAAAGGGTCGCGATCGCCCCATGCTGATGCGTAATACGTTGTAGTTAATATGTTTTATTTGGAAACGGTGGAAACCGTTCGGGCAGACCTGGAACCTGCTTACGCCATTACGCAGTTGCCGTAAAAGCGTCATTGGCTCACACAGTCCAAAGCAGCCATCCATAGCACTTGCACCTTCGCAGACAACAATCGCGCTATGAGCAAGTTTGCACGCAACTGAATATAAGAGGAATACTAAACTTCACTTATTCTGTTGAGAGCGCTATATGTGTGACAAATTTGCGTGGAAGCCTCGAGGAGCAGGTTCGAGCAATTGACTTTGATAGTTTTGCTTCAGGCTTGCCGGCATCAGCAGTCGACGGAGCTCAGCATATTCGATAATTGCCAGCATGGGAGGTGCAATCAACTCGTGCTGGGGGACAGTACTGGACTTCCTCTTCAGCTATCGACCTGTGCAACAATTTCTGGTATTATATAGGAAGAATGGTGGGTTTCCTTGCAAAAGTATCCACAATCGTGCGCCAACAGCGAAGCATTAGAGAGGTTGCACACGTTCAGCCGCACGATGTGCACGCCCTCAGTATATTAAATGTGTAACTGGAATCTTGTGCTGGAGGCGGTACCCATTTTGTTCATCTGTGGTGTGGACCACAAACCTGCCATGTACAACCGCTGCTGCGGCCCCTCGCATCCCAATGAAGTATGCCGGTGCGCTTACTGCCCTTGCGCTGATCCTGCAATTACTCACTCGCACCCTCCAGCGAACCCGTGCCGCGTGCCTGGTACGGGTTGCGAACAGCATAAACGCGCATTGGAGCACATCAGTGTCTGAGGAACTCCGCTTTACTGACCCTTTGTTCGGTCAGCTTGATTGTGCAGCCTTTCAACAGCGCTCACGCACCCCTGCCACCCCTGCTACCATTTTCCTGGCACCCGCTCATCGATCGACACATTACCGTGCCGCCCTTGTCCCCCGCCCCCCCCCTCGCCCCCTCGCGTAGCCCTCGTCGCCTGGCGCAACCGCCGAGCCACCGCGCTTCGTATCTTGGCCCCCCTCCTCTTCATGCTCCTGGCGCTAGTAATCGACAAGGCCTTGCAGGCTAACGACAGCAACAACACAGCCTTTGAGGATGTGACCAGCCCCGCGGCTGAGGCCATTGGCGGCATTCCGCAGTGTTTTGAGGTGAGGCTTAAGGTGCCCATCGAAGCCTGTGCCCTGTCCCCTCAGTACATGCCACAATACGCCAGAGACCTCCTCGGTCGAGAAGCGCGAGCACAAGCACGAATGCCTGTGTACGGGGTCCCGACGCCCTGCCTGAGATCTTGCACGCTGCTTGTAAGGGATCTTTTATGTTCCTCTTCATCTCAACGCAGGATCTTTTTATTGGCAAAGGCCGGGCCTGTAAGGAGGTCTTATACCAGCCGTCGCCAGATCCAGTAGTCGATGTGAGTGTATGGGTCGGGGGCGGGGAGGTGGGTTGGATTCGAGCGCTTTCAGAGTGAACACGTCTGCAAAATGGGCTTTCAACACCTTCCGCAGCAGCGCATTCTTGGATGCGCATTCCCGCTCTCGGACGCTCCTCTCCGCCGCACCCTGCACCTGTATCATGTCCCACGTAGCATTCTAAATCTGGTGGTGTTGCCACTCTCCTCCTCCCCCTCCTTCCTCCCGACTAGGCTATCATGGCGAAAGTCAGGGAGAACAACCCGGTTCCTATCACCGTAAGTGTGGGCGGTTGGGGTCAGTGCGATGAGGCAGAAGGCCGGTCGGGCGCAGGAACGTGCTTACGCGGTCGCTTACGCGGGGGCTTGGTGGCGCAAGGGGATGGGCCCGCCTGCGACTTGCCATTGTTTTTGACTACCTCGGCACTCCACCACTCCACGCGCGTCTTATCAGCCCTCCACGGCATCTGCAGGTCCAAGGCTTCATCAGCCGCGACGCCATCCAAACGTACCTTTTCGACAATCCGGACACTGTCCTGAGCGCAGTACACTTTGAGCGGACGGGATCCACCCTGGAGGGCTTCATCGTACAGACCAACACAACGGTACGGCCGGGCGCTGGGGGACTGCCAATGTGGCGGCGGCAGTGGGGATTCTTTGTTAAGCAAGCCAGTTGGCGCGGCTGGGTGCAAGGGTTATAGGTTTTACCGACGAGGAATCAGCCACCGGCGACCCTCCGGCGTTTTCGTCGCTGCGGCTTTTGATGGGATGGAGCCATGTGACCGGCAGTTGTTGGTTGAGGGCGTGCATGCAGCCCCCGGCTCAGAGCCCTCAAGCGTCTCTGCACCTTAGCCCTGGCTCTCACCCCGCCCCATGCCTCCCACCTGCCTTCCATGTCCACAGGTCAAATACTTCAAAGGCGAATTCCAGGTGGGTGTACGAAAAAGCAAACTGCTCTTGACCGCTGGGCTGGTCGGGTCAATTGTTCCTTGCGACCAACGTAAAAACTCTCTCCTCCACCCGCCCTCTCGCAGCACCCCAACAAGTTTGTGCAGCTGCCGGTACAATCTGCCGTGCACCGCGAGATTGCGAGATACCAGCTGAACAATAGCCAGGTGAGCTTGCGTGGCCGGCTCGTGGGCGGTGGGTCCTGCGGGCGCTGCATATGCGACGCTCTGAGGCGCAGGTGCGTGAGGCTCCCAATGTGGGGGGCTCTGCGACATCAGCAACATGCGCTGGCCCCGCGAGCATGGGATTGCGACCGCCGTAACAAGCACAGTCGCACCTTACCTAGCGCAATTAATTACACGATTGGGAGCTCCGATCGGGAGCTCAGATCCACTGATCGCGGTCCGGTCCATGCGGGGAATGAGTCGTGATGTGGCGGACAGGGGCTTGGGGAGGGAGGCCGTCAACGCACTGGCCGTACAAACCCACGCGGCCCCTCCCGCCTGCGGCGCCCGAACCTGCCCGGCCGCACTGACGTACACGCCCTTCTGCCCCCGCCTCCTCCGCTGCGCCTCTGCAGCTGGCAAACGCCAACAGCCTGGCCTCGGCGCTGCAGTTCTCCACGTCGCTCAAGGAGTTCGCGCACCCCTCCATCGCCACAATGTCGGTGCTGGGCTATGTGCTGGGCCCCTTCGTGTTCGCCGCCTGCATGTTCAGCTTCGTGATTCAGATCAGCGTGGTGGTCCTGGAGAAGGAGCTCGGACTGAAGCAGGTGGGCAACCGGAGGGCTGGCTGGCTGGCTGGCTCCAGGGGTGAATCCGCAGAGGGCCCTGCTGGCGGCTGAAGGACGGTGAACAGGTGTTGCAGCCGGGATGCAGGAGGCGCGGTCTGCGGTAGTCTTCAGCGGAGACGGATATGCGGCGTGATCCGGAACCGCAGCTCTCGAGGCTGCGGTTCGTGCCGGCTGGGACGTCCATCTAACCTGTCCCCTGCCCCCTGCCCCCAGGCCATGCGTACCATGGGTATGTCCGACACCGCCTACTGGCTGTCCTGGGCGGTATGGGAGGTGACCCTGGCCTTCGTGGTTGCGCACTCGATCTGCATCTACGGCCTCATCCTGCAGTTCAGCCTCTTCCTGAACAACAACTACGGCCTGCTGTTCTTCCTGTTCTTCCTCTTCCAGCTTGCGATGAGCTCGCTGGCGCTGCTGCTGGCGGCGTTCATCCGCCGCACACAGGTGGGCGGTGGGTGGTGGGCGGCGGCGGTGGTTTGGGAGGGACCTCCGCTTAAGGACTTACTTGTACACATACCGGTACATTGGTGTTCGTTATAGGGCATCCGACACACAGGTTCTGTCCTTCGGATACGGATCGCGTCCACGAAGGAAGCGCAAGCGACCCAATTCACCTAACGCAAACCGAAATGACCGCGGCGGGCAGGTCTTGGTCCATGGGCCACTTTGCGTGCCAAGTAATCCCATAAGCCGCTGCCTCCTGTCTCCGAGTTCCGCAGAGGACGTCGGAACACGGATCGTAGTCACAAGGCCACTCCATGGCTCACCAACCCCACATGCGAAATCGTCTGCAGGGGCCTCTCGATTCCGCCACCTCACCCCGCGCAGCGCCGTACCGTGTCGCCCTCCCCCTTCCCCTCCTTCTGCCCCTCCTCTCAACCCCTCTGACTGCCCTTCTCCTGCCCCAGGTCGCCGTGTACCTGGGCTTCACCATCTTTATCGTGGGCTGGATCATGCAGACCGTGGTGCTGTTCGGAGTGCCGTACTCGCCCGACTACTACGACACCGCAAACAAGGCTATTACCATCATCTTCTCGCTCCTGCCCTGGGACCTACTGGCCAAGGGCTTCGGCGACCTCGGCGCCGCGACTGTTGGCGTGAACCCCGGTGGGTGGCTGGGAGGCGAGGGGCAGCTCAGGGGATCTGCGGCTGAGGGAGTTGCTGCCTGGGGGAGCTGTTATAGTGGCGCCTGCCGGGAGACAGAACTGTAGCAACAAGGTGGCCTCTGCCCTCCACTACGAACCGAAGAACCCATCACTGTCACCAGCACCTCTCCGCTTGCCTGCTTATAAGTTGCCATATGACGCCGTTTTCGCCTCTCCAAAGCGGTGCGACTCGTTACGATGTGATGCCATGTATTCCCGTCCTCGCGGCGCCAGGCCTCCGCTGGAGCGAGCGGGGGACGTACTGCATGAACATTGAGAACGTGGACGAACAGCCCAGCTACAACCGAACGGAGCAGTACATGTCGTTCGACTGCGTCATGGGGCTGAACACCATCTACGGTGTGCTGCTGGCGCTGTGGGGCGGCTACTTCCTGCTGGCGCTCTACTTCGACAACATCGTGCCCAACGAGTTCGGCGTCTCCAAGTGAGTTCATGCGCTGCTCGGAGACGTATGATGGTTGTGGCGCTGGCTGGGGCTGGCGCCTGGGGATTTCTCGGGTGTATCGTACCGATGTCGTACCTCATCTCGGCGGATGGGGCTCTGTTTTCATCTGCGGATCTGACCAGTGCCTGTGGTGGCCTAGGGTAGCCGCCCTGTACTGGCCTCGAGCGCCCCGGGTCAACCTCCGACCCGTACCTGCCAGCAAGACACCGCACGGAAACACGCACCGCTCGACCGCGACACGAACGAGCACATCTAACCAACCAACCAACACGCACGTATGTACGTTCCGCCGTACGTGCGCAGGCCCTTCTACTACTTCCTGGATCCCGGCTACTGGGCGCCGCGCTTCAGCCGCGCGCAGACCAAGCTGGGGTCGGTCGAGGCACAGCTGCAGCAGCAGAACATTCCGCCGACTGAGCTTGATGAGGACGTCCGGTCCGAGGAGGACAAGATGAAGGGGCTGCTGCAGCACCGGACGGGTGCGTGAGCGGGCCTGGGCGGGGGAAGGGTTGACGCCAGTAGCTGATGCGGATAGGATGCATAGCGTCACGATAGGTACCGTTTGAAAGGGCTGATGCATGACTCGGTATCCGTGCCAGGCGGGAGGTATCGGGTGTGGTGACGCTGGTTCCCGCACGGCTGCGATGTGACGACGTGGCGTGCTGCGGCGCAGGTGCCGGCGCTGGAGCGATGGCGCTCCAGTCGGTTGACGTGAACGGCGCCCGCAACAACGCCGTGGAGGTGTACGGCCTGACCAAGCTCTACAAGGGCAGCAACGGCTGCTGTGGCAGCACCCTAAAGTGCTGCTCCGCCTGCGAGTGCTGCTCTTGCGAGAAGACGGATGACTTCTGGGCGATCAAGGGCAGCTGGTTCAGCATCGAGCAGGGCCAGCTGTTCTGCTTGCTGGTGGGTTGTACGGCTATACGGCGGTGGGGGGTGTCGGGCGCGCGGGGGACGTTCGCCTTGTCGAGCGCATCTCCCTGCGTCGCAACTGGATGTAAAACCTCGATGTCGTACGCAGGGGCCAAACGGTGCCGGCAAGACCACCACCATCAACTGCCTCACCGGTGAGCTGGGGAGGTGACCGTCACTGTGCTGGAGTGCTGCAACCAATGACGACTTGCGTTTCTCTACGCTGTGGTTGAGAAGTTGCTTGCTGCGGTGTTGGATATGCTGCTCCCTCGTTGTGAAGCCGTGGCTGACCCCTGGCCACCGCTGCGATTGCAGGTGCCATCCCAACCACCGGCGGCGAGGCGCTCATTTACGAGGAGCCCATCAGCAACCCCGGCGGCCTGGACCGTATTCGCGCGCAGGTGGGATACTTCGGAGCCAGCTTGCTGGCTCACCTAGAGCACGTGGGCGGCAACGGAGGCCGTGCCTAAAACCCTGACGCGGAACCAGCCTCTTCCGTCTTTCGTGTTTGGCGCCCGCTTGAATGCGTCCTCCGCCGGGGGGCCTGCCTCTCGTCTCCCCCTCTTGCAGATGGGCGTGTGCCCGCAGTTCGACATCCTGTGGAACGAGCTCAGCGCCGCCGAGCACCTCTCCATCTACGGCCACGTCAAGGGCCTGCCGCGACGCAAGGTGCGTTTGTGTGGCCATGTCGCGGCAGCAATGACGTGGTGGTTCGTTTGCTTAACCGCCATGTACTGCGGTGAGGGATAGGAAAGGAAGATCATCTGAGTCGCCATGTACTGCGGTGAAAGAAGGGAAAAGAAGATCATCTGAAGGTAGCTCAATAATTGGAACGCGTGGTTGGCTTGTGTTGCCAGTTTCAGCCACCGTCCCCGTGTGGGGTACGCATTACCGGTACGTTGCCGCCGCGCAGGTGGCTTCCGAGACCTCCACGCTGCTGGAGAAGGTCAAGCTGACGTACGCCGCCTCGCAACGCGCGGGCGCCTACTCGGGCGGCATGAAGCGCCGGCTCAGTGTGGCGATTGCGCTGCTGGGCGACCCCCGCATCGTGTATCTGGACGAGCCCACCACTGGAATGGTGAGCGCGTGTGAGCAGCACTTCAAACAGCCGATTTGGGACGACCAGGGCGGCAGGACGCTGTTAGATGCGGTACCCACGGCTCTGCCATTACTCAGCATTCCTCGCGACCACTTTTCAGCCTACTCACCCATTGGCTCCCAAGTGCTGGCGAGGTGCCGGAGCATGCCTCTCCGTCTCTCCACAGTCTTCCCCTTTCCTGCCCCTCAACCCTCGCCTTCCCTCACATACCCTCCTTCCCTTGCGCGCCTCTCACGACCCCTTATCCCCTTCCTCGCCCTCCCGCCCTCCCTTCCAGGACCCCATCTCCCGCCGCTACGTCTGGGACATCATCCAGGAGGCCAAGACCGGCCGCGCCATCGTCCTGACCACGCACTCCATGGAGGAGGCCGACATCCTCGGCGACCGCATCGCTATCATGGCTCGCGGCAAGCTGCGCTGCATCGGCACCAGCCTGCGGCTCAAGCAGCGCTTCGGCTCCGGCTACACGTTGTCAGTTAGCGTGACGTCGAACGGGACCATCAGCGGCGGCCAGGGGTCCAATAGCCAGCCCGGCACACCAGCAATGGCGGAGCGGCGCGTGGCGGCCGTGAAGCGCTTCTTCCAGGTGGGGCGAGAGCATCTTGAGGAGGTGCTGCTTGGGGACGTGAGGACTTGGGCGGGAAAGGGCGAGCGACAAGCAAAGCAGCGGGCAGCGGGAGGGGATTTGTGGCGGCAAGAAGGCATGCTGTTTGGCAGCGGTGGCGACGACTTAAGGACGGAAAGCATCGTCACCACCTGCTTGTTTGGACGTCGTCCGCGCCTGCGGCCTGTCTTGCTGAACCAACATCCTGATGCGAACTGTCCTCGCCCCGATTCCGGCTGAAAACAGGAGCGGCTGAGTCTCGCGCCCGTGGAAGAGTCCAAGGCCTACATGCATTTCCTGGTGGACCGCGACCGTGAGCCATACCTCAACGGCTTCCTTCGCGAGCTGGAGGTGCGCCGGAGGACGCCGCGTGCAGCCGAGATACGCGGGGCGGGACAGAGAGCGGGAGCGAATGCGCGGGCTCGGGGACCGGACCTGTGTGGGGCCGTGTTCATCGCGTGCGTCGAGAGCTACCATACCTCGCGAGGTCCGCGAGATCGTGGCAAAGAACCCGCTGGGCATGAACGCCGTCACCGGTCCTCGCGTCCTGGCTGGTCCTCTGACATGTACAGTGCCTCGTATACGAGGGTACTGTCGCGTGTGGGATTTGCGTTGCTCCGGTCCCAGGTGACCTTTTTATGCCGTCGAAATCGCTTGGCGGACATTGACTGACTACCTGGCGTCAGGAAGTACGTGCGCTGAGACGATGCTGACACTGACGCCGACGCCGGCTCTCCTCCCTCCGCACACAGGACGGCCGCGAGTCTCTGGGGATCACTGACGTGCAGCTCAGCCTGACGAGCCTGGAGGAAGTGTTCCTGAATATCGCCCGCCGCGCCGAGATGGAGGCGGCGGCCGTGTCGGGGCAGTCGGAGGTGACCCATGTGATGGAGGACGGCAGTCGGCTGCAGATCCCGGTCGGCGCGGAGCTGGTCGCGCACCCAGCCACCGGGGTGACGTACAAGGTGGGAACAGGAGGAGGAGGAGGCGGGAGGAGAAGAGGGAGACGAGGAGGGGGGCTGGTGATGGACGGGAGAAGCGGGGAGGAGCGCTCGCCTTGGCCTTTGTGGGTTTGCGGCAGAGCAGCCAAAGCAGTAAGCTCGCGGACATTGGATCAAACGGGGTTTGGGGCCTGCCGGGAAAGATTGTGGAGCTTTGGGAAGGCCCAACGCGTGTGATCCCACATTGAGGAATCTAGCGCATGCGGCCGGAAGGCCACTGCGCAGCCACGCAGGGGATGGGGGAGCCATGCGCCCTTATTTCCATGCCTTGCGTGGTAGCTGCCAAGTGACGGTAACTTGCTCCATCCCCAACGAGTGCGCTCTGCGTCATCGCTCCCTCCCTTCCTCCCTCCCTCCCTGCCTGCCTCCCTCCCGGCCTCTTGCAGGTGCGATGGGGCACAGACGAGGCCGGTCGCCTGGTCATTCTGGATACCACTGTCGTGCCGCCGGCAGACGCACAAGCAATTGCGCCGCCCGGCAACGCGCCGATGGCGTACGGCGCCCCTGCCCCGTACGGCACCCCCGCCGCGTACGGCGCGCCGCCCGTCGTCTTCATGACTGGCGGGATGCCGATGGCGCAGCCGGTGCCTAGCCCGGCGCTGGCTGCGGGTGTGTACCCGGGCCGACCAGCGCCCACATCGGGCGAGCCATCGAGCGCCAACATGGCCCCAACGTACCCCGGCTACAACCCGTCGCCGATTCAGTCAGCGAACTAGGAGCAGCTTCGACGCGCGTGGGCTGCGGAGGTACATGCTGCGGGCAGCTAGCTCTTGCTTTTAGTCATCTGCCTCGCCTCCTGAAAGCGAGCTGTCGGGCATGTATGATTTGTGTGTTGCGCAGCTCCGAGATGGAGACGGCGTGGTGGGTGGGCCGTGCCTCATGCCGCCGCCGCCGAGTGCCCCGTTGCGGCCGTCGAAAGGGCCTCAAGACTTGCTCCGCGTACATTCTGCATGTTGCATCATCATCGTGCATGGGGCGCCGCGCAGCGGGCGGGCGCGTATGTGGGTCGGGACAAAGTGTGTTATTGGAGCTGGGTGAGAAGCCCGCGTATCTGTGGGTGGGTGTGCCGGCGCGCTCACTAAGCCGGGACGGGAACTCTCTCGTCGCATGTGGTCTATGGTGGCATGTTGGCATCCATCGCGCGCTGGCGTGTGTGGCAGCGTTACCAGTACCAAAACCGAAAGGTGACGCTGGCGTGTCGCAAGGCACCGCGCGGGGGACATTTCGTGAAGCGCGTTCACGCCCGTGCGTTCACCCTGTCATCCGAGTGAGCCGTCCCATGCGGCCATAGGGCCCAGGAGTAGAAAAGCATGACAGTGGTGCCGCCTAGAGTTGCGCTTTGCGGCTCATCATGCTTGGCGTACGGCAGCAGCACGGCAATCGCATCTTTGTTGAGTGCAACCAACCGCCCTAGGGGCTGCCCTGGTTAACGTGGAGTGCGTAATCGAAGTCGCTCAAGTTGATTTTTTTGGCTTTCTTGTTGTCCACTGCAGTGATAGAACTCCGCAGGGCTCATGCTGGGAGCTTGCATCCATGTGACCACCTAAGCGATATTGTGCGCACGGCATGCCGTACTTGTCCAGTATACGTGATTTATTTGAGAGCTGACGAGGTAGCTTTTGCGGGTGGCCACGAGGCTGTGCCTGCTGAGTGGGTGCATGCGAAGCCCTTGTCTTGAATGCGATAGACGGTTTCTGACAGGTAATCAGGCCTCTTGACTCCATTCTTTGATCCTGTAAGGCGTACTGTAGCAGGCCCATAGACACCATCGCAGAACGCAGAGTCTGCAATTTCGGTGGCTGGCGCAGCATCTGTTTAACCTACATGCATTTTCATTTCCTTTGGACTTCGTACCTCTCGCCGAGGTGGCGAAGGGAGGAAAGGCGGGGGTGACGGCGATGGGCCTTACGTAATGGCAAAAGCTGGAGCTGGTTGGTAAAATGGTAGCCAACATCAATTTAAGGCAGCGGCTTCACAGCGCTGTGGCAATCGGCACATTAGCACCGCCCCGGCGCTTGGCGCTCGATGGTACGGTAAATAAAAACGATTGGCCACAATAGCACGGGTCGCAAGGTGCAAGATGCCTGAGTCACAGCACCACGACGTTGCTACTACCATGACGCCAGCGGCATGCAACCACAACGCGGCCGACATGGTGGCGACACACAGAGCGCTGTCATGTAAGCGGCGGCTTGGGCGGACTCTGGGGGCAGCCACGAGTTGTAATGGATGCATGACGATGCTCGCGAACCACTTCTTGAGTTGGGTTCTGGAGATGTTTCTTACAGGTTTGTGGACTCGTGACTCCAATTTTGACCCTATGTGTTGTTGTAACGGTTATGTGTTGCAGCACGCCACTGAAACGCTTTGTTGTTGACGCAGTGGTCAACAACAGCCGGAACGCGCAGTTGAAGCTGCGGTGGCCGAAATGCCGAGTCAACCAGCTCATGTTCTGCTGTACCGACCAGCCTGGGGTTGTGTGCCGTGTCTCAATTCGTATTTCTGCCGCTTTGTTACACGACGAAGCCGACCAGAGTGCATAGTATTTCCCGGCCACAATCCTCACCTACTTCATAGCTATGAATCGCCAACGGCATGGATACAGACCCTCCTCTTCCCTCAGCGTGACGTGCCGCGTCCGGTGGCATTCCTGCCAGCCTCCTTATCCCCCGGAAGGTGTCCTTAAGACCATAGCACTGAAGGCCAGTGACTGACGGGGGTTGCCCGACATCGCGCGCTAACACAGGATTACGAGTTACAAGGCTCTCTACTTCTGGTACAGGAAGAAAAAGCCAAGGGCGAAGAACGCCATCATCACAGATAGCGCCGAAGCGTAGTACGGGTAGGCGCAGACGAGGAAGCGCTCGTACTCGTTGTGCTTGAACGGGCGGACAGGGACCTGTTTGATAGCGGGTTGGAGGGCAGGCGGCATAGTGCTTGCTCAAGACAGGACAGCACAGGTCGTCAAGATGTACCTGTACCTCCGGGTTTAACAAGGACGCAGCTACTGGCCTAACATCGACGCCGGAACAGCGACCAGCTTTGGATCCCTACCACATATTAGAGCGTGGTTCCCGAAGCGTGCAACTCCGACTAAACCATCCTGCACAACGTGAACCTTTTCGCGAAAGGAGCCCACCTGATGCGTCATCTTGATGTATGAATATCCGCGGTGCGAGTAGTCGATGTAGTACTTGAATACGCCGTACACGTCAGGTACCTACGGTTTCGCAGATCACATTGGGGCCGGGTAAGGCAGGCCCCGTAGCCCGGGCCGCGTTTTCCTATCTGCGCCCAAGCGTCAAGTCCAACATACTGAAGTATCTGGCAGAGTAGCGCCCTTGCCGCTCGCCTCACCTTGAACCTCAACGAGAAGGTGCCCTGGCCATCGTGCTGCAGCGGCTGGCGAATGTAGGGGTTGAGCATGATGAACTCAAGCTGGATGTCATCAGCCCTGTAAGGACGAATGTGTGGCGCATCGCGGGACGGGACGGTTTTCTTGCCGTACATGCTCCTCCCATAGCACGCGCAGCACCACCTCCAATCAAGGAAACCCCCAAACAGGCAGCTCTGCAGGGACAGCCCGCCAACGCTCAGATGGCCACCTCGACCCAGCATGTGCTAATGAACTTTCTTGCCCAGCGTGGCTATCTGCCAAGTGGCCTCCATTGAGTATAACTATCGCTTGAGACACAGAGACGCCAGGACCATATCTGATCTCCCATGGCGGTTCCCTACCCATCCTGCATTTGTGCGACTGTTCGGCTGGGCAACTGACTCGTAAGCACGGGTCTGACGGCGACCCTTCCCAGCCCCTGCTCGGCCTACGTGTACGGCTTGGACACGCTGCCCTCCTTCTCCGCCACGTCCACGAGGAACTCCACATCGTCGTTCACACGGTAGCCCCACGGCTGCTCGTCCGAGCCCAGGAGGTGGTGTCGCAGGTTGGACGCAACCAGCACGCCCCGGTCCTGAAACGCCCAGCGCGCCACCGTGACGCAGAACGCCCAGTTTGCGGAGTACGTGCTGCAGGATGCATGGTCATGAAACCAAACCCAAACCGAAACGAAGGTCAGGAATCAACTTGTCAGGAGCTACGTGTGGCGCGTTACGCAACAGGTCAGGCGCCCCGACCTGCTCTCTATGCACTTGCCCTTTCAGCCTACACCAGCCTTGTAAAAGTAAAAGCTCCATTGTCTCGGCACCGCCACGGCGCGCGAGCGCCCACCCCCCATGCCGTTTCAGGAGCTACACGGGTGTATGTCCATGCAATCCTTACCTCACGCCCCGGACTACGACCTGCGCCTCAAAGTATTTGTTTGTGAACATCTCCACGGAGCCCGCCACCAGCATGCGTGCATTGTTGCGGGCCTGCAAGCAGAGGCGTATGCAGGGAGTTAAGAATCGCAAGGAAGGGAGAGGCTTTTGCTGAACTTCCCCGTCCGCTCTGACAACAAACTACACTCGGCGCACGTAACCCAATCCTGTGCCACCGCAGACTTGTGAGCCGTTATGACTATCTTCGCGCACCTGAACAGCAGTAACCAGCGAAATCGCCGATCCGACCATGAGCGTCGGCGGCTCCAGCACGCCGGACTTCGGAACGTGACTGTACGCCGTCTTGGAGGCCCCCACTACAACAGTAGCCTGCATAGCACGGTATGGGTTGCCAGTATATGCGAGACCGGGGATGTGTTGCGTGCGAGTCGAAAATTTACGTGGGCACAGCCCTCCCTTAATTCCCCGCGGTCACGTCCGGGGGTAGCAACTGATGATTTGCAACTACGGATACGTAAGCATGGCGTATCAGTAACGTGTATTGAGGACGGGTGAATGGAACATTGGAGCGGTAACGATGGTGCGTGTCAGTGGATCACGGCTGGGTCACCGGGTTACGGGAGTAAATCCGAAATCGTTAATGTCGTAACCCTAAATCGTTAAAGCCCACCACGGCTGAACCCATAATACATCGACTACTTACAAGTTCAGAGTCCGCGGGAACGGTGGCTGCAATACCGCGGAAGATGATGGGCTCCTGAAGGAGTACAAGTGAGGACCACACCGTCAGGTAAACTGGTAAGGTCCAAGGCTACTTGAGCACCATATGAACAGCATGGACTGACATACGCACCTTGAATGGCCCTCCAACCATTACGGGCGCATCGACGATGTCACCAGCGGCAACCAGCGTATGATCCTCCTGGCCATCCATGGTGGCGTAGTTGAAATGATCGAAGATTTTCGCCCCCCGGTCATCCAAATCTACTCCAAATTCAGCTGCCAGATTGCGCATCACCTCCGACACGTCTGAGCTGACAGCAAGCAAAACATTGTGCCCCGAGTCGACAAAGTCGAGGATAGTCTGCTGGTCGATACTTCCACCAAAGCCTGCAATAGACAGCCCAGCTCAGTTTCATCCATAGAATGATGACGGCTCACGTTGATCAGTTCGAACCTTCAGCCTTGGGTGCGAAAAGGACCAGATCATCGTAAAGCCAAGCGCCATACTCCCGAAGCTTGAGATTAGGTTCCTTGTAGCCCTTCACACTGAGCTGGAAGCCAGCCGTTTCCAGAGAGCTAAAGAAGCTGGAGTACTTCTCCGCTTCATTGGCATTTTGGAGCAGCACAAGAACGGACTTTCCGGCACAAGCAAAATTGAGGACAGCCAGAACGGCCAAGGCCGCAAGGACCCGTCTCGCCATGGTATGGAGTTGTGAAAGCAAACGTTTGGGTGGAGTCGCTAAGTCGACACTCTGCAGGTAGGACGAACGTACGGCAGCAAGTACCAACTCTAGCCCATAACACTACGAGTTAGTTAACGTTGGAATAAGCCAATAAACGAAATAGGCCTGTCAGATGAATAACGGCGCAGCGTTTCCAAGCTGGCATACAAACAGCATTCCTATCTCAACTGTGTAGGATAGGAGATTCGTAAGCTGTGCGCCGACACATGCGGAAGAGGCAAATCTATTTGTGCGCACCTCAACATTCTCCCCTGGGGTCGGGTACCTGGCCCCGCATGCCCATCCCGCAGCACGACGTGTACGACGCAGCATAGGCATAAGGTCTACGCTTAGCAATACTCATTAACTCCTTGAACCGGCATACTTCTACGTTCATCACATACAAACGTACTTTTGTTGCCTGCTCCACCTCTAAAACTGCTTCTTAGACGCTGTTACCGCTTCAGGAGTCCGTTTATCTTCATTCCTGCGGACTACGCCACTTGATGCAAAATTCCTGCGTACCTTCTGCGTCGGTTGTAACAACGCCTGCGATGGCTGCAGAGGACCTACTCCCGGACTTCGTGCCCAGCCTGGGCCCCTGGCTCTAACACGCACAAGTGGCCCTGATGACGCTCCCACAACGCAAGCGGCGACGCCATGGGCACGACATATAACGGCTTGATGAGGTCACGTCGTCGGGAGGACAGGAGCCTTCAGGAGCACACTCGCGCCCTAAGGAGCGCAGAGCCGGAACATTGCAATGATGGGTGGTGGGGCTTGTGCCTACCCGGCATACCTTGTAAGGAATCCATACGGAGCATAGAGTATGCCGGACTGAATCCAGGCAACAGGCGGGCGCTGGTGTACCATATCCCCTTGTATACACTACGTTCCGTAGCCGATGGAGGCGCGATTTATCCTGTACCTTATATGCATGAGCTTGATGCTGATTATCATGAGCATGTTGGCCTGGCCCCCGGGGGACCCCAAGGTCGTGGGTCGTGGGTCGGTCGAATCGAAATTCCTCATTGCCGGCATGAACGTATTGATATGTTAATGTTTTTCATAATCCAAAGGAGCTTTGCGGTTTTTGGTATGTGTGCGCAAGGAATGGCGGCCTGCTCCTGAGTGCACGAGGTCTGCCTCTCCATGCGATCTATTGCGCCAAAGTAAGGTTACATGTTTTACTACCTTGCACCCTTGTACATAGTTAATTAGCTGCATGTTACAGCAAGGGCAGGTACAGGTCTTGAGGTCGATCATTGCGACAGAGAGGCCAGCTAGCATGATAGGCTAAGAGGGGTAGCTTTACTCTTATCTTTTGGCTAATTAACACGTGGCGTCAATGGAGGCTTCTGCTTCGCTAACGGGTCCCGGTCAAAGCGTTCCCGCGGTTGCATCCCTAGCGTGTGCACTCCGGGTCGGTGAAGAGGTTTTCCGTGAGGCTCTACAGAAAGCTCCAACACTTCCAAAACTAGCTGATGTTGGAAGAGCGCCATCTACGCTAGCGGATGCAATATTGGCCAGGGATGCAAAGGAGGAGGAGCGGCGGAGGCGTGAAGCGGTCAGAAAGGATGTAAAGATAAAAGGCAAGCAAGTTACACCTTTACCAGCTGTTGTGGAGCAGGCAGCTCCAGCGCCAACGCCAGGACTCCATATTGGCAACGTCAACGAGGCATCGGCTTTCTGGTTGTTTGTAGAGGTAAGAGCTGATGGCCCCCGTTGACTGCTACTCGAGAGACCAAGATGTTCGTCCTTCCTTTCCGTCGCAGGACTACTTTCGGGACGTGACACAGGAGGATATTATGGCGCTCATGCCGGTCGCGCTGAACCCGAATGAGGACGACAGCCTAACTGTGCCTTATCTTGGCCGCGATCCCCGTGGTGTGGAACCCCCGCTTCCGACTAAGGGCACTATTCGCGAAGACGAGGACGCCCTGGAGGTCCGTGGGCCACCTGTCTTGTCCTGCAAAGATTGGGTCCACCAGCGATTAAGCTCACAGAACTGGGCATAGTGAGCTGTCAGAGGTGTTGATAGCACTGGCATGGGCGGTTGGCGTCGCGCCGTTAACTTTGCAACTGAACTGACCGTCTCATGACATGCCTTTCCCTCTCATGCATGCCGCGATTGATTGGTTCGTGCGTCTCGCTGCCCAACTTCGGATTTTGCAGCGCCGCGGACGGGGCCGAGGGGGGGGGAAGCTCGAACTGCGCCCAGGCGACGCAGCCGGTGCGCCCGGCAGCGGCAGCCAGGCATTGTTGCCACAGGCGCCGCTGCTGCAGCTTCAGGCAACAGCAGATGCACTTGTTCAGGGCTGGCGGCCAGATGGTAGACCAGCGGCGACCATGCTCGATGCCTGCACGGATGAGGAGGCGCGGGCGTTCTGTATGCTGGCCCACAAACTGGGCTTGCTCGATGATGGAGATGTGGGTTTGTCCAACAGACAGCTTGGAGCCCCCGCCTTCGGAACAATGGACCGTACTCAACTTGACCGGCTGTTGCACAAGGTCAGCCAGCTAGGCGGCGCTGCTGAGGGCGAACTTGGCCGCTTGCACCACGCCACAAGTGATGTGACTGGCGCCAGTCTGCAGCCGCGGCCTTCTGACGGGGCCAAGGGGGCTTCAGCCGACGCAATGGTGACAGGTGATGAGGACACACAGTCATCCAACAAGGGGTACAGCCAGGAGTTGCCGCGGGCCGCGTGCGGCGATTACATGCATCCCTACCTGCGGCTGCTCCTAGAGCGTCCCTGTACTGCGTACGTGCTGAACCCCTGCGCTGGCACGGGCAGCCTCGTGGACTCAGCGCAGGACGACGAGGACGCCATGGGTGGGGGTTTTGCAGGCGGCAACAGGGCCGTGCGCGGCCAGGGCTTGGCAGCAGGCGGCGCAGGGTTTTACACAGTGAAGACGCCAGCACCAAGCAAGGTGGCTTTCAAGGTGTACGGCAGTTCGGCACAAGACGCTGGATCCTCGCCGCTGACAGCCGCATTCGATCCAAACAGCACGGCGGGCCCCTCGCTATCAGTCGGTCCGAGCGGTGGCAACTTTCACGAGCAGCAACTGGAGCTGCAGCAGCTTCCTCCACTGCCACCACAGCAGCAGCAATCTGACGACCCTAGCGGGGCATTCACCGGAAGTCATCTGTCGGCTTCGACTCCAATCCTCGGTGGGCTGGGTCCAGCAGCTGACAAGGCAGGAGCTGCTAGGGGTGGACGTGCACGCACTTCGGTGAACTACAGTGCGCTCGCGGGCAAGAAAGACAAAGAACGCGAGCGGGAGATGAAGGAGCGTGAGAAGGAGGAACGGGAACGCGCCAAGTCAGTGGTGCCAAAGATGAAACGGAAGCCGGGCCCCAAGTCTGGTGCCAGCTGGAGCGCAGGCGGCGCGGGCGCTGGGGGCTTTGCAGGGCTGCAGAAGCCCCTGACCAATAACCCTCTTGCGCTGCTGAACAAAGCCCCGTTACTCTTCAAGGACGACCCCGGATCCAATGCCACGACGGCAGCGGTGCACAACCTGGTCGCTGAGGGTGCGTCGAAAGGACATGGAACGGGGAAATGGAAGGGGTCTGGGATAATGTAGGCAAACCGATTGACGTGCATGACTGCATGCGATGACTTGGTTGGAGAATGCAGTTATCAAAAGGGGCCGCATAATGTTACGCGGATGTGGGTCATGCAGCCCCGCTTGTCAGATCACTGATGTCGATATCGGGTACTGCAAGTGATGCCGAACGCTTCCCTGCTGCTCGAATCGTCACAGTTTTGGAATTTGTCCCCTTGTCAACATGTCAATATGCCGCTGCCATGTGACATCCAGGCGGTCCTGAGGGCAGCCTTGACCAGCAGTGGACGCAACTAGATGCCGCCGCAGACGTGATGTCCATGGCGCCGGACGACGAGGTTCTCGCGGAGCTGGTGGCTTTGCAAAGCGAGCTGGTGCAGCAGGTGAGTGCCGGGGGCGTGTAATGAAGGGGCAGTACCGGGAGGTGAAGGGCGTTGGGAGGGTGTACACTGACGCCTCCTGAATGAGCGGACGGGGTGTTTGCGCAGCTGTGTTCAGGAAGTTACTTCATTGCGTTATATACGGGTTCATTGCGTATTCAGTATTCTTCAAATTGAGTCACAAACATTCGCAAAGTAGGCAGGGTCATTAGTCAGCGCTCCTAAGGTTCACAAGTCGGCGACAACAACGTCCTCGAATTACCTGATACAGGTCGCCATCAACCGCGCCCGAGTCGCTGCTGTGATGGAGGCCGTGGTGTCCGACCTGCCGATGCAGCGCGCTGCGAACCAGCAGCGCGCCGATATGGAGGAGCAGATCAGGGTGTACTTACAGGTGATTTGCCCGTACGGGTGCGCGGAATGTGTGTACGGGTGCACTGAGGCTGTACATGTTTGGTGCTTATTAGCGCCGGCATAAAAACTGTGCAAGCAATCATTTCAATAGTTGGATCACCCCTGCGTCAACCCCTGCAGCGTAAGGCCGAGGTGAAGCGCAACCTCAAGCGCGAGAAGCGTGAAATGGAGAAGCGCCAAGCGCTGGCTGCGCTCAACGAGCCTGCTAGTCCCCGCGCAGTTATTGGCCGTCCAAAGAAGTTTGCAAGCATGCCGACGGGTACCTATGATGGCATGGGCATGGGGGACGGCGCGGAAGTTGCCGAGCCCTGGCGCGGCGGCACACCCGGCGTCAGCGGCGGCGAAGGCGGTACGCCGATGGAGCTTGCGCCCGCGGCAGATGACTTCGAGCTGGTGGACGCGTTGGCGCAGAGGTGAGCGGGCGGGACGGGAACAAGTAGCCTAACTCCCCTCCGGCTGGGTGACCCGCATCCGTCCGTGTTGTGTGTGCATCCGCTAAGCGCAGCCAACATTCCGTGCGGTCGTTACTACGGAGCTTTCGGTCAGGCACGAGCCTTTAGCCTGCTGTCGGACTAGGGGGCTAGGTTAGGTTCCTAGCCAGTACCGTCGCCAGCCGCGAAGTGAGGTTTGCAAAATAAAATGAGATGTTGAGGTATGTAAGATGTTCTTTAGATGCCCGAAACCGGTCCGTGCCCATGCATTGTGGCCGCCACGTCACCACCACAGGACGCATGACGAAGAGGCGCTGTGCGCTATCTGCGGAGACGGGCTCTCCGTGGATCCCAACATGATTGTCTTTTGCGAGCGCTGCGATATCGCCGTGCACCAGCACTGCTACGGAGTACGCAGCATTCCAGCAGGTATGTCTCAGGGGGCTGTCGGTCCGTGAAGGTTAATCGACATCGATATTGGGATGGGCTCTTGTCTTAGACGTTGCCCCTTACTGGGTGCGACTCGTCGGTGTGCACGGGAATTACGTCCGGGCGCAGGTAATGTGGGTAATTAGGTGTCCTATCGCTTGCTTATAACGACTCGGCACCAGGAGCGCGCAAGTGTACTGTACAGAAATCCCTTACTGTTGGACACCCATTTCCTAGTGGACCCGCCAGGCGCTCGATGCGCTTCTCTCCGTGCATCTCTTGCAACTGCTCCGTGCATCTCTTGCAACCGCAGAGGAGTGGTTGTGCTGGCCGTGCCGGCTGTACGAGGAGACGCAGCGCGCTACAGGCGCGCCACAGAGCGAGATCCGTCCCAAGCGGTGGGAGATGGAGGCTCGTGGCATTACGCACGCAGAGCTGCCCGGGGGTTCGCTCGCGGTGGGGTGCTGCCTCTGCCCCGTGCGGCAGGGCGCATTCAAGCGCACAACGGACGGCAAGGCTTGGTGCCACGTGGTGGGTACTGGGAGAAGAGACGTGCGACACAAGGAGGCACGCGTGGAGGGGGTGTTCCATGGCTGAAGGTCGCTGGAGGCGGCGCGTTATTCCTTCTTCCTTCACTGTGCACTGGATCCCTCGCCTCCTACCCCGTCGCACTCCGCTCGGGGTTCCGTGAGCAAACCTCGACTCAAGTGTTTGACTTATGGCGTCCACACTCAGGCCCTTGACATTGCCATGTCTGTCTGTCCATGGCGCCAGGTGTGTGGGCTGTGGCATGAGGGCCCTGCGGTGCTGCCCATGGACTCGCCAGATACTATCGACAACGTGGCGGCAATCAAACCGGAGCGCTGGCGCTCTCCATGCAGCCTGTGCCAAAGGGTGAGCGCGCTGGCGGGGCGACCGGGCACAGCAGGGGCATGGCCAGGGCCATCTGGCTAAGGAGTTCAGACTAGACAGGTCCAATGTGGCCCTGAGGGCGCAGCGCTGAGGGCGGGGCGATGGGTGGGCAGACTGACAGACATCCGGATAAGTCCCTGGGTGCACTGGCGTTACTATGCTGCTTCAATCGGTACTCGGTCCCGTTTGGTTTCCCATTGCCGCTGCGATGACCGCGCGTTGGTTTACTTTCCGCGACTATGGCCGCCCATCGTTTTGTTCCACCTTGGAGCAGGTCGCAGGCGCGGTGGTCAAGTGCAACTACGGCCACTGCCAGGCATACTTCCACCCGCTGTGTGGCCGGCGAGCCGGCAACTACCTGGTGGCACGAGTGCAGCAGGGAGCCAGGACACTGCGCTACCGCGCCTACTGCCACAACCACTCAGAAGGGCAGCGCAACAAGGACATGCAAACGGGCGCAGCAGCCAGGGTAAGCGGCAGCACTTGGGCCATCTGGGCTGGTTATGAGTTGTCTGAGAGCATGGGGTGCGGAGCCGCAAAGGCTGTCATAACGTTGGCCACCGCACGCACACGCTCCTACGCCTTCGCCATGAATGACCATATTGTTGCAGGCATTGGAGGTGTTCACGAACGCGCCCAGCGCAAAGCCCCTCAAGCGGGGAGGCTCCGTCGGCACACTGTCAACGGACGGCGTCGAAGGAGGCTTCGGACAGGGCGGCGGGGCGCCCAACGCCGGTGGGCACCTGGACATGCAGTATGGGGACCAGGAGGCTGCAGCAGCTGCAGCTGCGGCTGCGGCAGCAGCGGTGGCGGCGGCGGGTATCCTGCCTGTGAAGAAGAAGTTTGGGCGACCACCCAAGCTCTACAAGCAGCAGCAGCTGTTGCTGCAGCAGATGCAGGTAAGGAGGCTGTCTGTTCACAATGGGCGTCTTAGGGGAGAACTGTCCTTGACAACCAAATCTAGGCGTTTTCGTTGGAAGTGAGACGGTTACCTTAATCGCTAAGCGCTATCGTCCGTGGGATACGGCTCGCTTTTGTCTCTGCGGGAAGCCCCAGCCTCTCGCTGGGCTGTGTAGGAAATGTGAGACGATTGCAGTTTGTGCCTAAGCTCTCCTTTCTTCACTGCTGTGTTTCCAGTTGGCGAATGCGCAGGCCGGACTGTCGGCTGCTCCAGGGGAGCTGCAAGCTGGCCTGCCTGCGCTGGCCTCGCCCGCGGCGCATGCGCCGGAACCGAACGCTGCCGAATCGGCAATGCCGGTTGGACCTGCAGCCTTTCCAGACGCAGCAGGAGCCATGGACGGCCTAGCCGGAAGCCCTGCGGCGGGCCTACCGTCGGGTCCTGGCGGCGCCGCTGCCGTAGGGAGGCCGCCGCTGCCCGGATCGAGGTTATCCCTTACGGCCATGGCCAAGCGGAAGGCGGCGGTGGCGGCCGGAGGGCCTGCGGTGGGTGCCGTCGGCACGTCGTCGTCCTCAGCTGGGCCGGCCGCACCAGACGGCAGCGGCGTGGCGACGCAGCCGGCTGGCCTAGAGCAGCCCCAGCCAGTCATTAAGACGGAGGCCGGGCCCAGAGTGAAGGCCCCTGGCCGCGTCACTCCATCCACCAGCCTCCAGGCGAGGGCTGAGGCTATGGCCGGTCTTGAAGCTGGCGGTGTTGATCAGGCCGCTGCCGCATCACCCGTCGCCCACGACGCTGCCGACGAGCTGGACTTTGGGCAAGCTGGGGGCAGCAGGGCCTGGGCTTCGATGCCGGGTGCGAAGGCCACCACTAGTAAAACCAGCAGTGGGGCCGCTGGTGCGAAGGTGGCCGGCAAGGCCCGCCAGTCTTCCTCTGGCATGGCGCCACTGGTAGGGGGCGGAGCAGCTGCGACAACGTCGTCGGGGCACAAGCAGCGCTTGAGGTCGGCGGTAAAGGAAGAACCGACGGCGGAAGGGGATTCTGCTGACGGGCCGTCTACTTCGGCCGCTGCTGCGGCAGCGGCAGCCGCGGCCCGCTCCCGGGTGGCGGCAGCAGCAGCCGCTGCTACGATTGCAGCAGGTGGCGCTGTGACTCTAGAGCGGCTCGCTGAGCTGGAGCATAATCGGTCCATGCTGGGTAGGTGGGGGCCTAACAGCGTGCGCCAGGAGCTGGAGCTGCTGCGCACAATGGCGGACACGGTAAGGTGTCGAACGGATGAAGAGGAATTCGTGGAGTTGATCACTTAAGGAGCTTGCCCATTTCATGGCTATGGCATCTGCACGAGCGGCGGTCGCTCCAGCAAGGGGAAACCCACCCTACGCCGCCCAAAATACCATTTTTTGCAAATGTATTCGTCATTACCGTTTACATATGGTGAACATCTCGAATGCAAGGCCGTCTGTCCAGCATGTTGGGGCTGTATTAATGTACTTACTGGAAGGATCCAGCCAACCTAACTGCATCCCATGTGCATGAACAGGTCCGGAGGCGTGAGAGGTGCAAGCGGTCTCAGTATCGGCTGCTCCGCGACGCGACGTCAGCGCAGGGATCGCAACCAGAAGCCGTGTTGGCGCTTCTTGAGGTGAGGCCCTGAGAGCTGGCACGGCCAACGGCGCAGCAGGGTTGCGGGTGGCACGGCGGGGCCATGCAGATTGTGGATAGGCCGCTCATAGGAAACGTGTATATACCCCCTGAATTGGCACGGGCGAATTGGGGGAGAGGCTGCAGCTGAAAGGAGCGGGAGTCCAAATGTGGCCGCCGGCATGGAGCTTAACATTGCGGCTATCGTGCCCCCTGGGTCGCAGGGCTGGGAGTGGCCTCCATGCCATGCGAGCCCCTTCTCTGCTGAAGACCACGTCGAGCCGCCGGCGGTGACGGCGCTGGATTTGTTTTTGGAGGCCAACAAGCCGACCGACACCGCAAGGGCAGCAGCCGGCGGCGCGGCCGCGGCTGGGTCGGTTGGCAGCGGTGGTGGCGGTGGCGCCAAGCGGCACCGGACCGACAGCATTGCAGCCGGCGCCCCGACCAGCAGCGGCGGTGGCGAGGAGCTGCAGCCCGTCAAGAGGATTAAGCTAAAGAGCAGCACGCCTACAGGTGGGCCACATCGCCGAATATGGTAGCTGAGTAGGCGTCGGGGGTCGTGGACGGCGGAGCAAAGAATGGATGGGCTGGAAAGGTTGGCGCGCTGGGTTGGCCTGTTGCTGGGGGTCGAACACTGGGCAACGAAGGCGTGCTATCGTTATAGTAGGGCAGCGTGGACAGCGCGGCCAAGTCCGCGATGTCGGGTTCTGAGTCTTCGTCCTTAGGAGCCGTGTGCCATTGCTCTACAGAGCAATGTTTTTTTACACCACCTGCACAGCGAACTGGCGGACTGACCCTGGCATGTACCGACGCTGCCGCCACAGGGGGCCCCAAGGAGACCATGAAGGAGATCATGAGCGGTCGCGACTGGAGACGGCGCGTGGTCATGGGGCCCGATGGCAAATGGATCCCGCGGGCTTCGCCGGGCGGCAGAGGCCACAAAGCCGGTGCCAAGAGCACTGGCTTCGGCGGCGGCGGCAGCAGCAGCAAGGTCAGTCGTGACGACGGGGCGGCTGCACGGACGACGACGACCGAGTTGGACGAGGAGGTGTTTGAGGATGCAGAGGGGGGGTTCCGGGAGGTGGAGGCTGGAGGGAAAGACGGGGACGAGGACATGGAGGACGCTACGGGCGACGCTGACAAAGAGGAGGAGGAGGGGGAGGAGGAGGACGGCAACGACGACAGTGGCAGCAGTAGTAGCAGCAGCAGCAGCGACCGGGATAACGCGGGCGACGGCGGCGGGGATGACGGTGGCGACGTGCGGAGTGGAGGCGGCGGCAACGATGACGGCGGGGGCGACGACGGTGGAGGGGATGGCGACTCGGGGCCTCCTCGGCAGGAGGGCGGCAGCGGTGCCGCCTCACCACGCGCTGGCACGCCAAGCGCTGGTGGAGCCGGTGGGGCCCAGGAGGTGGCGATGGCTGATGCAGTGGATGCGGTGGAAGAGAAGCAGGGGCAGGATGCTGTGGGCAGCGTCGGGAAGGAGCGCGCTACTACGGCTGAGGCGTCTATGGAAGTTCCAAAGGCGGGCGAAGCCGGCACGGCAGGTGGTGACGATGACGCGGTCAAGGGAGCTGTATCTGGTGAGGCCGAGGCGGGCAGTGGTTCCGACGTCACGGACAGAGGCACAGACGGCGCCCAGCACACCACGGGCCAGCCTACCAAGCGGGCGGTCCAGCAGCAGCACCGAGGCAGCATCAACATTAAGGGGAAGGGCACGGCTGGGTGCGACAACGCCGGCGTCAGCAACGGCAGCCGCAAGCTGAAAGGGTCGGAGGACGACAATATCAGTTCTGACGGTGAGCGATGAAGGGCTCTGGAAATGCTGTGTGCGAAGTGGACTGCGGTATAACTCTGGTGATCTAGCAACAACACTCTAGCTGTCGAGCTGTCACCCACACGTACCGCCCACAGCGTCAGCCCACCGCCTCGGAAAGTACAACACGTTTCCAAGCTCCTTCTGTTGACGTGCGTGCTTGCTTGCCCGAGGATTCCAGTCTCACCTCCTCGCCTGCTATAATGCCGCCCGCCCTCCCGCCCTTTGCCTCCGTTTGCTCGCGTCGCGCCCTTACATAGACGCTCCCATCGCCGCGTTGTCGCGCGCGGTGGAACTGCCTCGCGAGCCCCGGGCCCTCATGAGCCAGCGCACCGCAGAAGCCGTCAACGCCCAGCTCCCCCGGGGCTATCGTTTCGAGAAGGCGCCGTGACTAGCGGTACTTGGCCTATGGGCGCTGCAGTGGCTTAGGGGCGAGTTGTAGTGCCTGTGGCGAATGAGGCTTGTGGTAATGCGGTGTCGCATGCCAGCATTGGCCGCTGCTAGGGATTTGCCGCGCGAGCGTGCTGTAGGGGTCATGGTAAGGTATCTCTTGCTACGGTCCGTGGAGTGCAGGGGCATGCACCGCGATGTTGGACGTCTTTTAGCCGATGCGGTTGGCCGCGCAGAACGTGAAAAATGGTCGTGAACGCGGCTTGGAAGGCGTACATAGGTCAGGCAACGCGCGGTTGGGAGTGGGAGAGACAGTGAAGTGATTGATGAGCTGTCACGTTCAGAGTGCGGACGGTTGGCACATGGGCCCTCGAGGTGTTGTTGTACTCCGGTTCAATGGCGCAGATGTACTGTAAGCCAAAACACCGAATTACTTAAAAACATCGTGACCCAATCACATGCATTACTCAAATCAGGAACCGATGGGACCACTAAGGCCATCATTGCATGGACAACAACCTTATCCTTGTCGAGGACACTGAAGCCGCTGAATCATCCAGTCAGCGGATTCATACAGAAGGCTCAACAGCGCGCTTCTTCCGGGGCCATTGATAACTCCCCCGCTTATGAAGCATTGCAGTTCATAGGACAACCCACGGCGCGTGACATGCATGGATGGCTAATGAACACTAGTTAGGATTACCAGGCAGGAATCCTGGCACAAGCCATTCGTCCGCCGAAATCGGACGAGTTGGTCGCGGTCTATAAGGGTTTCTACATTTGTACACCCTCGGCGTTTCCAAAATACGTTTTCCAAATACTGTAGAAAACTTTATGCCGTACGGGCGGCAGTGACAAAAGGTTTAACTTTACAACCAACAGAGCAACTTGAATCCGTGCGACGCCGCGCTCGGAGCCCGTGCTGTAACAACTTATGAAATACGTTACCCGCTTGCAGTGCATCCGAACTGCTGCAAAGCAGCAGAAACAGCTTCATAATAATGCATAAGCAAATGCTCACGCTAGGTAGCTTTAGCCCACGATTTTTGGTGGCGGGGCAGGAGGCTTCGGCGGCGGCCTCGGTGGCTTGGGTGGTGGTGCCGGCGGCTTGGGCGGCGGCGACGGCGGCTTCGGCGGGGGGGATGGGGGCTTTGGTGGCGGCCTCGGCGGCTTTGGCGGGGGCGCCGGCGGCTTTGGTGGGGGTGCTGGCGGCTTTGGCGGGGGTGACGGCGGGGGTGACGGCGGCTTCGGTGGCGGCGACGGGCTGGGCATTGGTGGCAAGGACTTGGGCGGCATCGCAGCCGTTGCGCAACCCTGCAAGGCGTTCCACGCATTTTGAGCAAAGTCGGTGCAAGCCTGGAAGGCCTGGAAGGCTGGAACGCGCCCCATATGCTAGAGCACCTCGCCTGCCCTTTGGGCTCGGTCTCCAGGCTTTGCCATCGTGAAGCAACAACCAACCTCCTCCCGCCCGAGCGAAATGCACCAGAGCACGCGTGGGAATGTAAACGCTTATAACACCAACAGATGGAGCACTTTGACAGGTGTGTACCCCAACTTGCTCCCTTCCCTTACTTGCTGCAGTCGTGGTGCAAAGGCTGCCACCAGGAAGTCCTCACTCGCATAACAGAGAACCCCGGCGTGCATCGCGTGCGATAGCAGCACCTACAACATCAACTGAACTTACTGACCTGCACAGACAGCTTGGTTTCCCAGTTGTCGTCGTCATAGTCCTTATCGTCAATGAAGATCCGCATCGTAAGGGTGTAAAACTGGCCCGCTGTGATGTTGCCACTTTCCATAAGAGCAGAGCCGTTGAAGGTGGTGGTTGGGGGCGCGCTGTCGTACTTCCACGTGACAACGTTATTGGGGGCAGTTAATGTCCATCGCAGGAATCGGTTGGTTCCAATTCCGCCGTACTTGGTCACAGCCCACGCCCAAGGGGCGTTTACGTCAAGGACGACCACAGCACCGCACGCAAGCGTGAAGGACTCGGGGCTGGTGATGTCGTTGAAGACGATGACGGGAAGCGGCGTTGCGGGCTTGATTGGGCACTGCAGGACCTGGATGAAGGTCTCGATGTCGCTTATCAATCCGTCTCCTTGGTCCCATTCCGGTACGTTTGTAACATCCAGAACCACCTGCGCCACCCATGGGTAATGCGGAGAAAACGACCATACTTCAACCTCGGTGCGGTGAGGGCGCACGGCATGTTGGCAAATTACAGTCGCGTCTAGCTCGTGCCACCCAATTGCAAAGGAGGCTTGCGTTCTGGGGTTCAGCTCGGAGTTCAGCTCTAAGCGAGATATCGTACACCGACGGTTCTTACCCGATACTTTTTCAGCGACAGGCCTTGCTTGAGGTCGGCAGCATTGAAGGTGACGGCCTTAGCGCTCGTGAGCATCTTGGTAGCTATCGGATTGTCGTACCCATTGTCAAGGATGTCGTACACGTGCCAAAGGTAGTACGCTGTGAACGGGTCGCCGTCCATGCTCTTTATAATCTCCGCAAGGGGCTCATCATCAGCATTCCCGGGGTCGATGGTCACGTTGCCGCCGCACGATACCACGGCCGCGTCGCCTGCATAGATGAAGCTGCCGCCGGAGGGGCTTGGAGGCGGTGGGGGCGGTGGAGGTGACGGCTTCGGTGGGGGCGACGGCTTCGTGACAACTCCTGGCGGTAGTGGTGGTGGAGGCGGAGGTGAGAACTTCGTGGTGCCGCAGGACGGGGTCATCTTGGTGCCACAGCCCGCAAGAACAGAAAGTGAGGTCGAGTAGCTGTCCTCGATGTCGCTGTCGTCAGAAACAACCAGCCTCACTGTGTAGGTGACGTTATCGGCCAGCGTTGTCAGGTCCAACTGCAGGGCGCGCGGACATACAGTGTGAGGTTTTAGGGTTACTATGGCACAGCGCCTCAACGGGCTGTTTGGGACCGATGAGCATGGAAGGATGCACCAGGCCCATGCATTCCGTGCTAGCTGCAAGGCGTGGGAGGCCCAGCTAACCCGCCCACGGAGGGAGGTGCCGGATGAAAGCAGCATGCCCTTACTCACCGTCACGACCTGACCAATCTTAGTGACCGTCGGATAGCATGGCGCGGTCAGCACCCAGGTGTATGTCAGGATGTCATCTGCGCGGAAGGGGGCAGGTACCAATTGTGCGAGTTGCAAGTGCCGGCCGGCAGCTACTGCGAATACTGCTTTTATCCCACAGCACAAATATGGATTTGATCGCCAGTGCCGATGCTTTGACCCCCTAGCTACCCTGCCACTGGAAGTTGCATCAGTCATGGGATGCCGTGCCGATGGATAGGGCCCAGGATCGATGCCGATGAGTAGGACCCAGGCCATCGAAACCCGCGGCAGGGTGGAATGCGTGGATCTGGCCAAAATGCCGCCAGCAGCTAACAACGCCGTGCTGCGCGTGTCATGCTCGCATCGCACTCACCGCTGTCGGGGTCGTAGGACGACGATCCGTTCAATGTGACCACCTGCGCGGACAAAGGCGCACCGCGAAGTGAGGGGCTCGGTGGGGTTGGCTCGGCCTCGATGTAACAGGAGCAGCCGGGTAGTTCATCGCGTGCGTGTACGTCCAGAACTAGACTCCTTGCTTGCCATCGATGCATACATACTGGTTCGCTAAGCGGCCTGGGCGCAATGCTTTTCATTGGCATCATCACATATGCACGCGCACAGGCATGCTCCACATCCCGCGTGTACCTTGGTAGTGCATGTGGTGGGCTCAGACACAGTGCCGTTGGCCACCGGCTTCTCATCGATCAGCATGGTTGAGCCGCCAATCCATACCCAAGAATCCAAGATCTGCATGCATGTGGCGCACATGGGTGGCAGCATGGCCTGGTAAGACACGGTACATAAACAAACGAGTTACGGCGGTCAAGCCCTGACATTTATATTCAGGGATAAAGAAGGAAACGCAGTTCGCGCTCCGTCCTCTTGAAATTTGATTCCGCTTTCGAAAGGGAGCATCTACCGAATGCGTTGTCAAGACATAATGCCGGCCTGGCTCTCCACCGAACTCAGTGTGTATACTATGACTAGCGGCCATCTGATCGCGCTGAGAAGGTAATGCTCGAGATAGTGGGACGGATTCGGATGCTGGTATAGCAGAGCCGAAGGCGCCCGGCCCGGAACTACTCCCATTCGGCCATATTGATTTTCCCTCTATCCCAGAAGCATCTGAGTGCTGATCGCTCACCAGCAACACTACCGAGCGGATTACAATCGTGGCTATCATACATGACCACCCTTTCGTACTGCCTCCCGAGTTGTATCGGGCCGCTGCCGCAACGCGTCGTGCCAGCACCGTGTCGATCACGTGTTGTGTCACGACAGCGTTGTGGTGCCGACCCCATGTCGGTTGGGAGGTACCCCTTGCTTATGCGTTGTGGAGCTGCAAGGTGCTAGTGGAAATGCGACCGGGCCCACCTGGTCACCGGCGTCGGCAATCGCCAGCTTAAAGTTGTACTGCTGGTTGGCGTACACCTGGAAGCCCTGCGTGTTGAGCAGGCTGGTGTATCCGTCCGCCTGCAAGGTTGCGTGGAGCAGCAATGACAAGGCTCACGCTAGGCGGGAATGCATCAGCAGGGTGTGGTAAGAGCTATGCATAGATACAGCGTGGCCATGTCACAAGTGCCGTACATGGATGCCCGTCTCCTGTGATAATGTATCTGCAAAGCTCTCGCTCGCAGTTGCCGTTCGTTTGCTGCACTGATGCTTGCTCACCTCGGTCTTCCGGCTCGGCGACACAACGCCTAGCTTGTTGTTGTTGTAGATCTCGGAATGGCTCTTGTGGTTAACATTGTTGATCGAAACCTGCGTGGTAGGGCGAAAACGGAAGCGGTCATTTCGCAGGTAGTGATGACATGAACACGACACTTGAAGTGGCGTGAACAGGCTGAGGCAACCAGGCTTGCTTGAAGGGCACGATGAGGTCACCTGTGTATTTGTGGTGCCCTTGACGATTGCGACGTTGTGGCCGCTGGTGATCGGCTGTCCGACTGGCGCTATGAAGAAGCCAAACACATCGTTGAACGCCGTGCCAACCCACTCGGTGTATTCATCGCTGCACATGGCATGCAGGACGGAGTAGGAGGGACACCATGCGTGGCGGGGGAGTCATGAGGCCAAAGGTTGGGAAACCAACCAATAACCCACCGTATGGATTCAAAGCTCGGGAAACCAACCAAACATCAAACGCAGGGATTTATATTTGGAGGCAAGGAAACCAACCAACAATCCTTCGTATGGATTTGGGATTTACTAGATCCGAACAAATGCCATCCAGCAGGCAAGGCATAGCATCGTGACTCGCTGGTCGCTGCTGTGAAGGGCGCCCACCGTCTGCAGACAAGGCCTCTCATCCAATCAAAGTACATTACGTGGACTACACGGAACATCAAACAGGCGCACGTCACGTCACGGGTACCCAATCAAGGTTGGATTGGCTCCATGGCTGACCCCAAGAGCTTGTACCTGCCGAACGCGTACTTGAACACAAGTAAACCATCCTTCAGTGCCGTGACGGTGAACTCCAACGCGACCGCGTCGTAGGTGGTGTAGGCGGGAATGAGCGTGTTGAGGTTGGCGTCACCGCCACCGCCGACCAGCAACGTGATGTAGTCCAACGTGTTTACAACGCAATTCGCAGCAGATGCGTCTCCGGAGCTGAGCACCAGTGCACCTGTAGGCGTGCGAGGGCGAAAGGGTGCGACCGGCAACCTTCGCCACAAGGAAAACGTTTCCGTTGCCAACTTCTCGAGCCTATGCATGGCGATCAAATAGGACCCCTAGGGATGCACCAAACTCATGCGAGGTTAAGCCTCGGGATTTGGGACCTCGATGTGGCCTGGCCAGTTAGACACCATTGGATGTGCCTGAGAGCGGATAAGGAACGCGATGGAAACGGCAGGAACGAGCGAATGTGCACGTGCGGTGAGTTGACGAAAGCAGATTGAAGATGCGCTGCATGCGCACCGAGTGTCTGCAGTGGAGCTGAAGATGTTATGAGGTTCACTGCGTGTGAATGGTACAGTCGTTGCAGCGCAGATACGACAACTGTATCGGAAGGCATTATCTCGTTGCAACTATCCACCTTACGTCCTTTCGCCCTTGGCAGACCTCTTCTAATGCGCGTGTGAAGCCACCCCATGGCCGTGTGTGTCTGGCTATCGGGCATGAATGTATCTGTACCGGCAGCTTCCCTTCCGTACCATTTGGAAACCACGGTGCCATTTCGTGGCCAGCTGACCAGCCATTGGCCGGGACGATGCCCCATTGCGCGCAGGCGCCTTTTGTAAAGACCGCCTGGCTTATGGTGAGGTTCGGGTTGTTTCCCAAAATGGCCTGTGCGTGCAAGTTGCGGGCGAATTAAGACGTCATCTGCACAATGGATCACGGTCTACCCAGTCAATTTATGCAAGCGTGTCGTTTCTGACCTGAGCGGCTGTGGCAGCATTCGGGCACGGCGTGAAGAGGCCGCAGCCGGCCTTTAGCTGGCGACGCAAGCCGAAACTGCCCGTAGCTTCATCGGCCATGTAGCCACTCCGACCGCTGATGGGATCTTTAATTGGCTTGAACGATGCAGAAGCGGTGCTGACAAGCAGCCACACCGCAACTGCGTGGAACATCCCCATTTGCAGGGCACTCAATAACGCTGCTGTTAATCCTTACGTACGTAACTATAGTTGTGAAACATTATTATTATTATAATATTGGACGTGTGGTTTGTCTCACGGTATCTATTGGTTACTTGAGTTGGACGAGCGGACGGTGATGTACAAATTCTGGATTAGCTAAAGGATGATGAATAAATCATCATTTTCAATTCTTCTTTATGAATTACTTTGATTAGCGGTCCATGAGCCTCCTGGCTCGTCTGGGCCTTACGAGCTCCAAGAGCTTGTAATCAATCAATCAAAATGAATAAATCCAGGTAAATCGTGTTTCGTGTTATATTATTCGGCCATTGTAGTTCTGCGTGAGGTCGTTTGGTCGTTACACCTTTAAGTTCCTGACTTCGCCCTGGCATTCCCCTTGGGAATGCTGGCGACGGTAGCATTATGTGCTCTCTCATGGGAGGCCACCAGGCCAATCACAGCCACAATACTCGGCAATTGTGCGCGAGCGCAAACCGAGCGCAAGGTTGACAACCGAAGCATTTTTGTGGCGAAGGACTCGAAAGGAGAAGAGGGAAAAACGAGTCGAATCGAAGTAAAATATCCTTTTTGGAACCGGTGAACACTTGCCGGCCTATTGCGCCAATCCGTTTCGTTGTCTCATGTTGTCCCTGCCGATATGTCCGACCCGGTCCGACAGGATGTGACAGAGTGGGGCGAAGAGCTTTTGTTTTCGTTTGTACTGGACAGCATATTGCTACTGTTGCTCTTGTTATCAACTGGCCCCGCTTGTGGTATGGGCGCGCAGCTGCTGTTAGTGCGACAGGGTGTGGCACGGTGTGGCCGGTAGAGTGAGACACAATTATGCCAATCCCAGATGTTCCATGCATAATCAGCCTACGCATCCGCCACAGGTACATAGACTGCAATTACATCGTCTCTGTTGTCGGTTAGGCTCATGCCCAGAGACAGCCATCATGGTCTGCCAGTGCTTAAGCCTGCCTGAGCCTGCACGCGAACTACCAGCCGCAGCACCCGATCTATTTACCTAGCAAGGCATTGGCGACCATGGCGACCCAGGTCTAAGCACTTCATATGGTTTAAGGGTCCAGTTGCGCGCTAGGGCCGCTTACTCCGCTGAGGTGCTGAGCGCTACTTGGCCTATGGGCGCTTCAGTGGCTTAGTGGCGAGCTGGTGGCGTGTGGTTTTTGCGGTGTCGCGCGCCAGCATTGGCCGCTGCTAGGGACTCGCCGCGCGACCGTGGCGACCAACGCGCCGCGCGACCGTGTGTAGTGACAGTGGCACGCAACGCCTGGGTCGCGAACCGGCCCTCGGTGCGACACGGGTACTGGCAGCACAATCGGCCACTTGTGCAATTTTACAACTGGCGGTTTCAGTGGTTTGGGATTGTTGTGAGGAGGCGACTGGGATCTCAGCGCCGGTCGTAGCTTGGCCTCCCAAGGGGGGCTTCGGCGACTGGACTGGCAAAAGGGGATGAATTGACGAACATTATCGTGGCCAATGGATGGCCTCGTGTCTATTATTTGCTATAACGCAGTAAGGCATTTGGCGCGATAAGCTAAAGCCGAAAAATACGAGTTACTCGCCTGGTTGATGATTTCTTACCATCACAGATGCTAACATCAAGACGCAATTTAATGCGTCACTCGAATCACGAGGACCCGGGACCACCAAGGCTGTCATTGCATGGACAACGGCCTTATTACTGTCAGGAGCACTGAAGCCGCTGAATCATCCAGTCAGCGGCTTCATACACAACGCACAACAGCGCTACTTCCGGGGCCATTGATTCCCCCTGCCTTGTGGCTGTGGCAGTTTATTGGACAACAAGCCCACGCCGCATGACATGCATGGATCATTAATGAACACGCGTTAGGATTACCAGGCAGGAATCCTGGCACAAGCCATTCGCGTGCCGACATTCTGTACCGGGTATGTCCAGGTACATCAGAGTTTCTACAACTAAACGCCCTGGACGTTCCCAATATACGCTTTCCAAAGTACACTGTAGAAAACGTTACGTCTTACGGACGGCAGTGACACCAGGATTATTACTGTACTACCAACAGGGCAACTTGAATCCATGCGACGCCGCGCTCGGAGCCCATGCTGTAAAGACTTATGGAATGCTTTACCCGCCTGCAGTGCATCCGAACTGCTGCAAAGCAGCAAAAACGGCAGAAATAAGAATGATAAATCAGCGAATGCTCACTCTAAGAAGCTTTAGCCCACGTTTTTCGGTGGCGGGGAAGGCGGTGGCGGAGGCCTCGGCGGCTTCGGCTGGGGTGACGGCGGCTTGGGTGAGGGCGCCGGTGGTTTCGGTTGGGGTGACGGCGGCTTGGGTGATGGCGGCTTGGGTGAGGGCGCCGGCGGCTTGGGTGAGGGCGCCGGCGGCTTGGGTGAGGGTGCCGGTGGCTTCGGCTGGGGTGATGGCGGCTTGGGCGGCGGCGTTGGCGACGGCGGTGAGGGTGATGGCGGCTTGGGTGTCGGCGGCGGCGGTGGCGGTGGGGGTGATGGCGTCGGCGGTGTCGGCGGCGGCGGCGGCGGTGGGGGTGATGGCGGCGGCGGTGTCGGCGGCGGCGGCGGGGGTGATGGCGGCGGCGGTGTCGGCGGCGGGTTGGGTAATGGTGACAAGGAATCTGGCGGCATCGCTGCCGTTGTGCAAACCTGCGAGACATCCGCGCATTTTACGCAAATTCGTCAGAAAATTCAGGTTTCGTGTTCGAGCATACGTCTGGGGTAAGTCGGGAAAGCAAAGGCACCATATGTTAGAGCACCTCTCCGGTCCGTTGGGCTCGGTCTCGACGCTTCATCATCGTGAAACATCACACTTCCTGCCGCCCGAACGAAATGCACCAGAGCACGCGCTCGGGGATGTAAACGCTTGCAATGTCAAAAGATGACGCACTTTCACATATGAGTGCCTCAATCGGCTTCCCCAACTTGCCACAATCATGGTGCCACCAGGGAAGTCCTCCCTCACATGACCGCGAATCCCCGGAGGGCACCGTGTGCGATAGCAGCACCTACCAACATCAACTGAACCTACTGACCTGCACAGACAGCTTGGTTACCCAGTTGTCGTTGTCATAATCCTTATCGTCAATGAAGATCCGCATCGTAAGGGTGTAAAATTGGTCCGCTGTGATGACGCCACTTTCCACGAGAGCAGAGCCATCGAAGGTGGTGGTTGGAGGCGCGCTGTCGTACGTCCACGTGACAACGTTATTGGGGGCAGTTAATGTCCATCGCAGGAATCGCTTTGTTCCAACTCCGCCGTAATTCTTCACAGCCCACGCCCAAGGGGCGCTTACGTCAAGGACGACCACAGCACCGCACGCAAGCGTGAAGGACTCAGGGCTGGTGATGTCGTTGAAGACGATGACGGGAAGCGGTGTTGCGGGCTTGATTGGGCACTGCAGGACCTGGATGAAGGTCACGATGTCGCTTATCAATCCGTCTCCTTGGTCCCATTCCGGTACGTTTGTAACATCCAACACCACCTGCGCCACCCATGGGTAATGCGGAGACAACGACCATACTTCAACCTCGGTGCGGTGAGGGCGAGGCACGTTGGCAAATTACAGTCGCGTCTAGCTCGTGCCCCCCAATTGCAAAGGAGGCTCAAGAGTTCAGGAGTTCAGTTCTATGGACTACTAAGCGACTTATCGTACACCGAGGGTTCTTACCCGATACTTTTTCAGCGATAGGCCTTGCTTGAGGTCGGCAGCATCAAAGGTGACGGCCTCGGCACTCGTAAAAATCTTGGAAGCTATCGGATTGTCGTAGCCAGTATCAAGAATGTTGTACACGTGCCAAAGGTAGTACGCTGTGAACGGATTGCCGTCCATGCTCTTCATGATCACCGCAAGGGCCGCGTCATCAGCGTTCCCGGGGTCAATGGTGACGTTGCCATCGCACGGCACCACGGCCGCGTCGCCTGCATAGATGAAGCTTTCGCCGGAGGGGCTTGGAGGCGGTGGGGGCGGTGGAGGTGGCGGGGGCGACGGGTCCTCGACAACTCCTGGCGGTAGTGGTGGTGGAGGCGGAGGTGAGAACTTCGTGGTGCCGCAGGACGGGGTCATCTTGGTGCCACAGCCCGCAAGAACAGAAATTGAGGTCGAGTAGCTGTCCTCGATGTCGCTGTCGTCAGAAACAACCAGCCTCACTGTGTAGGTGACGTTATCGGCCAGCGTTGTCAGGTCCAACTGCAGGGCGCGGGGGCATACAGTTTGAGGTTTTAGGGTTACTATGGCACAGCGCCTCAACGGGCTGTTTAGGACCGATGCGCATGGAAGGCTGCACCAGGCCCATGCATTCCATGCTAGCTGCAAGGCGTGGGAGGCCCAGCTAACCCGCCCACGGAGGGAGGTGCCGGATGAAAGCGGCATGCCCTTACTCACCGTCACGACCTGACCAATCATAGTGACGGTCGGATAGCATGGCGCGGTCAGCACCCAGGTGTATGTCAGGATGTCATCTGCGAGGCAGGGGACAGGTACCAGTTGTGCGAATTGCAAGTGCCGGCCGGCAGCTACTGCGAATACTGCTTTTATCCCACAGCACAAATATGGATTTGATCGCCAGTGCCGATGCTTTGAACCCCTAGCTGCCCTGCCACTGGAAGCTGCATCAGTCATGGGATGCCGTGCCGAAGGATAGAGCCAAGGCCATCGATGCCGAGCAGCAGCAGCGGAATGCGTGGATCTGGCCGACGGCCGCCAGCAGTTAACAACGCCGTGCTCGCATCGCACCTACCAGTGTCGGGGTCGTAGGACGACGATCCGTTCAATGTGACCACCTGCGCGTACAAAGGCGCACCGATAAGTGATGGGGTCGGTGGGGTTCGCTCGGCCTCGATGTAACAGGAGCAGCCGGGCAGTTCATCGCGTGCGTATACGTCCTGAACTAGACTCGTTGCTTGCCATCGATGCATACATACTGGTTCTCTAAGCGGCCTGGGCGCAATGCTTGTCATTGGCATCGTCACAGATGCACGCGCACAGACATGCTCCACATCCCGCGTGTACCTTGGTAGCGCATGTGGTGGGCTCAGTCACAGTGCCGTTGGCCACCGGCTTCTCATCGATCAGCATGGTTGAGCCGCCAATCCATACCCAAGAATCCAAGATCTGCGTGCATGTGGTGCACATGGGTGGCAGCATGGCCTGGTAAGACACAGTACATAAACAAACGAGTTACGGCGGTCAAGCCCTGACATTTATATTCAGCGATAAAGAGAAAACGCGGTTCGCGCTCCGTTCTCTTGAAATTTGATTCCGCTTTCGAAAGGGAGCATCTACCGAATGCGTTGTCAAGACATAAATGCCGACCTGGCTCTCCACCGAACTCAGTGTGTATACTATGACTAGCGGCCATCTGATCGCGCTGAGAAGGTAATGTTCGAGATAGTGGGACGGATTCGGATGCTGGTATAGCAGAGCCAAAGGCGCCCGGCCCGGAACTAATTGTTTTCCCTCCGTCCCAGAAGTATGTGAGTGCTGATCGCTCACCAGGCAACACTCCCGAGCGGATTACAATCGTGGCTGTCGTACATGACCACCCTGTCGTACTGCCTCCCGAGTTGTATCGGGCCGCTGCCGCAACGCGTCGTGCCAGCACCGTGTCGATCACGTGTTGTGTCACGACAGCGTTGTGGTTGGGACCCATGTCGGTTGGGAGGTATCCCTTGCTTATGCGTTGTGGAGCTGCAAGGTGCTAGTGGAAATGCGACCGGGCCCACCTGGTCACCGGCGTCGGCAATCGCCAGCTTAATGTTGTACTGCTGGTTGGCGTACACCTGGAAGCCCTGCGTGTTGAGCAGGCTGGTGTATCCGTCCGCCTGCAAGGTTGCGTGGAGCAGCAATGACAAGGCTCACGCTAGGCGGGAATGCATCAGCAGGGTGCGGTAAGAGCTATGCATAGACACAGCGTGGGCATGTCACGAGTGCCGTACATGGATGCCCGTCTCCTGTGATAATGTATCTGCAAAGCTCTCGCTCGCAGTTGCCGTTCGTTTGCTGCACTGATGCCTGCTCACCTCGGTCTTCCGGCTCGGCGACACAACGCCTAGCTTGTTGTTGTTGTAGATCTCAGAATGGCTCTGGTGGTTGACATTGTTGATCGAAACCTGCGTGGTAGGCCAAAAACAGACGCGGTCATTTGCAGGCCGTGATACCACGACACTTGAAGTGGCGTGAAAAGGCTGAGGCAACCAGGCTTGCTTGAAGGGCACGATGAGGTCACCTGTGTATTTGTGGTGCCCTTGACGATTGCGACGTTGTGGCCACTGGTGATCGGCTGTCCGACTGGCGCTATGAAGAAGCCAAACACATCGTTGAACGCCGTGCCGACCCACTCGGTGTATTCATCGCTGCACATGACATGCGGGACGGAGCAGGAGGGACACCATGCGTGGCGGGGGAGGAGGAGGTGAAAGGTTGGGAAACCAACCAAAAACCAAAGGCAAGCAAACCAATCAACAACCCGCCGTATGGATTTGGAATTTGATTATTAGATCCAAACGAACGCCATCCAGCAGGCGAGGCATAGCATCATGACTCGCTGGCCGCTCCTTTGAAGGGCGCCCACTGTTTGCACATCAGGCCTCTCATCCAATCAAAGTGGACTACACGGAACATCAAACAGGCGCACGTCACGTCACGGGTACCCAATCAAGGTTGGATTGGCTCCATGGCTGACCCCAAGAGCTTGTACCTGCCGAACGCGTACTTGAACACAAGTAAACCATCCTTCAGTGCCGTGACGGTGAACTCCAACGCGACCGCGTCGTAGGTGGTGTAGGCGGGAATGAGCGTGTTGAGGTTGGCGTCACCGCCACCGCCGACCAGCAACGTGATGTAGTCCAACGTGTTTACAACGCAATTCGCGGCAGATGCGTCTCCGGAGCTGAGCACCAGTGCACCTGTAGGCGTGCGAGGGCGAAAGGGTGCGACCGGCAACCTTCGCCACAAGGAAAATGTTGCCAACTTCTCGCGCCTATGCATGGCGATCAAATAGGACCCCTAGGGATGCACCAAACTCATGCGAGGTAAAGCCTCGGGGTTTGGGACCTCGATGTGGCCCGGCCAGTTAGACACCATTGGATGTGCCTGAGAGCGGATAAGGAACGCGATGGAAACGGCAGGAACGAGCGAATGTGCACGTGCTGGCCTGCCACGCATCTTGACGGTTTTCGGTATAGTACCAGAACGTTTGACAAACGCCGAATATCATACTCATTTCGTCCAGGAGAATATATCAAGGCGTTGGGTGTAATTATATTTTTGTGAGGTGAGGTGACGAAAGCAGCTTAAAGATGCGCTGCATGCTCACGAACGTCTGCAGTGAAGCTCAAGATATTATGAGATTCACTGCGTGCGAATTATTTCTAGGGCAGCGCAGATGCGACAATCGGACGGCATTCATTCGTTGCAACGAACTACCTTAAGTCCCTTTAAGCTTCAACCTCTACCCCAGCCTTGGCAGACCTCCAAGCAATTTTGTAATGCGCATGCGAAGCAATCCACGGCTGCGTGAGTGTCTGGCTATCTGCCATGAAGCACTCGCATCGGCAGCCTCGCTTCCGTACCGTTTGGAAACCACGATGTCATTTCGTGGCCAGCTGACCAGCCATTGGCCGGGACGATGCCCCATTGCGCGCAGGCACCTTTTGTGAAGACCGCCTGGCTTATGGTGAGGTTCGGATTGTTTCCCAATATTGCCTGTGCGTGAATGTTGCGGATGAATTTAGACGTCATCTGCGCGATGGGTCACGGTCTACCGAACCAACTATGCAAGCATGTCGTTTCTTACCTGAGCGGCTGTGGCGGCATTCGGGCACGGCGTGAAGAGGCCGCACCCGGCCTTTAACTGGCGCCGCAAGCCAAAACCGCCCCTAGATTCATCGGCCGTGTAGCCACTCCGACCACTGATGGGATCTATTATTGGTTTGAACGACGCAGAAGCGGTGCTGACAAGCAGCCACACCGCCAGTGCATGAAACGTCCGCATTCACGCCGCAGTCAATAACGTTGCTGATAGTATTTCTATGTATGTTCTACAAATCTGTCCATACCTTGCACACATGAATTATTGACTGTACTTATTGGTTACGCGAGCTGGACGAGCGGACGGTGATGTACAACTTTGGGTGTTAGCTAAAGGATGATGAATCACGCCAGACGAAAATAAGATGTTTCGGCTTGCTCAAGCCCGGGCGACCAGGACAAGGAAAGGTTCCCAGTGTCGGGCCGCACCATATGAGAGCCGAGGCTGACCCCAGCAGGTGCCCCCAGGGCACAGGCAAGCCTTGAGAATCACAATAGGCGCTGGGCAAAACCAGGACAAGCGGCGACACAGAAAAGGAGGCCACACCGGACGACAAGCCAGCGCTGGCAGCCAGCAGACCCCCCGAAAGGCATAGGAACACCCCGCCGCGCCCAGGACGGCGGGGCCCCAATAAAAACGACGAATACTGTTTGGCGTCACTCTATTCGCCCATCGTGTTTCGGCGTAAGGTCGTTGGGTCAGGCCAACTTACAGGTTCCGACTCCGCCCGACTCCGCCCTGCCATCCCCCTTTGGAATGAGGTTTGACGGCGACAGTAGCATCATATCCTCGCTCATTGGGGATGCGACACCAGGCCAATCATAGCCAAGTGATCCGTCAATTGTGCGCAAGCGCAAACAGAGCGCCATGATGGGCACCCACATTTTTTGGCGAAGGACTTCGGAGGAGAACAGACAAGACGAGTGAAGCGTTTGACAATTTCTTGCTAGGGACCGGTGGACAATTGCCGGCCTGTCCGTTCCGAAGTCCGCTTGTCCCTGCCGGAATGGCCCACCGTCCAGCCATATTACTGGCAACTAACAGCTTCATGTTCATGACGGACTTCCTGCGTAAAGCTTCTTACTGGCGTTTGGAAAGCTGCAGCCGCGGCCTACATTTTAGGCTATCACAGCTCCCGAAGAAAAGCTTGTGAGGACCAATCGCGCTTACAGTCATCATAATTGCATTTCGCTGTACGGGTCGCCATGTTCAGCCCCGGTTTGTGAATCTTACCTGGGTGTCAACATGTGCATTTTTATTAACTTCTGTTCACCTGGCAGAAGTGGCGGCCTGGCTTTGGTGTGGGCGTGCAGCTGCTTGGGAGGTCAGTTCAACCGCAATGTCAAGCCCCCATCGTTGGCACGTGTATTCGTGGGCAGCTGGGCCCTGCACCCCGACTGCCTGTTTCTGTATTGCGTGTTTACCTGAAGTATTGCGTCACGTCTCTCTGAGAGGCAAGACTTGAGTGCTGCGCTGCAACTGCGCGGTAGCTGTCGGTTGGTTCTGGAGCCACGGGCGCCAGGCTAGTCCCCATTAGGCTGGTCCCCTAGTGCTTGTTGCCGTTGGCTGATAAAGCTAACGAATTTAGGACGCAGCGGCTGGGCCTTGCAGGCCGGGAGGCTAAGGGCCAGTTCACATGTGGTAATATTTGGCGAATTCGCGGTGCTCGTCCCAGCGCATTGGTGCGAATTGGTCCGAATTGGTCGCGAACCGAATGGGGGGGCCCCCCCCCCCCATTGGCAAAAATAAAACCCCCTAAAACCCTAACACCTCCGATCGGGGCCAATTAGCATCGCGCAACACCTGGCGTCGGTGGAGGTAGTGTTCGCTGGAGACCAACCCATCGGTGGAGTCCAAGGTTGCGCATAGGCCACGCAGTTGGCCGGGGAGCGCCTTCCCTACGAGATTCGGTGACAATCGATTTCCCGCCAGGAAATCGTAACCGGCGTCTTGAGCCTCTCCTCAGGGCCACAAGCACAGCCTTCTCCCGGCACGCAGGACCTGATCTACCCGGAAAACACCCCGCCCACGAGAACCAGACACGAGCTTGCCGGTACCAGGGGGAGTCGGGCATTTCGTCGCCAGCAGAATGGCCTTCGTCCGGCCGTCCAGCCTGGCCGCCGCTGCAACCATTTTGAGCACCTCCCTCACGAGACTTTGGGGCGGGAAGGCCCACAGAATCTTGCCCGCCAAACGAACTTGCTGCGCCATCACGGACTCCTCTGTACGAAAGTACACGCTACAGCCTGACTGCTTATTGAGGCCCAGGGCGTCGCAGCAGCTGTCGACGCTGGGCCAGTACGGCCCGTTCGTGCCCGTTCCCCACCAACTTCTGAAACACCGACGACTTCATGAGAGATTCTTAGACCCCGCTACTGCCAGCTGCCAGCTGAATGGATCCGCCCGCAACTTCTCCACACCCGCTATGTGCTCTGCCCAAATTCTCCAAACTGATGGCTGATTTCCTGCTCTGCCAGCTGCCTGCTGATGCCGCGCCCCACCCTGACGCTGGTCGACCCTTGTTTGATGGCGGCCACTGCCTGCGTGTTGTCGCAGCGGATTAAGACTCACTCCCCCCCAAGCTGAGGCTGGCATCCGTAAAGATGACGGCGCCATCCGCCCCGCAAATAACCTCCCCTCTCACCAAGTCGAGCGTGGCTATCGTGCTGCGCTTAACGCCGTCCCATAGACAGGAGTCTGCCCGCAACATGTCCCATCAGAACCGCAGGTCATCCATGGCCTCTGCCAACAACCTTGATGCTGCAGGCTGTGGCTGCACGGGCGGAAAGAGGTAGTCATACAACGCTTGCAAGAAGGCCCGGCCCCAACGACATGCCTGGGCGATAGAATTGAGGCGCCCGAACACTGACTCCAGGGCTGAGCGCTGCACCGCGCCTGCGGGTGCCGTGTCCAAGAGCGCCCGCACGTCCAAGAGTGCCCCGAAAAAACTAAAGGAGATACTTCAGAAATGGGGCCGCCAAGCGCGGCCAAACCCAGCCTTAAATACTTGCGCCCGGTGCCGTGTCCCTGCGCATAACTGCACTTTCTTAGTTGCGGCCCGGGAGGCCATCGTGGCAGCGGCCTAGCGTGATTCTGGCGCTTGCTGCCCCCCCTGAGCTGAGCAGGCCCAGACGCTCCGGAACTGAGCGGTCGTACGACACAAACAAAATTGATCGGAGCAACTACCACTACTGAGAACCCAAACAGGTGGGGACAGACCGCGCCGCCTCAACGCTCCTTCAAACCCAATTGTAGTGGCCACCGGCTCCCTCCAAAAAACAATACGAGGGTGTCATAAATTATATGGCCGCACCATGCGATCGTGCTGACGGGCGGAAGTGGACTATCACAATTTCTCAATCGCACATGGGTACCGGTGTCGTGGTTGGTTAGAACGCCAGCTCCAAACGAGTGTCCAAGATCTGCGGGACTAGACACTTGCTGCGAGTGAGGAGTTGGCTGAAAGTGCTTCATGCCGTGTAGGTCTTGGGGTTGGGGTGCAGCGGCTGACCAAGCCTGAGTGCAGCGGCCGACCAAGCCTGCATGCAGCGGCCAGTTACGGTGCGGTTGGGGTTCTGTTGTCATGCCCCACAGCAGTCTTCACCTGTCGCGGACACGCGGTCTCGACCTGTTGCTGGGTGGCGCGGGCGCGAGGCACCACAGCCCCGCGGACTGGCGCTACCAGCAGGCGGGCTGCAGGTTACCAAGCTGCAGGGTCTCAAGTTCCAAACGTAACGGCGGCGCTGACTGCGGCTGCGTCGACCTCGTGACCTATTCACGCAGCAAGGAGCCGCGGGCGTTCTTCAAGCGCGGTGTGCTACATTGTGTACGTCAACACAACCAAGACAACCAAGCAGAAGAACCACGCCGAGGAGTGAGGCGTGGGTTTCTGCTAAGTACTCTGCGGCACCAACGGATTTGGTCAGAAGGGCCCTGCACACGACCTGGATCGCGAGATTCACACGTGTCCCTATCGCTGTCGAAACGAGTAGAAACCGAATCCATGACGCAATCAATCCTAACAGCAACATAGGCGCTGTAGTTACGGCAACAGCATACAAGCAGAAACGCAAATGCCCTGGCTCCGGAACCAATGCCGGTGAAACGTCCAGGCTCCGGAGCCAATGCCGGTGAAAGTAAGTGCCGGCGCTGGGGCGCGGCACTGTCTTTTGTGCCTCCTTCAGTGTCAGGCAATATGCCCGATGGTTCTGCCTTTTGGTTTGGAACCCATTGTAATACGTACTACTACACGTACTGTGCACCATGTGCATAAGCTGTTATTGTTCGTCCCAACTACTTTACCAACAGATTGCAACCGTCTTGGCGAGGGAGCTACGTCCGCAGCCCACTCATGGCCCGCGAACTACTAACCTAAGCTACTACACCTACGTCGCTTGGTTGACAGAAGTAGCCCTTACTTCCATGGTGACATTGTGCGTCACGAGTTTAGCTCATGACGGCTCATGAGAGCATTTTCCCTCAGCGACACCCAATCTAACGACAGCAGCAGTCGGCGCATATCCTAAAAAACCTAGAAGCAAACGTAGGGCTGATGGAATATGCGACTAGCAATCTCACCAGCGTAATCTCCCATTAATGTAGGGCATCATGATAGCCTGCGGTAGGTCTGACTGCTTCAAGCACTACCATAAATGGCATAAACTCCTCGAGACGATATGCCGCGAATCATACGAAAGGAGACGATGCGAATAATCCTTGTACGATTTGCCAGCGGGCCTCGTTAAGGCTCGTGCATGCCAGCTTTCGCAAGCATGTGCATGATGTTCCCCACCTTATGCACCCACAGTAGCCCACAGTACGAACACATAATCTCAACACATAATCTCACCTAACGTTATGACAACCTTAACTACCGTATGACAATGTCATTGAGCTCACTTGAACCCCTTCCTCCCCTTCCCTTCTCCATCTTAATGACCGCATATGCCGGCCAACGATAACTCGGTAAGGTGTTGCCATTCAAGAAAACATCCTTGTGCGTTTATGCAGGATATCCACTAAGCGCCTTTCTCCATGTATGCGCCTGAAGACAACAAGGAAGGCTTGGCTTGACCTAATACGCCTGGACTTGTAAAACATTAAGCTGAGGGCACAGCCGTGCCCGAGCTGTCGCATAAAGACGGCAGACACAACATTGCGTGTCCTCCGGCGCCATTAATTACCCGAACTGCGCTTCGACAGCTACAATACGGGTCTTCTTGAAATGAATCAACCGCAAGTGGCTGAACAGAAGAGGTGGCATTCCCAGCCGCTGCTCAGCAGCTCCCTCGACTGCCCCCTTCCGCGATGCACCCATATGGTGTCCGTCATCCCGCTGCACCTTTGCGACACCTGCCGCAAGTCCTGACCCGTCCGGCTCTCTTGGACATGTCAGAGCTCGCGTGTCCCCAACCACCTCCACTGATGTGGTTCCCGTGTGGTTACCTGGGCCCGTAGGGCTGTCAGCAATCTCGGCCTTGCGACCGCAACTGGACGACTGGTTCGGTACGGATGACGCCGTGCACAAACGGCTGATTGCCACGGGCGCAGAAGGGGCTAGCCCGCTGCAGCTCTTAGGCAGGGTTACGGGAAGCGACCTGGTGACTGCTTGCAGCGGTGGCGGCTCCGCACGGCCCTCGATATCATCAACATCATCGTCATCACCATTGCCATCGGCAACTTCGCCCGTGACTGCCACGTACCTGCCACCGCTTTCCGCCTCCATGTCCGTGCACGGGCCCGTGAGTTGCGCTTCGCCGCCGCCGCAGCTCCTGCCGGCCTCAGCCGCATTAGCCACACCAAAAATGGATTGGGGCTTGTCGGATCTCTTATTCATCAGGCTCTGCAATCTAGCCAGCCGCACCACCGAATTTGGCAGTGAATGCGGCTGAACCGGCAGTGATGCTTCCGGTGCTGCTGTTGTTGCTGCTGCACGCTCCGTCCCAAGCGAACCGCCTGCGACGTTGAGCCGCTCGCCAGCTGCGCTGGCGGGCTGCTCGGTAGCAATCCCATTTCGTATGGAAGATGAAGCGCCCGTGTTATTAGTGCCTGCCGTCGGCCATATAGACGCGTCCTTGTATTCCATACCATGAGCGCTAACGCGAGTAACGCCGTCTGGGGAGGGCGACGCATCAGGTGACCGATCCAATGCTGCGAAGCCTTGGAGTTGTCCGCTCCTCATACTTGCACCCCTCAAGGCCGCCTTGAGCCGCGCCATGTTCAACCCTGAGCGCAGATTGCGCCCGCTCTGGTGCTCTGCGCTGATGACCTGCTTATGCTCCCACAGTTGGGGCCCGAACGCCGGGTAGCGGCCGAAGGCGCTGCTGCCCGCCGCCCAGCTGTTGACCCTGGTCACAATCCCGGCAGAGCTGGCTTGGTTGGCCTTGCCGTACTGGCTAGACCCCTGCGAGCTTAACGGCTGAATTAGGTTGCACAACCCTGTGGGAGGCTTGCGTGTGGCCAGAGCGTGGAGGCGACGACGCGTGCTTGAAGGAGCTTCCGCGTTGGTGCTGTCAGGCCCGCCAGCGGCCATGTAACTGAGCTGCAACAGGGACGTCTTGAGCGCAGCCAGCTCTGGGTTGCCCTTCAGAGGAGATAGTTGCGGGGAGGGCCGCCGTTGTTAGTGCAGGTGTGTGATCCCAATCACATGTGCTTCGTGTCGCTGTCGAGAGCGGCTTTTATTCAGTTGCCTGGGTCATTCAGAACAAACAAACACATCCTCTGCGTGCCGGGAGGACCCACCTCGCCCAGCACCGCCTTCGCGACGCTGAAGCTGACAAGCACCTCATCCCAAGATGCGTACATCGCGAGGCGGCCGGCCGTTTTGCAGGCCCCACCCTCGTACCAAAGTTGACCTTGGAAGGTAAGCCCAGTCTGCGTATGCACAAAGGCAGGAGCGGCGGCGGTACGGTGTTCATTCGACATTGCGCAGCGTTGAGAAAGGCGTCCGCAAATCTTGTCGTGCGGGTGAATGGGTGGTACATATCGCGGTGTATCTGTACGGAGGATGCATCATACGGCGCCCAGGAACGCATGGTGCCGTGGACGACGCGTGCAAGGCGTGAAGCAATCCCAACGCATCTCGAGTATGTCGCCTTGGTGCGTTCAGAACCCCGCATTGCGACCCGCGATGCGACTCATAACACGGCAAGCAAGCGGTCGTGCTGGGCACTAACCTTTGCAATGCCGATGTCGACACCACCGCGCATGACCATTCCCGTGGCGCATACGGACGTCTTGTCCACCTTCGACAAAGAGGTGGACAAGACGTAAATTTGGTGCCGTGGGTGTCTGGTCACCATCGGACCACGATGGAGCGAACGACTTACACCGGGTAGCAAAACCTTGCACAGCAGGTCAGGCAGCTCCAGCTATTGTTGGAATACAGACCACAAGCACGATCGGCATGCCTCATATCCATTCGCATGAACTTACCTCCGTTTCCATGCTGTTGTGGACAGGCACCGCGTGGTGATGCCCGTCGATGGTCGCCAGGTCGCGTTGCAAAGTGAGAAGCCACCTGCGCGTTTCCAACCAATCACGGTGCAGGATCATACCTCTCACCAGTATGGGATACTGAGCGGGGTAGAGTGTGTTTTAGGAGAGCATATATGGTACAGGTAGGGTGTGTTTTGGGAGAGCACATACGGTACAGCTAGAGTGTAATTTGGAAGAGCACATACGGTACGCATCGCCTCATCTATATTGTATTTTGTCCCCGACAAGGCCTCTTCCGTTTGGCCATTAGTTCATCCGACGAGGGATCTTAGCACGAGCGCGCCCGTCCGCATTCGCAGTCTTAATGAGTGACACAGCTAGTGCGTGCCCGCCGCATGTCTGGCGCGAGGCACCGAAGAGTCGAGCCAATCGGCCATGGCCACATGGCGCCCGGACAGTACGACACAATGTACAGCAGACCCACTGACACACAAGGATCACCTGACAGCGGCGGCTGGTTCCGTAAAAACGGCTTGTAGCATTCCGCGTTGCATCACCGCCTGCAGCCAGGCAGGGGAGTGTCAGTGCGACGTTAATAAGAGAGGTTCAACAGGGTTCAGCCTAGGAAGAGGTTCAACAGGGTTCAGCCGAGAGTAAGTACGGATAGGTCTGCATTCAATAGGTGGGGTGACTGGTACCAACGTCGGCTGGGGGCAACCAAGCGACCCTCGCATGGCAACAGGGCTGACGGGCCGAAGATGCAAGTCAATAGCAAATGCTTGGATTGTGCGGACCATCTGGAGCCATTGTGTGCAACCCAATGACGGAAGCTGGATTACACTTTCCGAACCTAGCTCCTCTGGATTCACGTCCCTCTTGATTTCACGTGCACCACCTTCAGGGGTGCACGTGCCGCTTGCGTGTGCCTTCCCACCCTGTGCCCTTTCCCCACGCATCAGACCCACCAAGTAGCCGTTGTACTCGTTTGCCCGATCCTGAGCTCGATTCCTGGCACTTGAGCACATGCCATCGACCAAATCTGTCGTCTCCGTACCGTAGCTGCCTACGTCTTCGGGGGCTGCGGGCTCAGCTACATGTGCAGCGGCCACAACGACGTAGCCTAGCGGCGCTGCCAGAGCTCCCGGAGCCTGGACAGGCAGGGGCGATTGTACGCACAGCGGAACTAAACAGACGCGATGGGGCAAGAGGTGATTGCCCCACAATGATTGCGGCGATGTCAAAACCGGGGGCACATGCATAACGAATGGTTGCGTCGACGCTTGTGCAGCACTCGAAAAACTCCGTTTCTCCTTCCGACGGGACATATGTCAGCGGAAGAGGACCAACGAGTGACGTCAACCCGATCATGATCTGTTTGAATCGTGTCGAGAGCCACCCGCCCATCACGATCAGTTAGACCACTGGATGGGCGTAGCCACGTGGAGACATCCCGATTCACATGAGGGGCCGTGTAAGAAGCGAGGATGTACGATAAGCCCGCCCAAGCAAGATCTCTGTTAATCACACCGACTGATTCTCGCGGACATTCATGAAGCACACGAGCGAGGCACACAACCCAGGGACACTTTGGTTACGTGGCATACACTTTTGAAGGTACACGCTACCCTCCTATTTGATACTGCCGGTATACGCTATCTGGCAGACACACACGGCTGCTTGATTCTCCGTGCAGCTTCGCGCCTGAAACCCACCTTTACGGTGTGCGTGCGCGGGGCTGCCATAAATGCCATGCGAGCCACGAGTGAGCGATTAAACAAACTGTAGACCTCAATTCCCGCTTCTCCCTCCTTGAGCACATGCTGACCGCTGTGGATGATCACACCGGACTCCGACTGGAGGAAGGCAGGGTCCAGAGCTTGTAGCACAGGCGTGGAGAAGGTAATTTGGCCGCCGCGGCCAGCATCGCTGATGCCCTTTGCAAGCCGCAACACCGACCCCGAGTACACTGTGCGTTGACTGGCTCGGTTGAACTGTACCTCCGCCGGGCTGAGATCGCCGTAATGGTACCCAATGCGGACCCGGAGCCCTCTATGATAAATAGGGGCAACAGCACGCACGTGCTCATCCGAGGCTGGGAAATTTGCTGCGTGGTGCGTGTTCTTCACCCATGCGGGCTTGGCATGCTGATACACACGTGTGTGTGAAGAAATGATACGAAGATACGTCACTGCGATCCGTGGTCCAATGCCGATACCGTTTGGGTCGCTTCAGGAACAGCAGGAATTGAAGCAGATAGTGTTGCTTATTAAATTGTAAAACGCAATGTTTACATGAGTTCATCGGTTGTGCTACCAGGGCCCTCAGTACCCTGCCCACATCGACTTGCCTGAATATTGCGACCTCATCCGCCTTGGTGCTCGCCACTGCCTCCTGCTGGTGGACTTCGGGATAGACGGCCGATGCCAGGGCACGGAAACTAATACATTCCAATTGCTGCTCCTGGTGTAGGACCAGCTCGTCCTCTATCGTATGGCTGGTGTCATCATATTGATCGAGCTTTGCGCGCTCCGACGTTAGTGCAGGAATGGATGCCCCGGTGGCGGACAAACTGTTGCACAAAGAGCCGTTAAGCGGCTGTCGGCCATCCACGCCCGGTCCCGAGGCACTGATACTGGCTTCCATGGCCATTGCCAACGGCCTGCGGGCCAGCGGGTCATCCATTGGCCGTGGTTCGCTACTGTCTTGCACCGGTGGCCGCGCCAGCACACCTGCAACCTGCGTCTGCTGGCCTGCATCTTCGTAATCGGGCTGCTGGACAGTCATGTCCGAAAACAGCCGGGCTCGGCTGCTGTTAGGCGCGATGTGGGGCTGCGGGGTTATGCTGGGTGCACGGGAGCCTAACGGTGACGACCTCGCCGGCTTGAATGCTGATAACAAGCGCATCCCCAGCCATTTACGCGCATTCGCATACGTATGCGTTTCCAACACGAGCTGGTCGCTGCCATGGAAGGGGATTTCCACCCGGCTCGTGCGGGAGGGTCGTCTTGGCTGGTCAGCAACCGGCAGGGTGGCTTCCTTGCTGGTCCTGCCTTTCGTCCCTTCCGCCGAGTGAAATAGCACCTGGTCCTGAATAGGCGCCACCGCTGCAATTGGCAGGGCCGAATGTGTAACGCGAGCGGCAGTGACAGGCAGTTTTGGTGGCGGCGTACACCCTGCGTCAGCTGACACGCAGACACCGTTGTCCGACCCTAGCCCCTGGAAATTGCCGGTAGCAGGGGCTAGTGCTGAGAACCCATTGATGCACCGCTCGCTGCCATTTGGAGCCATTTCCATCGCACTGGATCGCCTTTCTCTGGCTGCGGCCGTCGTGATTCCCTCATGCCGCTGCATGCCCACCTTCGCCAACCGATCCACTGTGGGCAGCAGCAGCGTTTGTATTGTCGGACCGCACCCGTGGAGTAATAAGTACGGCAGCACCTCTTTGCTGTCGTACCGTACGGACAAGCTGGATGCGTACTGGCTGATTACTAGCTCGGGAGGCCAGTCCAGCTCCAGGAGGGCCTTTTGAGCCCGTAGCGCAAAACGCGTGCAGTCAGTTACCGCGTGGAAGGCGAGGATGAAGGAGTCGCCTGCGAGCGGGAGTTTGTTGGAGCGAAGTAGGGTGCACGGTGAAGCCGATGCGCACTATGACCACACGCACGTTTAAATGACATTTTTATATTTTTTCACTCCTGACCACGCACGGCGTGATGGACATCAATCTCTTTCCCTGCAAAGTACAGATGTCGTTTCATGCGTGGTGTCGCAGGTGCTGTCCGCGCACCCAACCCTGCGTGAGCGGCGTTTACTTGCACCTAGGCGACGTTTCCTTTCTCGTTCATAATCTACAACCTGCGGGAACCAAACCGAGCTCTGCGGCCCTCGAGCGATCTAGCCGTGGCGCCGCTCTAATCTCCCTAGTGACTCATTTTGACGTGATAGTTAAATGTCAGGTATGTTCCTTTTTTAATGCGAACCAAGCTCACCCTCAGTTGCGCTCTCATAGCCATTGTGCTGGCTTGCGCACGTCCGGATAGCGATGTGGTGCAGCTGGATGGCCCTCTGACAGATGTCCGCAGGGAGGGTCTCCCAGAGGCTCGTCGAGTCCTGAAGAAGGGACGCAGGGGTTCGGAGGCCAGGTGGGCGCGGTGTAAGGCGCGCACAACAAGGCGCAGGAGCAAGGTGTACAGGTGGTAGTGGTAGTCGACACCCCCTGGCCAACCAGTCGAAAGGCCAACCAGTCGAAAGGCCAACCAGTCGAAAGGCCAACCAGTCGAAAGGCCAACCAGTCGAAAGGCCAACCAGTCGAAAGGCACATGTCAGGCAAAACGGTGCACGTACGTGCTAGATTGTTGCTACAGCTTGCATTCCCATGGAAGCCTTGTCACATTCGCACAGGCTACGGACCGTGGACAGCAGGGGCTAACAACCTGGTGCCGTCCCCGACAACCGGCGGCACATGTCATAGCCATATGTGCCGACGGAAGTGAACACATCATTTACTTACGCTACGCGCCATCATCATGTTGTTGCACATGGAAGCATAATCGCTTTTGCACCTTCTTAATTTAATAACAAATAATAATATTACGCCGGCCGGAGCCTGGCGTGCATTAAGGGGTTGGGGAGCTGAGGGGCGGACTCCGCCCCTATATGCCCGCACCACCGGGGAGCACCAACGAATTTACTACTGGACATTGAGCATTAAGACGCGCATGGTTTCCCTATTAAATAGTCACTTTGGCTTTCTTGGATGTAAGCGATGTCACTGAACGTATGGACACAATAGGTCACCTGGATATCTGTAACGCACAGCACCACCACGCCAGGCCCCGGGGCAACCACGGGGCCGTTGAGCTCCGTTGCCAGCCGCCTCCTGTGCCACTTGACCAAGATGAACGCGATGATGGCGACGACGACAACACTAACCACCGACACAACCACGCCGATGACCAAAGGCTTGGATGATGGGTCTTCGTCAGTCTGCATGCATTCCGTGTGGGCGAGAATGTCATGTTAGGCCTAGGTACATACACGCGGCATTATTGCTAGCTAGCTTGTTTGGAAGCGCGATAGCTATGGCACCGCGAATGCAGCCTCCGCCGCAGGACGTTGGCCTGCCGTACCTTTCGCGCCGCTTCCACGGTTGGAACGTCTACGAGACCGATTGACCTGCGGTAAAGTGGCAACATGACGTCTACACCACCATGGCTGCGTATCAGCTCGTTCACGTTCTGTATTAAAACGGCTTCCGCGCTGTCCAGTATCGTCGGATCCTTCATAACCGTCTTCACAAACTGGGTCGTGTACCTCCTGCGCGCAACAGAAATAAATAAAAGGGTCGGCAAAGACGCCGCCGCGGCGCACAAAACAAAGTTGTAGTGTCGCTGCCTCACGCGGCTTCATTCATTCCACCGAACCCATCAACAATCGATCCAGGCATACTAAGGTTGGTGGCAGACAGGCGGCTGGTGCACTCGGCAAGGGGCGTTCGACGATGATCTTAGTGTGATCGTTCATACATTTGAGCTGCGGCATCCATGCCGGCTTTTCCCTCCCAGCGAGTCGCCAGTTTGCAAACTGCCCTTCGAGCCTTCTCCACTTACTTGAACGCGAATACGCCTGGAAACCTCAGCTCGAAGAAGGTGTTGGGCCAATCGATCGTCCTTCGATACTGCGCACACGAGTTGCGCAAGGTGCAGCAGGAGCCAGCAGGAAGATACGTAGGAGCGACGGTCATACGAATAAAAAACATCGCTTAGGAGAGAACGCTTACGTGCAGATAGATGCGCATATCGCAATCACTGTCTCGCTCTTTACATGCCTATCACCATGCATCCGTAGGCAGATCCGGCAGCATGTATACGGATTTTCGTTTTGCACAATGACTGGACCAGCTTGCGACCGCCGCTTCGTAGGTTTCCGATATCACGTGCACTGCACGGCGGCATGGGGTGCACCCTGGGCAAATTCCGGGCGCGCCGGCAGAGGCAGGTGGCGCCCCCCGTTCTTCCTAACGCGCTTACATTAACACTCTGCTAGCTGGGGACTCGCGAGCCCTGATTGATCTCCACCATCGCTTCCGCCGCAGCAAGACCATATATGGGTAAACTACCCAAGGTACGTATGGGCTATGGCCACTACTCGCGTCTGCGCTCTGAACGCAAGCATTTCTCCTTTCGTAATGCTGGGAGTGCTGGTGTATCACTAGCTATGCACGTGTTATACATAGTTATGACTTCCATACATTCATCTCCTTTCACTTAGGAACCAAGGACATGGACGTGAACAGGCTGTGTGCCCACTGTTGGACTCACGTACCTAGATACGTAGGCTCCTCCTAGCGACCGGCGGGTTTAACGTAAGCAGCAAGTAAGCACGAATGGAGGGCAACATGGTGTTTGACGATAGTATAGTATTTCGAGAAGCCTAATCAAACGGCGGTATAGCCCACGTACGTAGCCAATCAAAAACTTCGAATACCGCTTGATCAATGCTCACCTCTTCGAGATACGATATTGTGTTGCTGACATCGTATCCAGCTTGCGTCCAATCTTCCAAGCTGAGCTCCGAATATCGTGTTGGACAAGCCTCTGCGCTTTCGCAAAGCAAGGAAAGGGAGTCGGCATATTTGCAGAATGGCAAATTGTTCGCTACTCAACATGCATGCTGTGCCATGTGTACGAGACCACCTACCAACTCAAAAACAAATGAAAAACGCTAAACATTTATCTCTCTAAACAACCTATCTAATACAATTTGATAGCTTGGAAACCAAGTGCGGTAGTTTCGACGCTAGCAACCTTTTTGGCGTGTCCCGCACTGACCAGTAGACGGGTCAAGTACCATCTTCTTGTGAGGCTCGGGGGCGAGGAGGCTCGTCAGCATCCTGAACGCGGCGGCTTGGCGGTAGACAGGAGCATACTTGTTGATAGCGAAGCTCGCAGACTGGAAAGAAACAACCTTGTTTACAAGAACCTGCCGTGCACGTAGGCGAGTACCAAGAGTCTTGTGAGCCATCCGCCTCGAGCGTAATGAGGGTATGTAAGCGGTTGCAAGGGAACTAGGGAACCAGCAGTACGTAGGAGTCGGCATCGAAGGTACGTAACGACGCAACACACAGCAGAGTCTGTGGTAGTAAGAATGATTGAGTTAATCCAGTCAACATGTTTGCAACTCGACATCGCCATTTTCGGTGGCCTTAAGATTAATTAAGGATGTATTCGGGCCAACTGTATATGCAGCACGGCATGCAACAAATATCGTGCTAGCTACCTATCCACGCGGCCCCTGTCTGTTGTAACCCGACGCTCATCATACGCTAAAAACATACATTTAACCATATATGTAGACCCATGTACGTGCGAAACCAAATAAGGACGGCCGCACCTCTTCTCCAGTATTGGGCCGGACCACGGGCACGGCGTACGGGCAAAGCTTGGGGGTACAGGAAACGATGCTGCCGGTGGAGCGGTCCAAAACACGGGCCGAACCTGGCAACGCCGCAGTACGGATTTTCCCCAGCAACCCGGCGGTCGATACAGCCCGATGGCTAGCTATCTGCATAGGTCGGCGAAGCCCAGCTTCATTCAACTTAAAGCGCAGAAGCGATTCGTGGCATTGAGACGTACATTAGAAAGCAAGCAAGGCGGGAACATCGCTTCCCTGTGAACAGAAGCGAAGTGGAAACGTACGCTTCGCGGTATGTTCTCCAGGATGCATGCGTGCGTTATACTTACGTGCATACATACAGACAGACATACATATAGTTCGCCGCCGCTGCCGAAGCTGAGCACTGCATTCGTGAGCAATACGTGAGTATTCACTCAAGGCATGTCCATTACCGGTATCGCTTCTGGGTTTTGACGTGTGTAAGCATCCTTCTAAGAGTTTTGACCGTGGGCGGGGTTACCCCTCGGTTACCGGGCCGACGACAGGCAGGGCTGACGTACAGGCGCGTGCAGAGGGGTGAACGAGTTAGTTACGTGGGGTTACGTAACGATAGGGGTGGAATCCCACGGTTGGGTACGGTTACGGAAGGGTGGAAACCTTTAGGGGCGGAAACCTACGGTTTACAGTTTCACGCTTTACGCTTTTCGGTTACTGCATACGACTCGCTACTAGGAGCAGAAATGCTGGAAGGAGAAAGATGGAAGCCTCACGAGAATGAACACAAAGTTGTGGATCCCTGGGACCAAATTTACTACGATCGACCTCGGGGTAGATAGTGCCAACCATAATTTCACGTTTTCAACGCTTTTCGCCCTTCGTAATTTACGGTCCAAAATGTACATAGCATTACGCCGTAAGTTTCCACACCAGTCCACACCTACCCGGTTACCATTCCTGCTGACATGGCTAGCTGCTGACAGGCGCGTGCAGAGAGGTTACCGAGTTTAGGCCTTAGGGTTATCCCGCGTTGCCGAGGATATGCTACGTACTGGGTCCCGCCGTTGAAACCTCCAGCTGTAACGGACCCCGTCTCAACAGACCCTTACGTACGGCGTTACGGGGAGCGAGGCTCAAGCCTTTCCATGGGTTGCCCCTTCCTTGACCGAGGGGTAGGCTACTGGGGGGTAACCCCCGTTTGGATTGCCATAGGGAAGTTGATACGCACATGGACTTCTTTATTTTGATACAGACAGACAATGTCCCACATTGGCCCACCTTAAATGCAACATTGGCCCACCTTAAATGCAATAGTAATTCCAATCGTCATGAGACAAGCGCCCCGAGCGTAGAATTTTTCGTAGAATTCGAAGCATGGAGTGTCGTCTGGGATGCCATACTTGCGCAGCTCTAGAAAAATGCGCATAGCTTCCCTCATCGCCGCTCCTGAGGCCAACAGCTGCATGTTTTCTGGGTCAAAGGCCGTTCCGTCCGTCGAGCCTCGCAGCTGGACGATGCCGGCGAGGATTATCAAGAAGTGATCTTCAAAAAGCCCGCATTCTACAATATTGAATCATGAGATAAGGGCGGCATGCATTTATTAGATAGTCGTTATGCATGTCCCGGGCAGGCCCAGCACGAAATACTTACCGGCCGAGGTGTCCATGCATACGGCAATCTTGGTCTGATTGCCACCATCCTACGTGCGTGCAGCGAATAATAAAGTAAGTGTGTTTTGAAATGATAACGTGTACCCATCCCGACGGTGTGGACTTGCCATACCCGCCCTGAATACGTACGTAGCTGCTGTCTCACGAACACCAAAGCAAGTAGGAGCGGAAAGGAAAACATGTATGCCTGCCTTTGTCGGTCGATGTATGTACGTTATCCGGGAATATTAGCTTGGATTAGCCAGGTCTCGCCCCTGCTGCAACAGATAGAGACGATACAAACTGGCGGCCTGTTTGCTATCCAAGCACGACGGACTGCTGAAGATAAAGGCATGATCCGTCCATCCCGCCCTGATATATGCAGCAAACATACATACCCAATTTGTGCCTCCTAGGGTAGACGCAACCTGCAATACATCGTCCCAGGTCTGTGGCGTGGAGATGTTGTGCGCGTCAAAAACGTCCCCTCGGTAGTACAGGTGCATGGGGGGGACTACGGCGGGTATAGAACTGTAAGACCCGCCAGAGCTTGAGGCTGATGACATGGCGGCCCTGCACATACACGTCTGTAATTTTTCTGACCGACTATAGCGTCCAACATCGGCTAATAGACGGCCGGGGACAATATCCGATCTATAGTGGATCTGGACTATAGTCACCAGCTAAAGTTGATCTGGACTATAGTCATGGACTATATCAACCGACTATAGCCAGTACCAATGTGAGTGCGGTGGCAGCATGCGCAGCTGCAGGGCGTGCGCCTGGGTGTTGAGCGGTCATAGCCTGGCAACGGAATGAATGGAATGGTTGATGTCTGTTTCTGACATGAGCACCCCGATCGCAAACAGTGTGTCATTGATGTTGCACGTTATGTATGCGCTTGTACCAAAACTCGAAAGGCCTGTCCTTCTGCTATATTAATAAAATAAATAATGGGATGCCGTACACAGCCGCGGCACCATACGGCACCCCCCCTCTCTCGCGCATACTTCACCATTGCCAGCTGTCACATAACCTCCTCCATAATAAGCTGTTGTCGCCTTCAGCACTAACCGTATGCAATATACATATACATTGTCGATATTGCCAGGCAATAGCAATGCAGCAGCAGTGTTCGCCAATGTTTGACCAGGTGTCCACGCATCCAACCTGCCACTTTTCCAGGCTTCTAGTGGAGCAATGTATCTTTATGATTATAATTTAGGCAGGCCTGTTCAGTTCTGGGCGTTGCGCTTCAGCATTTTGCCTGGCGAGTTATGGTCAGCGACCGAGGAAGGCGACCGTCAGGAGCTGACAGAGCTGCTCGCTGCTTGCAGTTAGACGTAAGTTAGGACCACTGGACTTGGTGCTGCCAGCAGTATAACAAAGCTCGAGAGCTGCCGGTGAGCAGGAAGACCTTTGCTGACCTCAAACCCGAAGCTCTGCTTGCGTGGCTTTATTTCCCTAGTTAATGGATTTTTTTACATTATCTGAAATGATTATTTTACCTGGAATACGTGCAGGTGATAAAGCGATCGAATCCTGTCAAGACTGGGTGACATCTCTTAAGAACCTGGCTGCGCAGTATGCTGCCAACTATGTTGAAGCATTTGGGAAATCACGCTGTGATGGTAAGCATGGGAGTGGCGCTTGTTTTCTGCGTGTGTTGCCAGAGAGCTGTCCTGAGAGTAGTGTTGCAACCAACTCCTTAATAAAAAAACTTCTCTCCAACCTACAGGACGTGCGGGACACACAGCTGGGAGAGGACTTGGCAGGATATGGAGCAGAGAGCATGGAGCAGCGGGCTGGCTGGATTTGGTTGTTGAGTAGCAGAGGGGATATGAACCGGAAAGTGAAGCTAGGGAACCGCGAGGTGAAGGGGCAGGTTGTGAGCTCGAGGAGGAGTAAGCCTGTAGGCCAGCATTACTTGAGGAATGCAAGGGGCATGGAGCACAGTAGCGCCCCATCAGGTGTGTGGCTAGCTGAGTTCGGTTTGTAGGGAAGAACAGACTGACCCCCGTGGTGGAACATACCAGTTCCTGGGGTGAAACATAACACTTTCTGCAGTGACAATGTCTTTAGTGATGTCAACTTGAGCCTGGATGAGGAGCCCAGCCTTGAGCTGGGCTCTTTGGTGTAACACCTGCCTTGAGCAGTACATATGTACAACACCCATCGAACTATACGCACGATCTGTAAACACTCACCTGGAATATCATACGGTGTCCCATTCCCGAACACTGATAGAAAGGCCCTCGACTATAGACAGCATCTGTTGTATCACGCCTGTGTGGCGCGGTGCAGAGTTACGCCTGTGTGGCGTGACGGTCACTCCTGTGTGGAGTGCAACGGATGCTTCGGCAACCGGGCGCACTGACTGTGTGTCAGTGTGGTGGCTTCGGCTACTGGTAGTGGACCTGTGTGGTCCCACTGATGTTTCATCGGTTGGAGGTTCTGGCTATGTCGAGGCCTGGAGGACGTCGAACTGTGTGTACGACGTCGAGCGCTCGCTGTGTCAAGACGGCTCGCTCTTTCTCTAACCGGTAGTTCTCACTACCACCAAATCTGGACTTTGGCTGGTATACATCAACTGGTATCGAGACGACTTTTCTGGGATTTATCCTTCACGTTTCCGCTATAACATGTCTGACTGGGAGATGGACGACTTCGCCGACGCCGAGCCGACGCTGTGCATTTGCGGTCGGCCTCTCCTGGTCGACAAGGGCACTGACCCTCTTTTCAGCGACAAGGGTAGGGGCTCTCCTTTATCCTTGCTGCTGAGATTGTAGAATGGACCTAGTCGATCTGTTCGGGTTCGCTGGGTGGGCCGCGGCTCTCCCTCAGGTTGTTCCTGCGGGAGGCCAACAGGTCAATCCTCCGTTAGGACCACCCGCGCCTGCTGCGCCTGTTGCGCCTGCGCCGCTTAACCCACCAGCACCCGTGGCGATCCCTGTAGGCGGTGCTGCCCCTGTTGCAGTCGGGGCCGGCGTTTTGCCTGCCGGTCCGCAAGTGCAACTGCCGGCACCTGTCGGACTAGCTCCCGTAGCTGCCCTTCCCGCGCCTGCTGTCAATGTGGTTGATGATAACCCTGCCATTTTGCAGCCGCGCGTAGAGCAGCCTAGTGGTTCTTTCCGCCTTGACGCTGTTGCGCCCGCCATTCACCCTTCGCCTGCAGCCACTCAGCTTGACGCCTCTGAGCTCGCTACGGGTGGATTCCCGGCCTTTGCCACGATGGGCAACGGCGCGTCTCGTGGCTCCGCTGTGGTGGAGGCTCCTTTTCGGGTGAATGTTCCGTCGCCCACGCTTTCGATTGCCGCGAAGGAAGACGAGGGCGTAGTTGCGCAGCGCGTCCTAGCATTTATCCGCGATGTGACTGAAATGTGGCCTCTAGTTCCGTGGGGTCAAAATGACGCGTCGCGCCGGTTTTTCCTTTCGCATGCCTTGGAAGGTCGCGCGAAGGTGTGGTGCAACGCGTGGACTCTGGCAAAGGGCCCTTACACCTCCGATGAGCTCCTTGCTGCTTTGCGTGTTCGCTTTGCTCCTCAGCTTTTCTCGCCGGAGCATGTCACTCGCGAGTACCTGAGCGCTAACAACCATCGCATGCGCCCCCGAGACACCGTTGCCGCGTACTGTAGCCGCTTCGAGGCAAAGCTGTCTCACATTCCCAATGTGTCGGAGGGCGAGCGCATGTTCTGGTTCCGTGCTGGTCTGACTGAGTCCCTTGCCTCAGAGTGTGCGACGGATCACCTCGGCCAAGAGTTTCCCTCGTACGCCGCATTGGTCCAGCACGCCCTAGGCAAGGAACTTCAACACGCCGCTGGAGCTGCCGCTGCTAAACGTTCGCGTGCCGCTTTACGCCTGCACTCGGTAATAGCTGTGCAGGAGAGCGACGATGAGGGTTACGAGGAGCCCGCTCCTGGCCGCAAACGTCGTCGCGCTCCTGCCGCTCCCGTTGTCGCCGCCGCTCCCGTTGTTGCCGCCGCGACCGCGGGTGGAAACTCCCGTCACGCGGATAAGAAGTGTTACAAGTGCGGGGTCATGGGTCATATCGCAGCCGATTGTTCTGTAGTGGGGCCCCGGCCTCCGCCGGGCTCGCAGCCGGCTCAGGACAAGAAGCGCAAGGGCAATCGGTTCCAGCGGGGGCGTGGCAAGAAGGAGAAGGCTCCCCCTGCTGCTGCGGCTGATGCGATGGCCGATTAGGAAGTTGCCCAGGCTGGTATTGAGGGGTTGCCCCCTGGGTCGTCGGTCGCGCCTTTGGACTTTCCTTCTGGTCGTTTAGTCCGCGCGATCCTTCCAGTTTTGCTTGACCGTATCGAACAGTTAGTGGGCCGGCGTTTCTCGTTTGACGCCACTGCTGTGTGTGCGGGCTTTCAGGACTGCTGTAACTTGTTCGTCCCGCGAGGCCGGCCCCTATCTTCTGTCGATCTCGGTGGGCACACTGTTTGGTCTGTCCCCTCCTCAGCTCGGCATTTGCGTCGTATCCTAGAGTATTATCGTACCTGCAAGCGTCGGCGCCCTGACACTGCGATTGGTTTGCTGTTACCTGCTCACGTCGTCGCCCGCGCTTCTGGTCTGCTCTCAGGTATGCGCCAAGTGCTTCGCTTCGAGTCTGGTACTGCTTTATTTAATGGGCTGAATTTAGAGGGCCGTCCGGTCGCGTTGCCTGGCTTTCCGTATGCCGCTGAGGTCTGGTACGATGCCCCTAACGCTCCCGTGCCAGTCCCCTCTGAGCCGTGCCTTGCGGTTTTGCTAGCGCACGCTACCTCCGACGCAGGTCCCTCTTTGCCCCTTGTTAACGTACGCCTTGGTGGGATGCCTTTACTTGCCTTGATCGACTCTGGCGCTAGTCATGACTTCATTAGCGCGGAGGTCGTCGATCGTCTACACCTGGCCGTGCGTCCGTGTGAATGGAAGCATGTTAACCTGGCTGATGGCGGTAAGCAGGCTATTATGGGCCAAATTACTGTTCGCTTAGCTGTCGGCTCCCTTCGGGTTACGGTTGAGCCGTATGTTCTGCCTGCTTTAACGGATACTGCTGGGTGCATTTTAGGTAACTCAACCCTGTCGAAGTACGCCGCCGTGCTTGACTTTGCTTCGCGGTGCTTGCGTCTGCGCAAGGGGGCTACGGTTTGTCGCGTGCCTTTGCTGTCGGGGTTGGGGACCACCCCGTCTGAGGGGGAGGCACCCTGCGTGAATTTTGCCGCTGCTGCTTTGTGCCAACACCCGGAAACTCCCGCCCTCGTGGGTCGAAAAGCTGCTAAACGTATGCTTCGCAAAGGTGCCCATGCTTTGTTGGTGCGCCCCAAGTTGTGCTTAAACGCCGTTGTGCCTGAGACCCCCGATCCCGAGGTTGTTGCGGTTTTGGAGGAGTACGCAGATGTGTTTCGGGAGATCCCAGGTCTGCCCCCGGTCCGCCCTGTGGATCACACCATTCCGCTCATGCCTGGTACGCATCCGGTGTCGCGTCCCATGTATCGGCTGAGTCAACCGGAATTGGATGAGGTCAAGAGGCAAGTAACGGACTTGTTGCGTAAGGGGATGGTTAGGCCTAGCACTTCTCCGTACTCTGCGCCCATCTTGTTCGTGGGTAAGAAGGATGGGACCCTACGCATGTGTATTGATTACCGTGGGTTAAACGCTGTGACCGTGAAGAACCGCTACCCGTTGCCTAGGGTAGATGATCTGCTCGATCGTTTGAGTGGGTCGGCGTATTTTAGCTCCATCGACTTGCAGCAGGGGTATAACCAGATCCGCTTTCAGAGTCGGACATCCCCGCGACTGCTTTCACTACGCCTTTCGGTCATTTTGAATACACTGTTTTGAGTTTTGGGCTGGTTAACGCGCCCGCCACTTTCCAGGCTTGTATGAACAGGATCTTCCGGCCCTACCTGGATAAGTTCGTTGTTTGCTACCTAGATGATATCCTGATATATTCCAAGACACGTGAGGAGCATTTGACGCACTTACGGTTGGTCCTGGACATTCTGCGTCGTGAGCAGTTATACGCGAAGCTCTCCAAGTGCCACTGGGCACAACCGCAGGTGGAATATCTAGGCCACATTGTTTCTGCGGATGGGGTACGCATGGATCCGCGTAAAACGGCTGCTGTTCGCGACTGGCCTGCCCCGACTACGCTGCAAGAATTGCGTAAGTTCCTGGGGTTGACAAATTACTTCCGTAAATTTATTGCTCGTTATTCCGTCCTTGCTGCGCCGCTAACGTCCCTTACGCGTAAGGATGCTTTTAAGTCCCCTGACGCTTGGACGCCCGCGTGCCAGGAGGCGTTTGAAAATATTAAACGTGCTGTTGCGGAGGACATTGTTTTAAGGTTCCCTGATTACTCTCTGCCGTTCCGTGTTGAGCTCGTTTCCGACGCTTCACTTCACGGTTCCGGAGCTGTTCTTTTGCAGGAAGGGCGACCTATCGCCTTTACCAGTAAGAAGTTCACTCCCGCGGAGCGTAATTATACCACAGGTGAACAGGAGTTGTTAGCTGTACTGCACGCCTTGAGAGAGTGGCGCTGCTACCTGGAGGGCCGGCCGTTTATTGTCAAGACGGACCACAAGCCCCTTACGTTTCTCCAAGGAGTTCCTACTCTTAATCGCCGCCAGGCCCGTTGGATGGAGTACATGGCGCGTTTTAATTATACGTGGGAGTACTGTGCGGGTACGCTTAATATCGCTGACGCTTTGAGTCGTCACCCTTCGTTGCACCTAGTTGCGCTGAATGCTGTCACACGTCGTCAGTCGTCCGCACGCGCCGTCACCCCTGCTGGCTTATCCGAGCGGGTTCGCAGTGCGTATGCGTCTGATCCCTGGTTTGCTGATCCTGCTAACACCGCCTCGCTTGTCTCTGAGCACGGTCTTTGGCTCCGCTCGGAGGGCGACAAGCGCCTTGTGGTGGTGCCTCATGATGACTTGCTGCGGCGAGACATCCTGGCGCGCTACCATGAGGACCCGTTGGCTGGTCACCCGGGTTCTACGCGCCTGCTGGAGATGGTTCGTCGCGTCTTTTGGTGGCCTCGGATGGCCCGCGACGCTGCTAACTACGTGACTTTGTGTGACACCTGCCAGCGTAACAAGCCCCTGTCCGGTAAGCCGCATGGGCTGTTGCAACCTTTGCCAATTCCTAATAACCCGTGGGAGAGTGTGTCTTTAGATTACGTTGTTGCGCTTCCCAAAACTGAGGGGGGATACGACGCTATTTTGGTGCTTGTTGATCGCCTTACGAAGATGGTGCACTTCGCGCCGTGCACGACGTCGGTTACGGCCGAGCAGACGGCCCGCTTGTTTTACGATAACGTTGTGCGTCTTCACGGCGTGCCCCAGTCTGTCGTGTCGGATCGTGGCCCTCAGTTTGCGAGTAAGTTTTGGGACGCGTTAGGTACGCTAGTGAACATGCGCACAAACCTGTCGACGGCGTATCACCCCCAGTCTGACGGCCAAACTGAACGCATGAACCGGACGTTGGGCGATATGTTGCGTAACTTCGCCGGGCTCAATCCGACTGCGTGGGATACGTACCTTAGTGCGGCAGAGTTTGCCATGAATAACGCTGTGAACCGGTCGACGGGACAGTCGCCCTTTTTCCTAAATTACGGCTATCATCCTGCGGTGCCTGTGTGGCGCGAGATTGATGTCCCGGTTCCAGCAGCCAAGGTGTTCGTGCGGTCCTTCGCCGAACGGCTCTCAGACGCGAAGCGTTGTTTGGAAGCTGCGCAGCAACGTACTGCAGAGTACTACAACCGCGACAAGAAGGACGTACGCTTTGTGCCAGGTCAGTTGGTGTTGCTCAGCACTAAGAACCTGCGTCCCCTGGCGGTTGGTCCCCGAAAGTTGTTGCCGAGGTGGGTGGGTCCGTACCCTGTGAAACGCATGGTGGGTTCCGTTGCGGCGGAGTTGCAGTTGCCCGCGGATATGCGCATTCACCCTACCTTTCATGTGTCATTGCTGCGGCCGTACCGTGCGGAAGCCGGTGCTGGGCCCTCTGACGCTGACACACCCGCTGTTGAGTCCACTCCTGTTGCTTGGCTCAGTAACCAGTCGTTCTTTACTGTGGAGCGCATTTTGGATTATCGCGTTCGACGGCTTGGTTCTGGGCGACGCAAGCGCAACGTGCACGAGTACCTGGTCAAGTGGGCTGGCTACCCGTCGGAGGACAACAGTTGGGAACCGGCAGGGAACTTTACTCCGGACATGGCAGCAGAGCTTGAGACCGCCCGGACGCGGGCTAAGGACTCGGCGAGGACGCTGCGTCCAGAGGGGGGATAGTTGTTGTATCACGCCTGTGTGGCGCGGTGCAGAGTTACGCCTGTGTGGCGTGACGGTCACTCCTGTGTGGAGTGCAACGGATGCTTCGGCAACCGGGCGCACTGACTGTGTGTCAGTGTGGTGGCTTCGGCTACTGGTAGTGGACCTGTGTGGTCCCACTGATGTTTCATCGGTTGGAGGTTCTGGCTATGTCGAGGCCTGGAGGACGTCGAACTGTGTGTACGACGTCGAGCGCTCGCTGTGTCAAGACGGCTCGCTCTTTCTCTAACCGGTAGTTCTCACTACCACCAAATCTGGACTTTGGCTGGTATACATCAGCATCTATAGCCGACACTGCGAAACTATAGTCGTTCACTATAGCCGGCTCGTCTATATCTGGCATCGACTATAGTTGAGCTATAGCTGGTCGGCTATAGTCCACCAGCTGATCGGCTAAAAGAATGGTGTATGCATCGACTATATCCGTACCGGCTTTTACTCCGAAAAGACCGACTATAGTCACGCTCCCATTTTACAGACGCACGCGCATGAAATCGTATCCTATTTATTTTTGTATTCCAAACTCTTCCAAACGCTTAGCGGTTTACGTATGGCATGTGTACAGAATATAATTTTACTTGGGCATATCCGGTTTAAATCGATATTAGCGCCACATGGAAGCACTGGTGACTTATAAGTCACCAGCGCTTCCAATGCGGTAATAATTAAATAAATTACTATTACATGGTAATTACAAGTTACGGCTGCCCACCCCGATGTGAAGTTTCCGTCAGTGCAGCCAGAACAAAATTTGTAAATAACAACGAAGTAAGAAGAAACATAGGTACTGGTGGCGCGAGCGTATAGGGTGTACTGATGCCCTCATCGCCCCGCCCCCTTAACACATGCCAGGCCTAGTGCCGGCGTAATGTAATAATAATAATAAGAAGAAGAAGAAACATTCGACAATATTGCTCGAAACCGTTTCTGACCTGGAAAGCAGCCGGCGGAACGGAAGAAGATTGCCGCGGCCTTATTTGCATATATATACATGCACCCTCGAAGGGCCTTCTTGTCCGTAGCGCGCGGTTATGGCGGAATGTATGCGAGCAACTGGTAACCCCGTTTGTATAATATTTGGAGAATTCGCTCGTAATAACGTGTTCGTAACCGAACACAACCCAACATACAAGCAGAATGTAATAGAAACCGATAACGTTGTGTTCCTAAAAGTTCGGCGCGCAAAAAGTACGTAAATAAACGTGTTCATTTCCAAACATGCAATTTTCTGGGGACGCCGCACAAGGAAGGGATCGTATTGCACACAACACAGGGAGACACAATATTTATTCACTAAAGCGAAAATAAATGGACATATGCAATGTGCCAAAAATGAGGTTTTAGGGCTTTTGGGGGGGGGTATGTGCTGAGTTGCAAAAGTTCGTATCCACAAAGACATACAGGATCGAGCAGCAGCAAACAGGATCGAGCTTATTACTGACTTACCTCCAGTGTAGAGGGATATCGCCAATCTGAAAATCGCGGTCGTTCAGCAGCAGCATAGTTGTGTCCATTAACACATTGCTCGTCTCCGGCACTCCGAACACCTGCGTGCACCATACCCAAAAGGCATACAGATGTGTACCGAAGAATGCACATACGCAAGCAAATTTGCTTGAACGTGAGCGAGACGTTCTTAATAAGACGTTTCGAACGTAAGCGGTTTTTCCTTTCATTATGAACCTGCTGCCCGCGGGGTCAGCAGGAGTGCTAATAGCCTTTAGGCCTAGATAGAGAAGACGTTAAGAACGAACCCATAGCGTCGTCAGATACCTCTTTTCTTCCTTCGTTCGGAATGCAGAAGTGAACAGTGACCACACATTGCTTTTTATTTTAAAAAAACGTCCAGCAGCAGGATGTACGCCAAACCAAAGCAAGCAAGTATGTAATAACAGGCAAAATGCCTACACAGATGCTATGTATACTAGCTTCTGACTTACTGTATGTAGGCATTCGTTGTACATACGTATGGTAGATAGCTAGCAACGCAGCTATCAGTTAGGATCAGTTACCGTACAGGCCGTCAAAACGCGCGCGGCGGGTGCGTGATGATGATTGACATATTTATGCTGTCCTCACCTACCTCAGACCTGACCATCCAGAAGTCCAGGGGTCCAGGATTTTCTGTTGTTGGCACCACATCCGTCAGGCGCTCCCGGAGCATCGCGTACTGCATCAGGACCCGATGGCGGATACATATTGTTAGTCAGGACATAGATACGAGCGAGGGAGATCATAAAAAGGAATAACGCGCGCGTCAATAATTCCTCGGCACGAAGATGAATATCGAGAGGACGGACCTAGAGGACGGATGGACCCCCCCTCCATGTTCTTCCTGTTCTTATTACTGTAGGCGCGCAACGCTGTCCCCTCCGACGGACATCGATCGGCGACCTCACCACGAGCACCGCGCGCCGTTAGTTGTCTTTTGACCCCTCGCTCTCTGGCTGCTTCAAATCTCTGCGGTGGCCTGTATTCCCCCATCCCACATGGAACTAACTAAGTGTGCGCCTTTCCTATAGTTAGTTCCATGTGGGATTGTTATGATGTCCCATTTAATATGCATGATACACTACACGCCTACAACGCCCACGGCACACGCAGCTGGCCCACCGCATTATTATGTGGCAACTATTACTAGCTACCAGCAATACACCCTTGCCTCTTCCGTCTCGCTTATTAGATAGGCCTATGGCTTTGAATGCCTCTACACCATACATCATCCTATCTCCCACGCCGAACGTGATGCTAGCTTGCTTGTCAACGCCACTGGAGCACTCCTCGCCGTTTATTTGCTTGTCTTCGGCAGAAGGGAGCCGTGCGTGGGTACGTATCCGGGTACGCAGCACCGATCCCCGCGCCTCCCATCCAGCCAGCAGCCCGAGAAGCGCCGTTCCTACATACACCGCCGTAGCCTTTGTCCGCAGCCGGTTAATCATTGATCTCGCTAATGCTACAAATTCGATCATAAAACGGTGGGACCAGCAGCCAGCCAGCAGCCCGCCGGACCGACGGACTGGAGACGGAACCCCCTGGCGGCCCAGGGCACCACCCACCCCCGCGAAAAACGCTCTACCCGGACAACCGCTAAGCAAAGGGAACTTCAGCGCGTACGACGGGCAGTCCCAACAAGCCAAGGCCCAGCAAGCGGGCGGGGAAAACGCAAAGTCGGGCAGACGACGCCCATCCAGGCACGCACACCCACCGACACGTACGGTTCGCAGATAAAAAAAATATGATCGGTGGCTTGCAGGGTAATAAGAAAGGAAGCATTTACGTGCTGTTGTATGAAGGAATCGCTGACATCGGACAGGAAGGAAGACGCCTACGTATGCACGACCCCCCCCGAAGCCATGAGTTCTTGCTGTCGGTCGTGTCGCCTTCGTTCAACCTTTATTTTTCACCGATAGGATATTGACTGGGTCTATCGATCTACAACAAGGGCTTCAGAACGTGCAGGAGACCTACCTCCAAGCGATATACAGAGCAAGCAACGAAGGGGTAGGTGAAAAGGAAAGGACCAGGAAGTTCTACAAGCCACTGACACGCGCTCATGGGGAAGACATGCATGCACATGCATGCACCCATACGTACCGGGTCAGCTATGAGGCTGTACTTGAGCCCAGTTTCATTTTGGAACCCATCCAGCATCTTTTGGAAAAAAAGATGGGTGTTGGACGCTAGAATGGTCCCCCTTGCGGCGGTCGGCGATGAGTCGGCGGTACCCTGCATAGAAGGTGGGAAGGTCGCCGGCAGCGCGCTGGGCGGGGTCATTATATGTTTGTCGCATACATACTGCTGCTGCTTGTCACGTACGTGGATGCTGCGTCACGTATGTGGATGCTGCGTGGTGGCCTCTTTGACAACCCAATGCCTAATATAATACCAGTTACAATTAAAGGTATGCCCGGCAGCCGTTAATTAATCGAGCGATGATGATGACGGAGCAGCAGCAGGGTAGGGCGCGGCGGAGCTTGGGCGGCGGGGCGGGTGTGCCTCTCTTAAACACATGCATACATTGCGTGATTACATGTTAGTTAAACAACGCGTGGCTTTGAAACGCCCTATCGAGCAACTATATATCCAAGCAACCGAGCGACCAAGCTCGCTGCCAAGACCGCAGCCCACCGCTCTACCCATCTCTGGATGGGTAGAGATTCCACGCACTATCTACTCGCCTCTTACTTGCTTGCCACCTCCCACTCACATTCAGCTCGACGCCTGGTGAATGACACCGTGCCAAGGCCTTGATGGTAGACACCCAAATCATGTTTCGTGCGGTCGTCTGGTCCTTTGCAGAGCTTCGTGGTCCATTGCACCTACGTACGTGAAGGACATCGACCAAGTTAGGTTATGTACGGCAGCCATACGGCTTGCTTGCCTAACTGACGCGGTCACGTCGCCTGCTGCTCAATAGTTCGGCATACATTCTGCCTTCACTATTGGAGCTATTCTTGTTCTCTACTTCCCCACGCCCGCCCTATTGTTCCCGCGTCTACCCCCGCCAACCAGCAGGTTGGTTCCGCCCGGGAGCGACAGCAGCACGCAGCTTTGGACAGCGGAGCAGGCGCCCTAACAGCGATGAAAAGCTCGGACTTTCAGCGTTACTAGCACGGCCTTTAGACGGCCCCGAGCGCGCTAGGTGTATGTTTCCCGTGGGTCATGTCGATACCCAGTGATACCCAGTGGAGGAGGTGTGGCGTGCCGCCGCTGGCACGCACGTTTTTTCTGCGGGTTTAACCCTTTTGGGGGATTGTCAAGGCGCTTCGGGCGCAGCAGCGCGTTAGGTGTTTTCGTGCCGTGCGTGTGTTGTCTCTTCGGCCGTGCCGGTGTGGCCGCGCTGGACTGCGCTTTTGAGCGCTCGGCTTTCCCACGCTTTCGGGCGCCTCTCCGTGCTTTAGCACGGACCGCGCGCGCCAGAGGGCGCTGGCCCGTTTTTTGTTTTTCGTGTGCTGTCGCGAGCGAGAGCGTCTCCAGCTCCTGCAGTAGTGTAAGGCCCATCGCAATCACCGTTTTGCCGACTCCAGCATGCCGCCGCTCCTTAGGTCACGACAATCCCTGCCTTTGGTTGTTGTTGTAACGGTGTTACGTAGGCAAGCCGGTAAAACGGCTAGAGTACATACCAGTAGATAAATTGGTGTACTCACGTACAAAGTATATATGCATTTAATAGCAAACGAACATGCACACATACAAGCAAAGCAAAGCAAGGCCGCCTCGGGCGGCATGTATTGATGTATATAACTAACGTGTAAACGGCGGCGGCAAGTAAACGCGCTGCAAGCCAAAAAGCGTTTACGTTCAGAACGGTGCGTGCAGGTATATATGAAGCAGCAGGTGTCGCTTAGGTAGGTCCAAAACCTCAAGGAATGGTGTCCAAATCTCCGCCGGCACATCCCGATAGCCCCTTTCCATGTTTTCCTGCTGTCGCCGGTACCGACGTTCTGGCTGCTGGATGCATGGACGGGTTCGTCCTCAACCCCCCAACCCCTCCGATGACCGGCGGCGTATGTATGTACGCGCATGATGCCGGGTGATACAGTTCAATTGCCACTCGCTGATCATTCGTTATTAACCAAGCAAGATCCGATCAGGGGCGGGCGCAAGTTGCGCTAGCTCCTGTTACTCCTCTTGCTTGCCTGACGCCCACCTACCTCGGCATGCGCGCCATCATGCGCTTCATGATACCACGCATATGCAGTAGTGCAATTGCAACACGTGATAACATGCATCTCACTCCCAAGTAAGCAAGCAATACGCGGAACCCGTTCTGGCTGTTAATAAGCGTGTTTCCCTCGCTCCCTCTATCATCTGCACTTTTGACGTCACTGTGCACCGTTGTGATACGCTCAAGGAATCTTCTTTTCGTCGCGAATCGCCGTATGCTTCTGGACCAATGAGCGACGTTGGAGCAGACGATCTAGCCTAAAAGACCTCGATGCTGTTACCATTTGGCGCGCGCGGCCGCTCGCTTCATGCACGAAAGCCGGCTGGCGCTCCGCCCTGCCTTCCCTATCTCACGGCATTATTATGTGGTCGTCGTTATGAGTTCCCTCTACCGTGCCTCGCTGATACGAACTCTTTTCAGCTCTCGCATGGCTCCTGCAGTTTCGGAGTCGCGAATCTATCTACCGGCGCACCTTGTACCAACGTGCGCGCGTACCCACGCATGCGTGCGTCCCATCGATCCCCACCGTTAATTCACACGCACCTTATTACCCCGTTCCGCTTACTTTCACCTAATTTGTGGTAGGACGGGGGTTGCATACAGACGCTAACGCTGTCTAGGACTGAGGCAGCGTACGTATTCGAAGGTTCGGACGTGATGATACGACAAGGTTGCCAGTATATAAATATGCGTGGTTGGGGGCATGTCGGAGCAAGCTCTCAGCAGCACTAAAGCAACAGTTAGCAGCAGATCGGGGGTCGCACGCAGCAGGTGGGTCGGAGGTTGCTTGCAACTTCTCCGGGGACAAGGAAGAGCTGCTGGCTCGAAGCCCACCCAGTCGCACACGCACCATCCATCTACTCCTTGCAGGTTATTCAGGATGCACTGATAGCTTCCCTGGGCGACACTTGTGTTGCCGCTTTCCAGTTCAGCGGCTGCTGCCAGCCGCCCGGTCGCCGGGCCGAGCAACACCAGAGCCGCCAGCAGTATCGTTGGCACTGCTGCCCACAGGTTCCAGCAGCAGTCCATTATCCTCCGAGACTGCTTACGTGGTGGCCATTGCTGCCAGCCTTGCAGGCTGCTGTACTTGCGAAACATGTAGTTCAGCAGCAGCAGTGACCCTGGGACTTTACGTGTGTAAAATGGGTGCCGACAAGGATGATAATCATTAGAGTGGTGTGCGTGAGGGGACGTCAGTGCTTTGCAGGTAAGTCTCGTTTCAGACAGTACCATAGCAACATAAGTCTCGCATTGTGAAAGGCTAAAAGGGTGTCTAAGGCACGGCAGTACTTCAACAGTAAACCTGCGCTATCAAAAAACCCTCAGTTCGCAGTCGCGCACCTTTTCAAATCCCAGAGGCTGCCCTGCGTTCGACAGTTACAGTACGCCACTGACCGTGTTCCATCAGTTTGTTGCGTAAAGTAGCTGCAGCGGCACTGTCGAAGAATAACCATGCTGTTTGCTATGACACTGCCACGGAGCAAGGTGTACATCGCGTCCTGGATCCTGTACAGTATCGCTGACTCCGACGAAGTACGCGCGAGCTTACTCCTTCCACTTTTTCCTTAACTTTCCCCGCCACACATCAATGACTTGCACTCACCGCCCAGTGCACGGACAACAGGGCGGTAGGGATGATTTGGGATGGCCACTTTTTCTCCATGCAGGTGTGAGAGTCGTACATAGGATTGTGCCAAGCCAAAGAGCCAAAGTCGGCCTTGAGTACTATGCAAGTATGTTAAGTCTTCTCTATCAAGCAAGAATTGTCATGGCATACGAACCAGGCCTTAGCGGAGTGGCAGCAGGAAACTGTTATGCCCGAATGCTGTCGTCTGAATTCATAGGTATGGCTACTACTTTCGAAGGCATAGTTTTGAACTTTGAGCCTTGAGTCCTGAGTCTTAAGTCCCGAGTCCCGAATCGCGACCCTGAGTCCCGCCCAAAGTCCTGATCCCACTGTCACAGTCCTGCCCTGCATTCTGGGTCGATACCATTGAACAGTAAACCGATAATCCCGCTCTTGTGCGTTGCCTCTGTTGCAGAAGCCCAGCACACGTTCTCCATTCAGGGTTACTGCCATATTCGGCGCAAACAAGTGGCGTTCCGCTCCCCACAGGAAAGCGCGCGCGGGATACTGCAATTAACATATAAGAGTCGCATGCTTTATAGGGCACGCCTATATCACGAACCCGTTCGTGATCTCGTTTATACTAGAAGTTAGGATTCCAGAACGCCAAAGCGAAGAGTGGACGTACCGTACAACCCGTTACGCAGCATGTGGTTGTGCGAGCCGCGGCAAGGAAACCGGGGCCGCTACTACCTCTAGTATGTCCGGACCAAGTTCGCCTCTTGAGAGCGCTCTGTGTCGAGCGCCCTCCGCACCTCTCAACTTCGAGTGTATCACCCCAAGCGGCCTTCACGACGGCGGCTTTTCTCCTCTCCGTCATGGTGCACATCCTCTCTGGTGTTCCGAACCGCGTTGCTCTTCTTGTGGCGTCCACCGGGCCCAGCAGTGAGTACATCTTAGTTGCGCATACATGTGGGGGGCCGGTGATCCTTGGTCGTTGCCCATGTGCGTGCTGTCTGTGGTGTTTTGCTCGCTTTTTGGGAATGCCGTTCTGGTGGTCTTCCTTTCGCTGGCAGGCACGAAGGTTGGCACATCCGTGTGGGTTGTGGCCGTTCTGGGTTCTTCCCCTTGCCACACGCCACCGCTTCACGCTGCCACTTGCCGGCTCCTTTTGGTCCCGTCGTCTGGGGGCAGCTTGGCCTGCTCGTCACGGGCTTTCTGTTGTCGTCCGTCCCCGCTGTTTCGTGCGGGATGTGCGTTTCTTTTGTGATGCCCGGCGGCTGTGGAGTCGGTTGGCTGTCGCGTCGTGGCTACTGTTTGGGCAACTGGGCGTCTTTGTGCCTTTGGGGGCTTTTCGGGGCATCTGGGTTCGGCCCCGGCTCTCATGTTGAGGCCACGGACATGGACTCATTGAACGCAGAACCGGCGATCTGAAGGACACGGTGCGTCACTTATTACCGACATTGCCAGCACCGTTGCCCTAAGCAGTTCGTGTTCTTACTCTGTATAGGGTTTTAGGGTTATATATAGAGAGGGTTGCAGACAACAATTCCATCCCCGAACGCCACTCTGGAGCAGGTGGTAGAGACCCATGGGACGGAGAGCTGGCCTTCTAGCGCTCCATGCCTGTCGGCGGCACTGCGGCAACGACCTCGAACCGTACTGCTTCAGGCCGTAGCACTGCACCGTTGTATACGCTTCCATGCCGCCAATGTTTCTAGTCGCCAGCTGCAGAGGCGCGGTCGGCATGGCGATAGATGCCCGATGCGTACATTGCTACGCCAACATTCTGCACACGACCGAACGTCCCGCCCCCAGCTATGATATCATATCGGTTGGGCCCACTGAAAGCCGTCTGTCTAACGACACTTTCGGTGGTACTGGGTTGTTGGCTACATCCGTGCGGGCGGGCTACGGTCTTCAAGGACAAATGTCGCAGAGAGGCGTCCATGTCGCCAGAAGACTAACTGCACCTCGACATGACACAGCACGTAACGTGCACATCCGGCGTCACACATCGGCGGGGGCTGGTGGTCCCCCTCTTACTCCGGGTAGTGGTCTTCTGGATCGTGTCGTTCGCAGTAGGGTGGTGGAGTTTTGGGCCCTTCTGAGGGGCTTTGCTGCGCTGGGGCTTCCCCAGAAAGGCTGGGGATGCAGTGGGGCCTCGGCATCCATTCTTGCGGGTTGTCGCCAATCGCCTTGTGTGCGGGGGACCGGCTGAGGTACTGGTGGATTCCTGATCGGCCCGGGTTGTCTTGGGGAGCGGGGTTTCCCGTGCTTCATACTTTCTGGCTCTATAGGCGTGTTGAGCCCCGCTAGGGGTCCGTGCCTTATGGGATGAGAGGTGGCTGGTTCCGATGTTTGCATCGTTGCGGCGCTTCACTGGTTCGTCGGGTGCTGGGCTGTTAGGTTGGTTGGTGGCCAGTTCCTGATAGGGGAGCCTCTAGTGCGAATTCCCCCTGGGGTGCTGGCTGCTGCTCTGTATGCCTACGGCCTGTCAATTTGGTGTTCTGATGGTTTGCCTTTGTTTCGGTGCAGGTGGGTTTTTGTTTCCTCCGTCTTGTTCAGTGTCAGGCGATGCGCCCGATGGTTCTACCTCTTGGTCTGGAACCCATTGTAACCGTTACAACAACATCAGGTCTCGCAAGTCCCCCCATGTCTGGCCACTAGCACTGAAAAGGCATGCTCGAGATGGTGGAATTGCTCTTCCCCGGCTGTAGTCCAGCTGCGCCAGCTGCTGCTTCTAGGCCTGACAAATTAGTCGGTACCAGGCGCGCCGTACACTTTGACCCTGTTGTACCGCCTTTCCGAAGTCGTTGCAGTTACTGCTCCCCACTGCTTCCGGTTTCCGGTGTTTCGCACACAGCGGTTTCCGGTGTTTCGCACACAGCGGTTTCCGGTGTTTCGCACACGCTGCGTCGATCACTCGTTGTGTCGTGACAGGCTGCTTGGCAGCACCACAGAGGGTGTGGCCAACATTGGGGCGTGCGTGGCCGCTAGGTTCCCTACCACCCGGCGATGTGCCCGATGGTTCTGCCGTTCGGTCTGGAACCCTAATAAGTTTTGGGCTGTTGCAAGGACTGCTGCTGGCGCCTGATGCGAATTCATTTGGTGCTGGTCTCACCCCTGACCTATTCGTTGTGGACCTTGCGGAGTTCAGGCTTTTCATCGGACGGTGATGGATGTGCCCTGCCTTGGTTCCCGTTGCACCCTTCGGCAGAAAAGCCATGCTTCGCCGCCGGATGAACCCCCCAGATTCCACATAGGCTGAGCTTGGCATCATACACGTGACACGGGTCTGTCAAGCCCAAGTGGGACATGAGTCGGTTGCCAGGGGTTGCCCAAGAGCACAACTTGCTTTCCAGGGCCTCGTTTTGCGCCTACGGCGTCTACCAGCAGCTACAAGCTAGCCACGCAGCAGTTTGTGCCGGCAGCCGTGGCCTGGAGGGATGGCTTGACGGGGCTAAGGGGGGGGGTATACAGTGCAGCAGCGGAGTCCTGACGTGAGGGAGGGAGGTGGCAGGGGGAGGGGCAGCTTTGGGGTGTCCTCCTGTCCTGTCCTCCGTGCACGAGCTTGGCATGACCCAATCGTTGCCGGCTTTCCCGGTTTACTACTTAAATGTATACAACATAATATAGCAAAAGCCGATACGTAAAGGACTATAGCCTCACGTCTTACTGACAAGTCGAGGCGACTGATCTGTCAAAAGCAACGTAATACTCCATCCAGCAGTCGAAATCTATGTTTAGACATTAAAGCGTCTCACAGAAGTTAGTGGACTTTGGTGTGAACTGGAGCGCAGGCGGCGATTTCGCGGCGATTCTGGTCTCCCGTTGAGGAATGGCGCCCAAAAAGCAACAAAAGGGCAAGGTTGAGGATCTGGTCAACCCTCTAGCATACAAAACGAATTTGCAAGCTCTGGGATTCCTGTAAGGCCAGTTGCGCATAACATGACATCGCCTAGCACAAGCTTACCAAGCTGGAACATCACTTTGTGCGCGTAGGCGCAATTTTGCTGCCGTTATCTCTGGCATTGTAGTCGGAATCTGCGGAGTGGTCGGCTGGCATGGTTTCATTTATCACTTTGTGGCGCAGATGGCGGTAAGCCGCAGCCTCAGGGCAACCATACGCAGGGGTCGGTACAGCGGTGCCTTGATGGATTGTGTTGCGGTGCCTGCGGTGTCTTACCCCAGTTCCAACCCCACTCTGCGGCTCCGCCTAACTCTGCTCCTCACCCACTTCCTACCGCAGTGTGTAGCGGCGATGGTGCTTAAGGGCTGCACCAACCCAACGAGCTACTTCGTTTCATGGTGCGTAGTGTGTGGCCCATGTTTTGGAAAGGGGCGAGGACGGGTTTTGGTGTGTAGTACCTGGGGCGCACCTTGAGGACGGTGACTAGCAATGTTCTTCACGTACCTGGGTCAGCGGGGCCGTCCAATGCCGGAGATCGGCAGCTTCTGTCTGTGGCCAGCTTGGTATATCATACTGAACTGTCCGTGGAGCATATTTCCACCTGAACCCTGCCATGGAACCCTGCCATGGAACCCTGTCCGTGGAAGCCTGCCGTGAAACCCTGTCCATGGAAGCCTCAGTGCAACTTGTGCAGCGATGCCCACCCTGTGCAGCCATGTGGACTCTATAGCAAATAGTCTCAATGTTCGACCCACCCCCCGACTCGACTTGGCGCGAAGTCTTCACTTGATGATGCCTCGCCGTTTCTTGTCACACAGGAACACGTTGCTTTTCTTCGGGGTGTTCTCGTCCACAACACTGTTATCGTACATCCTCTTTTGGATGATTTTTTACAACATATGCCACGTCTTTTGATCCTGGTCTGCAGACCCGGGTGACCGGTTGTTGCGCTGTGGCATGACTGCAATACGTGAGGCTTTCCTTGCTAGGCATAGCGAAATGGTGTCATGACATCGTTGAATCCCAAGGAAAGTACGCGGGGCTCTTGCCACGAGCTGTGCACTAGCAGGGTTGTAATGGTTGGGCTGGAATGGTGGAAAGGGAGCGTGCACATGGCAATACTCATGGCTGTTCGGATCTGCGATTGGTGTACGCAATGGACGTACAGCGAGGCCACACCTTATGGGGGTGAATGTACGACAAAAGGTACCGACAGTATCTTTGTTCCATGTATGGCTTGGAGCAAGGCGAGCCCGTCTATGGGGGTCGCGTCGCCTACCCATTGCCATGGTACAGAGGAACCTCTTCAGGTTGCGTCCTTCGAGCAGAGGCTCCTCTCCGTGTGTGTAATCAGCACTGACTGAGACAGTAGAGGCGCGCGGATTGGTGCATGAGTGGCGCGTGGCTGTGCACCTAAGTGGCGCGTGCGAAGACGCACTGCGCGCAGGTTGTACCTTGCTACCGCGAGGATGCTTTTATATTCCGGTACAAGTTACAGACCAGCAACTGGAAATGCGGGCCGTCAGCAGTCCGTCGCATATCTGTTTCTCTTCTGCAAAACACCTTGAAATCCCATAATCGTATGTGCAATCGTACTTCCCAAAAGTGGGAAGTGCACCAACGCGTGTCGTATTCGGGTAATACCGGTAACCGACGACCAACTAAAGGTCAATAAGGGTTTGACAGAGCCAAGGTACCTCCTATATGATGAGAACTCAAAACGGAAGCTCTCCCTGCGCAGCTAGCCGCCGCGTCTTGTTGCACACAAGTGCCGCCCGTTTTGCCGTTCGCAGCAAACCATAGGAACTATGCATTTCTGTATCTGTTATACCAATTCTGCCCAATATGCACCGTCTGCCCAGAAATCTCGGCGACTGCGACTCCATTCCATGTATGTTGCCACCAACAATACGTGTGCCTGTAAGAAGCCCCGATCCGTGACCCTGCAGCTCTGTGTACTAACCTATGCATCCCTAGCATCGGCGTCACAAACACCCCACGTCAAAATAGTCTGGCCTGCAGTCATTTTAGCATACTACATCATAGCACTCAGGTCTCGGTGGCTTCACTCCATTGCAACCAAGTGAGCCAACGTCAGTAATAAGGCACCGTCCGGCCGCCCGCAAATCAGTCTACCCCCTGCACCGCCTAATCTGCAGCTGTCCGCCACCTATCGCGCGCAGGCAATCACGTCCGACGCGGCTGGTCCAGCCATGCACGTGAGGCGGAGTGCCGCTTCACGCCACGCGGCCTAACCACCGCTCGACATTGGCGCGGCGGCGAAGGCCAGCAAGGCAGCTCACCAGTCGCCAGAGCCGCTTACCAGGGGCGCTTCTCGTAGGCAACCATGTCGTGCACGTTGCCCTCAGCCTGGGCGGCGTTCGTCCGCGCCTCCATGCGCATGTTGCCGTTGTAGAGGATTTCGCGAGCCATGGCGATCGAGTTGGCGCCCAAGTCCTGCACGCAAGGGAATCACCATGGGGAAGATAAGTACTTGGTATGGTGGATAAAACAGATAATGATAATTACGCAACAACATCGTCCATGCCTTCACGACAGTATTAGCGCTACCTCGCCAAGCGACTTGCCACATTTTCCAGGGAACACCCGTTATACCTCGCCTGGCACAGAAACATGCCCCCAACCAGCCGCCGCAGCCCACCACGCCCGGCCGCCGCATCCCACCGCACCTGGAAGCCCTGCTTGACAGCCTGGGCCAGGAACGGCACCGTCTTGCGCACGCTGCCCTTGTCCTTTACGGCGCCAGACACGCCCTGAGCGATCTTGAGGCTCTGGGTGTCCGAGTGGTAGCGGGTCTCGCTGCCCTTGGCCATGGCCTCCAGGGAGCCCATGCCGCGGTATTTCTGCAGTACGGCGGGTCAAAAGGCAGGAGGACATGAGGGGCAAGGACGAACCCGGCAGGAAGGTTTCGGTTTCAGCAACACAGCATGTGCCTCGTGTAATGTGTAGCGCTTGCACTCGCGGAAGAGCACAAGGTTTCGTTCCTTACAACCCACGGCTCCCCCAAAGGTTCTTGGTTTCGCTAGTACACAGACCCTGTACGTAACGACGTAACGACGTAACGACAAGCAGCTCGGTGGCCCCACCTTGACGCGCTGGCCGTTGAGGACAAAGTACTCGCCCGGCGCCTCCGTGGTGCCGGCGAACATGGAGCCGCACATGACGGCGCTGGCGCCCAGGGCGAGGGCCTTGGTGATGTTGCCGGAGTTCTGGATGCCGCCGTCAGCGATGATCGGCACGCCCAGCTGGTTCGCTACGCGGGACACGTGGTACACGGCTGTGGCCTGGCCACGGCCGACGGCGCAAACCTCTTGCGTGGTGCAGATGGAGCCAGAGCCCATGCCCACACGCAGGCCGTCGGCACCGGCCTCGATGAGGCGGCGCGCCTGCGCGCTGGTGACGACGTTGCCGGCAATCACGTCCAGGGAGGGGTGCGCGGCCTTGATGTACTTGATCATCTCGACCTGGGAGAGAGAAGAGGGGGCCAGCGAGAGAGAGAGGAGCCCATCTTCAGGTGTTCAGGAGCGCTTGTTTCACCGCCATGCGCGAAACCGACCGGCGCGCATCGTTCCACCACCAAGACCCAGCTCACGCGTCCTGAGTGGTGCCAGCTGGACGAGACAGCTGGACGCGACATGCCATAGGGCATCTAACGGTCCTGGCGCCGCATGCCCCCTAAACCACCTCCGTTCTTTGTGCAAAAAATCCCTACGAACAACACCTACCTGGTAGGTCGAGTCACCCTGCGATGAGTCCAGGATGACGGCGTCCACCTTGGCCACCTCGTAAAGCATCTTGACGCGCTCCTTGTCGCTGTCGCGGGTCCCCACGGCGGCACCCACGCGCAGCTTGCCCTCGCCGTCAACCGCCGGGGCGCCAGGCGCGGGGAAGCTACGGGCATCCTTGAAGTACCCGCGAGTCGCCAGAGCGACCTAGGATGGCATGTCCGACAGGGGACGGGAGGTAGATGGTGAGCGGAAAGCCATTGACAATGTCCGGGCGAGCTCTGGCCTTCCAAAAATTGACCGTTACGCACGCCAGCAGCCTCGGCGGGTTGCGTTGGGAGCGCAGCACAGATAAGAGGTTACTATCGTTGAGAAGGTCGGGGGCGGATGGGCGGCGGGGCGGGCAAGCATGCCGGCAACGCGCGTCGACCATTGGCAGGTCACGCTGCTCACCAGCTCGCCGGCGGCGTTGACGATGGGCAGCTTGTTCTTCTTGTTCTTCTTCAGCACAGCGGCGGCCTCGTCGGGAGTGATGCCCTGTAGCAACAGACACCAACGACTTGTTACTCCCAACCTCGCAAAGAAGAGGGTGCGTTCGCGGTACGGGGTGTGTACGCATAGGGGTTCATTCAGAGCGAGGGCATGGCAGGCACTCTGGGGAAGGTCGATTGCCTAAATTGGTTGGGCCACTGCGCAGAAACAATAAGCCAATCGCAAGCCCTTACAGTGCTCACATCGCAATCAGCGCTATTGCCGCGCTCAGAATTCACTTTGTTCTCTGTTCAGAGGCAGCCATGTTCGGGTCACAATCCCGTACACCACAAGCCCTTTTCGGGAATTAGTTGGGTTCATAGTAATGTTCGCTTGCTAACATGTGGCCCGAAGTTGTGGCCACGTTGTTCGTCCCTCAGTAGTGACGTAAGAACTCTGCAGGCGAAAGGGAACATACCCAGGCGAACGCGACCCCCTCCCAGCTTATCGCCAATGCTGCCCCCCTGCGCGGGCCCTCGCCACACGGATCCCAGCCCTTGCCTTCCCCGCATCAGCCACGCACCTCGGCGGCGGTAATGAGGTCGGTGGTCATGACCTCATTGAGAGGTGTGAGCCTGTCATTGATGAAGTCGATGTCGCGGGTGGTGACAATACCCAGCAGCTTTCCGCCCAAAGCACCGGTGTCAGTTACACACACGCTGGAGAATCCGCGGGTGATCTGCAACGGGCGGCAGCGGTCAGCGTGCGACATCAGCGCAGCACAAAAGGCAAAAGTGGCCTGCTGTGTTGATATCAAGGCCGGCGGCGAAACACGAGGCAGGCAGGCCTGTCACAAAAGTATGGTTAGTGCATGACCGGTTGGGCCCAGAGTTGGCAATAGTTTGAGACGCGGCCACCATCCCACCAACTTCTCCCAATTTACCCATATTACGACGCAACTTACCTTGAGGTTATCCAGCTTGCTGATAGTTTCTGAGGGGCCCATCACGGCAGGCGTGACGATAAAGCCAGGTGTGTGGTTCTTGGCCTTCAGCACCTGGTTCAGCTGCTCCTCGGCTGTGTTGTTGTAGTGGACGAAACCCATGCCACCCAACTGCAGAGGACGTGGACAGGGATGGCAGCATGACTTCAACAACCTGGCAAGCAAATGGCATCAAACTACATGACAATAGGCTGCGAGTCAAAGGGGTATTTTGGGGGTCTCACCGTGGCCATTGTAATTGCCATCTCGGCCTCCGTCACGGTGTCCATCGGCGAGCTGACGATGGGCACACGAAGCTTAATGTTCCTTGTGACATTGCACGAAAGGTCAACCTGCAAACACACGTCAGTTAGCGACCTGAAGGGCCACCATTCGCGTGTCGGCAAAAACGTGGGGCGCCGCACGCCTATGGGCGCACCTCGTTTGCGGCAAAGAAGATGTGCCCCGGGTGGAAGATGACATCGTCGTAGGTGTAGCACACACCTTGGTTGAACAGCTGGTAGGAAGTGAAGCCTGGACAGAGGACAGAGTAATTAGAGCGTTATAGCGAAATGTCGCCAGCTATCGATACACCGCACCATCGTAGACAGCACCAGCGTGACCGTTCTCCATTTTGTCCAGATGCTGTGACAGCAAATTGTGCGTGCCTTAAGCGAACGTCTTGCACGTGATGTGCAACTGGCGGCGAAAATATGAAAGTCAGACGCAGCTGTAAGGCCGTGCAAAAGACAAAGAACGATAAGGAAAACGAAGTGGAGCAAGCTTATTAAATGCCGGGCACCACACGCCGGTTGGGATCGGTTGCGCGTGAACACGCTGCCGTACGCACGCGTCGGCGCTACCTTTGCGACCAAGGACGTCGCACATTCACGGGTCTTGCACCACGTATTTTTATTCGTATACGCGCAACCATTGGGGCTCGACAACCTTCAGAATGGAAACAGCTGTAAATTTATCCCATACGGCGCCCAGATGTTGTATGACAAGTCGCCGTAGGTGGTATTTTTGGATGATTGTGCCTTTGAGGTCATGGAGACTCGATCCGAGGAGCATAGTGGATTCCGCTGTTTCGGGAACAATTGTCTACCGTTATGCACATTCACGAGCGACCTCGCGTCATAAGGGACAAATGCGATGACCAGCGGATTTGCATGCTATGCGCTCTTCCATATTCCTTGTTAGAGGAACGGCGACCTTTTCCTCGAGGCGCACCCTCCTACCCTTGGCTCGCTGACACACGGCAGCTCTTCCGTCGGAACATGCCACATAGTTTTCATGTTGCTAGAGGGCGTTTCACATGCGAAGGCATTCAGTGCTAACGACGGCCCATACGACGATACGTCCACCTAGTCGCAGAAGTAGCGTGTCGGTGCAGGGTGGGGCCCCGCCTGGCCGCGTAACGTCATCATTGCATTTCTGGGCAAAGTACGGGGAATGATATGATAAACACAGTGGGCAGTCCTTAAACCTAGAACCCAGTCCAGGTTAGCCGCCTCCCCTGGCCGAGTTGAGCAAGGTTGAGCTCCCCCTTGCAGGAACGAACAAAAGCTTCTAGCTGGGACCCAACAGGGCACGGAGGGCAGGATGCATGTCGAATTGCGGATGCATGAATGCCGACTCAAAGGAAGCTCTGCTAAGTTCAAACGCTCTCGGCCGACTTCATCCAAATCTTTTCCAACCACGAGAAGGCACGGGTTAACAATTAAAGCATTGTCGGGTTCCACTACGTTCCAATTATTGGGCTTGTGTCCTGTGTGTCCACCCGTTTTGGACCCTCACATGCAACCCTGGAATGTGACACGCGTCAAAACCCCGCGATATGCATGGATTCCGACAACTTGCGCTTGAGTACTCGACGCACGTAAGTGTTCTTACGGTGTTATCAGCAAGCTAGGTTACGTCAAAGGAGGTCTCAGCAGATCAAATGATCCAGCCCATTGGTGGGCCTATGGCAGTAGGACACACCGAAGCACACCAACTCCCAGGTAAAATCTGTAACCGCCGCCATACAACTCTATACAACCCCTGAATACATCAACCCCGCAACGAAATATGCACTCATGGGCGTCAGGAACCGCCCACAACCCGCTGGTGCTGCAGCATGGGGGAAAGCAAGTGTGAAAGCATCCCTGCAAAAAAATCAACGCCCTCCGCCGAAACAATATCATGACTGCCCTCCATTCGGAACCCAGCACTTTTGCCTCGTCACATACGCACGACACTATACCACGAGAACGGCATGCGTGCCCTGACGCCGCCACGACCCTGGAAAGCCCAAGCAACCGCCCATGTAGGCGATGCGGAGCCCAAGGAGCCATGTTTGCACCGTTTAGCTGTTGGTGTAGTCGGGACGATCGTGGTCCAGAAGGCTGCGGCGCGTAAAGGCAGCCAAGAGGTGGCACAAGAGGTCACGCGTCCGGGCTGCTTTGCCATTGGTTATCTCCCGACAATCCGTATGACTAGCCACACATGTCCTCAGCCGCTCCCGCCCGCTATCCCTACCTGCGGGAGTGTTTGACGATGGCACGGCCAATGGCATTAATCCAGTCTTCTTTTTCCTTATCCGTGTCAGCGATGAAGTACATGCTCTCCGTCTGCGTAGAAATTTCGAAGGCGTTCGCCTTGTTGATCGTGTCCTCAGCCCCCTTTATTGAAAGGCACTTGTTGACCTGTCAGGAATGGGTTCCATTAGCTGCATCCTCGCAATATGTGAGCCCGCAAGACGGTGCCAAGTGGAAAGTAGGGACGACACGCAGATGCCCTGTGTATTTGGGGGCCAGAAACTGCCGCGCAAACCCCGACGTGCGCAAACCGGTCCTCACATCAATCACTCCGCGGGGAACGGAGTCAGGCGTCACGACATCACTTTTGAACCAGAAAATCTTGCCCTGCTTCATCACGAACCACCTGCGAAAAGGGGCCTTTCAGCAGCGAGCGGCGACTTCCCGCGGACGGCGCCATTGGACAACAAAGCATACCTGCGCCTCCATGTTTTGATATACTCGCCTTGCAACAATTAAGGGGCCAAGCGAAAGGCATGATGAAGGATTTTTGCTATCTTTTCGAACTGCGAGAACCTGAAGCCCTACAATGTCCATACCTTGCTTCTGTAGCCATCCGCAACGCTCTGGAGTATGCCAATACTCCACTCCACCATATGTCTCTTTTGTGCCCCGGCCCCATAGTGCCTGCATTCCTTCGGGCCAACAGCTACCTTAAAGGAGCTTTTTCGCTTTCAGTATAGTACCAGTAAAGTGGAAATCCTTTGCCGTTATGAGTTAAGGAAATGAAGTGAGTAAACTAGCAATAGCTTCTGGCCCAAATGCCTCGAACAGTCTTCCAGGCTGAATGTTTTATGATCTTATCGCTGTGAAACTATTGACGCATGCAGTGAACCGTTACTGCGGAAGGGTTACAGGGAGAATAGCAAGGAGCTGCATGCTCCAGAACCACGCTTCATGCCTGCCTTAATGCCTGCCGTGCCATGCCGAAGTCCAGGATCGGGAGCCACATCAACAAACTGTTGCTTTCTTGAACCCTGCACTTCATCCTCTTCGGACCGACATGGAGAGGGCTCTAGTGCAGCCGTCGCCGGGGGCAGGCCCCTCAAGGGCCACTGTGCCCGACAGCGTAGACATCGCACAGGTGCGGCTCCTCTAGGCTTTGGGTGTACGTAGGAAAATCATTTTTAGCAGACGCACGGAGAACGGAATATGAACCGGTGGCCTATCGCTGCGCGCCAGGGTCCCCGGAAGCTTAGAATGCACCTCACGTTGACTGGTGTGCGTTGCTTGGTCAGCACATAGGAATTAGCGGGTACAGTTGTGACTGTTGGTTGTGGTCGTGGCTGCCCCATGCACGCAGGATGATGGTGGAGACGACGCGGACGACTCTTCCGAGTTGGTGGGTTCCTTCAGGACCAAGGTAGTCGGTGTGCGGTACTACGCCGGTCAAGCAAACCTTGACGAGGTACGTCTTTGGTGTCACGCTTTGCAAAATGTCGTGTTATGCCGCGCGTGCTATGGATGACATCGATCCACAAGTCATAACTTCGCAGATGGTACTTCTAATCCGGGAGCCGAACAATCCCTACGATAAATGGTGCGTGAAATGCAGATGCAGATCTGGACCTGCAATTCATGCCAGTAATTTCTTCCTTATGGATATGTCGTCAGTGATGTGGGTCGCTGCTTGCAAAAGGGTCCATTGCTCAGCAAGCCCCACACTCTTTCCCAGTCGCGTGTGCATTGGACGCTTGTGCGTGCCGCTAGGTTCCCGTCACGCTTGGCCTGCTTGTTACCGCTAATGTGGGCATGCCTTTCGGCTGGTCACACGCAGGGCGATCCGGGTCGACAACGTGCGGGGCGAGAAGATCGGCCATATATCCCGTGAGCAAGCAGCTGTGGTGAGCGAATGGGCGTGCCGACGAGGGAATAAGAGGAAACCCGTAGGTCAGCACTGATAAGTAAAACCAATTAGGAAACGTTTCATACAACTTGTTTGGGATTGCATGCTGAAGGACTTTAGTTTACGTATGCAAAGCCGGAGGTCGAGTTCCGCCCCCGGCTGCTGTGCCTAAGCTAACCTCAACAAGGACCCCGAGCATAAAGAAACGTTTTCCGGGTACGTTTTGGGATGCATGGTGGAAAACTTGATGTGGTGGCTGGACACGCTAGTGCGAGAATTGTCGAAGCGTAAACGAAGTAAGTTACCGGGCTTGGCCATCCAGCGTCCGCGACAGGAAGCCGAAGTCGCACCGCACCGCCGTGGGAGACCGGAAAACGTGATAGCACAAGCGAGCATCCGTCATGCCCGCAGACGAGAACGCAGTAGTACAGGCAAGTAGCTACTATAAGCTCCTCACGACCCAGCCGTTGAACACGTTTGGCCAGCACCCAGAGTGGGCAGTGATGGCGGTCATCGCGAAGCATGCGGGCAGGAGGCACCAGCGGGCGTCAGCACGGGCGTGAGGAAAACGAATGGGATGAGCAAGAGTCAAAGCAACGAAGGGTTCCAGGCGGCTCGGCGAAAGGGAAAAGAGTCGGCAGATGGCGTGCTTGATGTACGCATCTGGGTGTACGGTGTTATGCCGCGGCAGTACGGCGGTAATTATTCAATAAATGGTCGGAAGGGTGCCGATGTGCACAGGAAGTTTCGGGGGCCGGGCGACGGGTAGACAGATGAGCGGGTAAGCAGCGACTGAATGGGCTCTTGGAGGAGTTTGCGTACGTTGAGTTTGACGATGCATACTTTAGGGCTCTGGCTTTGGAGCGCAAGCCCACCAGCGCTGCTGCGCTTGGAAAGAGTATAATAACCTGGACTTGTGGCTAGACTTTTGCCTTGACAGCGGTTGTCAACCCACATGATGCACTGTGAGTGCGCCCAGCACAGCACTGGTGGGCCCACATGACATAATGTCGTGCCCTGTATAGCAATGGCCGACGCACATGACGTAGTGTCATGTCCAACAGGGCATAGATCGTTCCACATTATGGGATGACGTTTCAAAACGACCTGACGATGTTCGTGGGGACAGGAAGGTCTAAACACGCACCGCCGGTTGTTCATGGCACTGCAGATGCCCACACGCGTTTTAGACACCTGAGATTTTGGATATGGCGATTGGGACGGGTCCGGCATGTGTAACGAAGGATTGGGCCAATACGATTATCCCTAAGCCCTGGGCGCGAAACGTGAGCTGATTGCTCCCTGGTGCCGTCCTTGCTTGACCACAGATGTCGCCGCTCATCGACGAGGCCCAACTCCGCATCGAGGGTAAGAGAGCATGGCAGAATGTGCGATGCTCGAGTGTGGGTCTGTCGTACTGCGTCAGCAAAGGGTTGCTGGAAATCGTTGCATGGCACAGATCCATTACAATTATTGACCCAGATCATTTCGCCGTCGCTGCACCCACAGGTTTAGTACAGGCCACCAAGGGTGCCTACACTATGCCCATCGACCTGCTGTGCTTCAGCCCGCCTGCTAACAAAGACGATGTGGTAAGGCGCATGCGCAGCGGGGGCATCGTAATGAACCCTGGCAACGGCAATGGCATGGGTGGAGCTGGACAGGCAGGCGCCGCGTACATAAGACGCATGCCGCAGTCGGAACTGGACACCCTCCTGGATCGCACGTTTAACGGTGCGTCGCGGGCGAGTGCATGGGAGGTGGGGGGCATTGTTCGGTGGGATTTGGATAGCACGATAGCACCTGTCGGATATGTTCGGCCCGTTTTCGTTTGGTGCGTTTGGTGCGACGCATTAAGTTGGGGTTAGCCTGGCTTCGGGGGCTCGGGCGGGGGTTGGCACTTGGTTCACCGGGCTGGAAGGGTAAGCACGGGCCGCAGGGGGAAAAGCGCAAGCAGCATGCAACTGGTCTGGGCACCAGGCTGCTGCGCTGCGACGGGCTGACGTGATGTACCCAATTGCTACCGGTAACCGCTCCCACCATCCACTGCGGACGCCCGCAGAGGTCCATGCTGCGGCGGCGCTGCAGCCAGCCCTAGAGCCTGATGTCGAGGTGAGCGTCCTGGAGGGGGACAGCGCGAGGAAAGGACGGGCTATGAGAGTCGGAGCGAAAGCGTTGAAGGGACGAAGGGTCGGATTGGCAGGAAAGCACGGATGTTGAACACCGCCGTCCTTGGCGCGCACCGGCCTGCCGCCGCTGGGCAAAGAAGTTCCCCTCTTCTTTGGACGTACAGCATCGGCGCCGGTGCCTAAATAACTGCGTGGACTAAGCGGCTGCCCTGCACAGCTTTATTAGCTTCCATGGAAGCACTTGACCTGTATTGCGCTCCCACACCTCGCATCTTCCCTCCACTTGAGGTCTCCATTTCTGCAGATCGTCCTCGGGTTAGCAGTATGTTTGCACTCGCGTTACATAACACCGCATTTGCCCCCTCTTGGACAGGTGCTGTCCCGCCTGTATCCCCACCAGCGGGTGGCCCTGGCGTGGATGGTGGCGCGCGAGAACGGCAACAGCCTGCCGCCGTTCTGGGAGGCGCAGCAGCAGCGCGGCGGCGAAGTGCGCTATCTCAACACGCTGACCAACTTTGCAGTGATGGAGAGGCCCCAGCCCCTGAGGTGCGCGCTGCGGTCCTGCTGATGGGAACGGTGCTGCAGAGGGCTAGGGTACGTGCAGTTTGTTATGTGTCAGAGGCACCATTCGCGGAGGTTTGCCGTCACTCTGGCCGTACGCCGTCGACCGTCCCATCTGTCCCGGCCATATGATCCTTACCGTTCCGTGCCTCATTCGCAACCACATTCTTGAACGGCAACGCATTGCTTCTTTGCAGGGGCGGCATCCTGGCAGATGACATGGGCCTGGGTGCGTGACGAGGGGTCCCAGTTGGTGTTGGAGGGTAGCAGTCTGGCTCGGCGGGTAACCATTTAGGAATGCGCTTCGACGACAGTTTGGAACGGCAGAGTGACAGGGGCCTGATGTCTTGTCCTGAGACACCACCTTCCGATATACCTGGCTGCCTCTCGAGGGCTTTCCCATCTCGGGCTCTGTGTTGGGAGGCAACGTGCGTGTTGCTTCCGCCCACCTCTCCTCGTCGTCAACTGAATCCTCGGGCGGTCCTCGTATTTCCGCACTCCACAGGTAAGACTCTGACCATCATCTCGCTCTTGGCGACCAACCGGCCTGGCGTGCAGCTGCCGCCGACCCAGATGATCAGCCTTACTGGTGCGGACGCCGCAGGCGCAATGGCTGAGGTGGCGGCACCACAGGGGCAGGTGGCCGAAGCGGCCCCACCACAGGGACGGGTGGCCGAAGTGGCGCCACCACAGGGGCAGGTGGCCGAAGTGGCGCCACCACAGGGGCAGGTGGCCGAGGTGGCGGCACCACAGGGGCAGGTGGCCGAAGTGGCGGCACCACAGGGGCAGGTGGACGAAGTGGCCGCACCACAGGGGCAGGTGGACGAAGTGGCCGCACCACAGGGGCAGGTGGACGAAGTGGCGGCACCACAGGGGCAGGTGGCCGAAGTGGCCGCACCACAGGGGCAGGTGGCCGAAGTGGCGCCACCACAGGGGCAGGTGGCGCGCACGGGAGGAAAGAGTACCAAGGGCGGCAAGGGCCAGAAGGAGAAGGCGAAAGGCGAGGAGAAGGACGAGGAGGAGGACGCGCCGCCGTCTAAGCGCTGCAAGGTTAGGAACCAGTTCTGGGTGGAAGCAACCGCTGATATTAGCGACCGAAAGAATGCTTCAGGGCTATGCCGCTTGTACGCAACGAGAAGTAAGCAGTTTCGTTTTTTCTCCGCGCATTTATGTCTGCTATGGGTAATGCTTGAAATGTCTAGGAGGGAACAAAGGTCAGCGCATTAGGAATTGATTTTGGATGTTCATCTTCAAATTGCTGTACGCGTCAGGGTTGGTGAAGACGACCCCGGAGAATTGTGGCATGGCGCTGAGTCTGGGCCCATGACCCGAGCGTCAGCCCGGTAGCCTTCGCTCATACACCTATTGTTCCATTCGTCGATGGCCGTCCAATCCTACCCCCACATGTGACGTTCGCTAACATGGCTGGATGTCTCTTGCCGAAACTGCCCCTCTAAACACATCTTCTGCTGCTAGGCCCCCACTTTCCCATTACCGCTACGCCTCGTGCTCCCAACCAAGCAAGCCAACTCCCATATCGGTACCTTCAATTCCTTTTTCCTGCCCTTCCTTGGTCTGCCTTCCTGTTTCCTTTCTTCGTATGCGTTTGACGCTTCCAGATGGCGGGCGGTGCATCCGCAGGCGCCGGCCCCTCCACTGCTGCTGCGCCAGTTGCCGTTGGTGCAGCCGCCACCGTGGCCGACGGGCTGACGCATCAGCCGCCGCCCGCCGACGAACCCCGCTGCACGCTGATCGTGTGCCCTGTCTCCGTGATGTCAAACTGGGTGACGCAAATCCAGGAGCACACCGCGGGCAATCTCAAGGTGCGCGTGCGGCTGTGTGCTGGTAGCCGAGGGCTGAGAAAGAGTTGCTCGCCCATGCCTCCCTGGAATTATAGGAGTAGGGCGGCCAAGAAGAAGAGCAGATTTCTGTACTGCTGGCAGACGACCCGAACACCATCCAAAGCCCATGATCTTACCGTCATGTGACGTTGCCGTCGCATCATGCCGCCTCCAACAACTGGCGCACGCTCTGCCCCACGGCCCAGGTCTACCAGTACCACGGTCCCGAGCGCTCCCGCTCACCTAGCTTCCTGGCCGGCCACGATGTGGTCCTCACCACATACTCCATGCTGGGCGGCGAGCTGGCGGATGGGCGCGGCATTTTGAGCGTCAAGTGGCTGCGGGTGGTGCTAGACGAGGTAGGGCTGGCGAAAAGGGGCTGGGCTGTGTGTCAAAGGATAGGCGAGAAGCAATTGGGAGCTACATTGGGATGAGGATCCGGTCTTTGAGCACATGGGGCCAATCTGCTGGTCACTGGTCGGTGCGATCGGACGGCCTAACGTCGCAAACAGGGCTTGCTCAAAGTAGCAGCGCTGGCCGAGTGAAGCCAATTATAAATATTACAGCGTCGGTAGGATCTTTACCGGTGCCGACCCTCCTCCACTCCGCATTCACTTCTAAATCGCACAGGCGCACACCATCAAGAACCCCCGCGCCAAATGGAGCCAGGCAGCGGCCAAGCTCAAGGCCGAGCGCAAGTAAGGTGGTGGTGCCGAAGTTTTCCTAGGGTTGCTCACTGCTGCGGCAATTAAAAGGGGCAGCAGTGTGCAACTCTAGGCCGCGAGTCAACCCGCAATTAGGGGCAGCAGTGCGCCCCTTATTGCGTGTTGATTCCCGGCCTAATAATGATGGAGCAGCAACTGCAAGAACGAAGTCATCGTTCCTCACGGCACGGGCGCTTCATTGGCAGCGCCAGTCCGCCATTCGTGACGAGCAGCATAACGGTCACTGGTATCTGCCCTGGTCTGCTGCCCCCTTCGCCGCAGGTGGGCGGTGACCGGCACGCCGATTCAGAACCGGCTGAGCGATCTGTACGGCCTGCTGTGCTACCTCGGGCTGGAGCCGTTGCAGGAGCGCTCCATATTTACCCGCGTGCTGGAGCGGCCGCTGACGGCCTGGGACCCGCGGGCCATCAAGAAGCTGCAGGTTCTGATGGGCACCATCGCCATGCGGCGTACCAAGGACCTAAGGGTAAGTTGGCCGATGGGCAGAGGCCTCGCCTCGCCTGAAGGAGGCGTTATGTGGAATGTAAGGGTGCACATGAGAGCTGCTTAGCATGCCCCGTATGCCCAAGGACGACGCATTTTGTTCAGTCGCTCGGGCTTACCCTCGAATACCTTTTTTCCCGGAGTCACACAGCGAGAAGGTCCTTACCCACCACACGCGCGCCCTACCCTTGCCCCGCCCCTCGCCACCCAGATTGACGGGAAGCCGCTGGTGGTGCTGCCCCGCAAGAGCGTCCATCTGGTGACGGTGCACCTCACCCGGGAGGACCGAGCCAAGTACGACGCGTAAGTTGAGTGTGTGCAGCTTGGGTGTAGGCGCAACGTCTCCCGCAGCCTTCCTCTTCGCAAGTTCAGCATATAAATTAAGCTAGCCATTTACCCTTCTTGTACCCCAGCCTGGAGCTGCAGGGCCGCAGGCTCATTGCACACGCGCTCGAGTCCGAGACCCTGCTGGAGAAATACATGAGCGTGCTGGAGATTATCCTGCGCTTGCGCCAGGTGGGTTGTGGCGCCGGGCAGAAGCCGAGAAGTTACAGGGAACTACCGGTAGTTGTGGCTACCACACCAAGCGCTCCGCCCAGTTCCCTTTCCATACCACCCGCCCCACGGCAGGTTGCCGACGCTGGCTGCCTGTGCACCTGCGACCTGCAACCGCTGATGGACGACCTCGAGCCGGCGCAGCAGCAGGGCGACGCTGCGCCGCTGACGGAGGAGGAGCGGCAGGAGCTGCTAAAGCTGCTCACTGCCCGGATGCAGGTGAGCCTTGCTGCTTTAGTTGCGCATCACGAGCGGACGGAAGACATGGGTAACGAATCTGGACCAAGTCGACATGGCGGGTCCTTGTCCTAGCTAGTACTGTGCGCGAGGGATGCGCACGAGTATTCCTTCTATTCCTACAACCTGGCCTCGCAGGTCAAATGCAACCTAGTCTGTGCTCTGAATCCTTGCCGTCCTCTTGCCCCGCCGCCCTGACGCGCGCTGCCAGGGCGACTTCGCGGTCTGCGCGATCTGCTTGGAGCAACTCAACCAGGCGGCGTGCATCACGCGCTGCGGCCACGCCTTCTGCAGGCCGTGTTTGGAGAACGTGGTGGCCCGCGCTGCCGGTCCGGGCTGCCCCATGTGCCGGGCTCAGGTGGGCCGGTGCTGGGACTGGAACGGCTTCGGACTGCGGGCCCAACGTTGGTTTCGTGGTGCGGTGCTGCCCTGCGCGCCTGCTAACGCCTCCCCTTGCCGTCCAATGCCCTCCCTCCGCACCCTAAGATCTCGCTGGCGGACCTGGTGGACCTTCCGCCAGACGCCGCCGCAGCGGAAAACCAGACGCAGGTAGGCGCGAGGGCGGAGAGTGTGGAGGCGATGGATGTTACGAGTAAGGAGGAGAGTGGCTCATCCTCGGTAACATGGGCCCTGTAACATAGAAGGTAACCACTAGGCAGCCTCATGTCGTTACTTCGTATGTGTTACGCGGCATGATCAGCACTTCCGCGCCGGGCCCCTTCGCTGCAAACTCTACGCAGGCCGGCATGGGTCTGTCCGACCCGATCGCCGCCTCAGCCAAGGTGGCGACGCTCATGCAGGCCCTGCGCAACACGGCTGAGCAAGCGCCTGCGGACGGCAACGGCCCCATCAAGTCCATCGTGTTCTCCCAGTTCATAGGTTTGGACTACAGATCCGAAATTGCGCTGCCGCCGAAGCATAGCTGTCGTTGCTCTAGATCGACCGGAGGACCCATACCAATCGAACCGACCTGCTGACCCACAGGCATGCTGAACCTGGTGGGCTCTGCGCTCGAGACGGCCGGGATTTCGTTTGTACGGCTGGACGGCTCCACGACGGCACAGGCGCGCGCTGAGATGGTCAACAGCTTCGCAAGCCGTGAGGCGGGCAGCCCCGTGGTGTTCCTGGTAGGCCGGGTTTTGCGAGGCACACGGGAGTCGCTGGGCCCTTTCAAGACCTGCAGGGTGTGACGCGTGTAACAGGTCCTACCTGGGCACTGGAATGATTGGCGCAACAGGTCCTTACCTGGGCACTAGGATTACGTCCCTTCTCCCCTCGCAGGCGAGCCTCAAGGCCGGAGGCGTCGGCATGAACCTCACTGCGGCAAGGTAGGTGGTGTTTGGTCGATTGGGGCTGTGAAATGAGTCGAGAGGTGTCAACCAAGATGTACTCTGTGGTACATACGAGGCGCCTGCGCAACAAGGAGGGCCAGGTTCGGGCGTGACGCGATCCGCGATCTGGTGGTCAGCGAGCTAACCCGCCGTCTGCAACGGGCCCTTCTTTATTGCAGCCACGTGCATCTGCTGGACCCCTGGTGGAACCCTTCCGTGGAGGAGCAGGCGATGGTGCGTCAGGCGGTTGAGGGGAAACCCGTGCGTCATTGAGGCGGTCACCAGCTAGCCCATCGTGACGCTGTTGCATTCGTCCGCGCGCTCGGCTCAGCATCCCGTGCAATGGCCGCCATGCTTTCCTTTCCACTGGACGTGCCCTATCTTGCAGTTCTCTCTAACGCCAGGCACGCTCATATTTACACCACCCCGAACCTACCCTGCCGACAGGACCGAGTGCATCGACTGGGCCAGACTCGCGATGTGGAGGTAGGCCGCTGTACTGGCGCTTGGCACATGCCACGCGGGAACGCGTACGTCAACCCCTTGACCGCACCTCCAAGCTACTGACTGTCTGCTACTTATTATCCCGCTGCCATATCCCGACGTAGGTGTACCGCTACGTGGCAGCGGACACCATCGAGGAGCGCATACTGCTGCTGCAGGTGTGCTGCGGACTAGGGACGGCGCATTGTGCTGGACTCGTACAGACAACTGCTGTTGTGGGAAACGCCGATTGTGCGGGCAGTTCTCACGGCGGGGCTATGTTTTTGCAAATTGCCCGAATCTGATCCCGCAATGCTCCAACAGGACCGCAAGCGCGAGCTGTCGAAGGCCGCGTTCGACCGGCGCTCCGTGGAGGAGAATCGCCAGATGCGGATTGACGACGTAAGGCTCCTGATGAGCCTTTGACGCCCTCTCGGGACCAGTGCTAATGACCGGTGTGGCGTCCAGGCCACAGGATGGCAGACGCTGCAACGCAATAACTGAACGTTGCTGCCATTGTGGCATGCTGAGGATGCGGATGCTGCGTTGATAGGTTGTAGGGATGAAAGGCTGGAGGGTCTTTGGCCAAGGTGAAATGGTGTGTGTCGCAGGAGGGTGTAGTTTAACTTTCTGTAGTGTGCGCAAAGTCGCCGACGAGGGCTTTACTTTCTCACAGGTGGTCTCACAGGTGGGTTTGGAATTCGCTGTAGGTTAAAGCTCGAATGTCGGTGTCATCTGTCAGAAGGCCGTGCATTCCTGACACGTCGATCGAAAGGACGGTACGATGTCCTTTGTTTAGGTGAAGCGGACGTAACCATGTGGTTTTGCAAGGTGGGAGTTGGGTTTCGGCAGCCCCAAGGACTCTCGAGACCCTTGGACACGAGCCGCTGAAAGGTCGGACTCGGCATGAGCAAAACTGGCGCGTGATCTCGCAAGCAAGCTGAACCGACGTCCTACTGTAAACGTCCAGGCCTGACAGGGGGCGCCTTCACTTCGATTTGCCAGGCATGCACAATTTCCGTTCCATTCTGTGCACTAGGGGTTAGGGTTGGCAGTTAGGGGTTAGGGTTGGCAGGGGGCGAGTTAGGTTGACAAGCAACGGTGCGCCATCAATGGTATCAAAGCGTGCCGCCTGCGGCGGTTAGTTCAGACGGCAAATGCCAGCAGGCCTGCTAGATACGCTCGCCTTCAGGCGACGCGTTACTGCAACCGGTTACAATGTCATTAGTTATTGTACCCTCAAGCTGCCAGCCGACCCGCTGGCAACTGCAGGCCCCCCAACAAAACCACAAACTACCGCCACCCCTACGAATACGGCATGCCATTTCTCGCCATCGGGCCGCCAACCTCCCTCCCACAGGATGTCGGCCCCATTGACGTCCCATTCGTCACTCACGTATATAAGCCGCAGGTAACACGCGCGCTAGTACTGCCCCACTCGCCACGTTGCGGATCCTATTCTGGCATCATCAACTCAGGACTCGTGCGTACAGCATGTTTAAACCCGGACGCAGCTGCGCTTGCCGCAGCCAGTAGCCCATGGCCCGCTACGCCCGCTCCTTCTCCTGCCTGGGCGGCGTCATGTTGACTGTGCGCAGCAGCCACTCCAAGAAGAAATGCTGGAAGCCCACATGCGACTCAGAGGCGTACACCGGGAACGTGACGTTGGACGCGTCCGAGTGGCCGTTCAGCAGCGACACCGTCTGCAGGTTGCGCTCGTACGCCTCGCGTACGGCCTCCCCGCCGTACGACAAATCCAGCGACACAACGAGCGCCAGCTGCGGCAAGCTCCCGCGCTGTCCCCGCGAGGGCGGCGTGCCGGAAGGCAGCAGCCGCGCTTCCCCCGTACGCGCCGCCATCAGCGCCTCCAACGCCTGCCGGTAATCGTGCCGCCGATCCCGCGCGGCCCTCTGGCCACCAAGGCTCCGCATCCCTGCCAGTATCCGCTGCATATCGGCGGCGCTGAGCATGGGAGCAGGCATCGCGCGGTGGTACGCGTGCGAGCCGGCTGGGCATAACGGGTTCCGGAGCGCAAGGCCGCGCTCCGCCATGAGGCGCCTGTTAGGCTGGCAGTTGTGCGGATTGAGGACTGAAGCCACGCCGCGCTTTGGATCTGACAATACGCCTGTCGGCCAGTCGCGATACCAGAACCACACGTTGCGGTTGAGGCAGAGGTGCGCCGCCTCGCGGAGCAACGGTCGCATGGCGGGGTTGGGGTTGACGATGAGCACGTGGCCATCTGCCCGCAGGACCTGGCGAATCACGTGTAGTGCGCGCATTGTCGAGGAGAGGGTGTGGGCGGGGTCGAAGAAGAGGGCCTCGTTGCCGAGCTGCACGACGGGCGCCGCAGCGCCTGAGTACAGTGCAGGGTTGCGCACGCGCCCCAGCGGCAGCGGGTGCAGTATGACACGCATGAGGGACTCCATGTCCAGTCCGAGGAGAGGGTCCGCCTCGGAAGCAGTATCGGGAGGGGAGGAGGAGGTGGAGGCGGGAGAGGTGGCGGCGGCGGGGGAGGCGAGTGCGGCATGCGAGCGGCGCTGGGTGAGCGACGGGCACGGGCGGAGGTGGCTCCAGGTGTGGGATGCCTGCGGACGGTGAAGACGATGGAGACATCAGAATGCGGGTATGCAGGTGTGGGTGCTGGGTTTGTGAGCGGGTGGGGGGGTACGGGAGCCTTAAGGCCAACAAAGGAAAGCGTGTCCGCGACAACAGCGTACCTGACCGCATGCCCTGTAGCTTGTGGTGGCATCCAGTCCTCCATCTCGTGGCAGCGACGATGTGACTACTGACAGCTGGCTGCTTAACGCAAGTGCGGAAGACTCCAGTCCAGCCTCCATCCCAGCAGCGCCAGCAGCCCGCGAAGTAAATGCCGCTGCCGTGGCTGCAACGCATCAACAAGTATATACCATATTATTATACCATACACGTCACAAGGAGTGGGTAGCGGCAAAGGGGCTCGCGGATGGGACGAGTGGGCGTTTGTAAGGTACCTGGACGTCCAAGCGTAAGCAACCGAGCAAGCATTGTTTATCTTGTTTCTGTAGGACGCTACTTCATTCAAAAGGCAAGACGGACTCCGAAGAAGGAAAGCGACGCACACTTGGTTGCTGTCGGCTGATCGGTGTTTGTCTAAAGAAGCTTTAAAGACAGTGTAGAAGTATCGCTCGCAATGCCATGGTTGGCAAAAGGATAACCTGATATCGGGTGATGCATCGTCATCCCGCAATTTCCTCCCTGTGCCGTCGTGTGCATGCACATGCGTCCGAAACCAAGGCAAAAGCCATCGAAGCCTTTTGTCGCTGGAAGGCATGCCGTTCTAGGTGCACATAATTAGGGAGGTGAGGACGTGAGGTGCCACGTTGCCATTGATGGAGGGGACCATGGGTTGCGTTGGGGAGAGGCGCGGCCTGTCGGGGCACGGGATGGCCCGCGCGGACCCTGACGGTGAACTGGGTCATATCATCGCCGACGCTTCAGGCGACGGAAATTGAGAAGTAGGCGCCGTGATACCGGTATGCAGGCTCGTGGGGGTATGCAGGTACCGGTATGCTTTAGTGGTCTGGGACGCTTGTGGGAGAACGTGGGAGGCCGTTGGTCTCATGATGTATTCCTCCAGCATATGGCGCTGTCAGACAACTGGCCACGAAGCGGCACTTGCAGTTGCGTATCACGCCTATGAGTTTAGTATGGACCCATTGCCAGCCGGATGCTGGAGCCGCCAGCAACAAAAGTATGGGGGTTGGGGCGAGTTGGGGGGAGGCGGAGTGGGGGGAGGCGGTGAGGGCAGTGAGACGGCATAGCAGCTGGTTGCTCGAGTTTCCCGAAGAAACTTTCTACAGCTTTGCGGTATGGCAAATTACATCGGCATCGGATGTGTACCGCCCCGGCCCCGCAACTTTAGTCGTACCGCCATCGTTCCGTGACGACAAGGCAGGTGCAACAGCAAGGGATTGATTTCATATCACCACCATAGATTCATTATACTGATAGGAGCTCTGTGGTTTACCACTTTCCCTTGTCGCCGGCCATCTCGCGACATTGAAACCCTTACTGACGTGCGGACGTCGTGAGCTGAGCAATATGGACGGCAGGGAGGAGCTCGAGGATGCTTGCATGTCTTTGTTCTTGGGCATCGGCCTGGAGGAAACCGTTGCCAAGTGAGGCCTAGCAGCGTGCCTGCGCCGAAAGATGTCCGTCTGCGTCATCGGCCGCTGGATACTGTGCAACAGTCGCGTCTGAATCACTTTGGTTTGGTGGTGCAGAAATGCCACGAAGAATCCCAAGTTTTCGAAGACCCTCGAGGAGGTGATCCACGAAGCGGGCGCGGCATCGGGCTGTCCCAAGGCAAAGGGCAACCTGCTTTACACGGTTGCCAGCAAGGTATGCGTGTAATTGAGTCGCCAACTAATTGTGTCACAGCCACAGATGGGCTACGACGTGCGGTGACCTGATGGGACGGCGGCGGGCCCCGCCGAGGCTCCTTGGAGCCCACAACACCCCCGAACGTACCCTAGCACATAGAGGAGACTGCGTTGCGCGTTGGCAGCTTGCAGCAATTGGCGAACCCAGGTCATGGGCTTATGGCCGGCTGACCCCGTGTCCGCGCGTCTGCAGATGACTGGAAGGGTTCACAGGAACTCGCGGAGGGAGAAAGAACGCTTGGGGGGCCCTATGTCCGCACCTGACTGGTTAGGTCGCGTTGTGTATCCTGGCACGCACCCCTCAATAATGCAGAGCTTGCGCGGCGCGGACTACCGGGTCAAGTGCCATTCGTAATGAACCCCGATGCGCTTGGCCCCGTAGCTTGACCCTCGGCGCCCTCTCGGCTGCCCCTCGTGCCGCAGTACCCTGCCAACGCGCTGTGCCACCGGCCCATGCTGCTTGGCTATGTCATGTGTGAGCACATGAAGGTGCGACAGGGCGGGGGCTTCTAACATCTTCGTGCACTGGCTGGGGGGGAGGGGACGCGGGGGCGGTCTGCGGAGGATGCAGTGCTGCTGGCGTCTCAGGGCATAACATGGCCGTATTGGATGGCGAGCGGCCAGCGGCAGGGACCGGGGAGGGACGGGTTTCAATGGGTTGAGGGAGTCTACGTTCTGGGAGGGGAAGGGGAAGGGGGGCTCCGGTGCTGAATGGAGCCGTCACGGCACAAGTCGTCAGTGCGTCGAGGAGGGATGCCATTCATTTGATTTATCCGGGTCGGACCGCACCTTGGAGGACGTGCGCATCATGCGGGCGGTGAGGGGGCACAGGCTCTCCTATGCAGGCGGGGCCGACCCACGGGACGGTGGGGCCCTCGGCCAAGGCCTTCACCCAACATGTGGGATAGTTGAGTTGCGGCTTCTTGCGTTGACGGTTACAGGGCTGAGGTGGTCATGTCATGTGGGCTAGCTGCGGGTATGCTGTCCTCCTGCTAGCTGTGCTTACGCGCTGTCCTGCTCCGAGCTCCGAACTCGAACCCCCTCCCGAACCCCCTCCCGTACTTCTGGCTCTCCAGTCGAACGCTCAGCTGGACGGCGCGTTCGAGTACCTGCGCAAGGTGGGCACCACGGATGTGGACAAGAAGGCTCTGGAGGATGCCAGCGGAGTGGGGGTCGTGGTGAGTGGAGTGCCCGTGGCTGGGGCGCTGGGCGGGGAGAGCGGGGAGAGCGGCAACAGAGGGAGGCTGGGCGTGCAAGGGAGGCTAGGAGAGGCCAGGGCAGGGGAGAAGGGGATAGAGGAAACCATGTACGGCAGGTGGCGGATGATACATCAGCTGCGCGAGGCTGCATGGCTGGGGTCTTGCGAAGCACCGGCAGGGTGGAGCTGGGTGGGGTATGGGCTCCATTGTGGGTGGCGCAGCGAAAGGGGGCAGCAGGAGGCTGGAGCGGAACACCACTACATCACGCGCATGGTGCTGTCCTGGCGTTGGGTGCGGTCGCGTGCAGGTGACGAGTGAGCAGATTAAGACCGCTGTGGCGGAGGAGGTGGAGGCGAACAAGGAACGGCTGGTTGCGGAGCGGTGAGGCGGGCGTGCGGGGGTGCTGGGCGGCGGAAGGGGACCGGAATTCGAAGCGGGCGATGGGGCCGTAACCGTGCGAGGCCATGAGAAGGAAATGCGGGTCCGCCAGCGGCTTGCCGATGGGGGAGGACTTGCCGGCCGAATGTTTTGGGTCTTCCTGTCTTGCCAGCAAGCAGCAGCGGCAGCAGCAGCAGCGGCAGCAGCAGCAGCGGCAGCAGCAGCAGCGGCAGCAGCAGCGGCAGCAGCAGCGGCAGCAGCGGCGGCAGCGGCGGCAGCAGCGGCAGCAGCGGCAGCAGCGGCAGCAGCGACAGCAGTAACAAATGGGTTGGAAATGTGGGGTATGGAGGCACAGTGCAAGGGAAAAGGGCACCCGAGCGGTTGCCAAGGCGACAGCGGGAAACTATGGCGGGGGGGAAGGGTCGGGGCAACAGCTGGGGTGGCGGTGTAAGGGGGTCTCGCCCGCACCTTCTCACTGGGCCCCATCCCCCGAGGTGCAGCGGCGCCAGTGCCAGCAAGCAGCCGGTCGCAGCAGCTGCCTCGCAACACGAGATAGTCGGAACGTAGACCCCCACATAGAAGCCGTGGATTCGCGGATTTATACTACCGGTATACCCCCACCTAGAAGCCACTGCCTGTGCGTGCCTCCACCTCCCGGGCACCCAGCTGGCCTCTCACCAAGCACGGACGCCTACATTGCACCACAGCCACAACCCGTTACTCTCTCCCGCCGCTCCTTCACCCTCCCGGCGTCGTCCTCCTCCCTCCCCCACGTCTGTTTTAAACGTCCGTTTAAAACGGTTTTTTTCGGGCATCCACGGGTCTTCCTCGAACCTCCCTCCCCCACGCAGCTACCGTGTCAACATGAACGTGCTGTTGGGCGCCGTGACACGTAAGCTCAAGTGGGCGGACGGCGCGGCAGTGCGGTCCATTCTGGAGGTGAGGCCGGGAGGCGCGTTAGGGAAAAAATCGGTGAACGGGGAACGGGGAGGGTGCCGCGGCCGGGTCCGTCGCTGATGACGGACGGGGCCTGTTTGCAGAGCTCGCCGGCCAGGCCGTGGGGGAGGCCCGATGGGTTTGACCGGGACCGGGCAGCAGTCCAGGGGCTAAAGGATCCGGGGAGGTGTGAGGGTCTGTGCGGCTCTTCACCATGCGTTTCAGCACTGCGCCAGTCGAACCTGGTGGCAACCTTGGTGCCAAGGTGGACTGCTGTCTGAGGGTGGGCTGCGGTGTCGTGGCGCAGGCTGCCGTGGAGGGGCTGCTGGGCCCCAAGACGGAGGCGGACCTGGCGCCCCCCGAGCCCAAGAAGAAGTCCAAGGCGCCGGCACCGCCGCCCGCACCGAAGGAGGAGAAGCCCGCGGAGAGCCAGGCAGCGGAGGTGGGGACCCGATGGCGATGGTGGGGGGCCGGCGGTATGGGGACGGGCAAGCTGAACATGGTGTTGTTTAGGATGCTGCGGAGGCGGCGCTGTGTTAATGCGACGCCGACTTATCAACCCCTTGGTGGCCCGTCATGCATGCGGGGCTTCTCACGGCAATGTCCCTAGGGTGTCGTACGACACAAAGCTCCGCCCGGCCATTGCTGTCCCAACACTGCCATCCGGCTAACGGTCCCCTGCCCCCGTTTGCCCTCGCCCCGCCCTGATCGTCGTACCATGTCCGCCGGTCCGCCAGCCGTCGGCCACCCAGCCTGACGACCCCTACTCCTTCCTGCCCAAGCCCGAGTCCAACAACGACGTGCACACCACCGTCAACTTCTCGGATGGTCGCATCATGCGCATCGCGAACAGCCCCGAGGTGCGGGCGCCTTGGGGGTGCCATGACGCAGCTGGAGGGGGGGGGGGAGGGAAGGCACGGAGCGAGTGAGAGGGCGCGTGGCCCGGGCGGGATGGTGGTACGGCAGCAGCGTCGTCCAGACCTCAAGGAGCTGCGCGAGGAGCCACCTCCCGAGCCGCCTTTCGTCGGTCTTCGGCCCTGCCCACCCACCTAGGCATCATTACGGCACCCACGCGCACCTCCTATATCTTTCCTCGTGTGTAGGTCCGCTGGTTTCCTCTGTATCCGTGTCACCCTATGATGACCACCCTGCCTCCCTCCCCCGCGGTTTTACTTTTCAGTGCCGACCCACGGGTTTCCTCACACACACACACACACCCAGGAGTGTGCACCAGCTACATTTCCCATGTCGCGTAACCGGTTCTCTTCTGTAATCCCCCACGAGTGAAACCTCTCTCATCTCTCTCCCTGCCTCCCGTCTCTCAGGCCCTGGCCGCTCACCTGTCCCGCACCGGCGGCCGGATCGTGACCCGCTTCCCGCCGGAGCCGAACGGCTACCTGCACATCGGACACGCTAAGGTAGAGGAAGGGGTCGGACCCGCCTCCCCGACTTTGCGCGTCGGCAGTCCTGCTGTCAGGGTTAGGTATTCGCGGCCCCGCTTCCTCCCGGTTACTCGACCCCGCTTCCCCCCGTCCTCCCCGCCCAACAGGCCATGTTCGTCGATTTCGGCATGGCGCGCCAGTACGGCGGTGTGTGCTACCTACGGTACGACGACACCAACCCCGAAGCTGAGAAGCTCGAATACATCCAGCACATCGAGGAGATCGCGAGGTAAGGGGGTTAGGCCCGCCTGTACGCCGCCTGGCTCAGTCATTCGCCGGCAGTTGACGCGCCTCTCCCCTCCCCGTCTGGGCTCGGCTCCTTCCCACTGGCCCCTCCCCACCGAACCCCCCCGCTCTGCTTCTGGACCCGGCCTACCCGCTGACCCCTCCCGCTCCCCTTACGACTGCAGCTGGATGGGCTGGGAGGCGTGGAAAGTCACGTACAGCTCCGACTACTTCCAGCAGCTGTACGAGCTTGCCGTACAGCTCATCAAGTTAGGGCACGCCTACGTGTGCCACCAGGTGTGGCGGCTGGGGGGGGAGTTCACTGGGCTCGTTCCAGCCCCGGAGGCTTTCTTGAGCCAAGAAGGTTTTGACCACGGATGCACCGGTAGCGGACTAATGAGCACAGACTCGGCCTCGCCCTGCCGGCCACCGCGTCCGAGCCCACCCGGGTCCCTGCGCCTCCATGCCCCCACCAGACCAAGGACGAGATCGAGGCCTCTCGGGATAAGCGCGAGCCCAGCCCCTGGCGAGATCGCCCCATTGAGGAGAGCCTGCGGCTGTTCGAGGACATGCGGCGGGGCATGGTGGAGGAGGGCAAGGCCACGCTGCGCATGAAGATGGACCACAAGTGGGTTCGCGCGGGGGTGCGAAAGGGGAGGGGGCAGGGGCGCTGTCTGGGGCCTGAGGTGGGTTGCTGGAGCAGTATGGGGGCTGCGGGGTGTCGTTGGGGCGCTGAGGACGGGATGTTACTAGCGCAGCAGCCCGCAGCGGCCCGCTGCTGTCCGCTGTGGGCGCAACGAGTGGCTCCCTTTCCGACCCGGCATTGTCCCCATGATACCTCCGGCCACCCCACTTCGCAACCACCACAGGAACGACAACTACAACATGTTCGACCTCATCGCCTACCGCATCAAGTTCGTGGAGCACCCGCATGCGGGCGACAAGTGGTGAGTGACGTGGCTCGCGTGGCGGATCGGAGCGGCGCCGCCAACACGTCCACCAGCAGGGGTGGGCCAGGAACGGTCGCGCGGGGACAGTGGCTGCGGCGAGGACCCAAGCCATGGACGCAATCGTGGATCATGTGGATTGTGTGGATCATGTGGATCATCTGGATCATGTCGATCGTGTGGATCATGCGGTGCATCCCCTGGAGTCCTCCATGCCTTCCACGCTCCCATTCTTCTGCGGCAACCCTTCCCCGCTGCAACCCAACCTCCCCGGCTGCCCAGGTGCATCTACCCCTCGTACGACTACACGCACTGCCTGGTGGATTCCATAGAGGACATCACCCACTCGCTGTGCACGCTGGAGTTCGAGTCCCGGCGGGCGTCGTACTACTGGTACGGCGACTTACGCAGCCTGCCCACCTGGGGTATGGTGGTGGTGCAGCAGCATGGGAAGGGTGGTCTTGCGATACATCACAGTGTGTGGATAATCATACCTGCGAAATGATCCGGCGTCACCCAGGTGCTTGTCGGAGCGGGCGCCACCGGCGGTCTGAAGGCACGCACCACCGCGCCACCTTCGACCAGCTATGACGCTGTTTCGAAAAAAAGAATCCCAGTCCTATACCGCCATGTGCATGTTTTTCCGAAACAGTGGCATAGCTCGTCGGTGGTCGCTGGCGCGCGCCTGCACGGGGTGGCCGCGGTGGTGCCCGTCGATCTCAGCTTCAATGCAAGGATCTCAGCTTCAATGATCTTGTTTGCACGTCACTCGTTCGTCTGTTCTCGGGGGATCATACGAAATCTTAATTGGAACGGTCAGGATGGTTTTCGGGTTAAGTTCAGAAGGGTGTAGGGTCAAGTAAACACAGCTGCCAGCAGCATACGTACCAGTTGCCCTGAACCTCGGCTCGCATGGACCATCATACACCGCCGCAGTGCTCGGATCATGCTCTTTGCACACCAACAAATGTTTAAAAAACGCAAACAGGTGGCGTTGCGGAGGGTTTATCACAACCCAGGGTTGTGGTTGGCTGTTCCTTCCGATTTTGTCTTGCCAACCCCCAACCGCCAAACGCCCACACCGCGCGCAGGCTCCTGGAGGTCCTGGGCCTCTACAAGCCGGTGGTGTGGGAGTACTCGCGGCTCAACATCACCAACAACGTCATGTCCAAGCGCAAGCTCAACAAGCTGGTCATGGGCGGATACGTCAACGGATGGGACGACCCGCGGCTGCTCACGCTTTCCGGTGTGTGGCGGATGGGCAATGGTGGTCGACGGGTGGAGGTTATGGGAGGAACCTGACGACGGGTGGGGGATACGACATACGAGAGGAAACCTAATGACGGGTGGGGGATGGGCACACGGGGGAGGTGCCGGTGGGACCCTCGGGGCGGGCGGGAGAAGGCGGGGCAGGCGCGGCCTTCCAGCTGGGTCCGGGGTTCAACTCGGGGAGGTCCAGGACGCTCCTCCTCCCCGTGCTCTCGCCTGACGCTGGCCTCCGGTGTACGACATGGCGTGGCGCTGCAGGCCTGCGCCGTCGCGGTGTGCCGGCCACCGCCATCAACGCCTTTTGCCGCGACATCGGCATCACCCGCAACGAGAACATCATCCACATGCACCGGTTGGAGCACCACATCCGCGCCGAGCTGGATGCCACCTCCCCTCGCGCGCTGGCGGTGCTGCGGCCGCTCAAGGTGGGACACGCTGCGGTGCTGTGCAACGACTCTACGTCGTCTAGCATGAACGCCGCGTCTGGTGGCCGACTTCCTCTTCCTCCTTGACCTGACGCCCTCGTCCGCGGTCAGTACGCCTCTTCTCTTGCCCTACTTCTTCCGAAACGCTGTCGCACCGACCCGCGGGTCCGCAGGTCGTGATCACCAACATGCCCGAGGGCCACTTCGAAGAGGTGGAGGCCAAGACCTTCCCCGGTCGTGACAACAGCGAGTCGTACAAGGTGCCGCTCACCCGGGTGGTGTACCTGGAGGCAACTGACTTCCGCCTCAAGGTGCGCAGGAGGGGGTGCGGCTGTGGGCGGCCTCGTGGATGCATTGGGCCTGTGGGCCGGGGTGGGGTGGGGCGTTGATTCCAGTGTGGGAGCCTGTTGCGCCAGTCGAAGGCCTCGTGGTCGCATTGGGAGGGTCTTGGCTGGGTACATGGCGGTTGCTGCGGGGGAATTGAGCCGAAAGGATGACTATAGGTAGGATGACTGTGTGTATATGCATGTTTGATATTCGTAAGCCAGCCAATCTCCATTCCTTCCCGCACGCCACGCTGTAACCTCCAAACGTCTTCCTTCTTTCTACAGGACGAGAAGGACTACTACGGCCTCGCCCCGGGCAAGTCGGTGATGTTGCGGTAAGCTGCGCGGCGGGGCGAGTTACGGGCAGCTGTGAGGGGCGCACAGGCCTCCTGGGGCGTGACTGGGCAGCGGGCTGACTACGAGGTTTGAAGCATCCTTGAGGTTAACTGATCCCTCTCCCGCCCCTCCGGCGGCACATTTTCCGTACGGCACCAGGTATGCGTACCCCATCACGTGTACGTCGTACACCCAGGACCCGGCCACCGGTGAGGTGACGGAGCTGGCTGCGACCTACGACCCGGACCACTACACGGCCGGTCGCAAGCCGCCGAAGGTGCGAGGGAGGGGCACCCTTACTCATTTAGGAGGGACGTCGTCACGACGGCTCTGCTTGCGGGGCATCATTGGGGTCCCTCCCCGCCGGTTGATGTGTCGTCGTACTGGGCGGTCATCGCCGCGTGCTCGGACCCTAGTGGTACCCCATTGGCAAGTGCGCCGGTAGGTGGTGGCGGTCCTCCACCTGCAGCCTCTCATCCGCGGCCCCTGCACGTGCGCCCCTCTCCCCTCTTCCGCTGCCCAGGGCGTGCTGAACTGGGTGTCGCAGCCGGCCCCGGGCCAGGAGCCGCCCAAGTTCGAAGCCAGGTGAAGCCAGGATTTTGATTATCCTAGGGGCTCTGGGGACGAAACTATACCGGCCTGCCATACACGTCACAGCACGTGGAAGAGCCGCAGTGAAGGGCGCGTGCTGGTATGAAGGGGCGGGTGTGAAGGGAATCGCACTTCGAGTGGCCATGGCTGCGCTGCGATGCTGCCGGGGGCTCGCCTCACCAGCGCCCTGCACTGGACTGGCCTTGCTACCGCCGTGCAGGTTGTATGAGTCGCTTTTCAAGAGCGAGGACCCCGCCTCCATGGACAACTGGCTGGAGGACCTCAACCACGAAAGCCTGGTCAAGCTCAAGGGCTGCGTCATGACGCCGGGGCTGGTGACGGCTAAGGTATGCGATTGGGGCCGGATCTGGTGCCGGCAAGATATGCGGTTGGGGCTGGATCTCGAACGCGACAACCGGTCGACGTGCGAGCACGGTGTGCGTCTACGCTGGTGGAGCTGCAGGGCGGTGGAAAGCAGAGCGGGGGGGCCAGCTTAGTGAGAGGACAGTTCCTCGATTGCTTCAGGATCTGGACGGCCGGAGAAGGATGTATTAGCTTACGCGTCATACCGCCGTCCGTGCATTGTCGTCGTACGTGCTGCGCAGGTTGGCAACCGCTTCCAGTTCGAGCGGCTCGGGTACTTCGCCTTGGATACGGAGTCGACGCCGGAGGCGATGGTGTTCAACCGCACGGTGACGCTCAAGGAGTCCAAACCGGTGTCGCTAAAAAACTAGAAGCCAGCTGCTGGCAGGGATGATAGCGAGGCGCGCATGGGGGAGCGATTTGGGTTATGGGAACATCAGGTTTTAGGCGTCGTCGGCAGATGCAAGCGGCTGCGTGGCGGTAAGGGTGCTGCAGGTGGGCAGGTCGCGGCGGCGTTACGTGGTGTCTAGCTTCTGGGAGGGTGGCAGCGTCGCGGGGGAGAGAACTGATGCTGTTGCCTCATGCCGTACAGCCTGTATGGTGGCAGCTGCGATGCGCGTGTGATTCCGTGACACTGGCCGTTGCGAACTAACCAAATAGACGGAATGGAACAGCGTTGAAGCAAACATAGCTGTCGTGTGGAGGTACGGGTATAAGATTCCGACGCGGTTGCTTTCCGTTAGTCATTACAGCTTGGATAAGGCATCGTGGGAGCGGGCGTGAACCTGCTGTGGCTCCATGCGGATGGGCTACGCAGCGTGCGGTTGCCTATCGGCCCTGCGCTAAGGGTGAGGCGCTGGGTGAGACGCTGGTTGGTTCATCAGTGCGCAGGCTGGCAGGAAAAAACAGAGGATTCCGATGTAGGGCCAGCACACCGAGCACAGACCTAGTCTCGTGCTTGCGTTTTTATAGAGGGAGACCAGAAACTCTTCGTGTACAGTAACTACGTTGCAATAATCTCCCGCGTGCCGGTGGAACCAAGGGCGACTGACGATGGTGTCTGATCGCAAAACACTCAAGCATTTTAGCACGTTTTTAGGGCATTTTTGCAGTTCTGACTGAGGCGGCCGGTAGCTTCTGAACGCTTCGCAGGCCAAGCACCGAGATGGCCATGGTCCCGCGTGTCTTGGCGTCGCGACCTTGTCTACGATTGCCGGCGAGGTCGCTTGCTTTGGCTGAACGTGCGCTACCTCGTGACGACCTGTGCTGGCCTGTGTCTGGATTTGAGCCTAGGGCAGCCTTTAGAGCCCGAAGCCCGAAACACGCCCTGGCTGATGACCAATGCACTGTAACCCAACAGCCCGTTCAGGTCCTTACAGCAAAATGTGCTTTAAGGTGCCCGCAGGTGCGCATATGCTTGCTTTACTATGCTCAGCACGGCGCTCTCAATTGGTAGCGACCCTTACCGTGGTCCGCACACGTCGCTGTCGAAGCAACAATATGAATTCAATTGATATTAGCTTGAGACTTTGTCCTATTGCGTACCACGGAAATGATGGCCGATGGAAGCGCGAGGCGTAATGAATGTGTCCCTTTGCATTGCGCAAATGCGCGCAGTGAACAAATGACTTGCAAGCAACTGACGCGTGCACATCAACAACAGTGTCTTGGCCAGCTGGTTACAGCCTTACAGCCATGTACACCTCCTCCACAACAACCAACGTCCGGATCCAAACTTGTGAATTTCAATCCATCCTGGATCCAAGTCGAAAACAAGATGAGGCCCAGGCATTACGCATTAGCCTGCCGTTGCTGCTGCCTACACGAACACGGTAGCACCCATGAAGCTGGCGTGGGAATTCGTTTCCAAAGTTTGGACCTTCTGATGTTACCAAGTTGTGACCTCCAACCACCGAACAAAGTCATTTAAAGCCTTTCAAAATTTGGGTGGACGTAAGCAACGTATAAACTCATGTGGTTCAGACGGCAGCTTTAGCGAGCATTATGTCTGTGACCTATCTGTCTTACTTGTCGACGCTTTTTGGCAGCAGCAACCGGTCCGACTGCACAATCGTATTTTACGAGGATGACAGTGAACCCGCTTCGGCAAGCAAGCGATGCAAAACATCGTTGGACAAAAGTAGCAGCCCGGCTGACGCTGACCTGCAAAGTGACTCCCCTGTCATCGGGGAGCCGCTGCCCGCTCACCTCATGGTTCTGTGCGGCGGCTCAGCTTACTTCAGTGCAAAAATGGACCGATGGTCTGAAGAAGAAGCTCCTGACAGCAAACCAGAGCTGCGAATACCACTGAGCAGCGTGGGGGAGCTTCCCCACGCGCTGGCCGCCATTCGCTTTATCTACACGGGCAAGCTGGCCTCAAGCGGTGCATCTGAGCTGCTGCAGATTCGCCACCAGGCTTCCTTTCTAAACATAGGCGGCTGCGTGGAGGCGTGCGATGCAGCGCTGCTCACCCTCGTCGCTGTAACACCTGTCATGAAGCCTCAGCAGCAGCAGCCCGGGGATGACTCCTGCCCCTCCACTGTCATCCGCCCACCGCTTGCGGGCGTCGCCGAGCTTTATACCTCCCGCCACTTCCTGCCCAATCCCGAGGAGGACCCCGGGGCTGCGAAGCTGATCAGTGCCTGCCGCCAGCAGCTAGTCCAGCAAGGCTGTGAAGGCGCAGACGGCGTGGACCTGGACGACAGCCACGTCAGCCTCAGCGAGCTGCTGGTGTGGACCTTCCACGACGCGCCGTCCGTGCTGAATAACCCCGAGGCGCGCTCGCACATGGAGGCGCTGCCCGCCGCCTCCATGGAGGCATTGCTAGGCTGCGAGTACTTTGGGACAGATAGTGAGGCCACCGTGCTGCTCATGCTGACATACTGGCTGAAGGCCAATATAACAACTCCGCCCGACGTTGTCGAGCGGCTGTGCAAGCTTGTGCGCCTGTGTCAGATGAACGATGCCTACCTGTACTGCCTGCTGCCTAGGATGGCGTGGTTCGCCATCACCCACAGCGAGCGCCAGTTTCTGTACCAATACATGGCGGCGACGGACGACGAGAAACGCCAGTCCTTGGTCGCAGCAGCAGCGGGGAGCTACAACTGCAGCTCGGCCTGGTACATCATGGAGGCCCGACCCCAGCCCATTTACGGCATCGAGAGGAATTACGACTGGTGCATCAGGCAGGAGGCGCTGGCGGACAAACTGAAGGACCACGAGCAGACAGTGTCCGTTCCTGGCAGTTTGGGCTCCGGTGGCAAGCACGTGGTGTCCAACGGCTTCCAATGGTACTTTGCGCTCGAGTACGACAAGGGCAAGGCCACGGCTGACGTGTACCTGTACTGCCACCTTCCCAAGCCGATCCGGATGTGTACCGGCGACGCAGGGCTTGTGGGCACGGCCAGCACGTCAGCCCGCCTGGCCATCTACAGCTGGAGAGACGGCAGCAAGGAGCTAGCGTGCGGAGTGTCGTACGGTCCAGCCGACCACGTGACGCTGGGAAAGGGAAGGGGCGTATCGGGAGTGCTGCAGCTGGCCAAGCAGGATGAAGGGCAGCGTGAGCAGGAGGAGGAAGCTGACGGCGCGGCCGAGGCGTCGGAAGCCGCAGCAGTGGTCTCCCCCGGCGCTGATCAGTCGCTGGCTCCGTGGGCTGCGTACCTGAGGCACGGCACGATTAGCGGCACGTTGACCCTAGGCCGGGACGGCGGCTGCGGTATTGAATCCTCCAACAAGTGCAGGAGGCGAGCGGATTCCCGGCGTTAGACACTGCGCTGCAGCAAGTTGATGATCAGTCGCTAGTGTTCCTGCAGTTAAGTTAGGAATGAACGCAAATCAAGGATGCAGGGTAGGCTAACGGATGGCCTCAACAGAGCAGGGCGTGAGCTAGCATGGTGCAGTTCGGTTTGTCATTGGTCTGCGCGGCAGGGTGGGGGTTTGCTAGTAGTGGGTGTAACTTCCGAACACGCACAACGTATGGCAGAGGTGGCAGCAGGGTGAAGCCGGTAAAGCAGCTCATAGGACGGCTCTTAGTGTCCACGGTACGCACCTTTCAAGGACTGGGCGCTTAATCTGCAACAATGTCATATTTTTGTGCATTAACGCGCTGCGTCATCGGCGTCATCGTCTAGTCCTTGCTGTGGATGGCTTACACACAGATCCTGGTCGTCAGGCTTGTAAGACAAAATATTGTTGTGTTGTTGTTGCCAATAGAATGTGGTTTCCGCATGCAGTGTCGATGCTGTGGGATAGCTTGCGTAATTTTCGAAAGAGAGGAAGGGTGTCTTCAGGCGCTGTATAAGCGATTATTGCCCACATCGACCGTTGCTGTAGACTGACCGGGCGTGAGACGTCGGCATGCATACAGCCACTTTGCGAACTGAATGGGTGATCTAGCACCTTCACTGTGGCTTACCGCCCATATACCTGAAACCGTCGTGGAAGATTTGCCGACGCGATTTTGGCAACGTGCCTTGGTTGTTGTAACGGTGTTCCAGACCAAAAGGTAGAACCTTGGTGGCATTACGGACCTTGGCTTCCTGTAAGCGCTGGTCTGTCAGATTCCAGGACTCTTCATCATCACATACATTCAGGCAACTGCGAGGTAGTCGTAGTCGTTACAGCGGGCTAGAGTGGGCATAACACCATGCCCGAACTTAAGGTTGGTGAGCGTCATCTTTAATCCAACGCAAGCGACGCGCCGGCGCAAGCTAAATAATGGAACAAGGCACTAAGACAGTGCATGGAATCGCTCTGTCGATTTAACCTCCTGCGTTAAGTAGTAACTTTTACAGTGGGTTTCAGACCAAAAGGCAGAATCATCGGGCACATCGCCTGACGGTGAAGGAGACGAAAGAGGCAGAAACTCAGCGGCACCGTAACAACGGTTCTACCTTTACGGCGTTTAGTGTCCAGAAACGTATAGATTGTGAAGTGAAGGTGTCGACTACCCGAATCTTTGGAGCACCCTTGTGACAGGTCAGGTCAATGGCGCTGAACCCTCAGGCAGTTGGCCTGACAAATAAGGAGACCATAATAGGTGGCCGGGGCTTGCTGGGGAGATCCTGCTGATTAAAAACACTGGAGGAACCCTGGCTTCCCGCGCATTTATTTCCGAAACAGTTCAGGGCTCCAGTTCGTTGGTAGCTGTGTTAAAGGTGCTAAGCTGGTGTTCAGTTCGGTTCGGTCCTGTTGAGTCAGGTTTAGCGGATTGTGTTTGACGGTTTGCCGACCGTTGGCTAGGTACAACCTTTAAAGTACCCTGTAATTTAAGCAACTGTGCTGCTTATAATTTGTTGTATGATTATGAATGAGATAACTTACAACGACTTACGATACCGCGTTGCCTGTGGAAGATAACAGTAGGGATATAATTGTCATATATCGGTAGTTCGTTACTTAGGGAATATGGTATATATATAGCTATTTGTTTATAACTGTGCTGATATCTGGATGCTTTCAGCAGTCCCATCCATTTTTATTGCTAGCCTGTACGCTCGTCCATTGCGTACGCTTGCTTGGCTCGGCATTAACCCTTACAAACGCTTCCTTCGCATTTTCCAGTGTTCTTTGAAGTTATTGAATGGAACAGACCTCGCAACGATGCCGAGGCACGCCGCTCGGCGCTCGCGGCGGTAAGCCAGTATGGGTCCAACGCAGTACTCCAACGTGTGGCACTTCGTTTCGTAATCCATAGAAACAAGAGGACCATCAATTATACTCAGCGATACGCTTTGGGCTGACCGCCAAATGCTCTCGAAAGCTCTATCGCGGGCAAGCGAAACGGTAAGGCTCATTCCGCTTCAAGGGAATATTGTTGCGGTAGACCGTTAAATGTACGTAAAATTGCATCGAGCTGGGTCGCTCCTGCTCCTCTGGCGGACCTCGATCCTCGAAATGTCGACACAGTACGGAGTACGCCTTCTCGTCATAATAATCCTTTAATGTAATGTAAACACCGCAGCACAGCATTTACCCACACTAGCGATACACTTAAAGCTTATTTTCAGCAACGCGGCAACACTTTCATGCTTGATGCCCGACAGTTAGTCGACGTAAGCCAGTCGATATGGGGAACGGCTGCTGCAAGGAAGAGCTAGAGAACAATCCGGATGGTAGCCCTAAGGATCCGCAAACTAAGGAGCAGGTCAAGGACGACCCCGCAGACCTGCGGCGTTGGGCCAAGGATGGCGACAGCGTCGAGTTGGAGAGACTTTTGAAGCGCATGCCAGCCAAGGCCATAAGAAGCGGAGCAAAGAAGACTGAAGGCGTACCTGAAGAAGAAGGTATGCTACAGTTCGGCCTTTGAAGTGTTGTCGAACAGAGCCAAACCAACCGCAGCAAGGGAAACTTGTTCGAAAGCGTGTCGGCACATTCCCCGGCACCTGTTTGGTGGCGCCCTATGTCCTCAGACAAGGGCCATGTAGCTGTGAGCTTGACGGTGGCAGACTACGAACGATAAAGTGTTCCGTTGAGATGACACACCGTGCACGTGCTCAAGCATCCAGGACACCAAGCCAACGAGCAGATGACGAGGTTTTGCAGTGTTGCTGGAAAGCCTTCATTGCAGAGCTGGGCGGCAGTCCCGAACTCCCAGAACTTCGAATGCCAATTAATCATTTCCCAGCGGCATTCTTTCCATGTCCCCCGGATCATCATTTGCTAAGCTATGACGCCCCTTCATAAGGAAACGCAGGGAACGCTGTCCATTTCAGCGGGGGCTGTTTTACTAAATCACGATGTCTCCCGTCCTGCCGAATTAATGACATGATAGCGTTTGTAGTGTTTGATGATAGCGCATAAAGGAACCAAACACGGACTATCGAATAGCTCGACGCCTCAATCAGCTAGGAAATCAGCACCGAAGACGCTGAAGATAGCCGGTTTGAGCAAAGGCACGGCTCCTCGCTTCGAACTGGAAGAAGTTGATTCTATTTCTGGTTCTGGTACCATGGAGGAGGCTATAGACACTCTGAAGGCGGACATGTCATCGACCTTCTCGGCGAAACTTGCGGATATGTCGTCGACCTTCTCGGCGCAATTCGCAAGCCTCAGCCGGATGTTCGACGAACGGCTGGAGAAGTTTAGCGACAGCTTAAAGAGGGAGAGCCAGCGGCTGGACGCGGAGATCCACGCCGTTCACCAACGGCTCAGCAGGTCGGTCGGCGAACCCACCGATGGCCAAGAGGCGCTCGTGGTGAAGGTCAACAACCTGTACACGATGGTACAGGACCTTACCTCAGCGATTCAGAAGCTGCAGAGGGCCTGGTCAGGGCTACAGCAGGAGGGTCCGGCAGCAGCACAGCAGCACCCCAGGCGAGCCACGCAGGCATACGAGGTGGGGCGGACAGTACCTCTCACGGAGTCGGGATCTTTGATCCTAAGCAACATTGGGCGCAATATCGCGCTGCCAGAAATTCAGCAAAAGCTGGAGGGGGTTATGGAGTATGTACAGATCCGTAGCGTAGGCATCAAGGCGGAAGAGGTGCCGTCGGGGATGAGCGCCTTCAGGAAGGCGGTCGGCGCCAGCAGCGGAGACGACAAGGCCGACACGGCAATGGAGATGGACGAGCAGGCGGGAGCAGCAGCGGCGGTAACTCCAGGTGGAGAAGCACGGCAGGTCACCGGCACCGCAGCTCCGGCTGATGGCGCCGGGGCGGCCACAAGGGAGCAGTTCTCACCGGTGCGCCGCATAATAGTGCGGTTCACGGGTGAGGCAGAGGATGTTCAGGCTGCAAGGGCAGCCTTCATCAGCTGCGCTGTGTTCATCCGGCAGACGTTCCAGTGGGTGGTTGCCGACAACCTCACCCCCGCTGGTCGCGCCGCCCGACGTGCAGCATCGTACGACTACAAGAGGTTGCTGGACGGCGGCATGCGGCCGAAGTGGCGCAACGGCGCCCAGATCTTCGTACTACCTCCGGGGTCACGTGTCCCCAGGCAGTACACAGAAGAGGACGTGAAGCGCTGCCCGGAGGCACCACCAGAGACGGGCGGACGAGGAGTGAGGGGAGGCGGAGCATGGCGCAGTATGGCGGGGTCCGGTGAGGGACCCGGGAGGAATGGAGACCTGGGAGGTGCGCGTAACGGCGACGCACGAATCTAATGACGGATAGTAACCTGCGTATCATTTTGTGGAACGTGCGCCATCTTGAGGAAGGCAAGCTGCAGGAGGACGAACTAATATGGCATTTACTTTCTATGCATGATATCATCATTTGTGTTGAAACACACGGCACAGAAGCGCACCCGACAGCAGGTCAACAGCTACCGGGTTATAAGAATTTTTGCGTGGACAGGCCTAGAATGGGGGGCAGGAGGGCGGGAGGTGTAGCCGTGTACGTCCACGATAGAATCGCAGACGCCTTGGAGCCGTTACTGTATGTAGCGGAGCCTCGGGGCTGCGAGTCTGTGTGGCTGCGGCTGCGCTCCGATTGGGCGGACGCAGGCGGCCGTAGTTTGCTGATCGGTGCGTGCTATATCGCGCCCGAAGACTCGTCCTACCATAGGGAAGGACGACCAGCAGCCACGAACGCCGAAGCAGCCCTAGATGCCTTTGCTGCTCTTCAAGCGAGATTAGGCGCACTGCGACGTGACGACGACCTAGTGCTCCTTGCCGGTGATTTCAACGCACGTATGTCTGGGGGACAGAGCGGGATTCCAGACCTGCCCGACATCACAGTAGCAGGTTTAGCAGAGCAATTAGGGGCTCCCTTTGGCTATGACGACAGCATTGATGCTGTTCCACGTTTTCGGAATTGTGTCGACGCGCGCACCAACCACGCGGGCATTGAGCTGGGGAACGTATGCCGCTCAGAAGGCCTGTGTGTAGTAAATGGGAGGGTTAGAGGTGATGAACGCGGGGCTCTTACGTTCTTGGGCCCGCAAGGTGGCAGTACGGTGGACCTATTTCTAACTAGTCCTAGTCTGTTTTCTAAGTGTCAGGCTTTATTTGTGTTTGATAATCTGCATAATAGGCTACGTACGCGTGGTACGGGCGGGCGTACGTTCAGTGACCACGGACCGGTTAGTCTACAACTGGGCGTGCGGCTGCAACGGCCGGACGGGGAATTACCTCCACGTCGTCCTCGTAAGCGTCTGGGATTCAACGTCAGCCAGTGGAGGAAGTATGCAACCTATTTCACTGCAGACGACAGTGCAGTAATGGCAAATCTACAGGAGGTTACGCAAGGGTTGGATAATGGATCTGTTTCTAGCACATGTGCGGTAGATCGTATAGGCGAGATTCTGTACGGAGCTATGAAGCAGGCTTTTGGGGTGGGGCGTGAGTCGCGGCAACCGCGATCGAATCACGCGCCTTGGTGGAATGCGGAATGTGCGCAAAAGCATGCTGCTATGAGTTCTAAGCTAACGGATGCAAAAGGTCAAGGCAGGTGTTCGGGGGTGTGGCAAGCATACAGGGTCGCGAGGCAGGAGTTCAATAGAGCACGCAGGCGTGCAATGGCGGCTTTTGAGCACGAAGAATGGCGCGCATTCATTAACAACTGTCGCGGAGACCCTAAGGCGCTATGGCGCAAGCTTTCGGACGGGTCATCGGAGTCGTGCCCTATTACTGATGCAGACGCGTGGCGAAGTCATTTCCAGGCGCTGCTCAATGAAAGGCAGCGCCCGCCAGATTATGAGCGTGCAACGGATATACTGGGCTTTGTTAATAGAGTAGATAGGCACACGTTACCTTGGTGGCGTGCCTTAGGGGAGGAGGAAGCAGAACTTAGGAGGCGAGCGGCAGACGAGGCGCTCAACACGCCAATTACGGCGGCGGAAGTTGCAGTGGTTTTGGAGAAGCTACCGAATGGCAAGTCGAGCGGTCCCGAGAAAGTGTGCGGCGAGTGCTACCGATACGCTCGGAAGCTTCGCAGTGGCAGCGAGGATCGGAGCCCAGAAATTAACAGGCTTGTCCCGGTTGTGACGGTGCTAATGGAGCATATTCGCGCTACGGGTGATTACCCTGCACAGTTTACTGTGTCGGATCTAGTCCCGGTGTATAAGGGGAATGGGAAGGACATGTTAGAGTGCAGTAATTACAGAGGGATCGCGGTGGGCGGAGTGCTTGCCAAATGTTACGCTTCAGTTCTGGAACGGCGTCTTTCAAAATTCGCCGAATCTGAATTTGCAGCAAGACCGGTCCGACACTGGTGTCAAGCGGGTTTTCGTCGGGGTTTGGGCACACAACATCATCTTTTCGCGCTTCGTCATTTTATAGCTCGTTACGCTAGGCCGGGGCAACACGGGCTTTTAGTCTGCCAGATCGATTTCGAGAAGGCTTTTGATCGTGTGGACCGAAATTTGTTGTGGGCTCGGCTAAGGGAACGGGGTCTTTCTGGGCAAATGCTGTCTGCTATTAGGCGTTGTTATGATAAGGTGCAATTGCGCGTGAAAGTCAACGGGAAGAGAGGTGAGCGGTTTGAATCAGTGCAGGGGGTAAAGCAGGGATGCCCGCTAAGCCCAGTCCTGTTCGGGTTGTTTATCGAATCATTTGCGGATTACGTAGATGAGCACGAGCAAAGGCAACCTCGCGGATGCGTCCCCACCGCGCATGGAAAAGGGGTCCCGGAGCTGCTGTACGCGGATGACCTTACGCTCATGACTATGAATCGGGAACGGATGCAATTCCTGTTGGATAGGTTAGCGGAATTCTGTGATGCATTTGGAATGAATTTGAATGTGGGTAAATGCGAGTTGATGGTATTCGCCGGTAGGCAAACGTCCTACGACGCACTTTTGAGTGATGCAGCAGGGTTGCGTTATGCGGGCCAGACGGTACCAGTCAAAGAGCGCGCAAAATATCTTGGACTGCGATATGGATCAGGTTTTTCGTTCGACTCGTGCCGAATGGAGCTATGCGATGTGGGTCGCAGGGGAGTTTTTGCTTTAATGCGTAAGTTAGAATTAAATCGCGTATGGGCACCCGATCTTATGCTACGCTGTTTTGACGCCCAAATAAGGCCTTTATTATCGTACGGAGCGGAGGTATGGGGACCAGACGCTATTTGGGAAGTTTTAGGAACTAAGGGTAGACAGCGGGTTAGGGAGTGGCAAAGATGGAACCAGCGGGGAGGGTCAGGAGCGACGGGGGAGAATGCGGCGCTGCTTGGCAGATGGGGAAAATGGGTTCGAAGCACAGGTCGTGCGGCAGGTGTATTTGAAAGAGCTCTGGCGGATCCAATGGTCGAGGTACAGAAGATCTTTTTGCGCAGGGTAGTTGGCGCTAGTTTGCCTCCGAACAGGCAACTCTTCGCAGAGTCCTCTCAACTGCCTTTGCATCACTTTTGGGCACAGCAAGTGTTTGGTTTTTGGAAGCGCCTGAGTAAGCAGCCCTCGACGCTCGCACAGGCAGTCTTAGAGGAGGATATTTTTGCATGGTTGGAATCGGATCGCTCGTCAAGCGAGCATGAATATTTCTGGGCTGGTAAGGTGCTGCGGATTCTTGGAGCACTTGGGTACGACTATCGCCAACATGTGAGCGCAACGTTGAGTAATGTGGACAAAGCCAAGGCAATAGCCGCGTTGGAAATCCCGTTTGACAAGGTGCTAGAGGAGTTCAGGCGGCGTTTGCTGCTCGATTGGAACTCGAGCGATATTGATATGGATCCGCGGGTTTTTCCCGAATTTGCAGCAGGAGACAGTGATCGCGGGAAGCCGGGCGTAACAATGTGTCGCTACTCGAATTGGATGGGCGTTGCATATGCCCCCGATGCGCATACAAAGAAGCTCGATCACCTTCGCGCGTGTATGCCTCGGAAGCATCACACGGCGCTGATGCGTTTTCGTCTCGGCTGTTGGGATCTCGACGTAAGTCGTTTTGCACGTCGGCCGCGTAAGCCACGTGTTGAGAGAACGTGCCGAGTGTGCCGTGGGGATATGGTAGAAGACGAGTTTCATGTTCTTATGGAGTGTCCCGTGTATGAGCCCCTCAGACGAGCTGTAGATTTTCCTACTGGACAGGATATGCAAGTGGTGATGACTACGTGGGATCAGGTGAAACTAGGCAACCTTTTGGCTCAGATACAGAGGGCGCGGACAGAGTCATTAAGGGAATAATCCCGATTTTCTAGTATTAGTTCTTGAAGTGCGCCCTTTGACGGATGTCCGTTATGGGGGGACGCATGCTACTGGCGCGAGCCAGTACGACATGTAATAAATCGTAATCGTAATCTGCCGAAACATCTTTTCAATGCCTTTCTGTTCGGGATTGGGTAACAACTAAGATGCGACTTATGGTCGCGGCATCACCCTGTGCGTTTAGCTGGGTGGAGGCGGTAAGCCTGTGGACGACGCCAAGCGCTAAAGCAGACGAAGTCAGACGATCCAAAACTGCCACCGCTCCTCCACAAATTCACACTTGGCCCCCGCACCATCACCTGCTCTTCGCAGACAACACCGCCCTCCACTTCGCGGCGACGCGCGGCTCGCTGCCCTGCGTTGAGCTGCTCGTCCTGTACGGCGCCGGCATCAACAGCCGCGGCGCCGAAGGTGCCACGCCACTGCACAGCGCCCTCGAGGGAGGTCGCCGCCAGGTGGCGCACTTCCTGCTGGAGCACGGAGCCGACATCAACGCTACCAGTGAGTCAGCCAACCGCAATAAATGCGGGTTGCCTGCTGATGTGGCCATGCGGCGCTGGACAAGTAGAGCAACTCAAGATGCTCGTCAAACGCCGTACAGTACGGCACCAAAACGTTGGCCTTGCAGTTACAGCCACCCTTGAATTTTCTGTCTGCACCCCGCGCACCCTTTCCAACGACCATCTCAAACCCTCGCCGGACCACCCCCCGACAGATAAGGCGGGCGCCAGCGCCTTCCTGTCTGTGCTGCTCAGCGGCCGCAAGCGCCTGAGCTCCTGGCTGCTGGAGCGTTGCGGCGACTCCCTGGACGTTGGCGCTACGGACCGCCGTGGCGTGGGACCCTGCACGGTCGCGGCGCGACATGGCTGGTGGGGCCTGCTGGGCGAGCTGATCACCAAGGCGCAAGACGCGGCCGTGGTGAGTGCACCCGGGGGCTGAGGGGCGGAAAAGCGGGGCGTCGTGGCGCGTAAGTATGGCGGTACATCTTAGTCTGACGTGACGTCGTAGTCATTTCGTTGGTTAGCGCGTGGACAATGGAGGTAGCATCAGCATGCACAGATGCGGTTTGTTCGCCTCCGCCTTCTGTTCCGAGGTTGAGGACGGTATCGGCACAGGCGCAGACGCAAATGTGGTCTTGGCCTGGCGCTTCACAGCGGCTGCTCACGCCGCCCGACCCCACAACGTCGCAGGCGCTGAACACGCGCAGCTCCGAGGGCGAGACCCCCCTGGGCTGGGTGCTCAAGTACGGCACCAGCGGACTGCTAGGCGGGGAGGAGCTGGCGGCACTGGTGACCCTGTTGCTAGAGAAGGGCGCCAGCCCCTCCGTGCCCGCGTTCCCCGAGCAGGTACGGTTGTTCGTGGTGGGGCTTGCGGTGAGGGTGGGATGGAGGTATATATGCCTCGGTGCAGGTCCCGACGGGTGCATGTGGCAGGGCCGGGGAACTGGCGCTGCGCCGTGTATTGTGGTCATCATGGCAAGGTCCTTCTGGGGTTTAGGGGATCGCAGGTGGTTGATGCAGGCGCCGCGGCAATGTGAGTTCTATGCGCCTTGACAAGCTGTCGGCGTGCGGTTGCGATCGGTTTCCATCCCGTGCAGATCCCGCCACTTTGCCTGGCCGCGGCCACCGGCAATGAGGCCGTGCTGGCGGCGCTCCGCTCCCGCGGCGCCGTGCTGGACCCGCTGGTGTGCTGCGACAGCGTGCGCCGCAACCCGCTGCACTACGCCGCCGCGAAAGGTAGGCCTGAAGGGCGCGGGGTCCAGGGAAGGGCTGCGAGGGGAAAAGGGGTGCGCCGGGGACGAAGTGCGCAGGGGCTGGAGCGGGGTGCCGGAAGGCAGGGGGCGCGAGGAGTCGGAGGAGGGCTGGGGAGGTGCAGGCGTTGCCACTGTCGGGCGAGACGCCGGCAGCTTGTGAGCTGATCCTCCCCTTCCTCCTCTTCTCCTCTTGCTACTGACTGGCCTCCCCACTCCGTCGCCCGACGCCCGCCTAAAGGTCACGAGGCCATGTGCGAGCTGCTGATGCGGGAGGGCGGCCCAGGCATGCAGGCCCACGTGGCGGATGCGTCCGGCAACACGCCGCTGCACCTGGCGGCGGTGCGCGGACACAGCGATGTGGCGAGAGCGCTCCTGGAGAAGTCCGAGGACAAGGTCACAGCCATCATGGTGGGTTGGTGGGCCGCCGCTGGCTTGGCTGTCAATCCTTAGATGTGTACGTGGGCTCTGAGTTTGTTTCCCTCCGTCTCGCCCTCCTGGTCCGGCCCCCCCACCCCAGGCCACAAACAATGAGGGCATCAGCACCTACCACCTCATCCTGCAAGCTGGACCCGACGACAAGGCGCAGCGTGGCGTGCTCTGGATCCTGGATCGCATCGGGCCGGATGCCGCCAAGACGGCCATTATGGTGCGAGGACGCCACAGCCGCAGCCGCAGCAGGGAGTGGGAGACCGAGGGAAGCAGATACCTGCTTCAGGACAAAATGCGCCTTCCTCCTCTACGCTTTCCTTCTTGTTCCCGCTCAAGACATACCGCAGCTTTGTCACTCATCCATGTGGTTGCCCCACCGCAGGACAAGGAGCGGCTGCTGGAGACCCCGCTGCTGCTGGCAGTGGCCTCGCACCAGGACCAGGTGGTGGTGCGGCTGCTGGAACAGGGGCACGATCCCGATGAGGTGGGGCAGGTGGCGGCGGAGCGGGGTGCGAGAAGTGATGCTCCCAGGCACACGACCAGGCGATTGCTGGTCCAGGGGAGGGGCCGTGTGCTGGTCCAGGGGAGGGGCCGTACGTGTGCTGGTCCAGGGGAGGGGCCGTGTGCTGGTCCAGAGGAGGGGCCGTGTGCTGGGTACAGCAGCTCCTGGTGGTTTTTGCGGCACTAGCGTAGTCCGTCTGTCTGCCTGACGTGTGACTGTGTTATGCTGAATGAATTTCGGCGTTCTCTCTTCTAATCGCCTCTCCTCCCAGATGCCGCACCCACCCTCAACCCATGTGGAACACTCCCTCCCGACGGCCTCCCTCGAACGATATGCCAGGCCAACGCCGCGGGCGAGACCCCTCTGTCCCGTTGCCTGGGCAGCGCCACCGTCCAGACGGCTGCGGCTGATGGCGCCATCTTCAAGATGTTGGTGGAGAAGGGAGCTGGCATGGAGGTGCGTGTCTTGGGTGCGGGGAGAGTGCTCAGCGACGGCTGTAGGGGGCGACTCCAGGGAGGGTGAAGGGAGGGTGAAGGGAGGACAGCAAGGGCGATGGGATGGTTGTAACGTGGTTGGAGAAGGGAGGGCCTGTGGAGGCGTGGCGGGGAGAAGGCAGGGCATGACCGTCAGGGCAATAGGAAGGGGGCAAACCAGCTGGGGGTCTGCTTTACTGAAACAGACATGCGGCTGCTTCAATTCGAACGACTTTTCTTTCCGGCGACGGTTTTTCAACAGCTTTGCGACTCGAGTGCGTCTGTCTGCTCGTTTGCGCTGCCGAGAACCCTTACCGCCGCTCCGCTGCTCGCTCCCTGGATGCCCCCCAATCTCTGCACAGAAGGCCTCCGGAAACAGCCACCCACTGCTGTCCGTATGCAAGGTGGGTTGCAGGGCCGGCGGGCGCCCTCCCCACCCGCGATGCCGGCTTTATTGGCCTGGAGAGAAGATAAGGATGCATTTTCCATGCCCAAAGAGACAGACCAGCCTCAAGCCTGCCACCATGAAGTGTTATGTCTACACGGTCCATGAACCGCAGCGAGTATTGCCTGCCGTTTGATGTAGCGTGTTAATGGCAGGGCATGAGCTTAACGTCACAAAAACGCGCCAATAACAACGCAAGATGTGGTCTTCCATCATGCCCCTCAACCCCGACATGCGGCGTTTTCGCACTGCCACACCCCCATCTCGTGCTCCCCATGTCGCTAGTTGAATTGCATTGACGTGTTCGCCTGCTGCCCGTCCCCATGGCTGCCGTTCCCGCTCCAGAACCCGCTGTCGCGGTTTTCGGAGCAGGTCGTGGAGCTGCTGCTGTCGCAGGTCGGCGGCGACGCCTCCGCGCTCAAGTGGACGGAGCACGCCGACGAGGCTGGCCGCGGGCCGCTGCACCTAGCGGCGTTGCACGACAACGCCTTCATGGTCAAGTACCTGCTGGAGCAGGCCAAGGTACGAAACTAGTCTTACCGCAACCGTACTGCATCGTACATACAACGGCCGCATCAAACTGTACTGGAGCGTACGAACTGGAGCGTACGACGGCGTCAGCAGATCCGTAGCCCGCACGGACTGTGGGGGCCTTGCAAACGACGCCATGGAACCTGGTCTGCTGGCAAACTCACTTCTCAATGCCAGTGGGCTCTTCCCCGCTGCTGACATCTGTTCGGCCACCCGTCTTCCCCGCTGCTAACACCTGTTTGGCCACCCGTCTTCCGCTCTCAGATCGGCGTGGACACCCCTTGCGCCGCCGGAAGGACTCCGCTGATGTATGCCGCGATGGGTTGCAGCACCAACGCAATCAAGGTGAGGGACAGAGGGCGGGGGCCATGGTGGGAGGTAGGGCAGCCTGGGGGGCCTGCAACCAAACTCATCCCCACACTTGGCATTAGCCAATTCGAATGATAACACCTACCTTCTCCATGGAAAGAGCGAGCCGCGGCGGCAGGGCGCGAAGATAGGGGTAAACGACCGAAGTGACGTGGAAGGTAGCAGAAGGTAGCGCAAAGAGGTGGGCGTGAGATGTGCCGCGCGCCCTCTGTCCGACATGCACGCAGGCGGTAAAAGGCAGCAATAAGCCCTCCGTGCTAGCTATCTTCCTCTCGCTCCCGCGCCTCATCGCCTTCTACCACTAACACACAAACCAATACCAACGCAGGTGTTGCTCAACCGGCACGCCGACCCGCGGGTCACTGACCCTGACGGTCGCTCCGTGCTGAGCTACTGCCTGAAGCTGGACCGCCACGAGAGCCTGGCGTGCGCCGCGATGCTTCTGGTCATGGGCGCCAAGCCAGATGGCAGCAAGGATCTGCGCGGGGAGGGGCTCCTGCACCGTGCCGTACGATATGGTACGGATCGTACAATGACGATAATGGCCCGCAGGGTTGGCATAATCCGCATGCAAGGACGGGGCGGTGCGCAAGCTACCAAGGGGATGGAGTGCTAGGGGAGGATCACCGGGATGGGTACAAGAACGACGAGAGTATCAATTACGGGGCGTGTGTGCGCCAATGGGATGAGCACGGCCGGATCGTTGAGCACGTTCTATGGCTGGAATTGTATCTACAGCTGACTTGGTGCCCAGACGAACAACCGCTGAAAGCCCAGTCCCTCAGAACCCACGTTCCACCGACCCTCCCAAACTCGCCACACATTGCGTGGCACCCTGAAGGCACGTCCGAGTTCATCAGGCTGTGGGTCCGTTACGGTGGTGACGTGTGTCAGCTGGCTGTCACCGACGACACCGCCGACGACCTGGCGGAGGAGCTGACCAGCGGGGCGGCTACCGACGCAGTGGCGGCAGCCCGGCGGAATCGAACTGGGGACTACATGGATGCGGCGCCCAAGCCGATGGAGGTGCGCATGGAGGGACGCGGCGGCCCCGGTGTGGATAGAGGAGTTGGGCTGAGAAATGGGAAACAAAAGAGACCGGAGCGTTGCAGTAACTTCCCGCTTCGTCTCCCGCGCGTGAGCTGTGTCCTCTCTGCGAGAATGCGAGATCTCCCTCTGCCAGCTCCCTGTGTATTTCGTCGTTCCCGGGTGGCCTTTCTGTTACATATACAGAGAGAGACTGACTGCGGCGCAGTGCCTGGTTTTCATTTATTTGGGGAACTGACTGCGGCGCATTGTGCGCACTCCTGGTTCAGGTGGAGGAGGACGAGGCGGAGGACGGCTCCTTTGACCTGGGCAGCGGCAAACTGGACGGCGTGCCAGCGGTGGCCGCGATGGCCGCGGGGGATGCTAACTCCGACGGCGCCGCTGACGTCGGGTACGGCGATCAGGGGAAGGGCGGCTACAGCGACGCCGGCGTTGGTGGCGGCAGCCGCGCTGGCAGCCGTGGTGGCAGCAGGGTTGGCAGTCGCGGCGGCAGCAGCGGCAGCGACCGTGGCGGGCTCATCAAGCAGGAGGAGCCGCAGCCAGCTGCTTCTTTCGGCACTGTTGGCTTCGGTTATGGCGCCAGCGGCAGAAACCTCATCGTGGAGGAGGAGGATGACGTGGCGGAGATCAGCGCCGCCAGCGATGGCCGTCTCGGCAGGATGGAGACCGCAGGCAGCGCCACGCCGCCGGACCTGGCTTCGTTCAGTGTCCCGACAGGCGTGGCGTATGGGAGCTCCGCGCGAGCCGTGGCGGAAGCGGTGGAGGCCATCGAGGCGGAGGTGGCTCGCTACCCATCGTTCTGCAGGAGGCCCTCGGTTCTGGACATCCGGCGCTGGGCGCGTCGTGGCGCGGCATGGTACGTGCGGGTCGGTGGGTCGGTGGGTTGCCGGAGCGTGTTGTGGGGTTTGGTGTGTGGCGTGGGGTTCCGAAGGGAACGGCATGGGGGCGATGTTGGGGTAGATTCCCAAACTGTCCCAGGCCACTGGTTCCTCCTGATCACGATCCGCAAGCACACGAACCGGAAACCCGCATCGGACCCGATGTATGTGCCACCTCAGGTTTGACGATGCACTGCCGGCGGTCGCTCATCCGGAGCTCGGCCCCGCGGGCTGCCCCCCGTCGCTGCCGATGCCGCCAGACGAGGATGAGGAGGAGGCCGAGGAGTCGGCGATGGCCCTCGAAGAAGAGCCCGAGCTGCATCCCGCGCTGGACGCAGACGCCATCTGGCGGCGCACGCTTCTCAGCAAGATCAAGGACAGGCGCCAGCCGGCCGCTGCCGCCACAGTCGCGGCACAGCGGCGCAGCACCAGCGCCTGCGGCGTCGCTGAGGCGACGGTGGGCGCAGCCGGGGAGGAGGAGGACTCCCGGGCACTGCGCGGCGTGGGCGCCTTTGGCGCCGCAGCGGTGGCAGCTGGCAGCCGAAGCGGCAGCAGCTTCGTGCAGGGGCGGTTCCGCCGCACCAGTGCTGCCGGCGCGAGTGTCGCCGACGGCGGAGTGCGGAGCAGCGGCGCCTTCGAGCGCTCCACCAGCCAGGCGCGCCGCAGCTGCGTGGGGGCCCACGACATCGCGTCCGCTGATGACTGGATGCAGGAGATCACGCGCAGCGCGGAGAGCACCATGAGCGCGCTGAAGCGGGGGTCATCCATCACCACCGACGCCGCCGGCGGAAGCGGCAGCCGTGCTGTGCGCGCCATGATGCGCAGCAGGCGCTCGCTATCGCCGTCGGAGCAATCGACGTCCCCCTCGCCGCCAAGGTCGCCGTCCGCAGTGCAGGCAGAGGCTGAGGCGCTTAATAAGGAGAAGGAGAAAGCCGGAGCGAAGCGGCTGCGGGGCCCGGGAGCCGTGGCGGAGGCACGTGAGGGGGAACAGATCTGCAGCAGTGACGAAAGCGAGGACAGCGACAACGACATATCGCTGATCACCGCGGAGGGCAAGATGGACACCGCGCTTGAGGACCTCAAGGACGCCGGCATAGCGCGGGTGGGTTGGGAGCAGAGGAAACCCGTGCTCCGAAACCGGAAGAAAACGTGCAGTCGGGCTTAGATAGGCTTGTGCCGTGCATGGTGTCTTGTTCCCCCGTCCGCATACAGTCCAGGCGCCATCCAAGCCTACTTAACAATGCTCCTTTTCCAAGAGTGTGTCACTGCAACTCGTGGACTTGCAGATCAGCAAGTTCATCGACAAGCAGGTCGTCATCGTGGACCCGTATTACAAGAGGGGCACCCGCTTCAAGGGAGTGCCCCGCTACATGGACGAGGAGCTGGTGCGTCCAGGGAGGGCGCAGGGGACCAGGGGGAAGAATGTGGGTGCTAACGGTTACAGTGGGGGAAGGGTGTGGGTGCTAACGCGCCGGTATGCAGACGCGCATCCCTGCCTGAAGCCGCAGTAAACAGGCCATGGGCATGAACCTGACCGCAGCCTCCCTGAGGGCTCCCAGACCAGCGTAACCCGCGGGATACCTAAGCTAACTGTCACGCCGTACGTCGTACGACGCGTACGACAACAGATCGACGTGAACGCGGCACCCTTAGAGGAGCTGGTGGCACTGGCAGACGAGCTGTCCGACCGCCTGAGCCGCTACCCGACCCCGGTGGACGAGCCGCCGCTCGGGGGCGCTGACCTGAGGGAGAGGTGCGCCGGCATGGGGCCATGTGTGGAATTCAAACGGCACGGGGGCGTGTGTGTGGGGTGGGGTACCAGCGAGGAAACCTTAAGCCAACGACGAAGGAGAGTGAGTGTTAATTCATCGCTAAGCTGCGAAAGCGTGCGTTACTCATGAAAGCAACAAAGAAGCGATGTGTTTACGGGGGGCGGAAGCGGGTCCCAGTGCCTGTGCATCATACCGTAATAACACGGCCATCTTCTGCCATACAGTTCAGTTACGTACTCCCCTAACGTCCTCCGCTCCCGCGCACCCATCTCCCCCACCCCAGGAACATCAAATGGTACAACCTGGGTCTGAGCCCCTCCGAGTACCCCATGAAGCCCGGTCAGTGGAAGGCGGCGCTCAAGAAGGCCAAGGCGGCGATGGTGGCGGCCAGGGCGCGCGCGGCTCGCAAGCCGGGCGATAAGGTGGTGGTGCGCTCGCGGAAGGCGTGGTTCGGACTGCCGGCGATGCCCAGCAGGTGAGGAATGACGGGAGAACGCGGCCGGCGGGAGGAGTCGGTACGGGTTTCGGAGCATGAATGGCGAGGGGCGGCAATCAGAGCAACCACATCGGTGTGAATGGGATCTACCGTGCCCCAGCTGTCGACTCGTCCTCCAAAACGAACCAAACATGGACAGCACACGCCTTCCGGCCCGATCCCCCCCCTTCGCCTCCTCCACGTCCCGCCCACCACGCGCGCTCCCTCCTCTCCAGGCCTGAGCTCCGCGGCACCAGCGCCCTCACCCTCGCCGTGCGCCTCCGCCGCCCCGCCTGCGTGGCTGCGCTACTCTCCGCCAGCCTGCAGCCGCTCAATGTGCCGGACGGCTGGGGCCACACGCCCGTGGCGTACGCGGCCTTCATGCTGGCGCGCGACAAGCACGACACTGGACTGCAGCAGGTGTACGACATGCTGCTGGAGAAGCTGCCGCAGGTGCGAGGCAAGGCCACCGGATGTGTGGTTTAAGGGAAGGGGAGCTTCAACGAGTATTTCAAGCGTGTCGGTAAATCAAGTGTCATACATTTGTCGGTAAATCATGTGTCATACATTTGCTTTATTTGGTTGAAAACCGCTTGTATCAAGGTTAGAAAGCCCTATGCCCCTGATCTCGACCCCGACGCGGACCCCTGATGCCAGGTCAACTTCACCCGCTTGGATCCTAACGACGGCAATGAGGGGCACTCGCTGCTGTGCCCCATCAACCTGGCGGTCATCGCCGGAGACCGCTCCCGCCTGGCTCACCTGGTGCTGCGCTGCGCCGGGGCAATCAACGTGAGCAAGCTGGGAGGGATCTGGGGAGTAAAAGGAAGACCCGCGTACGAAAGGAAAACCGTTTAGAACAGACGGGAGGGCTCTGGCGAGGGAGGAAGGGGCCGTGCGGTGGTGGACTAGGGAGGCGAGAGGCTGCGGCGTTCGTCGCACGACGGGCCGTTGTGCCGGGGGAGTGTGAGCCACAGGCACGTGTCACAGCAGGTGTTTGCTGCCCGTTTTCCAGGTGCCAGGCCCCTATGTGTCTTCCCAAGCATCCCCCCGCCCTGCCCTGCCACTCATCCATGTTGCCATTTGCCGTGTCTGCCACGCCTGCTGCCGCCCACAGAACTCCTGGACGGCCCTGACCGACATCCCCATCTACCTACAAGGAACATGGGAGAAGCTGGTGGCCAAGTGCGACAGCCGCTGCCCCGCGGTGGCGCTGGCGGTGATGACCAAGAGGATAGACACTGTCAAGTGAGGCCAGCAGGACTCCGCACACGTCCTGTTGTGTCGCTGCTTCGCTAACGTGTCTCCAGCCCGACTGGTAGTAGGAACTGTGACAGTGGGTTAAAGACCAAAAGGCAGAACCAGCGGGCACGTCGAATGGTAGTCCTTATTCTGCACCGCACCCCATTCCATAGCTCCACTGTATCGCTGCTGCTGTCCTGCAGGCTGGTGTTGGACCTGGGCGCCAACCCCAATGTGTTTGGCGAGGTACGCTTGGCGGTGTAGGGGTTCAGCGGCCGTTGGTTTGTGACATGGCGATGTTACCGTACAACACGCTGTCTCGTTAATTTCATGGGATATGCGGTACCTTTCGCGCCCCGGTGCGGAGGCCATCTGACACGAGTCAGAGCGCTCTTCAGCCAATTGCCCATATGTGCTGGGTGATGAAGGTCGGCCAGTACGCATCCGCGCAACGTTCCTCCTCGTTCTCTCACCACACGCCCTGACGGCCGCATGCCCACCGCCTCCTCAGTCTCGGGACGTGCGGCTTAAGGCCAAGTTGGCTCGCGAGTATGCGGACGAGCAGGAGCTGGAGCGGCGGCTGCTGGACGGCTACGAGGGTGTCCTGAGTAAGGCCCGCCTGACGGTGATGCAGAAGGTGACAAGGTGAGGGTAAGGATAGCAGTGCTGCCGGGCTGTTGCCTATATTGGCGATGGTGAGGTCGTGCAACTGCTTTTGCTGCGGTTCGGGCCGCGAGTGGGTCCTGCATGTGCGGTCCACGGGGCTCTGGAGTGCAGGGGCGTATTCATGAAGACACCAGTCGGGTGCAGCAACAAGGCAACAACGCGTCGTCGTCAAACCCCCTCAACATGAACTCTATCGTTTGAACATCTGGCGCTTTCCCTTTCGTCCTCACCCCTTCCTCAGGTTGAAGCGCATCATCGCCAATATCGAGATTCCCGGCATCACCAAGCCACATCCCTTCGTGACGCCGCTCCACCTCGCCGCCCGCACGGGCCAGGCGGAGGTCACCTTCCTGCTGCTGCGCCGCGGCGCGCTGGCCAACGGCGGCGGCTCGGTGCCGTACGCCAAGAAGTCGCCGCTGCAGGAGGCGCTGATGTACGCCAGGTGCGAAACCTATGGCATCTATGATCGCAGGTCTAATAGTTGTAGCCTTGCGGCCTTGCAGAACATTCAGGCATCGTGTCGGCAGTCCCGCTGGCCACTACTTCGCCACTTCGCGGCTAATAATACCTTCCCTTGATTGCTGGCAGGTCCAACTTCTCGACCACCAACCCCGGCTCCAGGCGGAAGAACTGGAAGGAGGTGCGCCCCGCCATTGAGGACATCCCACCCATGAGCCCGGCTGCCGTCAAGAAGGATGCGGACTCCAAGTCGGCCGCCATCATGAGGGCTATGGTGGACCCCACCGTCATGGCGCTCAAGGCAGTGGCTCTCGCGGGTGAGGACTGACGGCTTGAGGAAGGGACGTGGAGTAAGGGTGGCTACTGCGCGGCCGGAGGGATGAGGTATGAGGGATTGTTAGGTTCTAGAGTCTTGGGTCTGGGTCGCTAGAGGGGGCTGTTCGTGGTGCGTGGAGATGGCGGCGCGTGAGCAGTGGTCCTGTCGTTCAGCCGTGGGGGCAATACGCGCAACAGTCGCTGTTTTAGCGTCCTCCTCCACCACTTCATGTACGAAACAAGTCGTTTTTCCAGAAGTGAATTCTTACTACCCAACCCAACTTGCTAACTACCTAACCGCAGCCAAGTACGCAGTCAACTTCCTGCTGGAGATGCGCAAGCGGCCAATCGCGCACTGGGACCCGGCGCTGTGGACGGCGCACGTGCTGCTGCTGTACCGGGCGCCGTACGACCTGTCCGACACGCAGACGTCCATCGTGCTGCGAGACCTGATGGACAATGTGCGTTGCACGGAGCGATAGTAGTCTCGACGCCTCCCCTCACCTACCTCCGCCATGGATTGCGAATTTGCGATGCTACCAGCCGTACGGGCCAAGAGCACAAAATACAAACGCCGAGGATTTCGAAGAACGAAAGGCACTAAGCGTACGATGCGTTGCGTACGGTACAGAGATCTGTGTGCTGCCCTAGGCCCGCCGCCCACCATGTCCCTAGTGGGCGCACATCGAGTGCCTGCCACGCAGTCCATTCGCACCCCGGGCCCTTCAAAAGCAACCCGCTACCCATCCATCCGTCCGCCCTTCCCACCGCGCAGGGCAAGTGGAGGTGGATGCGGCGGCCCTCAGGCCACAGGTTCAGGGTGGTGGACGTCGAGTGGACGGCAGCCGCGCGCACTGACATCGATACCATCAAGGCCGACCCCGACATCGGCTACGTGCCCATGGGCACAACCGGCGAGCCCAAGACGTACAAGTCGCTGAAGCAGCAGTTCGTTGCCAGGTGGGGGGGACTCGTTACAGGTAGAGTTGCGCGTAGGCTGCAGGCAGTGACAACCTACCCCGCCCCGGACGATCATACTCGCTCGCCACTAGTACCGGTAACCTAAATTCGAGCGCTGCTTCCCAAGGCAGGCCAGGGAAGGGAGGGGGAGGAGCTTTGTCGCCACTGGGGGCCGTTGTGGGCCATCCAGCCGCGCTACGGACCCACCTGCCTATCTCACCCCGTTGCTGCTGTTGCTGTCGCCACTGTATGCCATGTGCCGATGTGCGCCCCCCTGGCTGGCTGCACCTCAGGGCTGATGAGGCGTACTTCGGTTCGGGCGCCCGGGCGATGTACGATCGCTACCAGCAGTGCTCCGCGGAGCTGATGGAAGTGCAGCAGCAGTACGTGTTCGAGCAGTTGCAGCCCGCGATCATGGACATGGCCGAGCAAGTGGGTGGTGGGGCTGCCGGGGAGGGCTAGCAACGTAGGGAGCAAGTGGGATCGAGTCCATACATCCATTTGCCAAACCTGCTCGTCGCTTGAGTTACCGTAGTGCCCAACTAGCATCATGCGGAGGTATCACCAGTAGGACTCTAGCGCCGTCGAAGCCGGGGCGCCACGTCAGCATGCTCCCATTCTCCACGTGCTCCTCCCTTGGACTTCCCGCACCACCCCCTCCTTGGAGTACATTCCCCACCTGCTCCTCCCCTGGGCTGCCCGCACCCCCTCCTCCCTGGAGTACTGCAGGCGGTTAAGTCGCATGTGGACGGCGCCAGCTCTCTGCTGGAGGCCGCTGGGTGCCGGCTGCGCGATGTGATGGAGGCGGCGGCGGCCTCCCTGGAGCCGGGGGTGGCGCTGGACGAGTCGGGCGTGATGGATTGCCTGGTGAGGGGCGCAGCGGTGAACGTGGATTGCAGGGTGTGGTCTGACGTCGGTTAGGTTGGTTGGTGGCGGCCACATGAGATGAGAATTATTGGGGCGCGAGTCAATCGCAAAGGTGGGAATGCATGGAGGGTGTACGCGGTGCGATGCCCACTTCAGACGTCGTCATCTCCCACGTGGAAGACGATAGGCATTTCTCATTCCCCCTTCCCGCCCTCCCGCCCTCCCTTCCGTCCTCAGAAGTACGAGCGCTTCGCGCTGCCTAAGACCGTGCTGCCGGCAGACATCGATGCCGATGTGGCGGCTGATGCCCAGGCTGAGGCGATGGAGCGCCTTCGGTCGCAGGCTACGCGCGCCGCTGAGCGCGAGGTCTGGGGCCGTGTGATGCTTTGGGGCAATGGCGGCGTCTTCCTGGGCTTCCCGAGCGACAACGACCTCCAAAGTGGGTGTACAGCAGCTTTACAACGAAGCTGTTGCCAAGGACAGCGCGCGTCGGCCTGCTCTCGGAGCAACATACCGCAAAGCGCGCCTGTCAATGGGCGACTGGTAAAAAACGTTGCTTTTACTGACAGGAGAAAGCTCGATGGGAATTGGCTTGTCTTGTATGTTTCTGAGAGCAAGTAGGTGGTTAACTTGTGGGATGCGAAGCGAGACGGCCGGAGGCCGGCTCGCCGAACCCTGGGCAGGGCCGAAGCCCAAAAGGCGTGTCCAATTCCCATAACAATGATCGATGAAAACGCTGCAACTCATTGGAAACGATAAACATGCACTGAGCGGGCCATCGGCAGTAGTCATGGGAAAGGTCCTGCTTAGCCGTCGCGCCGACACACCGACGCACCCCACTACCTACACCTAAGACTCCGCTCCGATCCCTCCCTACTGACTCTGTCAGCCATTCGCCTCCCAGTGTGTTGTTGTCCGTGGCTTCTATCTCTCGGCCCAACTTCTCCAGCCACGTTCCCCTGGTTCTTCCCCCCTGCAGGCCTGCCCCAGAGTGATGACGACCTCAAGGCACTGGCGAGGAAGCTAGGGGGAGTGGACAGCGACAAGCTTCAGGTGAGCGTGCCGCACGGTACGGCGTGTGCAGCACAACGCAACCCAACGTCCAGCCCCAACATCCCCTTTCTTCCGGAGGGTTGGGATACTGTGGGGCAAGCCTGACAATCTCCGCTGCAACTCCATTCCCGCTCCTTGCGTCCTGGCTCATGTAGGAGCACTGTGCACCTACAAAATCGCCACACTGCTGTCCGCCCCACCTCATCAGTCCTACACCACAATGCCCCCTGTGCTCTCGCACATGCAGGAGTCTCTGAAAAACCTGAAGGAGCAGTTGGATGTGGCGGTGAGAACATGGGTGGGGCTGGAAATGTCGGAGTTTGGAGAATCCGTACAATAATGTTTTCAGGGTTGCCCGTACAGGTAATCTGCAGGCGTGCGCAACAGGGCGAGTGTATGCGGTTGGACAACCTGTCGCAAAACCCCATGCAACGCTGCGCTAACGGCGATGGGGCCTGGTATCGCGTCTTCCGCGCCCACGGAGCGCGCATAGGCCTTACCTGGCCTGGGGCCTGAAAGCATGTTTCTCTCTGTGTTATGGCCAGGAATTTCATTGGTATGCCCTAAACCTGGCCCCGCTGTATGTGTGTATGACCTGGCCCCTCCGCCAGGCCGAAACCCTCTTGGCCAAAATGCAAGAGTCGCAGGAGGGCCTGAGCAACCTGCTGGAGGTGATTGGCATCGACTTCCTCGACGTTCTGTAATAATCGCGAGCCAGGGATCGGTTGCTTCTGCGTGGTCCTGTGTTTTGAGGGCTAGGAATGGCAGCACGGAAGCGATGGCGGCTGGCGATCTGCTACACACTGTACAAAGTGTATGGCAGCAGTGTGGGGAGATGACGAGCGGCTGGAAAGGGTGTATCGGCGCTGGGAAACGCCTGTGGGGCGCTTGGGTGTGAAAGCGGTGGAAGCTGGCTGCGGCTTCGTGGGCCGTTCTAGGAACAAGCCCTGTGGCGTGATGGTTGGCTCGTAATCATAGCACTGGCAGCGGTGTTAGCACGGCAGTGGAACTGGGCAGGGCGGATTTCTTGGCTTTGGATGTTTGGACCAGACACGGAATATGTTAGGCCTTGGCCGTTATGGACGCAGAGTGCCTTGACGATAATGATGGTGTGTGTACTGTACTTTCCGGTGTGGTCGTACAAATTTTGAAAGTGAATAGGACCACCGCTGCAGATAGCGCACTGCCAGCCCGGCATTGCCATGATTGCCACTGCCAATCGATAATGTTGACCTGCGTCAACTGACAGGGATTAGTAGCCTCTCACCGATAAAAGTAGATCTCCCCGCCGATAAAAGTGATCTCCCAACTTTGCGCATGGTGGTGACTAGCGACCACCAACTGATAAGATGATTTTCGATCTCCCACGCATGCTGTTTTATGGTTGGACCTGATGTCGTACCGATTGTGGGGAAATGGCCAAATTGTGGGGAATGTGCACGTATCAGCATGTGGCGAAGAACACAACCTGCGTGGCGTTGCTTATACAGCAGGGCATATCTCATGCTTGTGCCAAACTCACTCCTTGTGGAATGGCAAGCTCTTGCATGCTTCGCCCGGCTTATTACTTATTTTTGCCCCCCTGGGTGTTTGAAATGGTTCTCTGCGGTCTGTGGTCGTTATCAGCCATCACGTTTGGGCCCGGAGCGACGATGTGGTCGGGCTTTCATTGCGTTAGGTATGCTGCGTAGAATGGGTACCACACAAACTTCATCCTTCCCCGTGCATGTACCCTCCTGAGGCTTATGAATAATCTCAAGAGAACACACTACCCCCTTGATTAAAAATCTGCATCTTTTTTCCCAGGGTCGGTTATAGCTGTCCTCCGTTGTTTCCACTCCATGTGTACCGCATGAGAGGACCGGCATGTATGCGAGTTGATTGGCTTTGATCCTCGCTCCAAATATTTTGCACGTAGATACCCCTGGGACGGCGCCCAGTCGAAAGGGTCGGATAAGGTCCCGGATGGCCGGTGCTCTTGCGGGAGCTCCCTGTTTGCTCCTTATTTCGGGCTGGGTGCTGGCCCGTTCTGGGGGAAACTTTTTGGGTGTCAGGTGTGGGGCTTCTGCTCGGCTTGTTGAGGCGCTCTGCTGGTTGCTCTGGCCGTGGGGTTGCTTGGGCTGCAGTTAGTGTACTGCTGATAGGGGGCCCACTTGAGCTACTTGCCCCTGGGTGGTTGGTGCCACTGTTCATTCTCTGGGGCCTTGGTCGGGGATTCTGGTGGTTTGCCGTACCTCGGTCGACTGTTTTGTTCTGCTTCCTGCGCCTCTTTCAGTGTCAGGCGATGCGCCCGATGGCTCTGCCATAGTGTCTGGGGCCCACTGTAACAGTTATTACTACGAGAAGCTTGTGCCGGTTACAGAGACCCTGGCGCCCTGGCTCCCGTTACGCAAAGGGCCAATGACCCCCCATCAAATGCTGCTGGGTGCTGTGGTGATTTTCGGCGTCTTATTTTACAGGTACGTCTTCAGCCGATCTCGCACCTAAATGCAGAAGTTCGATAGGCTTATCTAGCAGGGCGTGTGAGCCGTGTGAGTAAGCAGCATAGGGGGAGGCCCCTTCTTGGGATCCACCGCCCGGCATCGAAGTAAAATAATGTTGCAAATGGGTATGTTACCTTGCGCGAGCAATTGGTATGGCATGTGAGAAGACACGGACAAGGTAGCAGGTGGCCGCAAGTGTGAGGGGGACTACTCATTGCAACAGCTTTGCGACCTGCACGCATATCCCCCAATGGCGAAAACATGTTAACGGTTATATTACATGGCATGAAATTAACAAGGCCGTCCCAGGCAAAGCATTCTTCCTATACTTCCGGCTCTCCGAAAGCATCACTGAAAGGCTGCTGAATCCACACTGCAACGGCCCCTATAAAATCGGTTAGCGGGTAGACTACGGTTGATACCCCAATGTGCATCCCTGACTTCGCACTTCGGTCTCCTGTCCAAGACTTAACACACAGTATGATATGACAAGTGAATGTTTTCGCCCTGTCACGATTCCACGTTTCGCAAGCAGCACTACTTAGCACGCAGCAAAAACACTTGCATAACTGGAACTCCGCCCCACTCGTGCACTCAGTCAACTCGCTGCTTACAAAACCGTACAAGCCTTTCCTGCGTCGCTTGCCATCGTAAACATCGTGCCGCTTCAATTGCAGCAAAACACTTGCGCCCTACAGACCACCTTGGTACAAGTCATGTCACTCGTGATGGCATTCTCGCCAAATGGAGACAAAGCAACAGGGGATCAGTAGCAATCCTCCATAATCATCGTTTTCCAGAAACAAAGCCCCCCTCTCCTGACGGTGTCAGCAACACGTCCGTGACACGGGTTATAGGTTGTACTTACCCAGAATGATTGCAAGGTCACAATGTAATCTGTTGCCCGACCTACACCACTCGCGCGCCCACACACCAGGGTCCGAGTCACTTACACCCCACCGTGGCGACGCAATCCATGTCCAAGGCAGGAGTTTTAGCGGACCGTTACTATGACACAAACACTGCACTTTGCAGCAGCTGCCCGTCTGTGCGCTCGTTGGTTATCGCCTCACAGGTAAGCTAGGGTATACCGGTACCAACGTGATGGCATTCCTGTAAGATGATCCCAGCCTCCGCGCACCAACCTGCTGGAAGGCGCAGGGCCCCAGTAACCGAACGAGGCCACATAGGAGAAACCAAAAACGGCCCTCCCTGATGCTCTTCGAACCTGAACTACTCAGCTCAGGCCAGCCACGCGCCCATCTGCTTCTTATGATGAGCGAGTATCCCAATTAGATCTAACTCGACCTTATCCAGGATATCATGCGTAGCGCCGCGTCCGCCGCGTTTGGTTTTTGTCAGATCCGTCGTCATCATTATCCGCCTCAGTCGCGACCTTTCCCGCAGCCGGCGCTGTCCTCATTGTTGCTGTCTTTGACGGTACTGCAGCCGCTTGTCCTGGTTTCCGACCGCCAACAGCGCGTTTAGAGGTGCCAACGCCGCCAGCTCGTAGAAGATACCGAACCATGACAAGGAGGCCCATAACAACCATCAGCAAAGCGACGGCTATAGGGCCCTGAGGTCCAAGGAAGAAGTCCTGGGCCTCCTGAAGCAGCGCCATTGTGCGTTTGTGACAATCCTAGTGGCGTGTAGTTCAGAATACCGGTACCGGTAGTCTAACCTGCCTATATCCTGGCCGAGCAATTATTTTATGCAGTTTTTTATGACAGCTGCAAAACAGGTTGGGGAAAAGAGGGTAAGTACAAAGCGTGGATCGCGCGGATCGTCTGTCAGGTTGCAATGTGCATTCCGATGTCCGAGAGTCCGACCCAGAATATCATGTCAATTCCTAAAAACACCAAATTGTGCAGTATTGAATATTGTCCAGGCAACACTTGCTTGCTTCCGCGCGGCCGTGCTGATCGTCCGCTCACAAGTCGCTTGCCACGGCGTCCTAAATGTACGCGAGCAGGCGACAGCGGAGCACCGCAAAGAGGGTGCACCACAGTCGCGTTGCCCCGCCATGAGCGCTGTTGGTTTCCGAAGACCAGGCCCATTAACCACCTTGAAAGCAGGGCTCCTCCTGTTAGCAGATATGCGGACCTGGCGACTGGTAACCTGAACCAGCCTGAAGAGCTCAAAGCCGTCACCATGATAGGAATGATACGCACCAACCCATCGCACTAGAGCAACCGCGGTTTCGGTGGTCCCGGCCTTGGAGGCGGACGCAGATGTAGGAGGGGTGTACTGGACCAGTAGTCATTGGGGGGCCTGGAAAAGCCGTCATGGCTAGCGCGACCGACGCACAGTGGCCAAGGCTGTGGCAGTGCAGGAGGCGGCGGGTGTGGTGGAGGCAGCATACAGCGTTCTTCAGCTTCTCCAGCAATATGCATCATGCACAGGACTTCATGTTTCGGATGCATTCATTTCTTTTTTACGCAAAGCAGGCCGATAGAGGCGTTTATAGCTACCTGTTATTCGGACAGGTTCGAATAGCGACGGTGGGTGCCCGGACTGCTGCGATAGGATTCTCCTTGGCTGTGCTATGGTATGGCACGTACGCATGTGATTGCACTAACCACTCGGGAGGCAGCTGTGATGTCTTGTTTGCGTTTGTTTATTGCAAAGAGATGCTGATGGATTCACAATTTCACATTGCTAAAGACGGCCAGAGACAGCTGAAGTGACGAATGTTTAGGGATGTTCGTTGACAGACAAACGATCGTTTGCGCATCCCCTCTACGCCGCCCGCACTCCCAGTAAATACGTGGTAGGCTGCAAATGCAGGCACGCGAGTTCAGAAGGAATCCCCGCGCCTTTCTAGGATATGCTTCCCAAACCTGATAGTGACCCAGCGGGTCAGCAAGTGAGAGCGATTTAAGGTATGGAGGGAATTGTTGACTTCCTTCTAACCTTACTCGCAACTTGTCATTTGACCAACGGCCGACGGTGCCCTGTACGGAATCACTTATTTTCTTAGCACCCTGGACAGCGTCTCCATTGCATAATACATTGATGTACTGGAAGTTTATACCTTGATATAGATCGAGCTGGGTTGGCTGCGGTGGCCACTGGGCCCACTCGCCCACAGCACGTGGACCATCCTTCGCAGCAGCGGCGGTGGAAACTGGCCTTAATCCGTGGTTCCGTTCATATACGCAGGATAACTGAAGGTTAATAAAGCGATGCAGCGGGTGAGGTCTACGACGTGCATTACTCGTTCCAGGGTCCTTCCCAAGATCTGCCCCCGTTAATGGGTCCTCACGCACAGGGAATGGGTAGCACTTTTGGAAGCTCATCGCGAAGCCTTCCTGGCGGCAAGAGACCTTCCGCGCGGACCCAGACATTCCCACAAATGTCGCCGCGCGCGGTGGCCTACGCGTTCGAGGCGACATCGCCCAGTTGCTCTATGGCGTCGGCGTCCATTCCGCGAGTCGATCGCGGCGACTCGGCAAGCAGCGGGGCCTTCATGGCAACGCCGACAGCTTGGGGCCCCGCAGTAGCCTTCGGGCCCCCGCATCCCTGCGTGCCTTTCCGACGCTCGCGGCACAGCTGGGAGGCGAAAGCGATAAAGGCCGGGCCTCCTCGGTCACTTGGTGCCCCTCTGATGCCGGCCCGACAGGCCGGCCGGCGGAGAGGCCAGATCCTGCCTCTGCCCGCTCTGCCGGCGTCGGCAGCGGCTGAAGCGGACATGGAGGTGCCCTTCACGTCGGGCAGCGGCCTTGCAGTAATTGTACGGAAAATCCGAACGCTGGACGAGCTGCGGCAGGTGGCGACGCTGCGGGCGGAGGCCTATTACGCGGTAGGTTGCAAGTTGGTCGGGGGGGTTTGGTGGGGCGGGTAGTCCTTTTCTAGCTGCGCTGCACCGTCTGGATTTGGTCAGGCGCTGACTGGTCAGCGCCTTCGGCGGGTCGTACAAGATGGAGGCGCTTCCTATCTGCAACCGGCGTGGTGTGTGCCCTGTTAGGGGCTTGATGAGCGGGGTGGGCGTGGCGAGCGTGATGGCAGAGGTTTGCGGTAGAGGTTGCGATGATGGCGGGCGGGCTGCGTTGGCCCACGCGAGCTTCACAGGTGGCACCTTCCCCTGGGACGTCGGGCAGCGCATTAGACCTTCGCAGCGTGGTACGGCGGCAAGGGCTCCTTGAATGGGGCCCGGTGTAGTTGACGGAAGCTGAAAAGGGCTGGCTCCAAGCCCTAAGCCCGAACCCAAATCTCACATCCCAGGAGAACCAGTCACGGTTCGTGGGGTCGCTGAAGAAGAAGTTCGTGGAGCAGGAGGTGGAGTCGCTGCAGCAGCGTACGACCATCATGTCGCGGCAGGGGACGCCGTACTCGGAGTGCCTGGTGGGTATGCGGGGCCGCGAAGGGGTCGGGGCCCTAGCCGCTCGAGGCGGGCCCAGGAGGTTGGGGCAGGTCTGAGGCGACTTGGGTGGGTCCACGTGCCGGTAGCTTTGTAAAGAGTCGGGGCGCTGGGAATGGGAGAGGCCCGGGGGGCCCCAGGGCAAACATAGGGTAGCGCGGCTGGCGCTTGGGGTCGGGCATTGGCCTATTATGTAGGTGGCGGAGATGGTAAGTGGCCATGATGGACGTAGGTAGCGTGCCGGCCGCTCGCGGAGGTTGGCGGGGCTTGCGGAAGTTCCGTACTAACAAACCCCGCAACCCACGACCCCTCTCCTGGATCTTTCAGGTGGCCATAGACACCGTCTCCGGCGCTGTGCTGGCTTGCATCGACATGCGGCTGCCCGCGGCCCTAAACGGCACCCACCCGCACGGGGTGCCCCAGGTGCGGCCCTGGGAGCGGATGTGGGCGGGTCCGGGGCTGCTAGGGACCCCAGGGACCGAACCCGCCCCTTAATCGCACACAGTTGACAAATGTGCACCAGGGATTCGGCAGGCAGCGGGTCACAAGTTGAAACCGCCCTTCCCGCACCCGTCCCTGGACCCCCCCCCTCCCCCCAGGATGATCCTAATGGCTGCTACCTGCTCAACGTGGTGGTTCGGGAGGACGTGCGAGGCCAGGGGCTGGGTCGGGGAGTGATGCGGGCCGCCATGGCCCGGGCGGTGCACGTGTGGGGGTCGGGGCAGCTGTACACGCACGTGGAGGCTGACAACGAGGTGGGTGCGCAGATACCGGTATGATGAAGGGCGCGTTTCTATTTACCTTGCGCGATTCAATGCAGGCCATTCATCTTAACTGTCTTGATGTGCAAATCCGCAGCCGTGGTTGTGGTGTTCTAGTTTACGCTTCCATAGCGGCGGCGTGCAATTCCAGCTACCAGCACTGCGCCCCTTACGGCGCGCATGGTGGACCGATCGGGTGCCGTACAGGTGGCGTTCCGGCTGTACCGCGGCTGCGGGTTCGACCAGCATAGCACGGACTCAAAGTACGAGGCGGCGTCCAAGCTGGGACAGACGGTGCTGCTGCAGGCCGCGGCGGAGGCAGCGCCGGCGCTCTGAGCGGCTGGGAGCTGGTACATTCCTGCTAGCAGGCAGGGGGGAGGGGGTGCTGCATAAATGGATAGGCAGTCGGGTGATGGCGGTAGCAGTTTTAGCGTTGTCTGGAGAGGGTCAGATTGACAAAAGCCATTACTTTGGGAGGACGGGGCGCGGCGGCGAACTACATGTGGGCTGCACAAGAGCCCGCAGCTGTGCCAAATATAGTTAGCAAGGACTGGGTAGTTCGGTAGGTGTTTGGGCGTTCTGGGGCGGGAACAATGCAGCCTAGCCTGGAATGGCGTTGGGTTTGAAAGATACCATGGATCCCGTCAGCGAGTTCATGCGTTAGGAGGGCGCTCGGTGTACGAGGCGTGGCTTGTTGCAATACCGTCGCTCTTGTCTTGTTCCTCGGTGCAGCTTGATGGATAACAGAAAATAGGACCTGATCCGTGGTCGAAAATAGCATACGTTCAAAATGCGGAAGCGAGTACTGTCGTAAGGGCCTAGTGGTGCGGTTGCTCGGTCTCCTGCACGGGACGAGCTCACGAGCACACGTGCACTGCGCTGCAATTCTGGGGTCTGGTGTTGCCCGCGCAGGGATGTGGTGCGATGTGAAGTGATGGTATGATGTGGCTAGCTTCCACCACTTCAGTACATGGGCAGGGCGTGTTAGGCACCTCGGGGCGAGGGCGGAATGACGTCATGACGTTGCGCAGTTCCGTTGGCGTGTTGACAGCGCGGGCGGGTCCTTAGAGAGGCCAATCTACGGCGGTTGCTTCAACAAGGTACATGTTTCTGACACATATGCTCGTTTGGCCTTTTTGGATTTTAGTTGACGAGGTCCATATTTACGCGCTCCGTCAGCAGAAGTACCGTGCCAGGATGCAGTCGCTCTTGGTATGGGCCTTAGGCCGTGTTGACGCTCTAGTATGTGACATTCCGCCAGCACGCGGAAGGAACGATCGCTGCTGCGGCCGGGCGATTATCACTTACGAAGTGTTGTATTGGGAGGGTAAAGCTATGGCATACGACCGTTTTCCGTTGCAGTCCGTTGCGCACTCTGTTATCTTCACGAGAAGAAAATTTGGGAGGGTAACGCTATGGCATACGACCGTTTTCCGTTGCAGTCCGTTGCGCAGTCTGTTATCCTCACGAGAAGAAAATTTGCCTTGATGTCGAACTGGTTAAGCGTCTTAATAATGAATCCGCGCAAGAGCAGCTGCCGTGCCAGGTGGCGGTGGTGTACATCTAGCTGGTTTGATGATGCAGATGTTGTCAGGTGTTTGTGGATATGACGTTCCGGGGGGTTGCTTCTTCATGCCCCGATGGTCGGTGCCAGGGAGGGCGGAAATCTTTACTCAGAAATGGGTGTCAGTGCTGCCGCATACGCTGCCAGTGTGGGCGCTACGCGGTGGTGGTGTTTACTTTCCCTCCCGTAGCGCGCGCCACGCGTCTCAGTGCCCGCTAATCGCACCATTCGACAAGAACGATTCATTTCGAAGGGGCCCCTGGGGACAAAGGAGGAGCTTTACCGTGGTACGAGGACCCGTGCGCGGCGGTACGTGGAGCTGCGTAGAGCGTCGCAAATCGCCAGCCGGACTTGGGTGATTTTGCTCGAAAAGCCCGCAGCGGCTGCTACGTAACCCTCGGCCGATCCGGTGCGGTCCTCTTTGGTGCGCTGGACCACAACAGAGGAGCTTCACACCAGAGTTGTTAAGGACAAGAGCGCACGCCGTTTCCAGGATTGGCAGCACAAAGCCTCGTTATCAGCGATCGGGTGATATCCTACCAGAGGGAGCCACATAAACATCACGAGCGCTCTACCTGGCAATACTGGAGGCCGTGGAGGCCGTGAGCAGTGCACACGCCAAGAAAAGGAAACTGCCGAACCATTAGACACGTCAAGCGAGGCCATTCACATGCTACCTGCGCCCGTGTTGTGTCCTCAGAGCTCAGGCCGACCGGTGGGCGGAGGACAGGCGCCGGGTAGCAGCCCGCCCTCTGTGCGCCGCTAACACCGCTGGGCGAAAGCCTCCGCAGCTGCTCTGCACAACGGCCGTCCTATACTTGCAATCATTCCCGCAACGCCAATTCAGCGGCTACATATGCGACAAGCGTCACCGTATACAGCGCGCAGCTGTGGTACCGTCACTATCACAACCACCCCACGAAATACCAAGCATCCCTCATTGACGATGCGTCGAGCTGACAAGGCCAGGGCAGCAAGTGATAAAGGTCTTCCGTCCCCACTGCGTTCGGATGTTCTGTACAGGACGCAGAGGGGACCCATGGGTCTAGCAGGAGGCAAGATATATGGAGCGCCGTACTGCAGTCTTGGCCTCCCATAAATAAAGACAGATAACAGGACACCCAGGTGCTGAGAAAATCATGGCGGGTCTCTTCACGAAACACGAGCCGGATACTCACATACTATCAGACACCTACCTGCATGGCATCATATCGTCCGCGGTCTAGATGGATTCCACCAGCGTAACCGCCTGCTTTCCATCAACGAAAAAGCGCACGGCGGCGCCCGCTAAACGTGCACCATCCACCCTACGACGCCCGACTGGTCCGTGCCATCACCTTCCGCTCAAGACCGACTCTATTTCTCTAGGACCACTTCTAACGGCATAGGAAGGTACGGGTAGGTGTACGCAAACCTCCACGAAAACATCAGTAAGTCGTACGTTTCGCGAGATGAACCTGGTACTTGACACGAGTTCTATTGGCATGCACTCTAGCTCTATTCCTAATGGCATGCATTCGCGCCTGTGCCATGTCGTATTGCCGTACCAACGGGCCGGGCACACCACGCACGTTCTAAGAGTCCCATAGCTTCCGCGGTGGCACCTTCCGCCCTCCCTGTGACCACCTCTCAACAGCTCCCAGGTCCCTGTCTGGGCGGCAGCTGTGCGGGTAACGGTATTATTCCCCGCCCAGCTGATCACTTTCTTCATACCGTTCGGCCCGCCGTGCCAGCTGCCCGGCGCGTCACGGCAACGCAAAGCCGCCTGTGCACAGCCCCATCGCCAGCGCCGCCTCCTCCTCCGCGCGGTCCTTCTCTTTGGTCAGCAGAGCCCGCAGCTTCCGCTCCACCTCCAGCTGCGGAGTACGCGAGGAGCAAGGGGATGGGGCCGAATGTGGATGTAGTAACCAGACACCCAGGTGGTCGGCGATCAGTCATGACGGACGGCCTCCAGGGGCAAGGGACATCGCGTTTGGCGCACAACGACAGTCCGCAATACGCAGCGCGTGACACGGTGCCGTGTGTTGGAAGGCAGGGCGGTGGAGCCAGGCATACGTCAGGCCAGCGACACCCCACAACGCCGGCCCCGCGTCAACAGCCGTCGTCCCAACCACTCTACACCCCAGCGCCCTCCGCCCGCATCAGCGCCCTGCCCGCATCGTCCCTAACTGCCCCACCTCCTCCGCGAGCACCGCCAGTGTCTGCTCCTTGGTAAGCAGCGCCTTCTCCTTCTCCAGCAGCGCTAGCTCCTTCTCCGCCAGCTCCATGCGGATCTGCCGACACAGCCAGCAGATACACACGCATACCTCGATAATGTATCCTTTGGGCTCGATCTCGCCACTACTAGCTTTGGGCAACATGTGACCTCACCTATAGTTTTCACGTACCGCACAGCAAGCATACGACTCCAATCGCTCAACTCGGCACTCCCCCCCGCGGCCAGGCTGCCGTACGTGCCCTCTGGAGACCTTTAGTCAAGTTTTGGAACCCGGCCCCCCTTGCGCCCTCATCCGAACGCAACCCTTCCGTACCTCTTCCAACTCCCTGAGCCGTCCCTGCGACTTCTTTCGTCGCCGCCGCCGCTCGTCTTCCTCCAACATGAGCCGCCTTGCCGCCTCATCCGTTAGAGACGCGTCGTCCAGGGTCGTGATGCGATTGGTGGTGATGATCGTCGTTGTGCTGGTCGTTGAGCTTGGAAGCGAAGAGGCAGGCGGGGCAGAGCTGCCGCTGCCGTACGCGGGTGGGTAACCGTTGGAGGGGCCCGACGCATCTGGAGCTAGGGTTACGGCACCTGGTGGCGTGCCGACCTGAGATGAACGTTGCGCACTGGTCTGCGAAGGTGCTTGGGATTCGAAGGCCGGCGCGAGGGTCATGGGGCTAGCGCCGCTAGCGCTGGTGCTTGCGCTGCCTGGCGGGAACAGCTCCGCAAGTGCTGGCTGCGGGCGCTGGATTGTCAATGCTGCCGCGGATCCTGCGCGGAGTGAAGGCTGCGTGTGTAATTCGATCCGGCGGCGTCGGTCAGGTGCGCTGGAGCTCCATACCCAATTTAGCGCATCTCAGTTTGACCCATATAGGAGCGATAAGGATTTGATTCGTCACAAGCTTTCGTCAGGAAGGCAGCTGACGTGAGCCGGCATGAAAGTACGCGTACCGTTGCCAACCTACCCAATAAGCCCAACAGCATTCCACGACGCGAGGAGCGTCCATCAAGCCTCGAGTGTTCGACCGGCAACGCGTGCAGAGCCAGGGAGGATCTCTGGGCGATTTGCGACGAACAACAGCGCGACGGGGCCCGAATCAGGGGCGGCCCGGCAGATAACAACATCTTGCTAGCCTCTTCTAATCAACTTTTAGCTGTGCACGTACTGCAATGATTAGGCAAAAGGAGGAAGATTGACGCGCCTATGCAAGGATTGGCTAAAGTATAGAATGAAGCCGGCCAAGATGTATGTAGCTTGGATGATACGTGGCAAGGATATGTGTCCTGCAACGCTATCATAATTGTACGCAGACTCATGGCACGGTGCTATACGACCGCCTTCGCTCATTGCAACACATCGCCCCGGCGCCAATTGGGTTCATCACTAAGTTTCAGTCGTCATATATATGTTCTCGTTGCGCTCGCACACATCCGAATAGTATTCAGTTTAGGAGGCTAGACTCAATTGCGGCGGAGAATCGCAGCTCGTGCGGTGTTGCCCGGACTCAAGGTCTTCTTTTGCCCAAATTGCAGCCTGGTAAACATACATACCAGCTTGAGAGGGGGCTAGGGGCCGCCATGAGCTCCTGGGTCCCCTTACGCCCGGCGCCTTCAGAGCCATTGTGCTTGCCTTCTACTAGTTATGCCGCGAACAGCGTGGTACCCTGCAATTCGAGGTGAGGAACAATTCCAGGAAGCATATGCCTCCTTGGTACAGCACGAGTGGGGGCCGACAGGATAGGGTCACCTCCTAACGCCAGCCAGCTCAACCCTTCAGGCTGAGAGAACATCGCGGTGGAGCTCAGTCCCGTCGCTTAAGGTCATCGTATCCCGTCCTCTGTCAAGCAACGCAGGTGACTCGCGGTGCAAAACGAATTGTCGACTTGCGGCCCCCGCATGCTTGGGCGCGGCCGCCACTGAGGTGGTCACACCTACATTACGCAATGAGTCGGCCAAAGTATTTTGTATTATGTTGCAAACGAATGCCATTCTGGCGTCGTGCGATTGCGATTGCGCTTTCCGCATGGATGCGTGCGCTTCCACGCGCCGCTGCAGCTAACGGTTCGCTCCCGTCGGTTATCAATGCAACAGGCTCTGCAAAGTTACCATAATGCCTTTAAGCTCCTTCATCAGCCCGGGCGGTCTGGAGAACCGTCAACGACCCCCGACCCTGCTGGCGGTCAGCAGCGCCATAAAGGCCGCCGCGGGCAGCCACAGCCGGCACATGAGCAGTCACGTGACCTGGAGCAGCAGCCAGCAGGCCCAGGCTCCGAGCAATTGAGCGGCTCGTACCGCGGTCAAGCAAACGGACATGCAGCGCCTAGTCACGGCTCCTCCACTCCTACCGACCCTTACCCCAACAGCGGCGGCCTCAGCGCCAGCGCTGCTGAACACCGTCCCTACACACCCCACAGCGTGTCGCTGCCTCAGTGGCAGCCCCCGCCCACCAGTATGCAGCACCGCACCGCCCTCACCCGCGCCATCACCACCTGCGCCTCCTACACCCGCCTGCACCAGCTCATAGTCGACAACGCAGCCGACTTCAACGCCTATCATACCTGCGCGGCGCTCAGCCGGCTGATGGTGCTGCACACCGCCGGGCTCACCCCGCGCGAGTCGCGGCTGTTCAAGGAGGGCTGTTCCACGATGCAGGTCGGTGCTGCGTTGTGCGTGCTGGCAGCAAAGCTCGAGCGAAGGAAGGACCTGGGCAACAGGTTTATCCAGTCATGGGGGATGACTTGTGTGGACCAACTGGACGCTAAGAAAGGGGGGCATGCACACGTGCTGCTGATTATGGTGTATGCGTGCAGCCTGCGCGCGAGGCAGTACGGCTGTGGCGGTGATGGTGGTGGCGACTAGGAGGGAAGAGGAGAGCCACGGCAACAGCATACCGGTAGTGTCCCACCGCGCCTTCCCCGGGCGCCTTCATTCCCATTTGGGTTTGCGGTAATCCAGGAGGTACCGTATTACCCCTCGCCATCTCCCCCCCCCAGTTGCTTGTTAGAGGCCCCCCACACCGGGTGCGCCACTTACATCAGGCATTCAACGCCAGCGCTCCTTGCACCCACACCTGCACACCCTCCCTCCGCCCCCGGCCCCTCCCCATCAGACCATCCTGCGGCGCCAGCTGCCCGAGCTGCAGCCTCGCGCTGTGGTGATGGCGGCGTACAGCTTGGCGCGGCTGGAGCTGCCGGACCGGGAGCTGCTGGCGGGGTTGGCGGCGGCGGTGGAGCCGCACCTGAGCGCGCTGAAGGTGGGGTTGGGGTCCAGGGAGGGAGCGGTGGTTTAGTGAACAGGGCCAACGTGGAGTGCTTTCGGGGGAGCATTGGGTTGGTGCCGAGCGCGGGGGACCAGGCTAGGGAGGGAGAGCGGGCAGGGAAGCCTTTCCGCCGACCCACATGGGGGGAAGGGAAAAGGGAGGGGAAGGCAGTCGGACAAGGAAATGCGAGGTCTGGTTGGACTGGGTTGGGAGCGAGCGAGCAGAGGAGTGCGCGTCGGGCCTGGAGTAGCGGCTGTCTGGTGTAGTGTTTATGTCCGCGTGAATCACTGAAAAGATGAGACCATCATCAGGGTGTGCGTCCACTAGGAGCCGCGGCCTCCGGGGCGCGTGCGCTCCAACCGCGCTACCGCGGACCGGGCGGCAGCAAAGCAGCTCCCTGGAGGGCGTCCCTTGGTTGTGGCCCTTGGTTGCGGCCCCTGGTGTTGCGGCCCTTGGTGTTGCGGCCCTTGGTGTTGCGGCCCCTGGTTACGGACTGGTGTACCTACCGGCGCCGGGCTCTGCTTAGCGGTGCCCCGGGCGCGTCAGGACCTCAAGGGCGCTGGTCCCCAACGCTCCCTCGCTGCATGCGTCCTCCCGCCCCGCAGCCCCAAGGCCTGTCCTCGCTCATCTGGGCGTTCGCCCGCCAGGGCCACCAGCCCTCTCCGAAATGGATGGACGCGCTGCTGTCCGCCGTCGCCGCGGACCTGGAGGCCTTCGGGCCCCGCGACATGGCCACCGTCATATGGGCGCTTGCGCGGCTGCACTACAAGGTGGCGCCCACTCGGCTCAATCAGTTGATGGAGCATGTCAAGGTGGGAAGGGCCAGGGTCCAGGGCTGTGGATGAGCTATGGGGGGGCTGTCGCGCCGGGTAGGGAAGGGAGGGGCCGTAAGGTCTCCAATGTCCTGTGTGGCTGCGGCGGCGTTGTGGCCCATGGATTGCCCCTCTGTCCCGACCCTCCCGCTCCTTAGGCCCAGATGGGCGGCTTCTGCGGCCGCAGCCTGTCCAATGTGGTCTACTCGCTGGCGCTCAGCCAGCAGCACCCGGGGGACGAGTGGCTGGTGGCGGCGCAGGCCCGGGCGGTGGCGCTGGGGCCGGCGACCTTCACACCACAGGTGCGGGCCGGGCCAGCTGGATGGGCTGTAACCCGGAAAAACAACGGGCGACGGAGCGCAACCCAGGGTGGACCTCAGCAGAAGGCGGGTGGCTGGGAAGGGGTGGCGGTGCAAGTGGCGGTGCGATGGATGTTTCAAACGGAGCGCACGGCGGGTCGTCGGCGCTCTATCCTCCCACCACGTACTCTCCCGACTGGCCTCCTCGCCAACCCCATCCTCTACCTGCCACAGGGCCTCACCCAAATGACCTGGGGCCTGGCTAAGCTTGGCGGCTCCCCCACACCGGAGTTCCTGGACCTGGTGCAGGACCACGCGGCTGCGCGGCTGCCCCTATCGCCGCAGGAGCGCTTGCGGGAGCGGGAGCAGCAGCGGGAGGGTGGGGAGGGCAGGCGGCGGCGGTTGGGTCGCTACAACGGTGTGGACCTGTCCACCTTTATGTACTCGCTGGCCAGCCTCGGGGCGCAACCCAGGGTGGACCTCAGCAGGAAGCTGCTGGCGGCGCTGCAGGTGCGGAGAGTGGACTGAGCAGGGCGTGGTTTTGGTGGTGGTGGTGGGGAATGTCGAGTCGCCGCTTTGGGCTTCGGCGCTTTGCGCTGCGCCTCACGGACAGGTTGCTGGTTGATTGGGCATGGCTAAGGGATGGCGATGAGGGATGCAAGCGGGCGGCGATGAAGTTGTGCAAGCGGCAGGCAAGGCGCTGCAGGGGGACCCTTGTGTGTAGTAATGCTGCCGTCCGGCCAACCCACGACCCGCGACCCACTAACCTGCCTCATGCGCAGTGGGAGCTGCCCTCCATGGAGGCTAACCAGATGTGCAACTGTCTGTGGGCGTGCGCGCGGCTGCGGCTGTACCCGCACAAGACGTGGCTGAAGGCCTTCTTCGATGCGTCGTACAGGCAGTTGCCGTACTTTAAGCCCGTGGATCTCTCACAGGTGGGTAACGCGGTGTGGTACGTGTGGCGTTGCGACGCCGAGGATGGGCTCAGAAGGGAGGTACTTCGCGGGCAAGCCGCGTGTCTCAGCCGGATAGTTACTGTTTACACCTCATAAAGGCCTATCACCCCCCAAACACCGGTAACGCGTCTTACAACGTACATCTCCAACCCTGACCCAAATCTCCGTCGCAGTCGCTGTGGGCACTGGCGCGCCTTCAGGCCTTGCCGCCGGACCCATGGGTCGCCGCCGTGCTGACCCGGCTGCAGCACACCGCCAGCATGTTCACGCCCGTGGACGTGGCGAGCACCATGTGGGCGCTGGCGCGGCTGGGTGTGCGGGGCGACCGGCTGCCTGCTGAGGTGCTGGCGCTGTTCTTCATCGCCACGGACCGCCGCCTCAGCAGCTTTAAGCCGCAGGTGGGTGACAGGAGGCGGCCGATCGGGAGACGGGGCAGGGCGGGGCTGCCCAAGGAGTGGCCGGCCGCAGGCGGAAGGACCCGTTGCGTGGAGGCGATTGACGCTGATGGACCTAGGCACCTACGTGACACCTCGGGCCCCCCGACCCGCTGCCCGGGCCTTCTCACCTCCCCCCCGCTGCCCCCCCCGCCGTCTACTCGCCAACGATCTCTTCTTGAACCACCATCTTCATCGCGCTTGGTTTCTGGGCCGTGGGCCATGGACTCGCGGAAATAATAACCCCCCCGGTGCCCTCCGCCCTGCAGGAGCTGTGTTCCATGATCTGGGCCCTGGCGCACATGCGGCGCCGCCCCGACAAGGAGTGGACGGCGGAGTTCCTCAAGGTCACCTACCACAAGCTGGCGACCATGAACGGCTGGTGCCTGGCCACCCTCGCCTGGTCGCTGTCGGAGCTGTCGCTGCTGCCGCCGCCGGCCTGGACCTACTGCTACGTCAACGCGGCCCGGGGGCTGTTGGACATACTGCCGCTGCCGCAGACGACGGCGCCGCCCCAGGGCGCGGGCGTTGGCCCGGAGACGACGGCCAAGGCGGTGGGCTCTTCGCAGGGCCAGGACGCGGCAGGCCTGTCGGCCATGGACCTAGGGCAGATCATCACGGCGCTCAGGCGGCTGAACGGCAGCGGCGGCAGCGGCGGCGGCGGGCTGACCAAAGTGGAGGACTTTTTGAAGGAGGCGGAGCAGCGGCTGGGAGCCGTGGAGGCGGGCAGCGGCGCCTACGCCCGGCAGCAGGTGGGGGTCTTCCTGGCCATGTCGCCCGGCCAGGCGGGCATGGGGTCGCAGCCTACGGTTGAGGAGCCCAATGGCGGTGACGGGGAGCTGGGCGAGGCAGGCGGCGGCTCCGCCGCCGCGGCCCCAGCCTCAGTCCGCCGGCGGCGGCGGCGATCGTCCTCCTCGTCATCGTCATCGTCGTTGGCCGAGCGGTTACCGTTGCCCGCTGGCGCGGAGGCTGTTGGGAAGGGCGTGGAGCAGTTGTGGCCGTACTCGGGTCAGCCCGGGGGGGCTGCTGCCGCCGCTGATCCAGGGTCCCGAGAGGTGACGCGAGTGCTGCGCGGCGGGGCACGCGTGACGTTGTCCGCCCCCGCGGAGTTGCACTTGGAGCTTGGGGAGTTGAATGTAGAGCTGTCGCCGCCATCTGGGTCGGTTGCTTGGCACGCGCCCTCCTCCGGGTCCGCGAGCAATGGCGCCGGCGGTGAGCCGACAGCCGTCGTCACCGGGGGTGAGGCTGGCGCGGCGAACGCTGCGGAAATAAAAAAGCGGTTACTCGCGGTTTGATGGGCTAGCCTGGAGATGGCCAAGGTCTTGGCTGTGGAGTGCTCTTGCGGACTGCGTAGCCCGCTTGATTGAACTGGGGTGGGAGGGGGCAGCGTTATGGCTTGTGTCTAGCGCGGGGGATATGGGAGCAGGCAGGCAGGGTGCATATGTGAGAAGGGACTCGCTGCGCCGGGGCGGTGGCAAGCTAGGGAGGTTCATGGGGCCCGACGACGAGAGGCAGCCGTGCGGCGGCATCGAAGTCAAGGTACCCCCGTCGCGGCTCCCGACTATTGAACGGTGTGGCGGCGAGTGGGACAGGGCACAGGTTTCGTAATGTATGCTAAGCAGAGGCTGACAGTCAGGATATGGTTCGCTGCACGCTCAGCGGCTGTGGTCACAGTGGCAGTATGTCTCTTGGGAATGCTGGAATGCTGGGTCTACAGCAGGGCTGCTGTAAGTCCCCATCGAGCCCGAGTTCAGGCCCGAGCAATCGCCGTTGGTAAGGCTGCTGATTTCGTGATCACCCAGGCGAAGAGGCTGGCAGGCAGGCAGGGGTATGTTCAGGAGGTTCTAGGCGATCTGGAATCCAGATTCTGGATTCAGTTGACAGACATGTTTGTGCATCCACGCGGCGCCTGTGCTCATTCGCAGGCTGCAGGGCTCCTAGCCTCATGTGTCATCCCTATGTATGTTTTCTGGATGGGGGGCGACTGTCTGGGGCGAACGCGTTCGCTTGTGGTGCATGCGCTTCGTGCGGGCATCGCCTCGTTTGCGGCAAGGTCTTTCACGGATTGCCATGCCGCCGCTAAGCTATGTTGCGGTTGTAGGGCAGCGTCCTGTCTGAACTGCTGCGCGCGTGTCATTGTATGTGCCTTTGGGCTGATAGGATCGCATTGCGTTGCCACGAGTGCGGTGCTTCCCATGATCCGATCTTGTGGTCAAATATGCGTCTTCGGGGCGCGTGGGTGCTCTGGCTGACTCACTTAAATAAATTGTGTCGGTAACACCGGTCATGAAGGAATTATCCGTGGTTCAATACTTCCATGTTGAGGCCGGCTGCTCGATGAACAACTACTTGCAGGAGTGCACGCCGTGAAGTGGGGCTTGGTTTGAACAATGGTCCATCCCCTCTCAAACGTTTTCAGTAGTGGCTATGGGGCGCCAGGCTCCCCTTCAAAACAAACTAGCCACGATCGCAGGGTGGAGTCGGTGGGGTCCAAACCTTCCAGCTCGAGTGCAGTGGCCTGGTTAAGCCATGGCAGCCACAGCAGCTGCACTCAGCTGAACATGACAGATGGGCGGTGGGGCATCCGGCACTACGTATCCAGAAGCAAAGGCCGGAGGTAAGGCATTAGTAAGGACAATAACACACTCTTCCCCCCCTGCCCTGTGCTGGTACGTCCCGGTTGCGACCTCTTGGCCGGTGTTATGGAAAAATGTGGCGTATAATGATAGTGTTAAATAGGTTATAATTGATAGTGCATTAAGCGGGATGCGGCCAATTGTGCAGCGTATAGTGGCTGGCGTTGCGTACACACCACAGATTCGAACAGCCGTGCACATCCTCACGATATTTCGTCTTGTACAAAACATATAACATTTACTAAATTATAAACCTTCCTTTTACGTTTCCTGAAGGGACTGGCGACGCACGCAACTATTACATCACACGGCTGTATACGGAAGCGCTCCCTTGTGCCATTGCGCGACCTTGACGTTCTCTAATTTATTGTTGCACAAATTAATATTGCTGGCTGGAGCTTGCCGAAGGATAACTGCCAGGTTCCGTTGGGCCATCACTCGATGGATTTCTCGGCGACGCCAGCATTTCGCTCCACGCCGCAATGGTTGCTGTATGCAGTGCCTGCAGCATGCGTATCAACATCTTATTTCATCTATTCACAGCGGAGGTGAGCGATCCGGGCACACCTCCTCGGGAGGGTTCAACTCATACGTGGTAGTAGTTTCACATCGGGCGCGCGTAACTTCAATAAATCGTAAGCCTCAAAGATAATTCAGCGCGTCGGGGAGTAGATGCGGTTCGCCGCTTCAGATGCGTTACGCTCCGTAGCCCCCGTTAGGCTCCGTTCGACGTCGCTCTCCCTGTTGTTCCCAATGTATTACAGGACGCTGCTATCTTGGGTGCATGATTTGATTGCAAAGACATCGCGACCTACGATTTCTGGAAAGGCGTACCTCTCTGGCAACTACGCGCCGGTCGCCGACGAGCTGTTCGACGAAAACCTGCAGTTGGTCGAGGGCAAGCTACCAGACGGCCTGGATGGCTGCTACGTCCGCACCGGCCCCAACCCATTCTACAAGCCGGTCGCCGGGTACCACTGGTGCGTGCATTCAGTATCCTGGGGTCTAGGCGGAAAACAAGGCCGAAAGGAGCAAGGTGGGGAGGGGAAGGAATGACGAGGAAAGAGAGCTCCAAGCGGAAGGGCGGGAAGGCAGGTGCGGAAGGGGACGTAGTTGGGATGGGTCTGGACGCAGGAAGGGCAGAGATACGGGAGGATGCGGGGGGCTGGGCACTTTGGGCCATGCAATGCCCCTGCCCTGTGCTGCCAGGGCTTGGAGGTGAGGGCCAGGAGCAGGGCTATTGGGACGCGCCAGGGGCAGGGCAAGGCGGATAAGCCCACATCTCCAACAGCGGCCCGGAGTTGCCAACCGCACAGGTCACATATCAGCCCGACAGAATCACCACGCTCAGCTGCCTTCCTCCGCTCCCACCAGACACACATCAGAGGTCCATGACCCCCCTGCTGTTGCTTTGCGGCGGTGCTGCCACCACCGTTTCCCCCTTCATACTTCGTCCTTCAACTTCCGCCAGGTTTGATGGCGATGGCATGCTGCACGCGCTGCGGCTGAGTGGTGGTCGGGCGGCGTACTGCAACCGCTTTGTGGACACGGACCGACTGCAGCAGGTGGGGATCACGTGGGCTGCTACTGCTGCTGCAGCCGCGGGACGTGTTGGGCATCTGGGTCCCTGCTGTTGTGCGGTGCGCGTTGCACGGCACGTGTCTCCAAAACAGCCACGGTCACGCGGGCCAAAACGGCAAAAAATCCACACCTGCAGCGCGAGGCATTAGTCTGTGGTCCTTGCTGTCAGCGACACACTGGCTGAGGCTGGCGAGTTTTTGCTGTTTTGCAACAAATTGGCCTTGCGGTCCTGGTCCTTTGCTCAAACAACTGAACCAGTTTTTCTCTCCCCGGCCCCACACAGGAGCGCGCTGCCGGCCGGCCGCTCTTCCCCCGCCTGGGCGACCTGTACGGCCTCCGCGGCCTGGCGCTGCTGATGCTGCACAAGTGAGCTGGGCCTTTAGGGTTTAGGGGTTTAGCGCGAAGACCTGCAGGCCTGGGGCTCCCAGAGTGTATCCCTGCGTGCCGCCTTGCAATCCACGCCTGCTCCGTGTCTATGGCGGATGGGGGGCGTGCGACCCGCACGCAATATGTCGGAGATTTAATGAATTGCTGCTTTCGTCGCTTCCTTTGCTGCAGGCTGGGTGCGGCGGTCGGCGCGGTGCGCACCAACAAGGGCGAGGGCACCGCCAACACGGCGCTGGTGTTCCACGCGGATCGGCTGATGGCTCTGAATGAGGGTGACCTGCCGTACGCGGTAAGCGCAGGGGTGTGCAGAGCCGTGTACGACATTATCCAACGCTTTCCGGGTACGCCTTGCGGCGTAGTGCAACGTCCTGCCATCGACCACCGCCGCCTCTGTTGGGTGTTGTATCGAACGTATCGCTTACGCCCAGCATTGCAGGCGAGTGCGCGAGCTTAAATGCGCCACAAAGCCACAAAACTCCGCGAAAAAACGGGAGGAAGGCTTGTATCTCTCATTCAATTTAAGACAATATGTCCCAGTAGGCCGCGTGAGGATAATGGACGTATCCGTCGTATTTTGTCTCTGTGGAATCATGTGTTCTTACTGCCAGTGTCTGTGTGCTGTGCTGTGCGGCTGTGCGCAGGTCCGCGTGCTGTGCAGCGGCCTGGTGGAGACGATGGGCCGGCTGCAGCTGGGGAAGTCTTGGAGCAACAAGTTCACCGCCCACCCTAAGAGGGACCCTGTCAACGGTACGTGTAAGGCTAAGATACACGCACTGCATGCGGACAACCGCAACCCGCCTTAGGCTATACGCCACCGTCCGGCCTTGCAGGGTCCCCCACGACTCGCCACGCTCAGCCTCCCCTCGGTTTCTCTCGCCCTACCCAGGCGTCCATTCCCGCGATTGCCCTGTGTTTGTGCCAAATGACTGCTGGTCCGCGAAATCCACAAACACCTTGTTTTTTCCGAAGATATCGCAGAACTTCCGGATGGTGCGCTGACTCCTCCCACACGCTAACGCACCCCGCAGGCGAGCTGATGTTCATCGGGTACCAGTTTGACTCAAACCCGTACGTGTCTGCTGGCATTCTGGACGAGCGCGGCAACCTGACGCGGCGCTGGGGTGTGCAGCTGCCTCGGCCCGTTATGATGCACGACATGGCGGCCACGGAGCATTACGTGGTGCTGCTGGACCTGCCGCTGTGCTTCGACCCGGAGGTAGGGGTTTGCCATAGTTGGGGGAAGGAGTCGAGCATTGTCTGGAGACGGGACCGGGGAATGTTGGGGGCAGGTGGGAGAAAGCGGCCGAGCGCTGTCTGGGCTGGGTAAGGGTACGGATGGAAGGCTAACATGCCGCCGCTGAATGGCCCGCCTCTACACTCGTGCCGGCTTTCCCGAGTAGGCATGCTCGCAGGTGGCAAACACCCTGAAGCGTGAGTCAAACTCCTGTGTCGCCCTAAACACCTTTTTGCACCGTCCAGGCCATGGTCAAGGAGAACACCGTGCCCTTCAAGCTACGTCGGGACCTGTCCTCACGCATTGGTGAGGAATTGAGCTGGTGTGGCGCGTCCAGTCGGCAAAAGAGCATGCATGGCACCCGACCCACCAAGCAGCTCAGGAAAGGAACTCGATTACCGATAGATTGGAAACGACAAATGACGTCGTACCACTGCCGCGCCCCGCTGAGCCGGTGGTTTTTCCGACATCGCAAGTCCCTGCCCGACTGCCACAGGGCTTCTGTGCCGCGACCAGCCCAGCAACCCTGCTGGCGCGGAAGTGAAGTGGTACGAGCTGCCGGGCCCGGGCTTCATGGCTTTCCACGTGGCTACGGCGTGGGAGGAGGCCAACGGGGACGTCAAGGTGCGGACGGGGACGAGGGGTCGGCTTGTGGGGAAGGAAGGTTGGCAAGGTTTGGGTTATCTGGGGCTTGGGCTTAGTGCGTGTTTAGGCCCAGCATCAGGCAGCGGAGGGGCACCTGGGCCGACCGGACCGCGGAAGGCAGGAACATAGGTTGCGGCTGCCGCTATCATCAAGGATCTTTTACCACGTCCTTGTTGAGCACCGGCAGCCAGCCGCGTCGATCAGTAGGTACGGCTGTGTGGCCCCTGCAAGAGCGACTGCCCCGGTCGTAGGGTTTAGTACCGTAATGGCATTTCCCTGTGACCTTCATATGTTTTTAAAATCACAGGCCCTCATCGCCTTACGCTATAATGCATCTTAAGCGATGTTTTCCTTTATTGCATCCTAATTAGCAAGCAACTCCCGCCGGCGCAGGTATTCGCCTGTCAGCAGGACTACATCAGCCTGGACCTGGACAAGCTGGACAGCAGTGTAGGTGGAGGGGGTAGCGGCAGGGGCTACCATAATGTGTACGGCTGTCCTGCTGATGGCATACACCTGGTGGATGGTACTGTTATGTTCCTGACCCACCGGCCTGCCTTGCCACTCACAATGGCAACCCCTCGTGCCACGCCGCCTCATGCAACTGATGTGGTGTCCCTCCTGTCCTTCCTTTCCCGCCGCGCTGGGGCTTATGCGCCTCTTGATGCACTGCGTTCGCGCGTTTACCCACCTGTCGACCTCATATACCGAATATGAGAACCTCAGAGCCTCAAAGCCTCGTCAACCGCCTCTTCTCTCCCCCTCATCCCTACCCTGCTGATCACGTGTCTACAGGAGCTCGGTCGCATGACAGAGTACACGCTCAGCCCGGCCACGGGAGCGGCCTCGGCGCGGCGGATCAGCGAGGTTATCGGCGACTTCCCTGTCGTACATCCGGGCAAGGTACGCCCTATCCGCCCCGCCGCTCGTGCGTCCGCCTGCTTCTCGCCTTCCTGAAGCCTGCACGACTGCTACTGTCCTAAGGCTCGCATCCGTCCTTTCTTCCAGTCCTCCTAGAAAGCCAGAATCCATACGGAGTGATCCTGACCCTGTTTGGGGCCCGTCGTGGATCTTATGGGGTTTACCTGCGTGCCTCCCTTCCTCACCTGTACACCCTCCGTGCCCGTGGCCCCCTTGTGGCATGCCCCCATCACCTCATTGCGGCCGCACCTCAGGTTACGCGGCCCTGCAAGTGGTCCTGGGTCGCCACCATGGAGCCCAACGAGAGGTGAGCTAGCATCTGTCCCCTCTGAAGGGGTCGCCTTCCTAAGTCCCAAGGCAGACTCACCGAGGTCGCGTGAGATCCGAACCGGATATTTGACGCTTCACCAAAGCTCACATACGGCAAACGCCGTGCCGACGGGATGAGTAATCGATCAACCAACCTCCCGCGTACCCGCCTGCAGCGCGCCGTGCTTCAACGGTATCGCGAAGATGGACCTCACGGCGGCACCCGGCACGGATGCCTGTGTTGGCCGCATCAACTACCCCGCCGGCACGTACGGTGGCGAGGCGGTTTTCGTGCCCAGTACTTCTGTCCAGGACGCCGCTGAGGACGACGGATACCTGGTCCTGTACGTGCACGATGACAAGGCTGACGCGTCGTACATGAACGTGTACGACGCGCGCACTATGGCGTCCAAGCCCGTGGCGTCGCTGCGCATGCCGCGCCGCGTGCCGTACGGTTTTCATGGCACCTGGGTTACGGAGGAGCAGCTGAAGAAGCAGGCCATGTTTATATGAGATCTCAGCATGTGCGGGTGCATTACGTTCAATGGCAGGGATCACATGACGTGACCTGTCGGCGTGGGCGCAGGGTGGGCTCAACGCCCATGCCTCAGCAATTATCGCGACCACCACAGCTGCTGACGAAAATGGCGTTTTGTGCAGCTAATGTCCATACACCTGAAAACCTAACCCCCATGACACATCGTTGCTCACTATGAGTTCGTGACCGACGACGGTGATGTGGGCTCGGCCCTGGGAACGTAAAGTTGTTGGAAGATCCTGTGCATGAGTTTTTGCACATGGGCGACGCATCTCTGGAAGCATTCTCGAAGCCTGCATCGGGGCAGGTGCGTCCATCGTTTGCTTATTTCACAGGAGCCATGGAAGGCCCGGCCTTTGTTGTTGCAAGACGGCAGGAGGTGGATGGCAAGACGCTGAACACACTATTTTTCGTTATGTTTTTTCGCGTCTTGGTGGGAAATTAGCACAGATCGTGGCCATCGGCGCCAACCCAGCACCCATTCTTACGGATGAGATCATAAGGATCCATTAAACGCCAGAAGCGCCACCGGCACTGCGGAGAACAGAAAGCCTTAAATCGTCGGTGCTCGATGGTTGGGGCTTGGTATGGCCTATCACCCAGGCATAGGAGAGCTCCGTCGCTGACTTGTGGCTGCTTGTGGCGGTCTGTTGTCTTCGTGCACCTAATAGTACCTGTGGAACCTCGTTGTGGGCCTTATGGCCGCTTATTGCTGGTCCCGTGTCCTCGTTTCTGGTTTGCACATGTATCCTGTTTTGCCATTGAATTGATGGCTGCATGGGGTCGTCCCTGGTCGTCTGCCTTGCTGTGCAGTCCTCTGGCCAGATGGACCACCTGTGGACCCCTGGGCCCGTTGTCGTACTCTTGAGCCTGTTGTAGTTGAACATTTAAGGCGATCACAAGGGCAACACGAACCAACAGAACCTAAGGACCACTGCAGCACGACAGGAGGACACAGTCCTACACAGCCATATGTGCTGCTGCGCATAAAGGGCAATGCATGACGAGCAGGTCAGAAGCAAACGAATGGGCAGCAGGAGGTTAAACTGCAAGGGCAGGACAACAGCAACGGCACCAAACGGCAGGTCAACGGCAACTAGGATAACCCACGAGGACAGTAGCAACTGAAAGGGCAAACGGCATGAACTCAACAATTGCAACAGCAAGTCCACGGCATATCCACGGACCGGCAAGGAGCAAGGCACCTGAGACTAGAACAGCAAGGAGCAAGGCACCTGAGACTAGAACAGCAAAGGAGCAAGGCACCTGAGACTAGAACAGCAAAGGAGCAAGGCACCTGAGACTAGAACAGCAACAGCAAGGAGCAAGGCACCTGAGACTAGAACAGCAAGGAGCAAGGCACCTGAGACTAGAACAGCAAAGGAGCAAGGCACCTGAGACTAGAACAGCAAAGGAGCAAGGCACCTGAGACTAGAACAGCAACAGCAAGGAGCAAGGCACCTGAGACTAGAACAGCAAGGAGCAAGGCACCTGAGACTAGAACAGCAAAGGAGCAAGGCACCTGAGACTAGAACAGCAAAGGAGCAAGGCACCTGAGACTAGAACAGCAAAGGAGCAAGGCACCTGAGACTAGAACAGCAACAGCAAGGAGCAAGGCACCTAGAGAGAGAGACCGCGTTACAGTGGCCGCACCTGAGGCACCTGAGACGAACACCGGAGACTGATCTTGCCCCTTATTATTTTTTAAAATTCCTTGCGTTACAGGACCCCGACGCTGGGGTACGACACCTGACCGTGTCATAAGCTCTGTATCTCCACCCCCATCAACGACAACCTCGACCAGCAGGTTCAACCACAAACCTACTTGCCCACAAGTGGGGCACCCGGTAACTACCGGGGAGGGGCCGGGGAACGCCTTATTATGCGACGAACACCGGAACACCGGCCGCACTTTTTGCATTTCGCGCGCAGATGCAAAAGACAGCGCGATAGCGATACCCGATGCTTGATGGTGATAGCCGACGCCTGATACTGATAGCCGACGCCTGATAGGTGACGCCCGATAGCACGATAGCCCCACATAGCTGACACCTGCTGCCTGCCGCCTTGCAGCCCCCGCCAGCGGCCGCCCACTGTGCCAATTGAAGCCATTCCTTTTGCAATGCGCCCTAAATGAATGGCCGCACAACCTATCAGCATCAGAGCGCCCACCAGGCGCGCGCCCACTTGACACACAGTGTGACCCACTGGCACATGCAGCACAGTGCCAGCACCCGCCCACTGAGCTGATTGATGCCATTCCTTTTCCAATGCACCATAAATGAATAGCCACACAACCTATCAGCATCACAGCAGCCAACAGCCGCGCACCCAGCTGACACCCAGTGCAGGAAAACACACAGTGTCACCCACCCAGCACCATGATAGCTTCCGCCAGCACCACATAGGCGCATACGTGGCACCACACCGCATAGCTGACGTCGCACCGCACCGCATAGGTAGCATCGCATCGCATAGGCGCATACGTGGCACCACACCGCGCGAGCACACGCTCAGTGAGTCGATTCGTACTATTCCTTTTCTAATATATCCTTATTCCTTTTCTAATATATCCTAAACGTATGTGCGCAACGTGTATCTGCTGCGAGCTTCCAAAACACGCCCTCAGTAGCCAGTAGCAGTAAGTAGCTAGCATCTAGCAGCACCCAGGTGACACTACGTAGGCACCCACGAGCACCCACATACGCACATTAATACGTGGCACCACATAGGTGTGTACGTGGCACCAACAGTGCGTACCTATGTGCGTGTAGTGCGTAGGCACCACATAGGCGCATACGTAGCACCACACCGCATAGGCACATAGGCGGCAGCGCACCGCATAGCCGCATAGGCGGCAGTGCACCACATAGGCGCCATCGCACCACATAGGCACATAGGCGGCACCACACCGCATAGCTGACGTCGCACCACATACGCGCATAGGTGGCACCACACCGCATAGATGACATCGCACCGCATAGGCACGTACGTGGTACTACACGAGCACGTACCTAGCACTGCACCTCATAAGCACGTAGATGGCCCCGCATAACTGACATTGCACCACATAAGCACATAAGCGGCACCACACCACATAGCCACATAGGCGGCAGCGCATCGCATAGGCGCATACGTGGCAACACACCGCATAGCTGACGTCGCACCGCATACGCGCATAGGTGGCAACACACCGCATAGGCAACATCGCACCGCATAGGCGCATAGGTGGCACCGCACCACATAGGTGACATCGCACCGCATAGGCGCATACGTCGCACCACACCGCATAGGCACATAGGCATCGCACCGCATAGGCGCATACGTGGCACCACACCGCATAGCTGACGTCGCACCGCACCGCATAGGTAGCATCGCACCACATAAGCACATATGTGGCACCACACCGCATACGCACATAGGCACATAGGCGGCACCGCACCACATAGCTGACGTCGCACCGCATAGGCACATAAGCGGCACCACTACACGAGCACGTAGCTAGCACTGCACCTCATAACCACGTAGATGGCCCCGCATAAGTCACATAGCACCGCATAGGCACATAGGCGGCACCGCACCACATAGGCGCGATCGCACCGCATGGGCGCATAGGCGGCACCGCACCGTACACGTGACATCGCACCGCATAGGCGCACATAGGCGGCACCGCAGCACATAGGCGCGATCGCACCGCATGGGCGCATAGACGGCACCGCACCGTACACGTGACATTGCACCGCATGGGCGCATAGACGGCACCGCACCACACACGCGACATCGCACCGCATGGGAGCATAGGCGGCACCGCACCACATACGTGACATCGCACCGCATAGGCGCAGACGTGGCAACACACCGCATAGCTGACGTCGCACCGCATACGCGCATAGGTGGCAACACACCGCATAGCTGACGTCGCACCGCACCGCATAGATAGCATCGCACCACATAAGCGCATACGTGGCACCACACCGCATACGCACATAGGCGGCAGCGCACCGCATAGGCGCATACGTGGCAACACACCGCATAGCTGACGTCGCACCGCATACGCGCATAGGTGGCACCGCACCGCATAGGCACATAGGTGGCACCGCACCACATAGGTGACATCGCACCGCATAGGCGCATAGGCGGCACCGCATACGCACATAGGCGGCACTGCACCACATAGCTGACGTCGCACCGCATAGGCACATAAGTGGCACCACATAGGCACATAGGCGCCACCGCACCACATCGCTGACATCGCACCGCATAGGCGCGTACGTGATACTACACGAGCACGTACCTAGCACTGCACCTCATAAGCACATAGATGGCCCCGCATAAGTAACATAGCACCGCATAGGCACATAGGCGGCACCGCACCGCATAGGCACATAGGCGGCACCACACCACATAGGCGCATAGGCGGCAGCGCACCGCATAGGTAACATCGCATCGCATAGGCGCATTGGCGGCACCACACCACATAGGCAACATCGCACCGCATAGGCACATAGGCGGCACCGCACTGCATAGGCGCATAGGCAACATCGCACCACATAGGCGCCACCCATCGCGAAAGCACCGCATAGCTGACATCGCACCACATAGGCACATACCTGATGTCACACCGCACCACCACATAGGCACTCCAGCACCACATGGCCATGTAGGTGACACACATAACCACATACAGCAACATCATCGATCATCGCCACCGCACTTACTAACTGACACTTAGTAACAGCAGTTAGTAACTGACAGTTAGTAACCCGCACTTACTAACTGACAGTTAGTAACCGGCAGTTAGTAACCGACAGTTAGTAACCGTCAGTTACCGGTTGATGGATACTACTTGCTGACAGTTGGCAGTTGGCATAAGCCTGCAAGCGTATACGCCCATTGCGGCCCGCCCGCATGTGCAACGGCTGCCCCCGGCCCCGGCGGGGGAGGTAAGCCCACTCGCGCAGCCCCTGCGCAGCTTGTTATGCGACGAACACCGGAGACTGATCTTGCCCCTTATTATGCGACGAACTACATTATTATCATATCTGAACGGGAGTTTGGTCTAGTGGTATGATTCTCGCTTTGGGTGCGAGAGGTCGCGGGTTCGATTCCCGCAACTCCCCAGAATTTTGCTCTTTATGAAGAGCATTTTGTGTCGTACAGTGATGTAGGGGTTTACTGGTGGCTGTCAGCAATTCAACTGCTGCATTGGTGAGGAGAACGGCCTCTAACCACATAAACCACCGAACACAAAATGTGGTACAGTGCCGTACTTGGTCATACATGCTAACTCAACATTGACATATGGTGCCTGTAATCGGTGAGGGCCCTACCAACTGTACGGGTTGTCAACACAGGTCAGCTTGAGACGGAATGAGGCTCATACGTTGTTATACGCCATGCCGGTTCACGAGGGTTTTTTCAGCTGAGACGAGCTGAGCACCTGAGCGACGGTAACGTGGTCAAGGGTCTCTACAATTTGCGTCGGTCATGGCAAGGTCGAAACATCAGCCACTGCATATCCACGGGTCCAACATGGACCCGCCAGCTCCCAGTCTTCTGTACCAATTGCCGCGCACCGGAAAACACGTGCTATCTCTGCAGTTAAGGGTTACGACTGTGCTTCTGAACGCTCGCGCGCGCGGTCGACATCATATGATTCCTCCTGCCCTTGCATGGTAATTGAGCGTGTGGGGAGATGAAGCGACTCCGGTTGGTCGAGCTTCAGGCCTCAGCCAATATCCGACTTTAATGGCTGGAACTGCGCCGTTAGGGAAGCCGACATGCGATAACCTGGATTAATAAATACGCGAGCATGCCGCGAAGTTGTCAGGAACCTATGGGATCTTCACCTGTGAATGGGCCGCGGTGAGAGGACTTTGCGAGTGCATGTTTTTTTAATTGCTAGCTGCCAGCCTTCTTAACAACCTTTCGTGAATAAAACAATACTGTTTCCTGTGCACATTGCCCGGCAGGGAGTCGTCATCGTCGTAAGGAATTGGCGGGAATTTCAGTTTCAGCCCGCCCGTATTCCTTCCGCTGTTTTTAAGCCACCACACTGGTTCCTCCATCAGCAAGTTTATCAACACCGGCCGCAGCAGCTATCAGGCAATCCCAGCTGCCCAGTTGCACGCGCCATCAAGAGGGCGTCCGCCTACGTTATCGTGTTCCCGCCCCGGCTAACGTCAACATGCTCCTGCAGTCGAGGCCCACGCCTAGGTGGCAATCAACGAATCACATATTCCCTGTCAAAGCCATGTAACAGTCGACCAGAGCCGTACCAGTCGGCCCGCTGACATACGAGATACCTCATCATGCTAACCTAGCAAACGCACCGCCACCTCCCGCGTCCATCGATATCTCGTCTGTTCTCAAAATCCCTAAAGCCTAAACAGGCCGTGAAACTCCGTCGCTTAAGTGTACAGACGCCGCTCAAACAATCTTGCTCGCATTGAAAGATATAAACCGTAACGTGTCCGCCTTAGTGCGTTGGATGTCTCCACAATACCCTCTACAGAATTCCTGCGGCTACCTTCCAAATGTCCAGGGTATTGCACGCACCCCTGGGTTACACAGGAAGGACACGACGAAACCCACCATGTCACCGGTCACAACCCGCTTACGCCCCAACCTGCACGCCCTGCACTCCTCTCCTACCGTACCTGCCGCGCGTCCTGGACCGTAAGGCCCTTTTGTCCACATTTTTGTCCCGCCGGCGCCGTCCTCTGTCCGCGGCCTCCTCCAATTCGCTTCCATTCCAGGGCCACAGGGCAGCTCCTGCTTGCGCCCTGTCAGCGGCCTTGCAGCGCGTACAGCAACTCATTCATGTTGCGGATGCGCGAGGTAGCGCTGGACAAGTCGCCCAGCAGCGCCCGGGCGTGGACCTGATCGCGATGGAGGAAAGCGGTGAAGAGAGGGTCAGAAGGCTGCTGGTGTGTAAAGCCGTCGCACCTGGATCTTGTGGGGAACACGGGAGCGACACCGATAATCTCATCATGTTTGGGTCAAATCTTCCAGAATATGATTTTCGGTAGCGCAACGCCCTCATTCGCGGGTGGTGTGGGATGGAAGGGCCTCCTGGATATGATGCTCGCTGAGTTTCGTCCGGCCGGCGGCCTGCCTTTCAATCCCCTCCAGGAGCCCACCTGCAGCTGGTCCCAGTCAGCTGGGCGGCCCGCGTTGACGCCCTGCGCCAGGACGGCGGCGTGCAGCGCCCCCAGGCTCCGCTCCAGACCGCCCAGCGCCGTTCTGAGGACGTTCATGGCCGCGTTGTCGTCCGCGACCTGCACTGACAGAGGCCCACCGCCGCTGCTACCATTGGAAAGACCCGGCTGCTGCTGTTGTTGCTGTTGTTGTTGTTGCTGCTGCGTAGCGCCGCGCGTGCAGCTGTACGGGTCGTGTGTGCGGCCGGCTGCGTCCGTCGCCTGGGCATCGGAGCAGAGCGGCGCAGGAGGGGCGGGCACCAGACTGCTAGGGCTAGGGTCGTGACGCCGGGATGGAGGCGTAGCTACATCAGGTCATTGACCGTCTGTCTGTGCTACCCGTATCATGCGTTTCCTTCAGTGCTAGGAGCCCTGCAAGTTTCCCTAACCAGACACCATCCGGACCGGTGCTATGATCAACGGCATTCATTCCTCCCCGAACTTGGCTGCGCGCTGTGCCGTATCCTGGACGCGTGGGAGCCCGGTCATCGGCTCGATACCAAATCTGTTGTCCGTGGTGTTTTTATCGGCCCAGTTCTGCTACACACTGCAGGACATGCAGTGCCATGCAGCCGGATATTCCAGCTGAGACCCACCATAGGTTCGGCGTCGCCGAAGGATCCATTGCCTCCCGACTGCGGTATAGACAGGGTGGCCATGCACGCCTGCGCCCAGGGTGCAGAGTGGGTGGTGTCAAGGGAAGATGGACACAGCGACCGGTACAGTGGGTGGTTGGGTGCGGTAGGTTGTTGGATGGTTGCGTCACCGGCAGGGGAGTGTGTGGCCGTGGCAACATGCTCCCTACAACTGGTAACCGCTTATCCCCTCGGTTCGCAGGAAAAGTGCGCGAGAGCGCTCTGTTGGCAAAGGCCAAGCATCACTCCCGCTGGCGGCACCGCGACAGCATTCCCACAAGCCTTATCCCAGTCAGTCAGCCACCTGCAGAGTTTCTACGCCCCGCTGCACTGCCCGCCGCAGCGCCAGCGGAGCCGGCGGCCGCCCCAGCGCCGGCTCCGCCACGCAGCTCTCGCGCGCGGCGCCTGCCAGTTTCGCGCCCTCCGCTGCGCGCGTCTGCATCGCCGCTCCCGTCACCACCGCAGCTTCCTCATCACTGACTTTCCGCGCCATGTATGACTTGAAGGCGGCGGCCAAGTAAGCAGGGGGCGCGCCCGGCGGCTGCGGCTGCCCGTGGTGCGGCGGCGGCGCCGCTGTGTCCGGAGGAAACAGCCGCCGTACACTGGCAGCGTACTGCGGCGGCACCGCACGGCACACGTGCACCTGGCTCTGGAGCGCTGCGTGCATGACGGTGGCGTGCGGGTTGCGAAGGAGGGCGTGGAAGAGCGCCTGTGTGGGGGAGGGCGGGGGAGGCGGGGTTGGAGGCGTATGGGGGTGTGCGCGGGGGCTTAGGTGGAAAAGGTATCTCCCGCAAGGACTCCGATGACTATGGCATCGATAACGATGGGCTCAGGGCCAAGTGCCGACGGTGAACTATTTAGGCGCGGCGAGGACCCGGCTTGGAGGCGGTCTGGAATGCAGCTGAGGTCCGGCAGGGCAATGCTTTCGGCGTATGGCGAATATGGCTAGTGTTCGAGAGCTTGGAGAAACGAGAGCCCTACCGTCCCCCGCCTCAGCCGCACCTCCGGAGGCGGAGAGTTGCAGTACGCCGCCACCACCGCTACATCTGCCGCCACCATGGGGGAGCCCTGCTGCGCCAGCCGCGTCAGCATGGGCGCGAGAACCGTCAGAGCCGCGGGGCTCAGGCAGTCTGCCGTGCGAGCGATAAGCCGGGCGGCGGCGTGCGCCGGCGCGACAGCGGTGACTGCACAGGCCGCTGTTGATCCACCGACAGGTGGCTCCGGCGAGAGCGCCTGATCAGGCACAAGGTAATGTGGGTCCGGAATGAAAGGGGCAGCAGCGCTATGTCATTTAGCTGCGGGTAGCTTGTTTAGGTGTTCCGATGTGGAGCTTGCTGATCTCCTACTCCCTGCCAGCAGCTTAGGACGGCTCAAGTGCAGGTGTTTGGACAAGCCATGCGCCCCCACGTCCGCCTCCTCCACTTGACGCGCAGCTGGACCCGCCGAGTATTCCCTCCTTGTCGACCTCAATTCCCTCAGTGTCGACATCAGCCCCCTCCGAGTCGACATCAATTCCCTCAGTGTCGACATCAAGCGGATCCAACGCCACGACTCAAGTCCCCGAACTCCCCGAACACCACAACTCCAGCCCAGTACGTAAGCGATGCTATCCATGGAGCACACACGCCATCCCCGATAGGTGTCAGCGCCAGACAGCCCAGCGCAACCCAGCGCCCACCTGCAGGAGCTCCGCTGCGAGGTTGGCAGCCTCCGAAACCAGCGAGTGCGAACCTGGGGGAAACCGGGGCCGCCCATCATTTTAAATGATGTGAGGACAGGGATGGACGACCTGAACTAGAGCAGGTGCGTTCCCCGCTGGTGCCTCACCCGGCGCATCCAAGTGCCGTACGTGTACGACGGTCACCTCCAGGCAGCCCAGCAGCTGCGCCAGCCACTGCTGCGCCACTGCTGATGGCGCAGCGGCGGGGCCTGACGACGCCGCTGTTGCGCCGCCGCCGCCTGCCGTGCAGCTGTTGAGACTGCCGAGGACGGCAGCTGCCTGCAGGAGGTGGCAATGGCGGATGGGATTTAGTGTTCCAGCTGGAGGCCAGTAGCACCACCTCACGGCCGCCTGCAGGAAGCCCGCCTCGGTCGACGAAGGATGAGGAACGCGTCACGCCAGGCAAACCTTTACCTTCCCACCTGCCGCACTGCGCTCAGGAGCTGCCGCGCCCTGGCGCCGAGCTCCTGCTCCGAAACCGCAATGCCAACAACGGGACCGCCCGGCGGCACCCCACCCGCCCCACGCGCCGTGGCTGCCTGGGCGGCGGCGGCCCCGGCGGCAGCGCCCCACAGGACCCGCGAGCCCGCGGTGGCGCACAAGTCCATCGCGACGGGTGGGTTGTTCTGGGGGCTGCTGCTGTGGGGGGGATGGTTCTGGAAGGGAGGCGGCGCCAGCTGCTCCAGAACCTCCTGCCAGCCGGGTTCCGCCTGCGGGGGGGCAGCCTACGCACGCAGGGAGCGCGCCCAGTTGTGCAAAAGCGCAACCGTGAGATGCAGAACCTGGACAGGGGCTTGGGTGCCAGGCCCCCATACCTACCGACAACATACACGCTAGGAGCCTCTCCAGGCGGCCGCCGGCACCACAGGAGGGACAGGCCTCGGCTACATCGTCACCGCCACTAGCTGCCGCCGCAGCGGCTGCGGCCGCCGCCTCCGCTGCGGCTGCCAAGACCGCCAGGCGCGCCACAGCGGCTATGAGGCGGCTGGCTAGCGCGGGCTCGCAGTGCTGCACGAGCGTAGAGAGAACGTCGGCGGCGGCGGCGGACAGCAGCGGGTGGGCGCAGGCGCCTGGGAAGACCCATGGGTCGAAGGGGCGTGGGGCGAGGAGGGCGAGTTCGGCACAGCGGTGGCGTGGCAAAGTGGTGCGGGCGGCAGGTGTTGTGGCGTGGTGTATCAGCGAGGGAAGTTATCATGATGGGCTAGTGGTGGTGATCAGAACCACTGGCCCGCTCGACGCCGTACGGCAGCCAGCCAACTCCCAACCCGCCCTCTGGTCCTCATCCCGCCCGCCACGCACCCCAGTTGCAGACGACAGCGCAGCCCGCAGCGAAGGTGTCCCCGTCCTGCCCCCCGGCCTGCTGCTCAGCGGCCGCTGCCAGCAGGGCCAGCGCCGCGGCCGCTAGCTGGTGGGGCAGGTCCAGGGAGGGGGTCACGGCCGCTAGGCCGCATTGCTCCAGGGCCTGCGGAACGGCAGAGACGCATTTTGCAGGACAGGGGTACGGCGCTCGGATGCCATTGCTGCATGCCGCTTCCCACCCGGCCCTGCCGGGTCTTCCTCGAACCCAGCCCTGTCGCCATCCCCCTTCCTACCTCAGCAGCTGCGTGCTCCTGCATCCCCCCCGGGCGCCAACCACCCTTCTTAGGCTGACGTCCTCTCCGCGCCCTGATTGCCCTCCCTGGTTGGCTCGCTCCTCGCTGCAGCGATAGCAGCCATGCACGGCAGCGGTCACACCCAGGCCCCGCAGCGCCCCTGACTCACCATGCCGTACAGGTCCACCGCCGCCGCGACGCCCGCCCAGGGCAGGGACCTGGCGACCATGACGGCTCTCGCCTCGGGGCTGACGTGGGCCGCGCGCTGCAGCAGCGCCAGGCACAGCAGCACAGCGCCGGCCGGCGAGGGAGCAGTAGCAGCACCAGCGGGTGTGGCTGTAGCTCCAGGACATGCCAGCTCTTCTAGCTTTGCCAGTCGAGCCTACGCAAGGGAGGCGGGTGCAATGTGGACAGTTAAGAGCCGCCGCCGGTGCTGTACGGTATCGTACGAAACGAGCAGGGCGGGTAGGCCGAGCAAAGCAAACCTGGTTAAGCTGCCCCGCGCTGTCTCCCTTCAAACCGCATAAGAGGAGTCCCGATGGTGAGTCACTGAAGCGGTTATGCCGTCGAGAGCCGCATGCTGGCACCCTCTGCCTTGCAGGCGCTGTCAGAGGCCCCAGGCGCCCAAGGGCTCCCGCCTGCCGACAAAATAAGGCCCCCAAGGGCTCCCGCCTGCCGACAAAATAAGGCCCCCAAGGGCTCCCACCTGCCGACAAAATAAGGCCCCCAAGGGCTCCCGCCTGCCGACAAAATAAGGCCCCCAAGGGCTCCCGCCTGCCGACAAAATAAGGCGTCCACCTGACATCGTCCGCAATCCCGCATCCACATCACTAAACTCGCCACACTTCCCTTCCCTTTGCTTGCCTTCCCCCGCCAGCGGGCGGCCCACGCACCTCCAGCTGCTGCGGGCTGGCGGCCGCTGCGGCACAGTGCTGCTGCTGCCCCCCGCGCCCCACCGCCGCCTCCTGCGCGCCACCGCCGTCCGCCTCCTCGCCCGGCGGCTCACCAGCGTCCAGCACCACTGCCAGCACCGACGTCATCTTGCAGGCGATAGCTGAGTCGATATCCCTGGCCATTTGCGCCTGGAGCTGCTGGTATTGGCGTTGTTGCTGCTGCTGGTGCTCCGGCGCAGCAGAGCCAAAGTTTGCGGCAGCCGTGGTGGCGGCTGCGGCGCACGTGGCCATGTGGCCGTGCACCTCCGCGGCGGCGGAGGCAAGCTCGTCCCAGCACGCTGCAGCGGCAGCAGGGTGAGCCTGTGCGACACGAGCGGCGTGCTGCAACCAGAACCTGGACACCTGAAGCAGCCGGAGGTGAGGAGACCCACGGGTCAACGAGGCGTGGGGTGTTGCCGTCGGCTCCCTAACGGCAGGCGCAGTAAGCGCCGCCGCGGACGCACCCGCACCTTGAGTCTGGTTTCGTAGTCCCCGGAGGGGCTGCTCGCCATGGCGCGGACCTCAGCCGCCAGGTAGCCCAACAGCGACCGTAGCACCGACTGGACTGCGCAGCCTGCGCGGCCGTGGGGCAAGTTGGTGGGTTTCGAGGAAGACCCGTGGTCGGTCGGAGGGTAGATGGGCGGCTTTGAGGGTTCGTCGCTTTGCAGGGGGCCAGAGGTCAACCGCGGGTGACCCGTGGGTCTGTAGAGACGCCGTCGGGATATTGCACCTACCGTTGAGCAGCTGCTGCAGCGCCTCGGGCGGCAGGGCGGTCATCACCCGAGAGAGGCCCGTCCACAAGATGTTGAGGCCGGCGAAGGAACGCATCTCGCGAGGTACTGAGGGGTCGTTAATCCGCTCAGCTGAGGTGATGCCTGCGGGTCCGTGGACGGTACGAGGTAAGGATTCGCCCGAATGAGCGGGCGAATTCGTCCACGGAGAGGTGATGTCCGCAGTTGGGTAGGCTGGAGGGCAGCCGCAGGGTTCGTATGCGGCTCCGACGTAATCGGTGAGGACGAGGTCCGCCTACATACTCCTTTGTCGCCCCTCCTAGACGCAGACGGTTTGACTCCGAGCCGACCCACATCAACCGCTGCCTGCGCGAGCGTTTAGCACATCCCGAGGGGCCCTATACTCACACTGCTTCCACTCACTGTACCCATGCAGCACAGGTGCCGCATGCCAGTGCCGCATCTCATGCCACACCCGCAGCGCCCCTCCCGCCACCCAGCCCCGCACCCAGGTGGCGCAGTCCCTCGAACAGCGCTCCGAACAGCGCCCGACAGGCCTCCAGCAGCTCCTCGCCCGTCGGGTCGCCACACGCCAGCTGCTGCTCCACAGCTGGGGGACAAAAGGGGCCAGGGGTCTGGGTCCGGGAGGCTAGGGTGCATGGAAAGGCGTGGCGGAGGCAACGCCTTTACCAAGCAGGCATAGCAGGCCGGTACAAAGTGCCACACACACAGACACACATACACACGGGTGCACACACACACATGGTACGGTCCCCGCTGTGCGGCTGTTCGGGCTCCTGACACTGCGGAGCCGTCGCCGCATCGCTCGGGCCGCCGCCTCATCCCAGTAGCCGCAGCTCGCCAGGGAAAGCACCAGGGGGTACCGGTACATGCATCAGCCCTGCTCCGAAACCCGCCACCCACCCCGCCAGCACGCCTCCGTCGCATCCAGTGCCACGGGCGCCAGGTCCCTCACGTAGCCGCGCACCGCGTTGCCCGCCTGCACATAGCGCCCCGGCCCCAGCTGCTGGTACCACCTGGGTGGCCGACGTGTTGTTGTGGTGGCAGGTTATCGGCACGAGTGAGGAAACACTGCGTGGACCGGGTTGTGCGGTGTCCAAACAGGAGTCGGGCGATTCTGGCGGTTCCTTGGATGTGGGCCAAGTGCTGCATGCAGGGGCCCCAGGCGCATTCAGGGGCCCCAGGTGCAAGCACCGCTGGTGGAATGCGCAGAAAAAAGAGCCACCGGAAACCCTAATCGTGCCCAGGGGGCGTCAAAGTAAAGATACGGGCGAAAAATAGTCATAGTCACGAAACGTCCAGCGCCGCAGCCATCGCCGTCCTGACATCACACGATGGACACGTTCATACAACGCGACGCACTCTGGAGAGAAGAATGCGTGTGACGCCAGCTGTAGCGCTGCCGCCACGAAGTCCTTCAGGTGGCAGCAGGCGTCCGGTGCCGCCGAAGCGACACCGGACGCGCCCCCCTGCGCCATCCAGGAGACCATCGCGCCTGCTAACCTGACGCAGTCCTGCACGCGCGGGGCGCGGCCCATTCAACATTAGCGTCGTGAATCAGAGCATCTGGGTCGGCCGATGAGCGCTGTAAGAACGCCGGTTCAACGGAGCGACTAAGCTTAGGTAAGCTCTCCTGGTATGCTCTCCTGGTATGCTCTCCTGGTATGCTCTCGTGGTGCGGTCTACCGCGCTGCCAGGCCGTCCCGGCTTGCCTGCATCGCCTCCGAAGGGCCGTCTGCGTAGTCTGCTGCGACCCTGCCCATGCAGGCGTTCTGTAGCACCGACGCCAGGAGGCCAAGCAGCTCGGCTGCGCTGCTGGGGTCGGCCGATGCCGGGTCTAAGGAACGTAACCGTTCCTCCACCATTGCTGGCAACCCAGGGTGTAGTATCCGAGTCTCGCATTCCAGGGACCCGAGAAGCTGCGGTGGGTGGCTTGTCTCCATAATTCCGCGCTTATGACGCCGAGCCTGTGGCTACCTAAGTCGCCGAGGACGCTCTGCAATATGCAGCATTTTCTAAGTACAAGAAAAAATACTTAACTGCTACCAACCGTGAGCGATTTCGTGGCAAGTTCGTTCTCCCGCCACAGTCGTACTGGTTTCGGTAGCCATCTTTTCTTATGTGCACAGTCAGCGAGGACACGCTCGTAAGGTTTACACCTAAGATCCTTGCCTATTACTTTGCCTCCTTCCCAGGCATTTTTCCGCACTCATGCAAGCATGTGCAATACTATATCGCTACGCCGCGAAACCACGTGTCTGCCTGGCGAGGGCATTATGTTTCACAAATGGTGAACGGTGCACTTTGTGGCAGACAAATCGTCATCTTCGTCGCACGAGGGTCACAGATGCGGAGAGGGTTCACCGCATTCTTGCTACTTACAAAAGGTCCAAGGTTTTTGGTGCTTCGCCGCACCCGTCTGCGCAGAATGGACAGCCGCGCGGGCAGCATCATGTGACAATCATGCGGGGTAAACTCTCTCATACCATCAAAGCCCTGCTAAGGTGTGCGCACCCGTAACCTTCGCAGCAGCCCAAGCTCGGCGAGAACTGAATCAACCCGCCTTGCCTCTTCACTCACGACAATCTGGACCAGCTAGCCACGATAACACGTGTCGGAAGGGCATCACAACGGGCCGACCTGTCCCCGTGCCTGCCCTTAGCGGGTGGCCAGCGTTTTAAAACGCCCTTTCGGTAGAGCCATCGCTCGCCTTTCATGTAAAATCGCTCAATCAACTCGCCAACGCTCGCAACGATGCAGGTGCTGGGCCAGCAACGCCTCCGCTCCTGCAGTCCCCTCGCGCACTGCCTGGATGCCTCAGTCTATTATTACCAACATCCTGCTCAATTCGAAGAAGCCTGCTCTAGCACTCAGTTCCCGTCAATCAAGACATTGTGCACGTTCAGCTCCGACCCGAAGATCCGGAAGCTCACGGCCATTAGTCCCGCGTAAACTGGTTTCAATCTTTCCCAGCACCGTACGCTGCCTTTTCCAGCTTCGTCAATACAACGTCAATTTACTTCGAGGGGTCAAACTTGATGCTGACGCTGTTGACGCAGTGGCGCTCGTTGGTGGGGGTAGGGAAGCCCTGTGGGGCATCAAACGCGCGCAAACGCGAAATTGTGGCCCTCAAGTGTGCAGGTGAAACGTCAGGCATCCTGGATCGGAACTCGGTAACGACTACATAAACGCATACAGTGCAATGCGCTCAGTGCCGCCTGTTTGTATCAGCTCAAGCCTTCTCATTAGCATGGCAGTGTTAGCTAACTTCGAGGACCTTGGCTGGCTTTGCTGTTTCTCACCTCGCCTTCGAACACATGCCCCAGGTGACCACCACAATTGGCGCACGTGATCTCCACTCGCCGCATTCCGTACGCGTTATCCACGTGGCGTTCCACAGCACCCGGGATCTCGTCGTAGAACGCCGGCCAGCCGCAGCCGCTGTTGAACTTGGTCTCGGACCTGACGCCCGGAGGGAAGGATAGGAATCAGCAAGTGCCAATGGCAAGCGGCTTGGCGGCCGCCGTTCCTGCGGTGTAGCGCAAGCTGAAGCTCCCACTAGCAAATGTACTGCGCACGATTCTTCCCCAACACCGCCCTGCACGCCACTATCTTGACAGTCTCCGCCATGAACTGCCACGTAACTGCAAATCACCGAGCCCTCGTGCTGCGCGCGTTGGCCATCCACCCTGCTCAACTTGTGCACACCAACGCCAACCGCCAACCGCTCAACCCCAGCACTGACCAAAACCACGTTCTGTGTTACAGGTTCCTGCCGTCGCTAGCGCGCTTTCAGACTGTTCATCAGCGAATGCAGTGGCTTCCCCCGCGACCGCGCTGGCTCACTTGTACAAGGGCGTGCCACAGCCAGCGCACTTGTAGGTGCCGTCCTGCAGGTGGCAACGGATGGTTGCTAATAAATTGAAGCCCTGTCATACAAGATCATAACCCTAGGCGGTTATCTGATGGGCGAGAAAGGGGAGTCCTCGGAGGGTCAGAGTGGGTCCCACAATTCAAGGACCGGGAGTCAAGCATACCTCGTAAAATTTGTTGTAAATTCCAGTGCCCGCCCGCTCCGTGCCCTTCTGCCGCAGGATGTTGAACTGCATCGGGCAAAGGTGAGGTTCCGAGTGCGTGGGGACTCGGGTGCTATCTGACCTTACTAGGGTGGTGGGGCGACACCACACAGGAAGTATAGAAACTCGCCCATTTCGCGTCAATGAATCCGCATAGTCCAAGTGAACACCACTTGCATAGCAATGACCGTTCGGGTGAGGAATGCACTCTCCAGCAGCAGCAAGCAGCCACCACACGATTGGCCAGCTCACCTCCTCCGCATTCAGGACCTCCTTCCAGACGCTATCGGGCGTTGACTTGTCAAGGTTCACGCCCTCCTTGTTAACCGCCATCGTGGTGGTGCTCCGGCGCGGAACAACGCTCTGGCGCGAGGCGGCAAGCCGAGGGCCAACGGCGTTGAAAGCGCGCAGCGAGAGCATGGTATGTGGCCTGTATGGCTCTAGCGCGATTGCAGCGTATATTGCACGCGAAGGCTAATGTTGGAGACGAGACATCGGCCCTGCCGTGCATGCGAACCTTGGACTTCACCCACCTGCCCGATACATGGATACTCATGGAAATGCCTGGAAGACAATCTAATACACTATTCGGATAGGCTATTTCCATTTTACGTCGCATGTTTCTTCTGCCAACAGATACTATAGTCGATCACCTGGGCTCGCGATAAATTTTGGTCTGGCTTCGTTGCGATGAAGGTAGAGGTGGTGTCCCGCTCGGGACGGACGATCACGACTCTTGACGTCAACCCCGACGTGAGTTTACAAGGCGCGCTGGGATCTCGCGCCCGAAACGCTCGGATGGGCCCAACTCACTTCGGGTTACGCCTGCCGTTTCTAGGCTCCCATCTCGGAGTTCAAGAAGAAGTTCCATAGCTTAAATCGCAAGTACTATCCGTCGAGGCAGCGCTTTTCGCTGCCCCTCAAGCCGGGCGAAAAGCGCGGTGCCGTCCTAGACGACAGCAAGCGGCTCAGCGACTATGGCCTGGCAGATGGCGGCAAGGTGGAGTTCAAGGATCTGGGGCCACAGGTGCGGCGCTGCCGTAAAAGGGGTGTCGTTACCGCTTAACAGGGGGAGGGTCCCAAGGGTCGTGCCTGACTCCAGTCCAGAAAGTAATCTGGGCATCGCAGTCTCCCTGGCTTACCCCCTTGTACAATATCACAAACAACTACCTTGGGTTGACAAACCTTACTACGTGTCGTGGGCAATGCGACGGTACCACTGCTCCCCGTCCGCGTCACCCCATTCCTTCAGTCCCCGTTAATCACATCCACCCGTGCAAAAAGCTCGCATTGCATCATCCCTCGCCCAAGCACCTTGCCTCTTATCCCCATGCCCCCTCATCGCCCCTTTCGGCCCTTCCGGCACCATCGCCTGGGCCCGCTCTTCGCTAGATCGGCTACTCCACGGTCTTCTTTTGGGAGTATTTTGGGCCGCTGGTGGTGTACCCGCTGTTCTTTTTCTTCCCCAAATACCTCTACCCGCACCTAGAGTGAGTGGTTTGGCGCTGGTATGAGGCTCGCGTGCGGAGGACTTGAAGAGGGCCTCACGTCTCGAGGGCCTCTGCAGGTAGCAGCTCAGAGGGTAGCGTGTATGTATGACTTGAGCAAAGGCGAAGGCGGCTGTAGCTCGTGGGGGCCATTGGTCCCTGGGGTGCGGGTGGCGAGAAAACTATGTTACACGACGTAGGATAGTAACCCACGCACGAGCGTGCAGCGATCCGCCTGGCTGCCTCGGCACCTCGTCTGCTGGGGCATTCTATGCAACTGAGATTCGAAGCACTACTGCGACCCAAGCCAACTATCATCCCGGCGCTTTTTTATTGCCCGCGCATAGGGCCCCCAAGCAGCATGCCCTGGTCCAGAAGCTCGCGGTGGCGTACTGGTGCTTCCACTACGCGAAGCGCATTGTGGAGACGTTCACGGTGCACAAGTGGGTTGAGGGGCGCCGGGACGGGGCTGGTGGGGGCGAGCCTAGGCTGGTCGGCATGGCCGGTGCGCCCCGGCGAGGCGTAGGAGCACGGGTGCATGGCGAGCCAAGAGATGCTCTGACCATCCGATCGCAGGACGGCTCCTTAGTCGACTCGGTGCAGAGCCAGACGGGTTTCCGTACCCCCTGATAGGCGCACGTCGCCCGCATTCGGCGCCATCAGCATCCCGCGAGGATATGCCTCCTAATCGTTTCGGTTCCCGCTTCCGCGCCTTCCCCAGGTTTGGCCATGCCACGATGCCCATCGCCAACCTTTTCCGCAACTGCGCTTACTACTGGGGTTACGCCGCGTACGTGTCGTACTTTGTCAACCACCCCAAGTACACGGCTCCCAACGAGCAGCTCAGCATCACGTGCCTAGGCCTAGCCGTGCTGATGCAGCTGGGCAACCTCAGGTGGGAAGGGGGTGTCAGTGGGCGGCAGGGACTGGCGGTGGGAGCAGAGAGTGAGCTGTCGGTCGAGCAAACCTGCCGTGGGGCATTATCACGACACGATGCGCGACCACGATACACTCTGTACCACCCGACCACTGCTTCCGACCCACCTGCGTCCCCTGCCGCCTGCTCCTGTCCCCTACCGGCCACAGCTCTCACCGCCTCGCGGCTCCTACCTGACTCCACCCCACCCCAGGTCGCACATCATCCTCTCTAAACTCCGTGCCCCCGGTGAGAAGGACTACAAGATCCCACGGGGCTTCCTCTTCAACTACGTCACGTGCGCCAACTACACGTTTGAGATCTGGGGCTGGCTGTTGTACAGCGCCGCCGTTCAGAGCATCCCGGCGTACCTGTTTGCCATAACCGGCGCGGCGCAGATGGTACAGTGGGCGATAGCCAAGCACAACCGACTGCGCAAGGTGCGTGCGCCGCCGAGGCATCAGCAGCAACAGGTGGCGGGCGGGTGACCGGTAGTCAGGGCAGGCTAGCACATGGGCCGACGAGGTGCTGCGAGGGCGTGGCAAATACATGTGCTAGTGCTAGTACCGCGGTGATGCATATCGTGTATCAGCCACCCTGTCAAGATGACAATACCTGCATCTCCCTCGTGGCCGCATCATTTGAAATCCTCGCAGACCTTCGACGGAAAGGATGGACGGCCCAAGTACCCGCGCCGCTGGATCGTCTTCCCGCCCTTCCTATAGCGCTCGTCGGGAGCCGCACAGGAACACGGCGAAGGCCGAGTGGTTGGTCGTGTCCCGGAATAGCGGGCAGCGATTTTGGGGTTGGGTTGGAGTTGCACCGGCTGGCAGCGCTCACGTCGGTAGGGTTGTTGGGTTGTCATTATCATGTGGGCGTTGTCACAACGTACGACCCGGTACTGACGGGGTTATGATGCAAGGGCGACAGCAGTGTGCAGTGTTGACGCAAGTACTGAAGGGGCTTGGGCAAGGAGGGGGCTTAGTATAATCGGTGATTGTGGGAGTTGAGTGTTGGTGGTTGATGACCTTTCGGTTGCATAACGCATCGGTATGTACCGGTGGTTGGAGTGGGTCAGTTGTCTGGGGAGCTGTTTTCACTTGCTGTCCAGCGTCGTTGCCGTCTGCCACCCCCCTGCTAGATGATGTAAGGCTTGGCTGACAACGAGGATACGGTATCCCAGGACGCAACAGGATGCAACGATATATACGCAAGCGAACATGGATTAGCAACGCCATTATCCAGCTCGGTCAGGACTTGCCGTTGGCATGGTGAGGGTACCGCATTCCCGAGAGCAATCGAAGTACAATATTACAGCCCAGCCCTCCGTAACAATATTACTACTGCTACTACTGCCAAAGCGGATGTTTGCTTACGCCAGCAGGTTGACATGATACCGGTAACTCAAGAGACTAGATCGCCGTGCTAACGTCATGAAACGAAAAAGTGCATGGCGGGACAGCAATGAAGGCGGGCTTAACGTAGACCCCTAGAAGCTTTGAAACCTCGACGTTCCCCCCAACCACACCACCAATGTAAGGCAGTAGCTCCCTGCAGTAAAACCACGTTGTTCCGACGCTCTCCGAAAGGCACGGCGTATCTCTTTTGAGGCTGGCCCCGAATTTCCCACGCGGTGACCTTCAAAACCTGGAGTCTGCGTGGTCCGCGAACTGATACATCGCCTAACCAACAACTCGGGAACTCAACGAGTAATGCTCCGCCGATCTAGTGCACGATATCAGACGACATGGCCGTTCGACCTCGAGCGGCCCGACTACAGACCAACGCATCGCGGCAACGTCCGCCTTCGCCTCTTTTCCATTACTACACGCCGCGAAGAGGAGCGACACGCCAGTCTTGGACCGTTGAGCTCGTCGAAGCATGTTGCGCTGCGAAATGGGGGGTCCTACAAAGGAGATTACACAAGGCACGACGACACAAAATCGTATAGTACGGTGGCATCGTACACCCATGCATCGGTACCAGGGCAGCACGGTCAGGAGTCAGCGGCCCCTTAAGGGTGTAGCCCTCCTTGGAGGACCCCTGGCATAGGCTGCGTCAAAAGTGGCGCTTCCGCCACGAGCGTAAGAAGCAGACGAGCATTAAATCCAAATGATGACCATGCCCGACCCCACCTTCCTTCCTTAGCATCTCCCCCTGCAACACGCCTCGCACCGCGTACAACCGGATTCTAAAGCTCCCGCCGCTCTCCGATCCTTACCGACATCCCGGCTGGGAAACCTCGATATTTGTGAAGGTCTACATCCATCGGAGTCAGCTTCTGGGCTGTTGTCCGTTGAGCCGGGCCTCCGGGCGCCAGATGCACCGACAGGAGTCGAGGCTCTTGCTGTCTGCGCTGGTGCTCGCATCGTGCCGCACATAAAAAGCCCCGCTCACTTTGTTACCGACCGCAAGAGCTGCTAAAGCTGCCTGCACTCCACAGTCCACCGGTGGGGATACCCTTGGCACACACAGCTGCTGCTGCTACGACTACTGTCGCTGCTACTGCTATTGTTGCTGTTACGGCTACTTCTGCTGCTGTTGCTGCTGCTACTGCTGCTGCCACTGTTGCTGCTGCTGCTGTTATTACTGTTGCTGTTGCGTGCCCTTAGCTACGAGGGAGTGCAAGATCCCCCGCATCTGTTCATACGATCTGGGCTGCGTCGTAGATGCAAGGGCGCGGCCTGCGATCGTATGATAGGTGTGGAAAGAGGCGCAGAGCAGAAACGAGGTGAGGCGTTGGGGATACTTCCGGAAGCGTCCCACCCCCAGCACGCGGGCCGGCTATCAACAGCAATCTGCAGCAGTACGCAATGAATAGCTCCCGATAAATCTGATTAAACTGATTGCGGTGTACGGCTGACCGAGTCGATACCGATAGGGCAACGTACCGTGGCCATCCAATAGTACGAAGGCTGGCACGTTGGCTATCCTGTAATGGAGAAGCTGCACCGAGGAAAAGGGGGAAAGCGATTAAACAACAATTCGCCTCATGGAAATGGGTGTGGCATTGGCACCGAATGCGTTCATCTGGCAACGCCGCCGCCGCTGCTGCCCCTGCTTGTGTCGTCGGCTTACCTCAACCATGCTCAGCCCGGCCCAAACCCTTTACCCGCTGCGCCTCCCAGCCGTCCAGCCTCCACTTCACGCCGCGGCAAGCGGTGCACAAATGCTTGCAACTATGGAGAAAATCCGTACGAGTCAACGCCCGAATCAGCGAACTGCCCTCGCCTGGCTTGTCCCAGGCTCCCAACAGCTCATAACGTCCAGCGCCGTCAGATTCCGCCTCATGCACACCCGAACCCTAGTGTACTCGTAGATATACGATCGTACCTCAGGGGCCCACTTGGCCTCCTCATCGGCGTCCACCTGCACGACCTGGATGCGCTGTTTGGTATCCTCTGATGATTGCCCAGAGTCCAGGACCTGCCCAAAGAGACATGGTGTTCGAGTAGCATATTAGGAAGCAGTTTACGTCGGCATCATGCGCCAACCTAAGACTAAGGTGCAAGGGCCAGGCGAATCCTGACCTGCCGCACATCGCCACGAAGGCGCTGACATAGTGGACATGCTTTTGAGCTGAAAAACATGAGAGTTGGAGCGCTTTGCCGCGGTTCGCTGGCTAAGGACATTGGTGAGCACTGCGCGATTGTGGGCTGCGACGCCAGGTACCGGTACCGTAAGCCAATGGCCGTAAGTAGCTACATATTGGACAATCCCACCTTGTAGTTGACTTCTTAGTTTGCTTGTACCACGACATGAGCCCGAATGTCAGGCTCGTCAAAGCTCGTCCATGCTTCTACCTGGTTTCGGTTGGCAGGCTCGACCCTGGGTCACCCATACACTTTCTTGCACAGACGCTCCAAATCCTTTCACACCCCTCTCTTCATGAACCTTGCATAACCCATGGCTGCCGGCTCTGGTTGACTGTTGGCAGTGGTCAGTGTATGACGGCCCAAACTTCGATGTTTCAAGCCTTTGGTTGACAGCGCACTTATCAGTCGAACCCTGTTTGGCTACAACTTAAGGCAGACGAGGTGCCTTGCGAGGATGCTGCCCGAACAGGCCCGAACATGTGCGTGACACTGTATAGGATCGACACATCGGCATCACGCGCAGCGAGGCTCGCGACTATTGCAGGGTCCGTTCGGGGACACGTCCTATAATGCGGGAGCTCTGCACTCTGGTCAGAAGCTGGCTAACCACACGAATTCACTAGGACGTTATCCGTCGCCGTTCCGGGGCAGAACGCATGCGCAGAATACGCTCCACGCAAACAGGCGGTCAGCAGCGTCAGGCACATCCAAAATCTCTGGCCCACCGCCCGCCCTTCAAACACCAGCTGGCGCCAACGTGGCCGCATCCGCCCCGACCACCGCCGCCAAATCAGCGCTACCACGCGCCCCTGCTACATCCACCTCTGCGACCGCCACTGCCACGGCCGCCGCCACCAGGACCGCTGACGACGGCGGCGTCAAGTCACTCAGCGGCGTGTGCATTCGCACGCGTTTCACGGATCGCCGCTCCTCCTTGAGCGCCGCCGCGCTGCGGGGGTGCAGCTCACTAGTGAGCGGCCACCGCGGCTTGAGCTCGATCCACTCCGCCTCCATTTCGGGTGCCCTTTCAGCGCCCGACGGCGATCCAGCACGCGTATCGAGGGCCGCAGGCGCAAGCGCGTTCTGAGTTGAGGCGTCTGCAGGCACCGCTGTCGTCGGCAGCCGCGGTGGCGGCGGCTCTGCCCATCCTCGCGCCAGCCGCTCAATGCCCGCCCATGCCACCATAACGCCATTATCGGTGCACCAGCGAGGCGGCGGCAGCACCAGCTCCAGACCCTCTTTGTCTGCGGATACACATGGCGCGGTCGTTAAGTTCGCGGTCGTTAAGATTACCATGAAGACGCGTGACAAAGGATATTTCTAGGCGTGCAGTGTAATAACAGACGTGTCAAGAGATGTGCGGTAGGTTCATCATTAGCGCCGGGCTGAAGCTGCTTCGGTTGAAATTGCTCCTGGCACTCGCTCCCCCGCTGCGTGTGATGGCGCGAGCCTTGGCGCCACAGCCTCCTCCGCCTGCTGCCACTGCTCCCTTCCCACCTACCATATTACCTGCCAGCTGCTCCCTTCTCGCCTACCACCCTACCTGCCAGCTGCTGCAGGCTGCTCCGCACCACCCGGTTACACGCAACCCCGCCCGCCACCACCAGGTGCCGCAGCTCGGGGGCCAGCTCCCGCGCCCACGCCACACCGCGGCGGGTCTTCTCCGTCAGGTGGGTCACGGCCACCGCCTGGAAGGAGGCGGCGATGTCGGCCTTCACCTGCGCAGGGCAGGACACGGGAGTAGCGGACGCCGGTGAATGTACAAGGCGGGACAGGCGAGTAAGATACAAAAGACGACAGGTGAGTGGTGGGAGTCGAAAGAAAATTAGGAAAGGGGCAGGAGAGAAGCAAGATTGGGGGGAGAGGCGCGAACGTAAGCTGTCCAGCGTGGTGGATCCTCCAACGTCTATGCCTCCTTTGGTGCTGACTGTGGTGGAAGCTGACGAAAGTAGTGGCGAATGGTTCCGGACGCCAACGCGCGCGGCTACCCGAGCCCATTGCAACCCACAGGCCACCGCTCCGAAACCCCGGTTCCCACCTTTCGGAGCTGCTCCGGCTCCATGCCGGCTGTCGCCTCGGGACGCAGCTGCTGCTCTATGGCCAGTCGAGTGCTGGTCTTCAGGCCCGCGAAGGAGAAGTCGCACGTAGCATACTTCCGCATGGGCACCGCGAACCTGGCGGCAGGTAGGAGAACCGGGGACGGGGCAGATATAGATCTGGACCTGGACCTGGTAGGAAAGGAATTTGAACCCGACCTTGAATCGGATGCAAAGCTCTCAGCATCCATCCAGCTACAGCACGCTACGCACCGGCCCGCCGAGGATAGCGAGGGAGAGGGCCAGTGCGGCGGCCAGCCAAATGCGGTGCAAGAAGTGAGGTGCATGTAGGCGTGAATCCGTGACTCACTTGAAAGCCGCCGGGTTGCCCTCCTGGGCAAGAGCCTCAAGCGCCGCGCCGCCGTGCGGACGCAGCTCCAGGTTCAGCAACCGGGCCGCCTTGTCGTACGCCTCGCCTGCCGTACAGGGAACGATTGTGAGTGATGCAGCTACGGGGAGGGACGCGGTTCGAGCACAGGCAGGGCTGCGGCAGCGCGACAGCCCTGGTGCTGCTCCCTGCTCCCGAATCGACGCCTCTGCCGCCGTCAACCCCCTGCCGCAGCCTCACTTTCCAACTCGATACTCTACCACTCAGCTTACCTAACGCATCGTCCACTGTCGTACCCAACTGTACATATTGGCCCACTCCGCGTACCAGCACCAGCAGGTTGTGTCCCCCCGACACCAGCAGGCACAGGAACGGAAACGGCAAGGAGGCGGCTGCAGCGACATCGTCCAGCACCGCCGCCGAGTCAACCACCGCAGCATCAGCGACTGCGGCGCCGCCACCGGCTATCGTCGCTGCAGCAGCGGCGGCTGCTGATGCCGGGCTTCGGAGCGGCTGCGGAATCGACGCGCCGCTATGAGCTTGCTGTTGGGAGTGGGGGTGTCGTCGCCCTGGTTGCTGCTGCTCCTCTTGTTGTTGCTGTTGTTGCTGTCCGGCTTCGTTCAACAGCAGCAGCTGCTGAGGCTGGCTGGCGTCGTCAGACGCATGTACGGCGGTGGCCGCCAGCCTAACCGCCGGCGCCGCCGCCGCTAATGCCGCTTGAGGCATACGGGCCACCAGCGCGTGCGCCTCCATGTGATGTACGGAAACAAGCGGAATGCCGTACTGCCGGGCCAGCTCCCGCGCCTTCGCAGCCCCTACCTGTGTGGGTTTCGGAGGCGTAACGAGGCGGTGCGCCCAGCCATGTGAGGCTTGTAAAGTGCAACCATGCGTTTCCCCGCGCAGCCTAGTCAGGCAACGCCACAACGCAACGCAAACCAGTGCCCAAGGCACCCAGTAGCAGCACCTCGCGCTGCTGCCAGCACCTCGCGCTGCTGCCAGCACCTCGCGCTGCTGCCAGCACCTCGCCTTGTTGCCAGCCTGCTATGCCGCTATCCAGCTTAAACCGGGAATACCCACCCGTAGGCACAGCCCCAGCCACAGGCCCACCCACCCGTAGGCACAGCCCCAGCCCGGGACCGATGGTGACGGCGATGGCGCTGAGCTGGTGCGGCGCCAGCCCCGCAGCCGCCAGCGCACTGTCCACGGTGCGGTCGATGGCGGCGGCGTGCGCGTCGCGTGCCAAATTAGGCACCACGCCGCCTGCAGGACGGCAGAGGGCGGCCCCCATTTGCATGGGCTCAAAACAAAAGAGCCGTCGTCGAAAGAAGGCGTGCGCGGGTCGTGTTTGCAGGTGGTTCTGCCGGGGTGGTGCGGGGAGGTGGTTGCAGGTGGTTCTGCCGGGGTGGTGCGGGGAGGTGGTTGCAGAAGGCACCTGACCGCCAATGAGAGCAGCCGTGCGGCAGCCACAACCTCGCCGTCATGATTCCTGCTGGGTGAGCCGACCACCACTCCCAAGCTGTCCCCCTCCACCGAGCCTAGTCATACGTTACCGGTAATTGGCTACTATGGAGGCGACGGTGGCGGTCGTGGACCGCGGTAGTGGTGCGATCCTGGTGTTGGTTGTAGTGCTCTCAGACTCAGAACACCACCCCCCGCTCCGTCCTTCACCCCAAGCGCACCCCTGTGTCGCACCTGCCAGCCGCCTCCACCAGCGCCTCATACCGGGATGTACTGTACGGCAGCATTTCCTCCGACCCTCCCAGCCATTCTCGGGGAACACCGCACAAGGGTCCGGCTAGTCGCTGCCCTCACGCACGCCACTGCCCTCACCCACCCCACTGCCCTCACCCACCCCACTGCCCTCACCCATCCCACTGCCCTCACCCACCCCACTGCCCTCACCCATCCCACTGCCCTCACCCATCCCACTGCCCTCACCCATCCCACTGCCCTCACCCACCCAACTGCCCTCACCTACCCCACTGCCCTCACCCACCCCACCCCACTGCCCTCACCCACCCCACCCCACTGCCCTCACCCACGCCACTGCCCTCACCCACCCCACTGCGCGTGTATGTCTGCTTGTGTGGCGATGGCCTCACCCAGCACCCTGCCGTCCGAAGTCACTACCGCCACACCGGTGTCGTCACAGCTGCTCTCGATGCCCAGGACCACCGCCGCGGGGAGCCGCGCGGCGGCGGCAGGGAAGAGGATGGCGGACGGTGAGGGTGCGGGATCACTGCACGCATCCGGCGCCGCTGGCTCGGCAACATGGCTGGAGGCGGCTGGTTTCGAGGAAGGCGCAGCGGCGGCGTAGGTGGCTGTGGCTGTGGTCGCGCGCCCTGTGCGGCGCCACTGCTGTGCTGGCGGCCAGGGGGCGATGGTACAGGGTGGAGGGGTCGAAAGAGGACCCGGGGGCATGGGGTCTGTGGCCAGGGCGGGGGCGGGGTAAGGGAAGGAGGTGGGGTTTGGGTTGGGAAGGGTGGAGATGGTAGGTGGAGGTGGAGGTGGGAAAAGAGGACGAGGCAAGGGCATCAGGGCGATAGGGCCGCGTTGGACCCACGGATTCGAGGGCGGCATTGCGGTCGAGCGAGTGGCGGACCGCGCGGGGAAGCCATGACTGTCCAGGCAGCAAGGCAGCCGCTGCAAGTGGAAGTGGACGCGGCGGTGCGGCACCCCTGCTAGACGAAAGCCGTACATGTAATATGTGTAGGACTAAGGGCACAGTCCAGCAGCGCCACAGGTCAAACACTAGTGTCCCGTCCGGACATCCGACGTACATCCCCGCGCCATCGCCGTACCTCTATGGCGTCCCGGCGCGGTTCCTAGGCTGGTAAAAGCATGCTTGATTCTACACAGATTGTTCAGTGGGACTCCGTTTCCCAGAAGCCGCAATCCGCAGCCAGCTGCAGCCGTTGGCGTCATGCAGACCATTGTGCGAAACGCTGCGCAAGGGACTCAATTGAATTGTGGAGTGCAAGGTGGGAATGTGGCGAAACGACGGCGCGTTCGACGTCGGAGTGAGGAGAAACGTTAAGAGTGGCGGCGAGTCACGGAGACAAATATGGGTCGGGGCCGCCTAGGTGTTAGTACAGGTATCTAGAGATACGGATATTGCAACATAGGGACGGCCACGTGGTGACTATGAGAGTAGGCCCTCATGTTTCTTTATTCACCACTCGCATTCCACGACTTGCACGACAAACAGCATCCTTCACCTGATTTTCTTACGTAAGATGCTAACACTGTGTAAAAACCACCTGCTCTACTAAGTTGTATACTTCTGCGCACCGGTATTCGTCGTTAACCCCCGACAGGACCGGCACACCTCCAAGCACTTGTGACATTTACTTCTTCCTAACCAATAAAACATACAAGTGGACATTTAACTTAAAGTTGTTTTAACGTTACTGTTGCTAGTGACTGGCGGCAGATGCTGCAGAGCGTGCTACTCGAGGGTGCTGCTGGTGAGTTTGTTCAAACTAATAAGAGATATGATCAACATGCGACCTCATCGCCATTCATTGAAGGGCTAGTATGGACGCCGTCGCGCTTGCCTGACCCTGATCAGTGTGCTTGGCCTTGCGGCGCGATTGCGTTCCTAGAGTGATATTCTTTATCGGCCACTTTTATATGGTTACAATCATTTGCTTCCTTCGGCGACTGCGATCGCGTGCTGTGCAGGCGCTCATGCGGCGGCTGGGTCGCTTACCGGCGCCCTATCGCTGCTTCAGCGCGCCGTCCTGAACCAACAACCCCCTCAGCAGCCATGCCGCTCCATGTCATCCCTGGGCGCTTCCCAGGCGTCAGTAGAGGGGAGAACCGGACGAGTAGGACAGCCGTGCTGCTGTAGCAGCAGCAGCAGTGGGCCTAGCAGTGGGCCCGGCAGCCTTGGCACCGGGCCGCTCCTGGGCGGGATCAAGCAGCACCTGCTGATGCTGCTGCAGCAACGGCGCGGCGTATCAACCTCAGCAAGCTCCTCCTACAAGTGAGAGCTGGGGCATCATCGTTACAGGCTATGGGCACCGCTGATGCACCGGCCTCAGCATGCTGCTCATCCACAGCTCACGGCGATTACAGCGACGGCTGCTCCCAAGTTACATGGCTCCAGGGAGGGGCATATGGCGGGAGCACCCCTCGGAAGGGAGGAAGCCCGGGAGGAAGCCCTCCACACGGCCTGGGCCAGTGACGTGCAGCACTCCAGCGCCCAGTAACCCGTTGCAACCCGTCGCAATTGCCGACGCAGGTTCGATTCCAACCTTAAACGCTACCCAAAAGTCAAGGTTGCGAACCAGGACAATTTCCAGGTGCGGCTGGCGGCAGGGCTCAGCACGTCATCATACCCCACGCGTTCCAACCTGCTACCGAGATTCTGTTCCTGCCCCTGCAGCGCTGGCGGGACAGCGGTCGAGACGTGCGGGTGGCTGCCGACATCCTGCGGGAGGCTGGGGAGGGCACAAGGCCCCGGGCAGGGAGCCCCCGCCGCGGCTCCCTGCCTTCCGGGCAGTCGGACGCAATGGCTGAGCTTCGATCCATGGTGCTTGAGTGCCGTGACCTGCGGGAGCTGCAGGTGGGCTTGCCGCCGTGTGGGGTTCGTGTCGGGTTCGAAGGCCACGTGGTTGGCACATCATGACGGTGTGCGGGTACACCTCATTGGGGGGGGACGACTCGTGTGTTGGTGGTGCGAGGCAGGCCGTGTGTGGGGCCTGTTGCCAGGGCTTGTCGTTCGGGGGGCGGCGTTAGGTTGGGTGATTAGGTGAGTTGTTTGTGCTACTGCCATGGTGTCACTGCTGACTGCTACTGCCGTGTCACTCCTGCTGCTGCTGCTGCAGGTGGTCGTCCGGGAGTGCGGGCGCGACATGGACGCCTTCCTGGTGTGTGCGGCGCTGTCCCGCCTGCCCAAGCTCAAGCAGGTGGGGGAGGGGGAAGGAGGGAGGGGGAAGGGAAGGAGGGAGGGGGAGGGGAAGGACGGGGGTGAGGGGAAGGCAAGGGCGGTCAACATCCATAGCACACGGGATAGCGCTCTCCCAGGCCCACCCCTCGCCGACGATCGTCACAGCATGGAGCGCGTCCGTTATTGAGTCCTCTGACCACCGTCCTCCGATGCCCCCCTCCCTGGAGATCTCGAACTGCGAAAGTCGTGTTGGTCAACCGCGCGCCTCCTCGTGTTTGCGCCGTGCCGGTGCAGGCGACGCCAGCCGCCGCTGCGCCCGCCACGTTGGCTCGCCGGGTGGCCGAGTCGCTCATGGTGCAGCTGCAGGTGGGTGGGTGCGGGATGGCGTCGGGCCGGGGACCCGTCGCTCCGGAACCACACATCGGGCCGGGTCAGGCCGGGGACCCGTCGCTCCGGAACCACACATCGCTGGGCCCAGCCACGGCGTGCGGTCCGAGCAGTTCAGGCCGGGACCAGCGCGATCAGAGAGCTCCTGACGGATTTGCACAGATCTCCCGCGGCTCCGGAACCGCACATCTCCCTCATCCCGTCGCTCGCCCTGCCTCCTGCAACGCGGCCTGACCCACATCTGCCGACCCGCGGTTCCTCCCAGTCCCTCACCAGCCACCCATTAACCCGCGCGCCACCTGCCGTCGCCTCCCGGGCGCCCACCACCTCACTCCCGCTACCCCCAGAACGTGGCTGAGGCTGCGTCCCTTTCGAACCTAGGCGCAGCGCTGTACGGCCTATCGGAATGCGGCGTCCTGCCTGGCCGCCCGCTGCTGGAGCTGGTTTCGGAGCGCGTGGTCGCCATCAGCCCCCGCGGAAGCCACGCAGTCGTGGAGGCCGACCCTCGGACACTCTCCACCATGATGCTGGCTACCGCCAAGCTCGGAAATTTGCAGCGACGACAACAGCAGCAGAGGCAGCAGCAGGGGCAGCAGCAGGGACAGCAGCAGGGCGGGGACGGCGAGGAGGATGTGTTGACGGCGCAGCTCTGGCCGTCGCTGCGGTCGGCGGCGGAGGCGAAGCTGCTGAGGGCGTTGGGCGAGGAGCCGGCGGGCGCGGCGGCGACGCCCGTGGGGGCAGAGGGGGGGCCTGAGGTGGACGACTCGATGCCGCAGGTGGGTGCGTGTGGGGTTGGACATGGCACCGAGCTGCTGCTCGTAGACACGGGCGGCGCAGTACTTGTGGGGTTGTCGGGGTTTCCGGTTTCGGCTGGCTGTGTATGAAGCGAACGGTTGGCTATGGTTGGCGCGATAGCATCTCAGTGGGGTGAGGACACCTGGCGGACTGGTGCGTTTGGCCCTCACCCTCACCTGTGCCTTCACCTGTGCCCTCACCTGTGCCCTCAGCTGTGCCCTCACCTGTGCCTTCACCTGCGCCCTCACCTGTGCCCTCACCTGCGCCCTCACGCTCACCCTCACCCTCACCCTCACCTGTGCCCCCCCGCATCCAAACCCCTGGCTCCGAACCCCAACCTGTGCAGATCTCCTTGCGCTTCATCTGCAAGGCCCTGGCCCTGGCGCACGAACCGCACCCTGGTACCTGGGGCGCAGCAGCCCGCCTGGCCGCCCGCCACGCCGCCGACCTGCAGCCCACCGTTGCCGCCTCCGTCCTCCGCTCCTACGCCGTCGCCGGCGGGCCTAGGCTGGACGGCGGGCGGGAGGGTCTCGTGGAGGCGGTGTGGGCGGCGGTGGGGCCGCAGGTCCCGGAGTTCGACGTCTCGGTGTTGCTGGACTTGTCGGCGGCGGCGATCAAGCTTGCGACGACGGAGGCGGCCGCAGCTGCCGGCGGCGACGGCGGCACTGCCGCGCAGATGATCAGGCCGCTGTGCGACGCCATGGCCCCCCGCGTGCCGTCCATGTCCTGCAGTGACGTGGCCATCCTAGCGACCGGTCTAGCACAGGTGCACGGCAGGGCAGCAGCCACGGCGGCAGCGCCGGCGGCGGCAGTGCCAGCACAACACCCGTACGGCGCGCTGCCGCGCCTGCTGGCTGACCTGCTTCTGCTGCGCGGCGCGGTGGGTTTCGGAGCGAGAAACTTCTCCTCTGTGGCGCTGGCCCTCGGGCTGTTGGGCCACACCGACCGGGCCTTCTGGGAGCAGCTGGCTGCGGCTGCGTTGCCGGAGCTGCCGCGCATGGACGGCCCGTCGCTGAGCCGGATCCTAGGGGCCTTCGACGCCGCTGCGACTGCCGCGCCCGAGGCAGGCTCCGCAACCACAGCCAGCGCCGGCACTCCCAAGGGCCTTCAGCCCGGAGCGGAGCTCGTCGCGGCAGCATACTCCCGTGTTGTTGCGCTCCTAGACGCAGGCAGCGGTGCTGCGGGCCTGGGTGACAAGGATGCGTTTTACGTGCTCCGCTCCCTGATGCAGTGGCCCCTGCCCGACGGTGGCGCCGCGACCCTGGCGCGCCTGGCGGAGCGATTGGCGACGGCGGAGGGCGGAGCGGCGGTGGTGGCGACGCCGGCGACGCGGGGGCGGCTGGTGGCAGCGCTGCGGGGCGTGGGTCTGGGGGATCACGTGTTGGTTGCTCAGCTGGGCGGCGGGCTCTAGACGTTCTTCTAGTGACGCCCCGAGCTGTGGACGGGGGTGTCTCGGCAGAGGCCTACGTGGCCTCAGGGGGCCCGCAGGTGACGAGCGCAATGGTGCACTGGTTGTTGGGGACTTGCACCTGGGGCGCCTGTGTCATGCGGAGCGCACCTAGGGCCCGGGCAGTTCGTGGCCGAGAGTACGGCATACCGCTCGTTAGGAAGATCTTTCGCCGTACGCATAGGATTCCTTTCATTGTCATTGGCCGCGGATCTGGGCTGCGGGATGTATGGAAGGGTCCAAACCGTTTTCCTGTGACACGGAAATGAATCTTTCAGCTGGGATTCGTTACTGGATTCCATCGCATTGTTAAGTATCCTTGGGCGTGCGCGGGGCTCGGAGGTTGTGTTTGCAGGTGTACGGCTCCTGAAAGAGCGCCTGCTCTGCACGATCTTTCCTATGCCAGAAAGGGACGTGCAATGCACTTGAAGGCGGCCAACATGCTACGCTGGACAGTTGGACGCCAGAGGCTGCATGTAAAAGGAAGATGTGCTTCCGTTGAGGCTGCATGGGAAGGGAAGACATGCCTCGGCTAACAATACGAGCGGTAGGTATCACCGGTATAACGTGCCTGCAGCTGGTGTCCTTACACTTAGGGATTCAACAGCCCAAGTATGCTCTAAGTTTGTTGACACACATCCGGCTCCCACAGTCGTACAGCGTGGGCGCGTGGAAAACAATCGTTCCACGCTTGCACTTAACCACGTTAACAAACGTATCATGTCAGTAGACAACGAGCTTCAGTCCCAGGCAAATATCCGTACCCCACATCATCTAGGTACTAATGTATCGACTGCTGCCATACATTTTTGTCTCAGGCAAATATCCGTATCCCGTATCCAGTCTAGGTACTTAAAACGTAGTGAGACACGCCATCCTGACATACACAATCTACCACATTCATTCAGCGTTTAACCATGAACCTGTTGAATTTCCCTTGCCATCCGGCCATTGACACGTCTGCAGTGAAGCACTAATTTGTACTTGACGTCCTCGCCAGCATCTCCCTGCCTGTGTACTTGAAACCTCGATACAGATACACGCCTCGCCACGTTTACGTACCACGCACACAGTCTCTGCGCTCTCCCTCGCAATCGTACGCCACAAAGGCCTAGCAGCTCTAAACCATCACGCCTACTGTACTCCTGGACTCCAATTTGTTATTGGTATCAGAGGAACGATTATCTTTCAGGCCCGTGTATGCACGTAAGGCCGTACCACGCCGCAGCACTTCTAAACCGCCACCGGCTTCCCTTCACTCGCCCACTGTGCCGTGACGCCCGCCCATCATGCCACACGTGGGTTGACCCGGCTGCGCAATGCCGCGAACCCAAGTCCATGGGGACGCGTTGCCATGTTCCCCTTCCTGGGGGCCTTCACACGCGCCCAAAGATGACAGGCTTGGCTGTCGCGACCACGGTCATCGCCTCGTTGGTCAGGTCCTGCGCATCGTGGGCATATTAGTGAAGTGACAACGATTAGTGTGCTGCCTGGGGCCTAGATGCCGGATTTGAGCAGGAGGATGCGACCCAGTTCAACCGAACGTAGGCCCCTGCACAACCGAGTCGGACCCACCTCCGGCACGTTAAGGGCTCGCAGGGTCTCCAGGAGGTGATTGGCGACCAGGTCAAAGTGCAGCTCCTTGAGACCCTTCTCTTCAATAAGGCGCTTGTGGGCGAGGAAGAGGTCGCGGCCTTGGTAGGCACCAGCTCCCCCAAAGACGTACGTCATGAAAGCAACCTAAGAGGAAGGTGCAGCGTGGCAACGTGGGACATGGACACACACGGCCGATAAATTGACGGGGTCTGAAGGTTCTCACACATGCTCGCTTGAGGCTCAAATAAGTCGCCACGTGGTAAGCGGACGGAGAGCGCCCCGTGATGGCTCCAAGGGTCGCGCGATTTGTTCAGTGATGAAGGGATACGACGGGGCATGCCAATGACTGATCACCTGTTTGCGTCGCTGCTTCTTCATGTCGACTCCCTCAAAGAAAGGCACCAGCTCGACGTCTGACATGATGCGATTGTAGAAAATCTCCACAGCGGCCTCAACCGCCGCCGTGCCTCCCAGTCGATCATAAAGCGTAGGAACCGTTGACGGGGGGGAATCAATTGTGGATGCAGCCATTGGTGCAGACTCGGTGGACATTATTTTCAGTTCAGGGCGGCGGACTGGAATCGTTGCTGGTATGTATTTGTATTTGTAATGGCTGATATAGTAACGTTTAAACTCGATGAACTAATCTGGTGAACTAATCAGGTATGACGCCAGTTTAATACTCACAAAGGGTCCAAAAGCGTGCGAAAGGGTCACTTCACCGTTGTACGATTCTGCGTGAGACGCTTACTTATTCTCGGTATGAGGTCATGTCATGTGAGCGGCGCTTACTTCTTCCTTACTGTATAGGTTCTTTCCCGTTATCTGTAAATGTCGGGTATTTCAAGACGATAGTTGCCTGTCCGGCAAGGTCGACCGGCGTTTCATGTACAAGCAACGTTTGATGTACAAGGAAATTGAACTTTTTACTATCCAATAACGTGAAGTGCATGTCGACGAACTTGCTGGCATCCTGGATGCAGTGTGACAATTCAGTTGACGGCGGCCTCGACGTTGAGGACGCCTGGTTGCAGGAACCAATACTTGACACGTTTCGGTACAAAGAGTTGTTCATCCTTAGGAAAGGTGGCATACAGGGGTGAGCCTCGATCGGGGGCGTTGGATATCAACAGTGGCCCACAGCAGTCGGCGACCAGAGTGAGTGCGCATGCGAAACGACAGCTGGAGTCGCCGCTAGGGGTAGCCATCAGCCATTGCCGCTTAATATAACTAAAATAAAACCTGGGCCAGGTCATGCGAAAAACGAGTAACGGTAGCATAATTCCGTTTGGTCCATCAGGTGCCCCGCTGTTCCTTGACCGATGCGGTGTATCACATTGTATCACATTGTGATAACGTGTCCGTTGGTTTTCCATCTACGCGCCCACTCATGCGCTTAGCGGCTCTGTTCCTCCGACCCCTACATACGTGGCTCTGTTCCCATCCCCGCCTTGGCCTGCCAGGGCCTGCCAGGGCCTGCCAGGGCTGCTGGAAGTCCGTCGCCGTGTCCAGGGAACCAACGAAATAATAGTAGGCCGTGATGCAAGGTTTAAACGGTATCTGGCATATCGTTGCGAATCGTTGACAGACGGGTAACGTCCAAAGGAGCAAGTCGGGGCAAGTAGTCATAAGCATTATGCCACCCTTGTTGCCTCGTCAGAGAGTTCTAGCGCAATCCTCCTCCGCGTCTCATCTTCCGGGCTCTCGCGAAACCCGATGGATTCATAATCAACGCAATGCTGCCCACGGCCCCGACACGGCCAGTATCGTGATAGCATCGTGATAGGCACGCAGACACCATGCAAGCATCGTTCTACACCGGTCAGCGAACGTCGTTGGCGAGAAGCATTGTAGTAGTAGAGAAGCATACATCCTGCTGCTGCTGGAGGATGTTGTTAGGCAAAGTTTCGTCAAGCGCCTTGTCAGGGCGTCCGTGGCGCACGGCACTCAGAGAGGAATCCAAAGACCATATGGTGTGTAGCTATTGTTGCCATCTTACGCACGTTACAGAAGTTCCGCAGAGAAGAGATGAAATTCATAATAATGTTCTTGCGACGCGATGTAAAGTAGATGAGTTTTAGCATCGCAGCTGCTGGTAATGCATTACGTTATTACCACATACCGGCATTCTTGCTCTTCAACAGATGCATTGCTAGACGCGTGTGTCCACCCTGGTCCACCAACTCGGGTGGACTCCATCCAACGTCTCCGCATCGTCCACCCAACCGCCAGCCAGGAAGTGCCAGGACGAGCATGCCAAAGTGAAAGGAGAGCACTCATGAACATGTCCAGCCCATTTCCATGCAGGAGCTCCCTCTACAATAATTCGTTTGTTTGACACTGAACGAGGCATAGGGAGAAGAACAAACCAATTGATGGAGATACGGCAAACCATCAGAAACCCCGAGCAAGGGCCCACAGGACAAACATCGCCACCAACCCCTCGTATTGCCTATCTGTACGTTCGGAAGTAAGTAAGTGTCGTATATATATGCCGTGCGTACGCTTCCCGTCGGTAGTCCATACTGTCAGAACGCCCCTGACACTTGACCATCACATGCATGTTCCACCCGGAGGCCCATCCAGGTTGCCGTCCCCGGGTCTAAAACATAATCCCCCGACCCGCCTTGACGGAACGGGAAACAATATAGCGCCACATGGATCACGGTCTCTGCCTCTTTGGTCGGCTGGAATTGATCTTAAGAAATAGTGCGGCTTAATCACGATGAACAGAGATGGACGAATATCTACTGCAATTCACTGGGACGCTTCAACAGCCGATAGTAAGACGTTTCCGCGTCCTCATGCCTGGACGAACCCAGGACAAGAAGGGGCCCCCATGTCCGTGGCCCCACCTTATGAGAGCCGGGGCTAAACCCAGCTGACGCCCCCAAACGGACAGGAAAGCATCGAGGAGAAGCGGGGGGACCTACACCGAGACCGCACCGTATGATAAATCGGCCCATGAAAGTGGTTGCTTTCTTCCCATAGCCCATACTACCCGCGTAGACGGCAGATAACTGGCAGATAACAGTGTAGTGGCCGAGAACGCCTAACCAGCCAGGCCTCGCCATAGCACCGTGGCTCGACCCTGCTGGCTGCGGCTTCGACCAGCTTCGACCCTGCTCGACAGTGACTGTACCGTCACGTCCCCGGCTATACCAGGGCTGCATGCGCCACAAACAAAATTTAGGGACGGCAAAATTGAGAGTCCACATATACGCGGGGTCGTTGGGACGTGGATATATTTCAAAGTCGCCCGAAGTCTGCCTCGCGTGCAAATTGTGTGGCTGCATTCACGATAGATCTTGATACAAAAGGGTATGCAGTAGACGAGGTCTCCATACAAACCATAAAGGGTCATATCGATGACCTTTCTTCAACAGAAACTACTGGATATGGGTTATGGCCAGTTACGGCCACGGACATGGGCCCCTCAGGGCCCGTATCCTTGTCCTCTGTTTACCCGGGCTTTAGGAAGCTGTAACATATCATTATGTGACGGGTCGTTAATCTACGCGTCAGGGATTAAGTAAAGTATTCGGCCCCGAAAGGAGGCCCGACCAGTTAGGAAAAGCCCACGAATTACAAGGCAGCGACACCTGGCAACACCAGTGTAAGGCAAAGAGACGATTTGTAAAATAATACTGCGGGAACCGTATGATAGTACTCGCCGCATCTTCGCACACAAAAATATATGAATTGCCGCTAAATCACCGCTTCTTCCTCTCGGACAAGACAAAAAGCCTTAACCTCCGCCATACTTTCTTATGCCCACTTATGCGTAGCACGCTCCGTCACGCTCGTAGGCCTGAGACCCGTCGGGTTGCCAGTCGACTGGCGACAGGCCGCCCAAACTAGTGAGCAGTCAGTAAGTCCGCGAACTGAGGATGCGTTTCGTCGATGTCGCTGTACATATATTTCTACAATGGGTGCGCAACTCGCCCTCCGTTCCAGGCGACCGTATGCACGATCGACACCTCGGCGCCTAGATATGCGACTTGTGGTTAACCAAAGGCTACACACATATTACTATTTTTCGCGGAGATAATGAAGTTTTCCAAACAATGGACAAAACACATGTCACGGCGGCGGTTACATTCCAATGCTCTTGGCATTGGATCTATAGAAGACTGTCGCATATGGAGCGCCAAATAATTTCCTAAGCTAGTTAAGCGCTTGACTTCTAGTTTTGACGTTAGTAGTTGAAAGGAACGGACATTGTTTCAAACTCTCACGCTCTCGCGATTACAGAAACTTACTTATTGACCTTTTCACATAATATTTGGGTCCCAAAGTTGTGATATCACACTTGTAATTGCCGTGTTGCATTGCGAACCTACCTCTTCAGCTCTCTGACCGTACGTTTCGAGTGCCGGGCTGGGAGCAGCCGGAACAGTCCACTTCCAAAACATGCCTTACTTTATAGGGGGCTTGTTATAAACATTTACTAAGCAATGTGTGCTGAAGAGGTAAAGTTGCCAGTGAAGTTTTCAGTTAAGTTTTCGCTGCCTGTGCTGCCTGCGTCCGTATCCTGCCGTCATCCCTACAACTTCGGATAGGCCTTTCAGACGCAGTGCGTAACCAATAATAGGAGGAGGTATACGTGTCTGTCTTTCAGTTTTTCAGCTGGTGCCAATGCGTACCTTCTCGAAAGACAATGATTCCCTTGGAAGGCGGACAACACCTGATGGCGTGCAAATACGCTCGATTAATGGCGCATATTCCTACGGGTCCCGCGAACCGGACACAGGCGAGCGGCCTCTGCGTTACCAATGCCAGAGCTCCCACCCGACCGTGCACCGGTGGGCTTCCAGCTTATACCAGGTACGCGTTGCATTATAATAATTTAGGAGCAGCTAGTCACTGCGCCCTGGCGCCGATAAGGTGCAACGATTGGCGCAATCCAAACCACATTGCGACACAGCATCTCGGACAGCGCGCATCCATGTTCCCTTCCTGCTAAAACACACGCAATGGCTTCTAGGTGTCACAAAAATAGAGCTCAGCGCTGCGATGTCAAAACTTGTTGCTATGGGCTTCCCGCCGTCCGCCGGTTTGTATTGCATTGTCGTGCTTTTATGGCGAGTTGACGTCAGATCCCGACATGACGCAGGTGAGTAATCTATATCTTCCACACCAACCTGGATGTGCCCTTCGTGGCGTCGACCCAAGGCGAGTCGAATCAGGCCAAATTTGATACGGCTTATATGACCGCTCACCCAGTGACTCGCAACCTCCCAATGTTCTCGCAACTGCAGTCAAGAATCAGTGCGGTCGGATGCAGACAGGCGCACGATCGCCGATGATGTACAGCCAGCGCTGGAGGTGCCCTCCAGGCTCCCGCGGAGGGCGTCAATACCAGCCCTTGGGTCAAACGACAGCCCTCGCCCTGCCTCCACTTCGAGGAAGTGTTTAAGCTCAATCTCCGGTGCCTGCACGCCCGGCCGCTCTTCCTGTCCAGGCTCTCGGGACACTCACACACAGCGCCGAACGCCCTTTACACCGCTGGTGCTACCGCCACCGCCGCTATGCTCTGCCCTCCCGCCGCCAAAGCTGGCCTGTTATCCCGTCCTCGCCACACTACCGAGGCCGCCACCTAGGGAGGGCGTGCATATGCACCACACAACTGCGCTGGCGGTGAGTGATATCCCGGCAAGGTTGGGGGCCAGAGAGGAAACCCGTGGTCCGACGCATAAAGAGAAGAGAAAGCCTAGAAATGTGTGGGGAGGGAGCGGCTTCGCGTTGCGGGTGGATTGACGGCAGGCAATTGAAGCAACCCACAACAGCATCGATGCGCGGAGATCAGGTACTGATAATGATGGAAGTGCAGCAGTGTAACTGGCCTGTGGAAGGAAACAGATTATTGGCGCATCGGGCGGCACATGAGTGAGCGGGCGACTTTGATGGTAGGACCTTGCCTCGATGGCGAGGCGACGCCCGCATGGAAAGGGCTGTCGGTGCAAGTCGATGCCAGTGAGCCACGTCAGCTATACAGCACCACGTTAGTTGGCGTGACAGCGGTGCGAACTGAGCGTTACGAGGATGTCGGAACTGTAGAAGGTATCAGGGTGGGAGTGCGCTGATGCAATTGGGTGTTGCAGATAGAGAGATACGCGTAGACCGATATGGGTGGCCCCCGGGCTGAATCCGTCCTTCGTCGAAACGGTTGCGAAGTGTGCAGCGTACAGCGGCCACGACGCTGAATGAATGCAGCCGAAGAGCAATCCTGCGTGTGCCGGAAGGGCCGCCGAGGGGAGGAAGCAGCGGACGACGATTGCGTTCGGAAGCCAGCACCCCGCCCTGGATGCCGCTGCCCAATGGCCCAATGTTGCGGCAGATGTATCCTTCTGCCTTACCGCCCCTATTATTGCCTTTTTCACCAACGAAGCTGCTCATGACGTGACCGTATCATCCGCCCTAAACCAGACATCTCCTTTCCCCTCCTCCCTCCTACTTGTCCCTTCTTGCCCAAGGCCCCGCAGCTGGCGGATGTCTCAGCATTCACCACGCCCTCCCGGTACTCGTTCCCCGGTTGCGTCAAGTCAGCTGCCGGCAGCTGCTCGCCCGCGTACGTGGCGAGCTTCCCGCCCACGCCGGTGCTACGGAGCGTGAGCACCAGCGCGAACGGAGAAACCCCTAATGAACCCCAGCTGGCGCGAAGCAGCCCGCCGGCCCCAGGCCCCGATCCCTCGGTGCTGCCTGTCGAGATCTCTGTATCCCTACCCGCGCTCCCATCTCAGACCTCCGTGCCGGAAGGTGGACCTAATAAGCCTCCGCAAAGCAGTGAAGGGGACTGCTTCACCTTTGCCAATCCGATGGCATCGCCTGCAGCCAGCATCTGGGGCAGCTTCCTTGGGGGATCACCGCCGGCCTGCGGCTCACCCCCGCCCCCGACCTGCTCGCTACCCTCCTCCTCCTCCTCCACCCCATCCAAGCGGTCCTGTGCTCCGGAATCGCCGCTCCCTATCCCTCGACCCGGGCGGCTGCTGGTGCTAGGGCACTGGCTCGGCCGCCTGCTTATCTTGTCGTACTATGCCGCCTTACTCTTTGCCGACATTGACGAGTGGCGCTCCTGGCATGGCTCGCGCCGCACCGCTGCCTTTACGAGAAGCCGACCGATGGCGGCGAGCGCCCAGTATGGGGCCTCGGCGTCGGAGCCGTTGACGATGTGGGAGCTGCTGACGGCGACGCTCTTCGTCGGCAGCAGTGGGCCAACCTTTCCCTGGCTACACGCGGCGCTGACGGTGCCCAGCCTGGGGGCGCTGCTCCTCGGGCGAGGGTCAGAGCCGGCGGCAGTGCTGCTGGCTGGACGGCTGCTATCGCACCTGGCATGCCGACACCGGCAAAGCCTAGTGTAAGTGTCGCGTGATGGCATCAGCGGCTGCGGGGGCCCAGATTGCGAAGACCCAAATGGAATTTAGCGCACTAGGCCTACCCAGGTCTGCAATCACTTTGTGGCTACCCGCCCCACCTGATATATAAATAAGACCTCCTTTAACGCGCATAAACCGCGCAGGTTTCTTTGGCGGCGTGAGCATGTGCAGCTGCTGCGACTGAAGGAGCTTGCGGTGGTGGGTGCAACGCTAGTGTCGGCAGCCCGGGCCTTGCCAGCGGCTGCCGCTGCGCCGAGGGCAACGGCGGAGGCTGCTGCGGAAGCAGGGCCGCAGCTTCCGACCTCCGACGATTCGGGAGGAAGCAGGGTGCCATGGCAATCGGGAGCAGGCGCACCGGAGGCCTGGCACCCGCAGCATCGGAGGGTATCTGCGAATGGTGCGGTAGCATGATGGGGGTGCGGCTTGCGAGGGCGATGTGCGGTGATTCGCCCCAACGACTGTTGCTCCAGATGCAAAGAGCATCGTCCTTGTCTGCTCGTTGTTGAGCGTTTTTCTCCTTGGCCGCGCAGGATGTGAGATCAAGAGCGCCACCCAGGCAGCCAGCATGCCAGACAACAAATCGCAGCAACAACAGCAGCCTTCTCAGATTCAGACTCAAACACCGTCTTCAGCCCAGCTGCTGAAGCTGCAGCAACTTCGGCAGCTACAGCAGCATCAACAGCAGCAGCCGACCGGTGTGGTGTGCCTGCTGGCGCCGTCACGAGCGACGCTGCTGCGGCTGGGAATCGCCTTCATGGGACCACTCTTCGCCTTCTACGGCTGTGTCCAGGTGCGATGCAACTTCACTTGGTGTTGTGCACCGATGGAATACAGCCACAGCCGCGGAATGGGCATTTCACCCAATGTGCCGCAAATGCGCACCGATAGACGATAAGGATCAGAGACCCGTTGGGGATTCCCAACTTTCGCGGCTTTATCGCTACATCGCTTATAGCAAACATACCTATACAGGCATTTGATAATTGCAGCATCGCTTACCTCGATTATGTCGCTTGCGCGCCATCACTGCGGCCGGCAGCAGCCCGTGGGCAACCTGATTGTGCCTTTATCGACCGCCCATCCGCCTCTCTCCCGTCATCAGGTGGAACACACCAGAGAGCTGCAGGGCAGCGGCAGCCTGACTGAGGCGCTGTCCGAGCTGCTGGTAGCCACGTACCGTTGGGTCCCCCAAGGGGACGGCTCCATTCACACTTTCTGGCTGCCGCTGCAGTTTGCGATGGCGCTGCCTTACTACATGGGCCTAGGCCAGAAGGTGGGCTTGGTATCTCGGGTGTCGCGGCCCTGACCGGGGCCGGCCTACGCAGAAGGGTTTTTGGGCGTCTGCGTGAGGCAAAGGTTGGGTGCAAAGGCTGAGGCCAATCCCTGGGACCACAGCTTGCTCCTGCCTCGACAAGCTGCTGTCGACTCTGGCCGTTGGGATGTGTCTGCGCTGCGGCCCGAATTATATGGTGTGGAGCAGTCAGTACCTCTCAACACATGCAGGCATTTGTTATATGTGGCGCACCCATGAATGCTGCCGTCGCCCCTGCTTGCCAGTCCTGATGCTGTACTGAAGCTCACTGTGCCTGCCTCCTTACGCTCGGCTGGCATGTCGGCTGCGTGCAGTGGTTACCGGTGGCCCTGGCGACAGCGGTGGGGCTGGAGGGCGCTCTGTGCTGGCGCTTCTGGGCAAGCAGCAAGGTTGCAAAGTGGTGAGTTGCAGAGGCCCGGAGATGCAAAAGACGGGAGGTTCACTGGGAGGTTCAGTGATTGGCGGTTTGGGGAAACAAAGTCGAGAGGGGTGCGCTCCGCGATCGTGCAGGGGGGAGGCTGCGGATGTGTATACACGCACCCCAGGTGAGGTGAGGTGAAGTGATGTAAGGGATAGCGCAGCCATACCCGCGGCCCTAACGTGGTCCGTCGGTCATTCCATGTGGGATGGTATTCTAGGTGTGCAGCCCATGGCGGGCGTAAACAGGCAGCAGAGCAATGCCTTGGACCGTGGAAGTCTGGATGGCGGGCGCTCGGGTTTCAGGCGTCCGGATCCTGAAGATGGACAGCTCTAACGTTTTAAAGGGTACACGGTTTCACGTGTGCCGCGGGATGAGGACATGGTTTCTGCCGTCATCTAGTGAGCCTCATACCCGTTAAAACCCTCCCACTGTTGTGCAATACCACGGGCATGGTCCGATGCACGTCGGTTTCTGCCTTCTTCAGTGTCAGGCGATGTGCCCGATGGTCCTACCTTCTGGTCTGGGACCCACTGTAACAGTTACAACTACCACGGGTGCGACTGCGCCCCCCGCCTGCGCGCGCACCCTTTTATTCCATACAAACGCCCACGCCCGCCTCGCTCCTCGTATCTCTAATTCTCGACAGGAGTTACACCTTCTACGTCGGCCGACACTTCTTGGCAAATGCCGTTATTGCAGCTGGGCTCCTGCTCGCTTTGCCGGGTGCGCAATTGTACGTTGCGCGCCGCCCACGCTAGATCGGAGGGTGCAAGCGGTGATTGATCTTGGGCTTGCTATGCAAGCTGGTTGAGGGCGATCTGGGTTAGGGACCCATTTGTTCTGATGGCTGAAGCTGTTGGCTTCTCTGCACGGTGCGCTCTGAAAGGCAATCCGTCGCGCTCGACAGAAGAGACAATTCGCACTGTGTGTTGCTCGCCATTCAAATAGCATGGACCAAGGAGAATACATTTTGCGCACGGCCTTTCAGCCACAGGCATGCCATATATGCCAGCCCCCGCGCGGTGCAGCGCGGGCGTCGTCTTGGTGAAGCGGTGTCGAGTAGGAATTGGCGACCTACAACGACAACAACCGTCGCCAAGAGTTTACTAGCTTTTTGAGGTCCGGCAAGCGTCAAGGTTGCAACCGCCGCTAGTTGAGGTATTTGCAACATCCACTCGAGAGGTCTGGTGGCATCGCATGTGAAGGGGCTCGTCAAATGGCCCGTCAACGGTCCTTTGCTCAGCCGGTTTCTGGCTGCTGCAGTAGTTGTGGGGCAACGCACAAGTTGTCACCTTATAACGCCGTAGGGTTCTTGCATATGTTCAGTTGCATGTCGCACTTGCAGGGTGTATTGCTGGTTGCAGGCAGGCGACGCGGGTAGTACATTGCATGGTTTCGGAGCAGTTCGGAGTACCAAATGCAGGGTGAGCTGCGTGCCGGTATGCTCGTTGGGTGGCATGGGATTCGCAGGGATCTAGATTGTAGGATGTCAGGATTTCGAACTTCAGGTTGGCAGCTAGCTCCCGAGTCGTTATGGGCCAAGTCGCTGGGCTTTAGGGTCACATTTAGGTGGTTTTGATTGCGGCCGTCGTAGGAGGATCTGGGGAATTGGAATACCAGAGCGCACGGTTGCATATGCCTATGGCTGCCACGCTCGGCCCTTATACATCTTAGTAGGTTTAAGGATGTGGAAGTACGTTACTTTGCGCTGGCGCAAGCGTTTTTGGGACGGTAGAAACCCACAAACCTAATTGGCTTAACGTTGGGTAAGCTCAATCGTGGACCGATCTCACCCTTTCATCCTGTACATAGTTCATGCCGGAGGATTCTGTCACTAACTATTTTTTGCAATACAATGTGCCTCCCTGTTTGAGGGACAATCGTCGGTCCCTCAGTTTATGCCCCTTGTACCCCTTGCTGGCTTGGCTGCCTTGCGCGGTATAGATTCGCGAAGAGATAATCAAGGGTTTGGGCTGCAGGTAAACAATAACAACTTGCCGTGGCTGACCGTTCGGGGATGTACAAGTAATAGGTTGCGGCAGGACCAGGCAGGACGGGCGCAAATAGTCGAGAAGGGTCGAGACATAATTGGAGGGCTTGTTTTCGACGGTTTAGCTGCAGTGCCTGTCGTGAAACAATTTCCTGTGACGAGTTATTGCTGTGTCTTAACTGAGAGACAGCTAGCTGCCAGGCTGGAATTGCATCGGTTTTGGGCCTGATGTCACGATTTTGGTGCTGGTCGCAGCCTGCTGTCAGTCGCCTGCCTAGTATGCACGCAGTTCACCAACACATACTACTACAATGCATCAGGCACCCAGGGACAACTGGGATGTCGACAGCGTCAGTCGCTCGACGAGAGGGGATCAGAACGCTGAAGGGCCGGTTGGATTGCCTGGTTTGTCGTGATGTGTCACTTCGACTGCTGTAGCCTGGCTGCGAGCGCTGATGACTGCACGGACGCACCGCAGCGTTTGGGCGTGTAACAACAACACGGCGTTGTCGCAACATCAATGCCCCCACGCTGCAGATCTGTGCACTTGAAAGGGTGAAACGGTGGAAGGCCCTGACCAGTCCGAAGGCCCGGGCATTTCTGACTGGTTAGTGCTGCATCGACCCCCCTGAGGATGTAATAGTATGTTACATGATTACTTACGAAGAGTACTTACATATGATGAACTTCCAGCCGGTGCCACTGAACATCAGTCGCGACCCCAACGCGGATGAGGGCGACACGCCAACCCCAATCGCGCTGCAACCTCTCATGCACGCCACGATGACATACTACAAGTAATAGCCTCACATAAGCTTAAGCTGGTGCGGTGTGTATCCGCAAGAAAATTCAAATCCTGTACCACGCAAGTGCATGTCATGTACGAGGTGCAGTCAGGTGCGGCTGCAACTGTGGAAACGCGCAAGGGCGTGCTTGCGCAGCGGGTGGGCAACCCCCCGGATTAGTTTAGGCGTCGATCACGGTGGTAAATTGAGATTGGCAACCTGAGGATTGGAAATTGCCCTTGGATTGGGAAATGACTTATCCGATGTGACCGCCGGATAAGTGGATTAGTGCCCGATGCCCACCCTCTGGTTTGCGTTCAGAGGTGTGATTGACCTGCCCCAAGCGATGTGGGTCGGATTATAATACCATCAATGCACATACCCAACTCTAGCCCTGTAGCCCACGCGTCCAACGCATCAGGGAACACACCATCTGCTGGTCACTTGGGCGCAATAGTACATCGCATTCGCTGGCCTGCTGACCACATGGGAATCCTCTTGTAGCCCTCCAGTGGATAATCCATGGCGGCTTGGGTCCACTTCCACGTAGTGCAGTGGAAGATGGACAATACGATGCGTTTGGAGTTCCGCCCTTGCAGCTCCGAGGACAGTAGGATGTAGCCATGGCTATCATGGCTAGATTGCCTTTGGTTTCTCATCCGGTAGTCGGGGGCGCTTCCGATCTCCAGGCTGCGGTTGTTGTTGTTGATGCTGATGCTGCAGGAGCTGTTCCCTATGCTGCCTCTCTCGGATGTGTCGATCAACTGCACGATACGATGGGGGCCGGGATTAGGTGCATGCAGGTGGGATTGCCAACTGCTTAGCGCATCGCGGCAGATGATAATAAAAACATGCGGCGCACCTATCAGCAATTTCAGCAGCGCTGACAAGAGCTCGGCGTCGAGAGGGTCCTCGCTGAAGCCGGATTGCTCCGGTGGTAGCTCAGGCTGGGCGGATGTCAGCTGCAGTTGACCCGCCCAGCAACTTTGCGATGTATGCTGCATGATATCTGTCCTCCAATATCCTCTGCTATCTGATATCTGTCCTCTCCTATCCCGACCCGGGCGGACGCCCATGCAATGTAAACCCGTGTCAAGGGTGAGTCACAATCAACGCGTGTCGGCGTGGCGACGTGCCGGCATAGAAGTTATTCTGCATTCAGCTATGACCATACCAAGTATATTTGTCAACTGGATTATGGTGGGCGTTGCCGTGTCGCGCTTGCACAATGCTAAGTCGTTCCCGCCCACGGCGGGACGAGCCACCGGCCAATCACTCGCCTTGCTAATACTCGTAAGGCAGCTAGCATCCCTCTTAACATACATTACTGAAAACAATTGTCGGCACATGCCCCGGTTGCATTGAGCATTTTGCGAAATTGTGTCAACCAGCGAGCGTCATTAGCATTATAAGCAATAACTGTGCGTTTACCCAGGAACTCGCCCAACCTAGAACCTCCGTTTGTACCTGCTGAGAGCTGTAAAATTTAGGAAGCCCTATGCATCTGGTCGTAGTTCAGCATGGACTGTGGGGTTCTCCTGGAAACACTGCTTACTTGTCTATACTGCTGAAGGAGCAACTCGGAGATGGCTTCTTCGTGCTAAACAGCGATGTAAACAGTGGGAACTTGACGTATGACGGTATTGACGTTTGTGGCGACCGATTGCATGCGCTAATCCTTAAGACCAAGGATGCGTTGGCCAGCGCCGGCAATCCTGTTCGCGCTATCAGCATGATTGGTTATTCAATGGGTGGACTCGTAACGCGCTATGTGGCTGGGAAGCTCTATGCGGAGGGGTACTTCAAGACCATAACTCCTGTCAACTTCATCACTATTGCGACCCCGCACCTTGGTGCATGGCGCATGCCCAGCAGCTGGCTTAACAGGTGATAATTCCTGCGTGGGCGGGCGGGGAACAACGAAACACACACGTCGGTCGGTATATACCTCGCGAGAGCCTGTCTTAAGGCACATTCAATCTTAAAGCACACTTGATTACCCAGGCTAGGTCAGCCAGTCGTTTCCTGGTCCTGAATCCCCGCCCATCCCTCTCGAATCTTTTCCCCAGGGCCTTCAACTACATGATTCCCGTGGTGACGAGCAGGTCCGGTTACCAAATGGTGATGCAGGTGGGCGGAACGGTGTGGGAGGAATGGGGCGAAAGAATGGTGTGAGCAGGAGCAGGGTGGAGCCTGGCATGCTGGGGGACGCCTAGCACGTTTCTACGTTCCCCTGTCGGGCCTATCTCCCCCCCCAGGGTTGTTATCCCCTTATTCGTACACCGGCGCTGCGATCACGGCATCCTGGCCGTGCGGCTGACAGAGCTGACGTGTGAAGGAACCCATTTACCGAGTCCGTCCCCTGCGCGCGTCCCGGCTGCACCTCTGTCCTGCCGCTGCCGCTGCCGCCGCCAGGACAAGCACACCTGGGGCAAGCCGCTGCTGTGTCTGATGAGCCACCCGGACATCCTCTTCATGCGCGCGCTGCGCTGCTTCAAGAAGCTGATGCTGCTCGCCAACGTCTTCCACGACCGGCCAGTACCGTACTGTACGGCCGCCATACGGCTGGACAACCCGTACGAGAAGAGCCCGCCCGTGCCCATCGACCCCAAGTATCCCTCCATCGTGACCACCTCCGCCGCCTCACGTGACGCCGCCGCCGCCGCCGCGACCGCCAAGCAGCGTGCGGCCGACGGCGCCACTACCGTCACCGCGGTAGCGGTCGGGACTGAGTCGGCAGTGTACGGCGCGTCCATCACGAGCCCCGCGGACCCAATCAGGACCCCCGAATCGCCACCAGCAGAGCCCAGCGGCTCCTCTGAGCAGACCCCCCAGCTCCGGCCGCTGCGCAGTGCGTACATACCCTTCATAGCGGTGCTGTGCCTGCCGCTGGCGCTGCCTGCGCTGCTGCTGATGGTCATTACGGGCAGGTCGCACCACAACAAGATAACTCGTACGGCGCTGGATTTCTCCTGGATCCAGAACCACCATCAGCCGGGCAACGATGAGGCGTCGCGGCTCTTGCCTCCCGGCGGCGCTGGCGGAGACGGTCGCGGAGAAGTGGCCGAGCGACAGGGCCAGGGTGAGAGTAGCCAGGGTACCGCCAGTGCTGGCGGGAAGCAGGGCCGCCTGCCGTCGGATATTGAGTGCCCGTCGGCACCGGACCTTCCCGCCACGGCGTCCGCGAGCAATGCCCAGCGCTCCTTGTCGTCTCCTGGATCGGTGAGCCTGGCGCCCGCCTCGTCCACCGCTCTGGGCGCGATGGACGACGGCGCTGACGGCGTCGTGGTTTCGGAGCAGAGCGTGCTGCTGCACGATGGCATTGTGGAGCTGCCGGCGGAGGTGCATCGGGTGCAGCAGTGGCTGGTGGCGCAGGTGGGGCAGGGGTGAAGTGGGTGAGGGAGGCGCGGTAGTGGAGGGGGTGGCAGCGGGCACTTCAGGTGCCCCACATGTCCGTGGGCGGGGTGTGGCAGGGCTAGGCTAGCAGGCTTGTGGGGGGTCCTTGGACAGTATGGCTAGTGGCCCAGGCCCTATGGCCTGGGATACGGATACTTGTCATCTCAGCCTTATGTAGCCGTATACCCTCCCTATTATACCATCAAATCTGTTGTGATTTGGTTCCTTCCCCACTCTCTTGCCTGCCAGCTCAATCAGCTGCCCTGGCAGAAGGTGGACGTGGACTGCCGCGACTACCACGCGCACGCCGCCATCATCATGCGCAACCCCGCCCGCTTCACGCACAACCGGGACGTGCTGGACTACGTCATCAGCGAGATCATGCGGGCGTGACCGTCTGACCAAGCAGTTGAAATCTGACACCGATGTGAACGTGACCCGTCGAGAAGAGAAGAGGCGAGGCATGTGATGCCTGAAGCTGCCTGACCTGACACCGTTGGACCAGCGGGACTCGGCGTGAGTGCGGTGCACTGTGGCGTGCTTTTACGTGCTGCGTCGGCTGAGCGGATTCCAAACTCACAAAAAGCAGGCTGGCAGCTCAAAGAGGGTTAGGGGTTAGGCAGGCTGGGTGCCGCAAGGTTCTGCAAGCCGTAATACATAGGACCATCAAAATATTGCATCCAACAGGGCCTGTTTTGTAGCCCCAATTGGGATGATTGGACGCGCTCGGTTGTGCGTATGTTTGAAACGCAAAAGCGAAACAGGTTTTGCGGTTGCGTGTGAAGTCACCACTAAGTTGCGGTTGTGTGTATTGGAGTGATTACCATTGCTGGGCGTGGAGAGGTGTGCGAGGTTACCGTACGGGATCGCGTGGAGCCAGGCTTGGGAGGATCCTTGGGCGGACGCTGTCGAGGATCCTTGGGCGGGGACTCGGGGTGCGATGGGATGCGTGCGGCACGAGGGTATGATGGCGCAGTTGTGGAGACGGCGACGGCGACATGTGCGAATATACATAGTTAGGCTGGAGCATTGGCATCGTTGCATCAAGCATTATTGAGGGCTGCCGGGGCGTGAAATTTGATTTACACCCGACTTCCTCGTTGCAACCTGCTGATCCTGAAGCTACCAGGCGTGTTTTTTAGCCGGATTGGTCAACCGAGTAAGCCAAGGTGCCAAGTGAGTATGCCGTGTACTGGACGGACAGCGGCAGCTCTGCCTGCATCATCAGTTTACAACACCCCCCACGGGCCCACATGCATGATGCCGCCGTCATTCACGTCTCGGCCGCCCTTCCGAAACGCCCTTGCCATCGCGCTTGCCACTCCGCAGCACCCCTACCGCCGACTGCCACCAGCCGCGCATTGCGTCCAGCAGCAACTGCAGCAGCGGACGCCGGAACATTACTGGAGTATAACCTTGGCCCTGCGCAGTCACGCGAGGAAGGACAGCACCGCCTGCGTTGATCGTGCGCATTGCCACTGGACAGTGCAGCTGCATCACGCGGGTGCTCCATCACAGCACGCGGGTGCTCCATCACAGCACGCGGGTGCTCCGCGTGCCCTAAGGGGCTGAGGAGGCAGGACACCGACGCAGGGAGTAGTATGGGATCGAGCGCACCTGAAGCGCCCAGTCCTTGCTGAACACGTGCACGCGAGCCGTCGTGGTGCCGTCCCGTGGGTCGGCCAGCGGCAAGCCGGCCTGAGTCTGCGACCCACGGCGCATCGGGGACGGTGGGCGGGGGCCAAGGAGTGCCGTAGTAAGAGCCAAAGGGAAAGGCAGGAACAAGACACCCGAACTACAGTGGATCCCCTGCCATCTGACACCGGATCTGACATAGATCTGACACCGGATCTGACACAGATCTGACACCGGCGCCAGTCCCATCCTGTCTTCCAGCGCTCACGTACCCACCCGCCCGACCACGGTCCGGGCCCTCCCCCTCCCTGCTCACCCAAGCCAGTATGCTGCCTTTAAGGTTGTACGCCTCCAGCCCGTGCTCCCGCCGTAGCTTGGCGGCGAACAGGCCGCTGCGGTAACCCGCCGTGCTATGGCCACGGCGGCAGCGGGATAGGGCGGAGTGACCCGCGGGTTGGGGACTGGTGGTTTGGCAAGCTGATCAAGGTGTGGGGCGTGTGGACCAGGCGGGATTCCTTGCAAAGAGGTGTTTAGCGCACCTTGCAGGGAGGCGCTGGCACCAGAACGTCACTGGTCCCTGGGCGCAGCACGTGGAGCGCCCGCAAGAGATCACTCACCAGTAACATACAATCCTGCGCGGCAAGGTCAAGGAAGGGCGAATGAGGGCGGATGGTAGGACCAGCGTTTACGCCTTGCCCCGGCCGTGCTAGCTACTGCAACGACAAGCTTCGGGCCCGCTGTCCAGCTGGTCGCTAGGCCATATGCCCCACACTCTCCAATAAGGCCGGCACTCCGCGGCGCGACGCCCTCCCACCAGTCACCCCTCGTTCCCGCTCCTAGCAAGGCACTCAGGCTAGGCACTCAAGGCTGGGCAACCAGGCTAGGCACTCAAGGCTGGGCAATCAGGCTAGGCGATCAGGCTAGGCAATCAGGCTAGAAAACCGGGCTAGGCGATCAGGCTGGGCGCTCTGGCTGCGGTCGCACCTGCGGCCTCGGAAGGCCGCCGGGCCCTGCGCCTCGAACTCCCGCTGCGTCATCGTTGTGGGCCCTGGCAGCACCGATACCTGCAGCAGGGGCAGGTGGGGGGGCGGCGGTCCACCAGTGCAGAGAGCGGCGTTCAGTACTTTCAGGCTGGTTTAGGAGAGCCGGTCGCTGACACCGGTAAAGCAGTTGCGCAGTACGGCGGATGACGTGGAGCATGGAGGTGTTGATGGACAGGCTCGGGGCGGTAGGGACTGTGCTGGCAAGCCCTGTTCAGGTGGGAGGTATCCGTCGTTCGACGCTCCTTTCCCGTCCCTTCACCCCCTTGAGAGCCGCTCGAGTGCCCTCCACTGTCGTGCGCACCTCCTGCTCCGGCCTCGTACGGACGTCCACCAGCAACACCGCGGGCTCCGAATCCAATTGCGCCTGCTGTTGCATTCGGGGCTGACGTGCCATAAGCCGCGGGGCTGCCCGTGTTGGTAAACGGGCTACCAGCACATATTCTTTCATATCTAGAAGGAGCTCAGAACAGCGCCGAGATTAATCGTAACCTGCTTCGCGCCGCCGTACCTGCATCCAGCCCTGCAACTCCTGTACTGTAACCTCGGGCACCTGCCGTGGGCACGGGGTCCGGGTCGTCAGGTTGGTGCAGCAGCACCGGTAAGCGCAGCACGACGACCAGGGCTTGAAAGACATGGCTACATGGGCGGGTCGGGTGGTACTTTCGCGCGCTTAGGCACCGCCCGCTGCCGTGCCGCTGCCGCCGCCATTCACACTGCTGCTTCCATCCGTGCCGTTCACCAAGAATGGACGCCGTTGCCAAACACAACACGGCTGCCCAGCCCCAGCATCAGGCCAGGCCCCAATCCATCCCTGGACTGGCAATGATTTTATGTAGCTGTAACTCCGCCGCTAAACAGCTCCCCACGGTGATTGGCGCCATCCGGTGTGGGTACTGGAGGATGCGACAGGCGGTTGTGTAACGGTGGGGTGGGAGGCCAAGCACCCCCAACACCGCTCACCTCAGCAAATTTAGACTTAAATCCATTATACAGCTTCTCCAAATTTGCGGCGGGGTCACTGGGAAGGGTAGCAGGGTTGCCGGTGTTGGTTGGGGGGCCTGCCATGCTGGCGTGCAACAGTCGCCCCAAGCCGCTATCGCGGAGTTTTATATCGAGCTTTAAGATAATAACTATGTAGCTCCTACGGTGTTTACGTGCCACAAGGGTAGGCCCCGATGGCAGGACGGCCCGTGTTGAGTGTTGCGAGGCTTGGGGCTGCAGACATGGCATGAGGACAGTATATGCTATTTTGCGTTATGATGGCAGAATTATGTGCACGGATATGATATGTACCTGGCCAACGAAGCATTGGGCATTCTCTATACGGGCATCGCAGGGCGTATTCCCAATTCGCTCGTTCCAAAAGGTCCTCTTGTACACTTGTCCACACACATTATACATACTTGCTCAGTAGTTCTGCAAAGATACTGACTGTCTAAGAAGACTTTTTATTTGTCAACAACTTGGTCCGCCAAAGTTGCGAAGTGCTTCCTGGGGCTGCCCTTACGCAAAGCGAGGGAATTGCCTGCTGAACCTGCGAAAGTTGCCTGAATTTCTTTCTGACTCCCTTGCGCGGGTCTCTCGCGTTGGCTGTGGTGGAGGCGGCGGCACGGGCATCACATTAGCGCGGCCGGACTCTTCCAGGTATGCAGACGCCTATTTGATTAATCCTACAGTGGTTTATACCCAATTGGGGTTGCAAGGGCAGTGCTCGGGGTAAGTGTTCGCGCGCCTGTTCGGTCGCTGGCCCCCGCCGCCTGCACACCTTCAGCGCTTCCTGCTATGGGCGCAATTGTGTGGACGTTTATGTAGCACTCTACTGTAATGCCAAACAGTTAATCCTTGACGCCGCCGGTTCTGGTCCCAGGGAACTCGGTTCAGGATCCTCAACGGTCGCACCCCGATTGGATGTTGCGCCCAGGCGCGAGCCCCTTCCACCTTCCGGCATCAGCTTCCGAACCTAACGGGTTCGGAGTTAGGCCGATGGCTGCCGGCGGCGGCTTTAACAGCGCCGAGGTTGCTGCGATCGATGACTTGCTTGCTCGCCTTAGCTTGGCGGTGAAGGAGGACGCTGCGGGCGCAGCCAAGGCCGCCGCTCCGGCGCCAAAACCCGCGGCTTCACCGGCGCCCGCAGCCCCCAAGGCGGCAGCCCCTCCCAGCGGCGGCATCAAGATTATCAAGGCTGGCGGCCCAGCCGCCGCTGCCGCGCCGGCGCCGGCGCCAGCCAGTCCCTGGGGCAATGGCGCCAGCGTCGTGCCTAGCTCCAGGTCCAGCTCTGGCCAAGGTCGCGAGAAGGCGGCCCAAGAGATTGCCGACTACGTCAAGGCTCGTGGTATCACTGTCCTGAAGGTGCGTTGCAAGCCCGCGAAAACGGGTTCGTTGTGCAGGGCGGGGGGGTGGGTGTTCAGCATGGCTATGGTCTGGCCTGGTCAAGAACTCTGCTGAGGACAGCACACGCCTGGGCGCTTCCTGTCGTACACATGCCCGAGTGCACTTGTCGGGTGCACAGCATGCGAGGGTGGGAAATGTCACCGCCGCCATCCCCCCCAGGAGTAGCTCCCGCACCGCCCCGTCGCGCCGTCCTAGAGTAGCTTGCATGTCCCACGGGTCGGACCGCACCCGCCGACTCAGGCGGCCCGTCAGACAGGCGCCCAACGTACTGTCTGACCTGTCATATCCGCACAGCTAATAGACCCGCGGTGGGGATGGCCAGGTCAGCATCAGCTTTGCTGTGGCGCACCGCACTGCCAGACTATACATTGTTGGGCCAGCCCCGCCAGCCGCAGCCGCTTCAGATGGAAGGATGGGGGGCAGCCGTGGTGTTGGTCTGCCGGGGGTCATGGGTCGTTGGGGTGCGGCCGCAACAGCGGAACACAAGCTGCGCACGGGTGCACGTATGATGGACTGCAGGGACTGGGAAACTGCAGGCGGGCGGGGGAGGGGGCGTTGATCAGTCAGCGGAATATGTCCGATGCAGGTGTCAGCGGAAGGTGCTATCACGCGAAAACCTCCCCGCATACAGCCCCTGCGTTCCCCTCCACCACGTGGGGGCACGTGTTGCTTTGCTGCACCTACCACGGGCTGTTTGCGGTAAGGCTTCCGTGGGATTCACACCACCCCTGGACGCGCCGGGAGGATGTGGTCCGCCATTGCATCCCCCCCTTCACACACACGCACACACATATGCACAGGCGCACACGCACACACGCACGCGCCCGCTTCCCTTGTACCCCCGCGCAGTCCTCGGGCCTCCTGCGGCAGCTCGCCATCATGGCTGACGACCAGAACAACGCGGTGGCGCGTGAGGTGAGGAAGGCGGAGCGGGTGGTGGGCGGGCGGTGGGGTAGTGCGGGGACAGGTAGTGCGGGGAAGGGAAGGGAGGGATGGGGGTGCGTCGCCGGACCGGTTGGGGCGGCGGTGTTTCTCTCGCGGGTGGGATTCCCTGGAGTCCTCAGCGCTCGCTGCTCATCGCTCGTTCCACGCCCACACCACTCCACCCGGCCGCTTTGCCGTGTGTTGCAAACACGCGTTTCTACGCCCGCCCCGCCCCACCCTCCCCGCCCTGCCCCACCCCACCCTCCCCGCCCCGCCCCACCCCACCCCACCCTCCCCGCCCTGCCCCACCCCACCCTCCCCGCCCCGCCCCACCCCACCCTCCCCGCCCCACCCCACCCCACCCTCCCCGCCCCGCCCCACCCCACCCTCCCCGCCCTCCCCGCCCCGCCCCGCCCCACCCAGGCGGCGATGCTCGCCTACGCAGCGCTGTGCGAGTCCGCCGGCAGCGCCAGCGAGCCCTTCATGGCGCCCATGCTGCCGGTGTTCCTGGAGAGGCTGGCAGACAAGGTAAGGTCGGGGCGGGCCCCGAGGGGTCGTTCACTGATGTGGGTCGGGTGTATGCTCCAGGGGGGCGTGTAGTGGCACCGCAACAACACACGGACACATGGACATGGCGGGTGGCTTAGGAGCAGTTATTGATCAGGAGCGGGTGTCTAACGAGCAGTTATTGATCGCGGGTTGAGCCGCCGGGGCACGCGCGCGGCTAGGCGGGATACCGGTGTGTAGCGTAAGGAGGGCAGGAGGTGAAGCAGGTTGCGTGCGGGCGCGCGGGGCCGACTCTGCGTGCAGCCGGATGGGGGTAGGGAGCGGCGGTCCATTGGACCGTTTGGATCGACTGAGAGGTCAATGGATCCTGGATCCCGGGGTCTGGCTCTGGGGTCCCGGGAGCTGGCCACCAGGCAGCTGCGTTGACCCACATGGAGGCGGCGGTGCAGTGACGAAGCGACTGCCAGCGAGCCAAGGAGCACCGGTATACACCACCACTTGCTCCCTGCCACCTCCTCTTCGCCCATGAAGCTGGCCCACAAGCTCCGCCCCCCCCCCGGTTCTTTTATGTACCCCCCCCACCGCTCCGAAACTCGTTCCCAGGCCACCAGCGTCCGCGGCGCCGCCGACTCTGCCTGCCAGGCCCTGGCCCGGCTGATGCACCCCGAGGCGGTGCCCCGCTCGCTGCCCTCCCTGCTGGCCGCCACCTCGCCCAGCCGCAAGTGGCAGACCAAGGAGGGCGCCTTCAAGTTCATCGCGACGCTCTGCGAGACGGCGCCGGATGCGGTGCAGGCGGCGCTACCGGACATCGTGCCCGTGGTGCGTACTGGGTGGAGGTGCTGGCTAGGGGTGGTTTTAGTAAGGATGCTTGGTGGGGGTGCTGGCTAGGGGTGTTTTCACTAAGGGTGCTTGGTGGGGGTGCTGGCTAGGGATGCTGGGTAGGAGTAGGGATAGGCTGATGCAGACGGGACTACTGAGTTAGGAGGATACAGCCTTGACCAGCCATACTATACCACCGGTATGGGGTGGGTGAGGGGAGCTCAAAACGGCTTCCCCATCCTCCCACCTCTTCCCCCTCTCCGCTGCGCCCTTCTTTACCGGCCGCTTTCGCTCCCGGTCGTCCCGCTCCCTCCCGGCACCTCCCCGCGCCCTCCAGGTGTCTGACGGAATGGTGGACGCGCGCGACGAGGTGAAGGAGGTGGCGGTGACCGCCTCCGAGAACGCCTTCTCGCTGGCCGGCAACCGCGACATCGCGCCCTGCATCCCCTCGTTCCTGTCCTGCATCCGCAAGCCCAAGGAGACGGCGGACGCGGTGCTCAAGCTGAGCGGCACCACCTTCGTGCAGGCTGTGGAGGTGGGTGCGGAGCATGGCCGGGGGGAGGGCGGGCGGGCGTGCCTTGATGCGCGGTAGGCGGGGGCCGGGTGGCGCAATCAGGGGCGGCCAGGAAGCCACAGTACAACGCGACGTGTTTGCCGGGGTCTGTTTTGGGGGTAAGGCAGACTTACCCCAGCCCCTTCGCCACCGCAGCCACGACGGGGTCCCTCCTGTCCGCTTCAGCCTGCCAGCTAGCTACCTCTCACCTGCCTATATCGAGTACAGCGGCGTGGGGGCCGGCGCCCAGACGCAGCCGCCCAGCCGCGCTCGCTAGCCTGCTGCCCTGTGGACGCAACCAATTCCAACCGCTCCTTTCCTCGCCCTCCCTGGACCCCCTGCCTCCCTCCAGGCCCCCGCGCTCGCCGTCATGTGCCCGCTGCTGATCAAGGGTCTGAAGGAGGAGACCGCCATCAAGCGTAAGGCCGCCAACATCATCTCCAACATGTCCAAGCTCGTGACCAACCCGGCGGACGCGGACGCCTTCTTGCCCAAGCTGCTGCCGCGTTTGGAGGTGCGCCGGCTGGGGTCACGGAAATGGGGAGGATGCGGGCAGGGCGGTACGTTAGCGCGGTACGTTAGCGCGGTACGTTAGCGCGGTACGTTAGCGCGGTACGTTAGCGCGGTACGTTAGCGCTACGTGAACATTACGTTCCGTTTTGTTCGCCTTACGGTACCGAAGGAACAGGGCAGGACGTTCCGTTTTGTTCGCCTTAGGTTACGTAAGGAAGAGGGCAGGGCGTTACGTCAGCGCTTACAGCCGCACATGCGCCCAGCCGACGCCCATATCAACACCAACCATATCAACACCAACCATATCAACACCAACACCGCCATCGTCCGACCACCTTCCTCCCCGTGTTCCGCAGGCCGCCGCCAACGAGACCCCCGACCCCGAGTGCCGCGCCGTGTGCGCCGCCGCCGTCGCGACTGTACGGCGGGTGGCTGACGCCGCCGCCGCCGCGCGCGAGGCTCAGGCTGACGAGCGCAAGGTGTTGGGTGAGGCTGAGGTGGACGCCATGCTGCGGGCGGTGCTCAAGGTGAGGAGGAGGGGAGGGCGGGAAGGGGGCAGGGGCAGGAAGGGGGCAGGGTGGGTGAAATATGGGGGTGAGGCGGATGCTGAAGCGCCAGTGGTAGGGCGTGCAGAGCCCTGTACTCGCTCTGGCTCGGTGGGCTTTAGCCGCCCACGTAGCCACCTTTCCTTAGTCCTCGTGAAGCCTAGCCCACCGTCACACCCCCCCCGCCCCCGCCGTCGTCCTTCCCGCCTCCACCAGGCCAACGGCGCCGACCCCGCCGTGGACGACCTGCTGTCCACCGCCGTGTCGTACTGCGCGTCCATAGCCACCTGCCTGGTCAACAAGCGGTCAACGGAGGCGGCCACCTGGCAGGACAAGGTGAGCCCTGCCTTCCTCGCTTTCCCCCTCCATCTCTGCCCCTGCCCCTGCTCCTGCTGCTCTCTTTGCGTCCCGTCTCATTGGCTCCGTCCCCGTTCTTCCCGAAACGCAACCCAACATTTAATCAACCCCCCCCACACACACCCCACCACCCCGGCCGCCGCGCGACCCATGGGTCGTTTTCAGATCGTGGAGCCCTTCCTGGTTCCCTTCCTGCCGGACGGCGAGTCCGCCGCCGCCGCAGTTGCCGAGGCTTGGTCCTGCCAGTGCGAGGCCGCCAGCCACGTGGTGGTGGACGACGGGCTCAGTGACGACGAGGCGGGCGAGGTGCTTTGCAACTGCGAGTTCTCGCTGGCCTATGGTGGGGGTGAGGGGGGCGGAGGGGCGCGGGGAGAGGCACGGGAGCGCCAGATGAGGGTCATGTAGGGCGCCGCCGGACAAGGCGGCAGCGGTGCCGCGACGGGCACCTCGCTGATACAGACCCTCTGTCGTTGCCCTCGCGAAGCGCGGGTGGGCTTCGGGGCGGTGTGGGCAGGGGGGGGGGTTCCTCCAGGGGACAAAGGCGCGTGCGGCGTGCGTTCTCTTCTTGGAGGAGCAGCGCACTGGGGGTAGCTGGGGCCCGCTGTGCCCCCTGGGGTCGGAGGCCTTACGAGATGGACGTGCCCCTCCTCGCTCGTGTCTGCGTTATCGTCCGGCGCATGCTCCCGCACCTCCCACCCTCCGACGCCGCTCGTGCCGCTGATCCGGTCATTCCGAACTCGCCACCAGCGCCCTTTGCCTCGCGCCGCGTCGACCTCTTCCCCCGCCGCTCCCCTGCCGCCGCGCCGCCGCCAGGTGGCAAGATCCTGCTCAACAACGCCCGCCTGCGGCTCAAGCGCGGCCGGCGTTACGGTCTGTGCGGCCACAACGGTGTGGGCAAGACCACGCTCATGCGCGCCATCAACAACGAGAAGGTCGAGGGCTTCCCGCCCAAGGAGACCGTAAGCGCCCGGGGGGAGTGGTATGGGGATGGCGGGGTCCCATTGCGGCCCGCCTTGGCCTTCGGGCCAAGGGCGGCTGCCTCTCTCTTCTGTTCCTCCTGCCGCAGGAGGCGCGCAGCTACTCAGCGCTTTTGTAAACAAAACGTCTTTTTGGGTTCGCAACGTGGACTCAACGCTACCCCCCCCCTCCGTCGTGTAAACGGTTCTTCTGCCAAAATCCCCCCCCTTTCCTCCGCCCCCAGGTGTGCTCCGTGTACCTGGAGTCGGACATCGACCCCTCCTTGGCCGAGGTGCCCATCGTGGACTTCGTGGTCAAGGACCCCACGCTGCAGGGTGGGTGGGGGGATGGGAGCCGGGTCGGAGCCCTGAGGGAGCGGGTTCCAACCTGGGAAAAGGGGAAGGTGCGGGAGGGGAAAAAAGCACCCAGGCGCAGAGGTATCATCACCCATCTTCGGAGTCCTTAGATGGACCCATCTGACCCATCTGATTCTGACTTGTTCTGGCCTCCCCTTCTCGCCGGTGCCCGGTTGCCACCGCAGTCAAGGCCCAGCCCCCCAGCCCCGAGGAGGTCAAGGTGATGCTGCGGAACGTGGGCTTCGACGACGCCAAGCAGAGCAACCCAGTCGGCTCCTTGTCCGGAGGATGGAAGATGAAGCTGGCGCTGGGTGAGTGGCAGCGGCGGCGGCAGCGGCGGCGGCAGCGGCAGCGGCCGTTTGGGTTGCTCTTGCCCCACACTGGGTTCACTTAGCTCCCTTGGTCCTGCTTACGGCATTCCCTGATACATGCCCAGCCCTGATACTCGCCGCCTCTTAATCAAGATCCCATCTCGGCATATCGGGCGAGCCGGGGTCCTTCCTAGCCTTCCGCACGCGGCCTGTGCTGTGTCCCCGGGGGCCAGTGCCAATCCCCTCTCCCCTCCCCTCCCCTCGCCTCCCAGCTCGCGCCATGCTCATGAAGCCCGACATCCTGCTGCTCGATGAGCCCACCAACCATCTGGACGTTGTCAACGTGGCCTGGCTGGAGAACTACCTCACAACGGTGCGCCTCAGCACTTATTGACAGGCTCAATGCAAACACCCAACAGCGGAAACGCCTGCGTAGTGCCTGAGGGGTCATCAGCCTGCTCCTTTCACGCTTTAGGTCATTGAGTCACCGCTTTGTCCATCCTCCCACCAACTGCCGTCTGCCTCCCTCCCCCTCCCTCCAGGTCATTCCCCACGTCACCTGCCTCATCGTGTCGCACGACTCCTCCTTCCTGGACCACGCATGCACCGACATCATGCACTACGAAGGCCGCAAGCTCAAATACTACCACGGCAACCTGTCCGAGTTTGTCAAGGTGCGGCGTCGTACTGCGTCGTACAGCACGAGCGGCCATCGGCCCCACACTTGCCGCCACCTCTCCCGCCACTAGCTGGCTGGCCAACGCCCCTGCCGTCGTGCCGCGCCTTCATCCCCCCTCCCACCCCAACCCCACTCCCGCACCCCCCAGGTGAAGCCCGAGGCCAAGTCGTACTACACCCTGGCGGCTGCCACCCTGCGCTTCAACTTCCCCAAGCCTTCCTTCCTGGACGGTGTCACCAGCGGGGAGAAGCCCATCCTGGCCATGAAGAAGGTGGGCGCCGGGCGTAGAGGAAAGGGTCCGCGGATGTGCTGAGGGATGACGACCGGATTGCGCTTCCCGGGGGGCCGGGCCGTTGGTTACGGGTGCTGCGAATGAGCTGCTGTCGGGTCGCTGACTGCCCTGTGGCTGCTGCACGTGCCTCTCCCTGTCCCTGTCCCTGTCCCTGTCCCTGTCCTGCAGGTGACCTTCACGTACCCGGGAGCTGCCAAGCCCCAGCTGGAGGGTGTCACGTGCGCCTGCCGCATGTCCTCGCGAGTCGCCATCCTGGGTGAGTGGGGCGGGGCAGGGAGGGGGCCAGGGAGGGGGGTTAGGGAGGGGGGCAGGGAGTGCGGCCGCAGCGGGCAGTCGCCTCAGGAACGACCCGTGCTATTGAGCCCAGAATGGGTGTCCCTGATACAGCTAAACCCTAAAACCCTTAAGCCGTGACCCCCGCATTTTGAGCTTCCTAACCCGCCGTAACCCCAAACCCCGGAAACCTCGCCTGGGCTGCGCAGGCCCCAACGGCGCCGGCAAGTCGACGCTCATCAAGCTCATGACGGGAGAGCTCAAGCCCGATGTGAGTGCTCTCCCAGCGACGTCGACCGCGGTTCCTGACCTGTACGGCGGAGCTGCGCACATGCCCCTCCCCCTCGCTTTGTGTACCCCCCCCCCCGTTTTGTGTAACTCCCCACGTTGTGTCCACCTACGCACTGCCGCCGCCCACCTTGCCAGCGGCTCCCCAAAGTAACCACATGCTGCATCACGATGCTGCCCCTTGACTCCCGCTACCGCCTCCCTCCACCCGACCCCGCCATGCACCCACCCGACCCCAACCATGCATTCAGGTCGGCACCGTCTCCAAGCACGTCAACGTGCGCGTGGCCTACGTGAGCCAACACGCGCTGCACCACCTGGAGGACCACCTGGACATGACGCCCAACCAGTACGTCCGCAGGCGCTACCAGAAGGGCGAAGACAAGGAGGACGAGCACAAGGTGGGGACGAGAGCCCAGGGGAGGGTCATTAGTCATCAGTCCAGGGGAGGGTCATCTGTCATTAGTCATCAGTCCAGGGGGTCGTCAGGATGTCAGAGCCTCCCGACGTCCCGAGGGCATCCGTAACGGTAATTGAAAGGGTGGCGCGACCTGGATGGGGGGGGTGCGTTGTCTTGGGAGGAGAGGGGAGGGTTGGGGTTGAGCGAAGCGCCGCAGCAAATCTCAGTGGCCTGCCGTACTGAGATGCTGTCGTACGCAGGTGACCCGCGTGCTGACCCCGGAGGAGGAGGAGGCCATCAAGAAGCAGATCTGGGTCATCGACGGCCAGAACCGCGTGCTGGAGAAGCTGCTGGGGCGTCGCAAGAAGAAGAAGAGCTTCGAGTACGAGATTAAGTGAGTGGCGCTGCGGGCGGTGCTGAGGCTGGTGCTGGTGCTGGCGTTGCCTGGGATCGAGGAAGCCGGGATACGACGCGGCTATGGTGGTTGAGGCCTTGCGGTGCTCTTGCGACGGTGCGGGTATTTTGGTGATTGTACGATGCTTTGCGCTGTACCACGGAAGGCATGCCGTGCGCTTGAACACCTGCTCGTGTGCGTGTTGCCGGGTGGCGCAGGTGGGTGGGCCTGAGCTCCATCGAGTTCAACCGCTGGACCATGCGCGAGGTGCTGGTGGAGCGCGGCTTCGAGAAGCTCTGCCGCGAGATGGACGACAAGATCAACGCGGAGAAGGGCGAGGCGGCGGCGCGGCCGCTCACCCTAGCCAGCGTCGAGCAGTACCTGCAGGTGGGTGTCGTGTACGGCAATGACAAACGAACAACCAGAATAACATCATTATTACAACACGTCGGTATGGCAGGTATGGTACGCCGTAAGTAAACCCCGGCCGTCCTCTTGCCATCTTGCCCTCTTGTCTCTTTTCGTCTCAGGACTTCGGTCTGGAGCCAGAGTTCGGGACCCACAGCGCCATCCGCGGCCTGTCTGGCGGCCAGAAGGTCAAGCTCGTGCTGGCGGCGGCGCTCTGGCACTGCCCGCACTTGCTCGTCCTGGACGAGCCCACCAACTACCTCGATCGCGACTCGCTGGGCGCGCTGGCTCAGGCCATCCGTGAGTTCGGTGGAGGCGTGGTGATGATCAGCCACCACAGCGAGTTCGTTGGGGCGCTGTCGAACGAGGTCTGGGACATCAAGGTACGGTGTACGGCAAGGGGTCAAAGGCGGTTGGATTAGGAGGGCCGTTGGATCAGGAGGGCGGTTGGATCAGCAGGCTCCGCCCGCGTCAAGCATGTTACATGGATATTGAACTCGTGCACAGTTTGGTTCATCCCCAAAGGGAATGAATGTCTGGGGCTTTACCTTCATCTCGTATGTTTTTCCGCGCCTTACAGGACGGCAAGATCTCTTGCCACGCCAAGACTGCCAAGGACGAGGAGGGTGGCCAGCACTAGTGCACAACCCAAGGTGACCCGTGGGTCGGCTGTAGCGCCGGTGAAGGGCCAGCTCCGCCTGTGTGTGTGGCCTGTTTGCCTATAGAGAGGGACTGAGAGCCTTACTTGAGAAGATATGACTGACTGGTTAACTGCCGAGAGAGCCCCCAAGTAATGACCGTCGATGTTTGGTTGGGGTGGTTATGCGGCGGAGAGTGTGACGACGCGAGAATCTTTGAGAGGAGAGGCGAGACGGAGCGAGCGCCACCTCGCAGTTCCGTAGGAGGGTGGATAGGAGTCCCTCATGGGCCCTGCCTTGGGGGGAACGTGTCAGGTGGATAGATGCGCGGGGTCGTGCGAGCAGGGTCCGGGGATGGTGCTTCTGGCATTGTGCAAGCCAGCCAGGATGAGAAGAGCGGTTTGTAGGGTCTAGGCAGGAGCCAAGGCAGCGTACCGGCTTTTAGACGCCCCAGAGACTTGAGCGTATGCGTATTTGCTATCTGTGCGGAGACGAGCTGGGCTTAGTACCGTAGTTGTGGTGCTGCTATGCTGGGGCTTGGGGGCTTGCGCGGATTGGCCAGTGGGCCCAGAACGCTCCAGGGATGGGGCTTCGAAATAGTCGACTGCGGTTGAGGATCGTCACAAGCCGTGACGACGGGAGATGGAAGTGAGTGACGCTTGCGGCAGCTGAGCAGTCGCGGCATATCGGCTGGCGGCCGTGCTCGCCGACATGCGGGGTGAAGGCTTTGGGGAATTCATTCCCAAGACGACGTATCGTATGACAATAGGGGTTGCGCTGAGGCGTTTGTTGCGCGCGATCCTCTGCTGCACCCGTACACAGTACGGCTTATGGGAAAGCGGCGGCGGCGGGAAATGGTCACGGGTTCTTTCTCTTTCTGCTACGGGCACCTTGCTTCTCAGATGGTGAGGCCGTGGCTTTCTCCCTCGGTTCGTGCCAGGCTCGTGCACACGTTTGTAAGGCACCAAGTGTGCAGTCGCCGTGTTGGTCGTAACACGTGCAGGCCTGGGTCAGCCAGGTGCATGCCTGGGAAGTATCACCACCTGCTTGAAAAGAATGGAACGCCGTGCGATCTGCCTGTACGGCAGTCTGCGGTATGTGGACAGGGTTTCGAGGGGCAAAGGGTGCTGATCGCCAACCATGAAAGCCGGCCCGGGCGGAACGAACAGGTTGATGCGTGTGTCAAACATCTTGGAAATATCATACAATGTACTTCAGGCACAAAGGCTTGCCTTGGCGGAACGGCAAATCCCTTGGGGCCTCGTTCATTAATACGGCGGTAACTACGAAATAATGCGCGCGGAAGGATGGGCGACGTTCAAACGATCATACTCTACACCATCGGAAGCACAGGCCTGCACAGGCTACAGGACCTGTTGACGCCGTCCCTGCTCCCTGACATTCCTATTTACTGTCAGGCGATGCGCTAGATGGTTCTACTGTAACGGCCTACTTCCTATAATATGACCGACGTAAATGCCGCGCACATAGGTCGTACTCAACGCCGAGGCTTGCACAACCTAACATTGCACTCCATGCTCACACGTCACACCCGCCCTCGCAAAACATCACATACACCAAGAACGGGGCCCACACTAAAACTCTCATGTACAAGCAACGGTACATTGCGCTTGCCCCCTTGACTTCACACAGGGGGTGTGACTAGCCGTCACATGTCGTCTCCGATGGGAGGCGTGACTGCTGCAAACTCGGTTGCGGCCCTCAGACGAGCCGTAACCGCAAGAGTCACGGGCGTCCCAACTCCAATGAGTAATCCAAGCCTGCTCGTGCCTCCGAACTAGGGCTAGGGTCAACCACGGCCGAATCGCCCTCGGTAACGGCAAGCCATTCCCACCCCCAAAAACATTTTGGACGGCACCAACTGCCTTGATATTTTCTCCTGAACAATAGGCTGGGCTGGGGTTTTGACCCCTGGAATATTGGAATGGAAAACACGCTCTGATCGTAGGCGCCCTCATACTCGCGCCTCTCCGTCCCTTCCTTCCTTCCCAGCGCCATCCGCATCTGCATTCCCATCCATACCCCGTGGTGACCGGACGTGGGAGCGGACGTCACCGCCAGGATCCCGCTGCTGTTGCTGCTGCTGTTGCTGCATGACCGTTAACGCAATCGCGCCGCCTCCACTACTCCTGTATCGACGGCCCACTTCTTCAGGACCGACCCGCGGGTCGCTCCGAGGCCGTGGGCTGCCCGGGGCCTGTGCCGTCGCCTCCTCCTCACCGGCCCTCGCGGCGGTGGTGCTGGTGTACCCGTCTGCCGGCTCCTGCCGCCCACCAGGCAGAGAAGGCCCAGCCTCTGCTGACACCGCCGGCATGGCAGCGCTTGCTCCGGCGGTGTGGGCCTTGCTCGCACTCCCGTCGCCGCCAGTCCCGGCACCGCCACCACCGGCTCTGCTGTCTCCTCCTCCGCCTCCTCCACCAGCCACAGACGCGAACAGCGACAGCAGCTCCCCCACCATCCCCGCTCCACCACGACTGGCCCGGCTGACGCGGCTGCTGTCTCCGCCTCCGCCGCGGTGCGTGCTACCCACAGCTGGCCGCAACCCGGCAGAGTGAGATCGCAGCAGCGTCAAAGACACTGCAGCCAGCTTCTGCTCACCGTCGGCCTCCGTGCCATCCCCGCCGTCGCCACGACGCCGGCCCACGCCGCTGAAGGTGGACCTGGTTAGCAAGCCGCCGCCGCCGCTGGCGGCGACGGCGGCACAGCCGCCGCCATCGGCAGCGTCTGACGCTGACGTCATGCCGAACTTGCAGTGCGGCTGTACGACGAGCGTCAACGCCGCCCAATCCATGAAATCCCCCAAACCGACCTCGAATGGGCGAAGCGGTACGGCAAGTGCGAACCAAAACCCGTTATCGTACTCGTCGTCGTACTCCTTGTCGGTAAGGTTGTCACAACCGGCGCCCGGAGGGCGACAGGTTGCGGTTCGTACAAGTGGGCGGGAGGGCGCCTCCAGGCAGTAAAGGGGAAGGTCAAAGGCGGGGAGTTGCGCCCCTTCAGCTTGGTTGACCCCCCCAGGTGCCTGGGAACATCGCAGGGCACATGGAGCGTTCGTTAGGGGTACGTAGGAATTGAGGCACTGGGTGAGGATGCCAGACTTTGTAGAAGAACCAGATGGCCTGCGGCGGCCGCGCAGCCATATCACTCGCGCACATCCATGCCCATGGCGGGCTGCACGTAGCTCGTTACGACGTCAGCTCGTAAGGCATTTAGCCATTGGTGATTTGCCACAACGGCCAACGGCCATCCAGTAGATCAGCACCCCCCGATGCCATCGGGCCCACCTGGCCCGTGGCCGTCCGCCACAACGCCCTCTGCCGCTCCTGCTCCGTCTCCCGCCAAAACTGCACCAACGAACACAGCGGGCGCCGGTCGGGCGTCGCTTTGAAGTCGGGCACTTACTGCCATGCTCGTGAGTTTGAATGGTAGACATTAGTCACGCAGGCAACGTGGCGTCGCTGTACGATAAAACTTTAGTAATAAGTTAAGAGGAGCCTGAGAGCATGGAGGCTTTGGGCCATCACAGTAACTCTGGGCCCGCGTCAGTGCCGTTTCCGTCGCCAGCGACGGAAGCCTCTCTCCATTCCTCAGGTCTCTGATCCGCTTGGCCCCACTCTCTGCGGGGGCGGACGTGCGTTACCCGACTCACCTTGACGTGCCTTCTGGCCAGGAGCACGCCCGCCAGACACAGAGCCCCGCCCTGCACAGGCAACCGTATCCCAAGTGAGGTGAGCTGCCGTACAAGCCGTACGATTGTCATCGCAGACCCTTTCTTCACTCCATCCAACGCAGGAGCTTCATCTCGAGCTTCCTTCCAACGCATGAATGGGTACCCTTTCCCGCCCCTGTCCCCCCCCACATTGCCAGTGTTGAAACGTACCACGCTGATAATCGGCCAGATGACCGCGGACTTTTTATTGAAGAAGCCAACCATTAAGGCAGCGGCTCCGCCCACGAATATCAGGATTGGGCCGCAGACGAGCCCAGTCTGGCGGGGGCTGCATATCTGTACGCGTTCTGCGGGCGGTGCTGCCGGCACAGGAGGCACGTAGTACACGTACGCCATACTGTGCTTAGCTACTACGCACTACCGGTATCATAACGGTGTATTTCACCGTATAGGACGCTTCATGAAGGTTGGGGCGCTTGGACCATTTTGCGCGCACTGCTGCCCAACCTCGCGCTTGAGCGCTCGGTAAAGTTCCTATGAGAGCTCGCGATTACGCGCGTAGCAGATGCTGATGTGTTGATATTCTGTGTTGATTGGGCTGATCGAGCGTTGGGAGCCTGAATCCTACCACGCGACAAAACTCCAGCCTCACATTAACCACCAACAACCTACGACTCGTCTGAAAAGGTTCCGCAAATTCGTACATTTCATAGCAGCAGGAACTTCATGCTTGGAGAGCTTACCAATATTCCAATGGTTATAATAACAGGGCTATCCGGTAATGACGACCGGTCTGTCCATCTGTGGTTGGCGTTTTTTCCACTCAAGCGTTAACACCAAACATCCAGCTTTGCAGCTTCTTATGGGCTTTTTAGCATCCGTTTAGTGTCTGTATTTGAGTCACTTAACGTAATCTGGGGCCCCTTTAATTGGCTGCAGTCCCTTCAACTCCAATCAGGAACACAATTGTACCTTTGAAATTGCACCTTGGTCGTCTTCTTGTACAGCAATCAAGGCCTAAGACCCTTACTCCGAAAGCATCCGAGCCCAGATGGGCAATCAGGTTAAGCTGGCGCCTGCGAACAGAGTGTCAGTCCGTGATTGCAAGGACATACAACGGGGATTCTTACCAGCTGCGCCCTGCAGAAAACCGCTCGAGAACATGGACTGTTACAATCGTAACAAACCGGAATTGCTGCCTAAGGTCTGTCAGCCAGGCCTCTCAGCCAGTGTCAGGTCATTCAGAGGAGACATAGAGTCCCGCAGCGCCAAATGCAAACACGCGCCCCGCAGCGCGAGACGTCAGGAAATGCCGAAGAAAACGTTTAGAAAGTACCAGCAGCTGTCACCTAGGTTTCGTGACGCAGGCATTCGACTATCGTGCCCTACACCGCGACCTGGTGATCCCTTCCCATACTCCACAGCTCGCCCAAGCCCCTAGACGCCTCCTTTACCGTCAGCTCCTCCACCGACCGCATTCACGACCAGGGTGGCATTATAACCGAACTCATCTAAGAAGCCGCGGCCCGTATCGGGCTCCAGCAAGCTTAAATAAGCCATAGTAAACTCAACTGCCAGTGCGATGAAGTCCCCCACGACCCCAAAGCCGCCATACTAAACATGGAGAGGTGGTTTCATGGTTAGCTCGAGGGAGGGACTCGAGGGGTCGCGCACTCGGCAGCTGGTCACACGCCATTAAGGGTAGCACGGCAGCAGCAGCCGGAGACGGGCGGGGGCCCCCTAGGCTTCCGACACCACCCTCCGCCTGCTGGCGCGGTCCTCGCAATCAGTACGAAGGCTGCTGCGTGCCAGCTAACTCATCTTATCGCACCGTGTACGGCAATTCACCTTTAACTACCCATGCGGCGCCAAAGCTAACGAACACGCTAACGCTCCTAGGACATGGCATGCACTCCCAACTCATCCTACGCATTCGGGCCCCTTATGTACAGTGCATCACCTCTTATGTACGACAAGAAACCACGGACAAGCCCTCCCGCGCCCGCACCAGCTCTCGAGCCCCCTCCCTCCTGCCCCACCACCCGGGAAGGCGCACGCACGCCCCCCTCATACACATTCCATCCCTCCCATCCCCCTTACCATCCCTCCCATCCCTCACCTCACCATCCCGCCCATTCTTCGCGTTCTCCCCGCCTGCCGGCACACCCTCCCCGCGCACCCCGCTGTGCACCTCCCAATCCCCGAACCGCCCTGTTACGGCATCTCCACTTCCCTCCTTTAACCTCCATTACCAGCTCGCTGCTCTCTCCTGCACTGCTCACCCGCCTCGCACTCCCGCGCCTCCTCCGCCTCCTCCTACCTCCTCCTGCCTCCCCCCCCTTCCCTCCCCCTACCCTGCCCTCCTCGGCTCCGCCACTAGCTCCCGATCCAATGCCCCAGCGACCACCACGACCGCCACCTGCAGCCTATAGTCGCTGCCGTCGCCCCGCTCCCCGCCCGGACCCCCAGCCTCACCCTCACCCTCACCCGCGCTCGCGCTTGCGCTGGCGGCGCCTCGGTTCCCGCCTCCCTCCACCGCCTCCTCTGCCCCACCGCCTCTTTCGCCCTGCCCCTGTGCCTGTGTGCGCCCCTCGTCCCCGTCTCTGTCCAGCTGCCTGGGCACGAGCAGCAGCAGTGGCAGCGGCAGCAGCAGCGAGAAGCTGCAAATGGCCAGCAGGGCCGGCAGGCCGCGGAAGTCGGTGGAGGTGACCCCCAGCAGCTGCATGAGGAGCCCCCCTGGAGCGGAGCGGAGAAGGATTGCGAGGACAACCCGTGGGTGCAAGGAAAAGGGAGAGGGAGGGAGGGATAGAGAGGGAACCCGTTAACACGATGGCAGGAGTAGTAGAGAAGGTTACAAGGAAAACACGTGTACGGAGGAGGAGGAGAGCGAGGGGCAGGCGCCCACGGTTTCAGTGCGGGAGGAGAGAGGAGGGCTAGCATCGGATCCCGGCTATGGGTGCGGTAGCAGCGGGGGCGGGGGAGCAAGGGCGCTGGTTCCCTGTCTTACCGAACATGTACCTCAGCCCGCTGGCGATGTTACTGATTGACATGATGGTGGCGAACAGGGTGGCCTCCATGCCGGGGGGGCACAGCCGCGCGGCCAGGACCATGGTGGGCATGAAGAGGACGTTCTGTATGACCGACACCTGGGGGCCAGGGCGGGCAGGGCGGCACGCAGAGGAGCGTCAGTCGGGTGAGGAAGGGCCAGCTGCCAGTGACTTCATGCCAGGAAGGACGGGAGAGGTAGAGCAGTCCGGACGAGGGGGGGGAAGTGCTAGGATTCAACCACGCAATTTGGGCATCCTACAACCTCTTCCCCCCTTCCTCCCAACCTTCTTTCTCCCCTTTTTTCCTCTCGAACCTCTTCCCCCTTCCCCGCAAACCCCCCCCCCGGACCATGACGCTGTCCCCCAGCGCGAACAGGTGGTCGTCCAGGCCCAGCGCCACGTTGGCTCGGGTGGCCAGCACCAGCGAGGACGCCTGGAACAGGGCCGCCAGCACGGTGCCCCACAGTAGCACGCAGCGGAGAGGGCGGCGGCGCAGGAAGGCATGGTAGATGCCCACACCTGGCGAGAGGCAGCATCGGCAGGTAAGCACAGCGGTTGGGGTAAGGGAGTAGGGGTCAGATCAGGCAGTCAAGGGAGGTGCACGGCGTCTGGGGTTGGAGGGAAAATCGAGGTGAAAAGCCTGGATCTCCGCCGACCCGCGGGTCCACCTCACCCACGAGCGAAGCCACCGCCACCCCCAGCTGCACGTCGCCTAGGAACGTGGCGCTGAAGCCCAGCTCGCCCGTCATGAAGAAGAACATCGCGTCATCTGCGGCGGGGGTGACGGAGGAGCAGAACAGGAAGAGCACAGGCGCCGCCACCTCGGGCCGTCGTACAGTCGCCCACAGCTGGCCGGAGGTGGCGCTCAAGCCGCGCCACAGCGACCGCGTAGCGCCGGCGAGCCGTGTCGCGGCGCCGCCGCCGCCGCCGCCGCGGCGGCGGCGGCTGCTGTGGCGGCGGTGCTCGCCGCCGTCACCGTCACTCGAGCTGGCGTCGTCCGAGCTGCTTCCGCCACTGCTTCCCCCGGCAGCGGAGGTGGAAGCTTTCAGAGGCCTCTGCTCTTCCCTGTCCGCCGCCGCCCGCCGGCCAACCGGCGCCATGTCCAGACCCTGATCCAGATCTAGGTCGTCCGCGCTTGGATCCGGCGCCAGGGCGGAGCCGTGGCCGTGAGCTCCGAGGAGCGGGCGCAGCGGCAGCAGTTTGTCCACGTCATCATCGCGCCGGCGGCCGCGACGAGTGCGCAGGCGCCGACCCGCGGGTCGTGGGCCCTCGCTCGGACTGACGGCGTCGTCGGCTGCCTCGTCTCCCTGCCAGAGGCGCCGTATCCGCTCCAGCACCCCCGGCCCACGGGTCTCTCGGACGCTGAGTCCCACCAGCACCACCAGCAGCGGCAGCAGCGCGGTGAGTGCGAAGACGGGGCTGCGAGAGGGGAAACGGGTGCGTGGCGGTTGGATCCAGGCGGTTGGTTCCAGGCGGGTAGATCAAGTGGGTGCGTCCAGGGGCTGGATCCAGGTAGGTGGATCCAGGGAGTGGATCCAGGGGCCATGCGGCCCACGCGGGTGGGTTCAGGCGGGTGGATCCACGCAGGTGGATCCAGGCGGGTAGACCCAGATGGGTGGATCCAGCGCCCCACCCCTGCCCCACCCCTGCCCGCACCCCCGCCGCACCGCGGGCCAAGGTGATCCACCAGGGAGCCGCTCAGGTAGGCGCTGCCGATTTGCCCCACCGCGTAGCTGGCCCAGCACAGCGACTGGAGCGACCCGGAGTCCGCCTGCGCGGTTGGGAATGACAGTTATGATGACAGTTGGGAGTCACCATTACCATTAGGAGCGGGAATAGCATTTGGGAGAGGCGGTTGAAAGAAGCTCGACGCATGGAGGCGCTCTCCCTGCCTGTCGCGGCCCCCTCGGTGTGCGCTCACCTGCTCCTCCCTCCTCGCTCGCTCCACAACCATCGAGTCCACCACCACATCGCTGACGGCCGAGGCGGCGGAGGTAAGCATGATGAGCCCCAGAGCCCCGCCCATGGAGCGGGCGGTGAGGGACAGCAGCAGCCAGCCGAGGGCGCCTGCGGGTGGGGACGGGGCGGGGAGGTTGATGCCGGGTCCAGGGAGGGCATACCACGCGCGCCGCGCGTGGTGTTGTGCGTGGCAAGTCGGCCCGGGACCCCATCCACCCTTTGGCCGTGGTGGAGCCCTTGTCGTCAAAGTCCTCCACACATCCGATACCCGTGCACGAACCCGCCAAAATCTAGTCGTATTCCACGCCGTACGGCCGCCCTCCGAAACCACCCACCTGCGAGCCCCGCTGTAACCAAGTAGCTCTTCCGTCTGTAGCCCCACAGCGGCACAGTGTCAGACACCAGACCGATGATGGGCTTCACGGTCCAGGGGAGGCCGGCGGCTGACAAGATGAATGCCACCTGTTGGGCTCGTATAGAGTGGCGAGTCAGCTGATGGCGTTTGAACTCGCGGGGGCACGTTTGGTAAACATAGGGTCGACTGCCATTCTCACCGTACCTGCGCAGGTGAGGCACCTAGCTCATCCTTGAGCAGGTACTTCTGCGCCAAGGTTGCTAGATCGGTGACTCCCTGAACCAGGTAGACTTAACGGAAGGGAGTTTGGGAGACAGGACCGCAAGGAGGGAGGGTTTGACAGCCGACGGCGACGCGTTAGGTTACCGACCCGTTGGACGATCTGCTGGGCTAGGCTGCTCCACTATGAAGGGACAATTATGATCACGGCATCTTACCAAGGGCAACAGCGACGAGCTCCGACAAGTTCGGCGTCGAGACCAGTCGCTGGTATGCCGCAGTGCACCCTACACGGGCGCGCTCCCAACTCTGGCCGACAACTGAAGCTGGCGTGCGTCTTGGATCTACGTCTGCATCAGGATTGGCTTCTGTGTCGAGCGGTGTATACAATGGAGCTGCCGTTGGCGCCATCGACCACGTCGGGCGCCAGTCGTCTACCAAAAAATCACTGTTGCAATTCTAGATGCTCCTTTTGATTGTTATCGAGTTCGTCGTTTCCATGCATAGTCGTGGTCGTTTGCATAAGCGTAAATCGCCGCTTCCTAGTAAGCGAAGATAAGTAGGAACACAACAAGGCTCATCGCATATGAGAAAGCCAGCAAGCTGCCTATAGTACGTGAAAGGGCTTTGACGACAGTTAGGTCGCATCGGTGAAGCGTGAAGGCCAGACAGGCCAACCGTTCCGTACTATACCGGGCACAAAGGCCAGCATTCCCGGCAAGCATCATTTCCAGGCAACAAGTACCCGGTATACATTTGCGTGGTTTTTGTTACAGTTATAAAAGTTGCGAGCAGAGGCATGGCTGCCGTGCCGACGCGCATTTGTAACACTGCGAAACGTAGAAGGATTCCGTCATGGTCAGCCAGCATGCTTGGGTAAGACGCACAACCTGCATGTGTAACGTGATAAAAAGCTCAGCTTGGAGAACTGGCGGGACACGGCGGGCCAGCAGGGACCGATGTACACGGCCCGACCCACGGGTCATTCAGGTGTCCAACACAGGCGAGCTATTCCATGTACTTAGTGATACCCGCAAGTCCACTCCGTCTGCGGGTTTTGCGGGCGATACCCTCGGTCGGTGCTTCGCTTGTGGCGCCCTCACCTGATTACCAGGCGCCGCTGGCGCACCTTGGCACAATTACGTTTAGGGCATTTTTAGCGCATTTCGGTGCACATTTTGAAAGGCGCGACAGCTCGGAGCAGCACAAGAGAGTGCTTGGGCCCAAGCGAGCATTATCCACGGTATCTTTAAAGATGATGTGGATCGATGGGTCCAAGCATCTCGGTTAGACCGCTGATGTACATCTGCGTGGCTTCTGTCTCGTTGTGCAAGCGAAGGTGGTGTCCTGGTTCCGGGTCAGGTGCTGGCCATCCTGGTTCTGAGCCAGGTGCTGTCCAGGTTTACCCACCATCGCGAACAAGCAACCAATTGTGTCAAGGGTTCAGGGTATGGTGGCCGGTCATTTACTTGTTAGAGCATACTTACCTGGCCCGTTTCTCGAGGTGGTCCTGATGGCCTCGGTTACACGGTCGGACTTCGCCTTGCACTTAGCGAGGACCTTCCGTGGTCGGCCCTTCGGGTGTCCGGCAGGGCTAAATTTTTGTTAGGCTGAGGATCCGCGCACTGCGCGACCTCGGCACTCAATCAACTCGTAGTATCCATCAGGTATGCTGCAAAGGTGGATTTTACCATACAAGAATTTACCACTCCACAATTGTCTAGTCCATCGCTACAACCTATAATGAACAGTCCTGCGATGCTACGACTACGTCTTCATGTACAAGTGACTACTGTGCCCGCTGTCGTGGACTTCGGACTCGGCAGTTGGACGAAGCCTGCCAATATCTGAACCTGCATATTTATACGGATTTCCCTGGCACTGTCCCATGCGATCTGAAACTGGAGATATATGAGATCCAGACACCTGGTCAACTTTATGTTTTGCCGAGGTTCAGCGGGTGGGGGTGGTGCCGAACACTGGGATAACTGGTGGGTGGGTTGACCAAATCCTGCCTTTAGCTCTGACGCTTTGCGCCAGACCTTGCATACGCTACTCTGAATCACATCTCCAAACCCCTTGCTATCGTGTGCGCTCAGCGGCAAAAATCGCTGAAACCGGCGCGAACGAGCGATTGACAGTACGGCGACCGACAGCTCGTGCCGGGATTCCCTGCTTCCCTTAGCTTAGGCACCAAGTGACGGACAATTGCTATAATACTGTAGTAGTAACATTCACAGGGCAGGTGCATCACAGGCCACCGTGAGTTTTCGGGAATTCGAATGCGGCGATGTTCAAGTCCTCTGTTAACAAACCAGGTTGGACTGGGATCCAAGCTAGGTTTCCTCGATACGTTTGGCGTGTGTCGCTTACAAGTTACCGTCGAGTTGCTCCCTCGGCGTCGTACGGCGTAAATTCAAGCGCCCAGCCACACTCGGTTGGAGCGACGACGGAGGAGTGCAAACCGGATTTGTGTTCTGTTCTAGATGGATTGCAACAGAAAGCTGAGGCGTCGGGGAAAGGCGCCTGGCTCGCAACCAGCATCGGAGGGCGGCTTGTCACGGCAGTGGCACTGGCCGTCGTCGTTCTTGCAGCCAATCGCAACAGCGATGTGCGACACGTCAACACCGCTTCCGTTGCAGTGGCGCGAGTAGCGCCGACGCAGATCAGCCGTTCGGCCCCTCGTCGGCCGTTGGCGATGGCGTCAATCTCTGCCTCGCAGCTTGTGCAGCAGCAGTCGGAGGCGTTCTGTGAGGCGCTCGCGTACTTAAACTACAAGGTCCTCCAGGTTAGCACAGTTAGTCATAACTCCACCAAGCCACGGTATTATGGCGTAGGTGTAAACCACCACGTAACAGCTTGTGGAGCTACCATGTGCAGCCACCATCAGCACCAACCACCAGCACCCACCACCACCACCACCACCACCCACCACCACCACCACCACCACCACCCACCACCAACACCGCCACCACCACCACCACCACCACCACCGCCACCACTACCACCACCAGATTATATGGAAATGTTGCAATGCAAGCTTCTTGGTTTAGGTAGGCCGGTTGGCCCATCCCAGTCCCGACCCCGTTGCAACCCCAGCTGCACCCCCACCGCTGCCCCTGCCTTCCAGGTGCTGACGCTGCCCACCTGGGGCAAGGTGCTGACCCTGCTGGCGGTGGGCGCGCCCATCCTCATAGCCGGCAGCGCAGCGCTGTGCGCATGGACGGGTCTCAAGCCCGGAGCAGCGCTGATGCGCTGCTACCTCAGCCTCAACAACGTGCCGGGTGCGGCCGGGGTCGGGAGAAGAACTACGACAGCACGTGGGTGGACGAGCAGCCATTGCTTCGCGGACCATCACTCCCTTACCTGACCTTCATCCCGCTGTAGTCCTCCTGGCCTGCGTCTCTTACCCAGGGCCCCGCTTCGCTCCCTCGCGTTGCCTGTCTGGGCAACTAGTAGCTGATAGGTGCTGACATCGCCAGCGAGGAGGACCCACGCGCTGCCTTGGTGCTCAACATGGTGTACACGGTGGGGCTGCTGACTTTTGCGGTGATGATCGGAGTGCTGGGCGACGACATCGCCAGCGCGGTGGAGGCAGGCAGGCTGTGAGTGGGGCAGACAGCGCTGATGGGGATGGGGGCAGCGGCTGCCGGGGGGGCGGTTGCAAGAAAAAGGGGTGTACGAAAGAGAAAACTGTTTAGGACAGCCGTATGGATGTGCCATGCTGGAGAACTTGGTGGGGCAACGTAAGTCGGAGGTCGTAGGGAGGTGAGATGGAGTGGACGGCGTGAAAACCCTGTTACATGACATGGGAAAGTGGAGTGAGCGGGTGGATGGTCGCCGATGGCATTAAGGAATTTCGCATCCGACCCACTTCCTTCGTCCATAACCCTCCCCACGGCCAAAACCGCCACCGCCATTGCTGCCGCTGACCACAGTGGCAACTCCCGGGTTCCGGAGCGGAATCACACTGTGGTCCTAGGCTACAACCGGCAACTGATTGAGGTGCTGCGGCAGGTACATACTGGTGTAATGGGTAGGGAAGGGCTGCTCCGGGATTCGCCCAGAGAGCAGAATTCAGTCAGGAGCTCAGAAACAACTGCAGCACCCAGCTACTACATCTGCGCTGCCCATCCAAGACCTTGCCGACTCCCCTCTGTTCTCACCATACCTATTTCCCACAACAGGTCGCCAACGTCAGGGCCGACAGAGGCGCCGCTGCCTTCCCCGGCCAGCTGGTGGTGTTGTCGGAGCTGGATCGGGCCACGCTTGAGCGGATGCTGCTGGACGCGCTGGGGCCGGCGGCGGCGGCGGGTGTTGTGACGCGACAGGGCAGCGCCCTAAAGGCGAGTGCGAGTTCTGGTGGCAGGGGTGCTGCACCTGCGTGTTGAGGTGCTTGCTGAAGTGCATGTCCAAAAAAAACGTTAATTTCATCCCGAGGTTTACCGTGTACGGCGATCTCCTGCTGCGTGTGTGTTGGTAAAAATCACGATTGCATATGCCATGCCAGCATTTCTGGCTTCAAGTTGTCTTTCTGGCTTGTGCACACCGGGTAGTGGGACGGAGCTACAGGAGCCTTCAAAAGTACCACTGTATGTGGTTCAGCCGTCTCCATCCCAAATCCAGATTTAAGTGTTCCAACTGCCCCAACCGTCTGCAGTTGACCGACCTGCAGCGGGTATCCGCGGGCCACGCTCGGACCGTCATCGTACTTGCTCCAGATGAAGGGCAGGCGGAGGCGGCAGGACCTGAGGCAGCCGGGGAGGCGGCGGGAGGCGACGTCGCTGAGGCGGAGGAAGGGGGCAGCTTCGCATTGTCGTTGGAAGCCAAGCAGGTGAGGGGATGCGGGCTGGCACTCCGGCTGGCTTGAGGCTCTCACGATTAATGGCTCTGGCCCGCTGTAGTTCTGTGGGTCTCTAGCGTTAGCATGTTGGCGTGATGGGCTTGGCCTTGCCGCAATTTGCTGGCAGTTGCCATTCGCGCCACGCACGCAATAGGTGACGCCAATGGAGCCGCCAGGTAAGCATCATTGTCACCCTCGCATCTCGCATCTTAAACGCTGTCCCAAGCCCCCTCCTCGAACTCAGGGCGCTTTTCTTTCGTCGCCTTGATGCCGGGCCTTCAGGCGGTCACGCTGGCTGCGCTGCGACATCTGCGGCGTCAGGCGCTGGAGGGCCCGGGGGGCGTGAGCTTGGGAGTTAACCCGCAGACGGTGGTCGTCCAGCATGACGCGGATCTGGGACTGGATCCTGTAGTGTACGGCGAAGGCGCAAGGATAGATGCGGAAGGAAACGAAGGATCCGGGCCGGTGACTGCCAAGCACATGGTGCGTGTCTCGGCCGGTGTGTGGTTATGGTTACCTGCAGCTGCAATGGCGCCGAAGGTGACGTCATCGCAATGGCGACGTCATCAACAATGGTGACGCCCTCGTTGTTGACGTCATAGCAATGCTGATGTCATAGTAATGGTGCCATCATCGCGGTGAGGATGCTCACTCACTTCCGCCTCCCAACGTTTTCCCTCTCCACCAACATTCCCCCCCATGCCCCACCACCACCATCCCGCAGGTCACTCGCGTATCCCACCTCAACAGCCTGTCCCGCATCCAGGCACAGTGCGCCTCCCAGCCCGGGCTGTCGGTCGTGATGAGCAGTATTATGCAGCAACAGCCGGGTATGCCGGAATTCTATGTACAGGTGTGTGCCCGCCACAGTATGAGAGGAAGAGCGCTGATCCTCAATCTCGTGATCCCACCATGTGCTTGTGTCCCTCCTCAATGATTGAACCCCACCATGGTACCACCTCGCAGCCCAGACACTAGCAGATATACTACTTCATCGCGTAACCCATATGCTCCGCATCTTCCACCGATGCGCAGCGCCTTCCCGAGGTTGCGAACATCACGTACGGCGAGGCGCGACGCCTCTTTCCTCGTGCCGTACTGTGCGGCGTGTACGACGCTTCAACCGCCGCCATCGCCGCCACCGCGTCCGCCGAGGCACGCCTGGATGCCGAGGCGAAGGCTGTGGTGCTCAACCCCCCCGACTCAACGAAGCTCCTGGAGCGCTACTCGCTGATCCTCCTCGCGGATCGAGCTGAGGACCTTCACATCAGCCCGCAGCCTCTGAAGCGCGGCGGCAAATCCAACGCAGCACCACAACGCCAGCGAGAACGTCCACAGCAGCAGCAGCCTGCCACGGCGCTAGGTACCGAGCGAGCCTCTGGGGTTGCGTCTCCCGGGGCAGAAGGAGGAGGGGAGGTCGGAGGTGGGGTCTTGGAGGCGTCGCCTAGTGGCGAGCAGCTGTCCGGCGGAGCGCTGCGGACGCGGGCGGAGCAGGGAGCGGCGCCTCTTCGTGTGGTGGTGCTGGCCTTCAACGGGCAACAGCCGGAGGAGCTGATGGAGGCGCTGTCAGACTACTGCCCGGCGGGGTCGGAGGTGGGGTCTGGAGAGCGGCGGTCTGCGGGAAAGGGCAGGTGGGGAAGCGAGGCCGAGGCTGAGGAGGAGAGGTCTTGCTCGGGAGGGCCTGGGGTGGCTGGCTTGGCGGCATCCATTCATGTTCGACCATTAAGCACTGGTTGGGGCCCTTGGGTGTATCCCCTCAGGCAGTGCTGGTGGCGGGCGAGGGCACACCCGCTGCCCGCGAGGCGGGACACGGCCGGCGGCTTAATCAGCGGCTGCGAGTTTCGACGTTCGTGGGCGACCCACGGTCCCGCGGGTCGCTCAGGCAGGCGGGCGCTCAGGAGGCGGATGCCGTCATCATCGCAGGTAGGCTTTGGCGACGCCGCACGAACCAAATTTAAAGTTGGAGATGCAGCCCATGAATAGGTATAAGCTCCACCTGGGCTTCCGCAGAACCACTGTGGAGGCGCTGCTTTTGCCCGCTTTACGGCCGCCGGCAGCACTGTTCGTCGTTGTCCGCTGCGGCCGTGAGCGCTTTGCTGCTTCGATTGCGTGAATCCGCCCGCTTTGCATACTGCTACGGGTACTGGTACATCGTGTGTCGAGAAAACGCCTGCTATTCCCGAAGCTGGGAATTCCGGCTGCGCTATGTTCCAGTGAGCAATTTGCTGTTCCTGAAAGCTTGAAGCTCACCTTGTAAATTACTGCGTTACGTGACATATTCTGCGTCCAGCTGTCAGCATGACCCACCGACTCGTCCACCCACCCCATCAGGGTTGGAACGCGTTAACACCGACGAGGCAGACGCTCAGGCATTGGCAACGCTGCTCCAGCTGCAGGCGCTCATGCCGCCTGCCGCCCCAGCCGCGGCCAAGCATCTTCATCCTCGGGCGGCTGCTAGTACCATGGACGGAGGCGCGGCGGAGGGGAGGCCGCCGCTAAACCTCGTGTGCGCTGTGACCGACCCACGGACCCGAGAAATCATGTCTGAGCTGGTGCAGGTGCAGTCCGGCGCCGGGGCCGGCCCAGGTGGAGTGGCGCGGCGCCAGATGACGCTGGAGGCGGTCAATGCTGACGAGCTGCTCGCCGGAGTGCTGACACAGGTAGGCTGCGTCGAGGACATTGGGGACGTTGAGGACGTTGTAGTTGCCGTGTTGAGGTGTTCAGTATGTTGCAACGGGTCGACCCCCAGCTGCGTCACGGGTGGCTAGTGACGTGTCATTGCAAGGTCTGCACACATCAGTCAGTCACGTAGCCACGGCGTTTCGATCTTTTGAATCCGCTCCTTGCTTGTTGCGCTAGGCGGTATGGCTAGCGGGGCCGGCAGCTCCGAAACCTTTCCAAAGGACCCTGCTCCGAAACTCGCTTGCAGGTCGCTGCGGAGCCGCGCCTGTCGGGGCTATTCCACGAGCTGTCCACCGTGGACGGGGTGGAGATCCACCTGCGCACCCCGGGCGCGCTGGAGCTGCCGCACGGCCAGCCACTGACCTGGGCACAGGTGGGTCGAGGGCGCCCATCAAGCGGACATGCCTGACCTACCCCATCACCCGCCCGCAGCCTGCACCGTTTTCTGCCACCTATCGAGATCACGGTCCTCCGGCCTTCCTGGGCCCTGGCGCCTACCGGGCCTCCGCTTTCTCCCTGTTCCTCTATGTTTTCATTCAAGGACGGCCCACCATCCCTCCCCAAACCAGATCGAAGACGCCGGCCGGGAGCATGATGCGACCGTAATTGGCTTGCTGAAGGCCCCTGGTGGAGGTGCTCCAGGACCACGGCTGCTGCTTGGGGTGCCTCTCGGCCATCACCGGGCGGCGCTAGAGCTCAAACCGGGTGACAAGGTGGTGGTGCTGTCAGCAGATTAGCGAGCCGGAAGATGAGGATATGGGTGGGTATGGAAGATGGCGCCGAGCTGTGCGCTCCGACCGGGTATTGGTCGGAACCTGACTGCAGTCGATCATGCACACGGTTGGGTGGTGGCTGCTGGCAATGAAGCGGAGGAGCGGTCTTTCGTCTCCGACGAAGGCCTTGGCTTGGGTGTGGGCAACACTAGGAAGCCGGGCAGGAAGGTATTGTATCGAGGAAGCGCGCGTATGCTTGCCGGCGAGGGATGGACCGGAATGCGATGTATCACCAGGGCGATCGACTAGTCCTCAGCGCAGACATGTGAGTGTACCATATCAGGACCAAGATGGCACCGCTATGGTAACCCTACTGCGTAGTGAACCTGGATCATGCTTCCAGCATAAGCTACCGAGCCCAAGCCGACCAGACCTTATCCAAAATTGAACAGGCGGTAGCGTGATATTGCGGTGGTTCCTACAGCACCGTCTGACTGACTGCCCGCCCCCAGTACCTCCGCCAGCCCAAAAGGGGCAGGGTCTGTACTGCAAAGAATCGGTACCACCAGCGTCCATGTAGTGCCGTCAAGGGTGTTCCGATCATACCACAGCCCAGACCGCCCGATCCGGTCTTTATTCTGCTCGCACCCGAAATCGACCGACCACCAGCAAAACGAATGATCGCGCAAAAACACCAATGACGTCCGTGCTCGCTGGCCCTTGCTCATAGCCGTAGCTGTGCCCGAGGCAGACGAGGGACAGCCCTATCCTTCACAAGGTGCCGGCCCATAAAATACAGCAGCATCAAACGCATGCTGTCTCACATCACAAGACCACGCGTCTAAGGACGAACCAGTACACTCAAGGAAATACACTGGTACATACTGAAGCATATATTGCTGTTCCGTACCTCGAGCCTGTACACACCGTTCAGTTAGCGCAGATTCAAATGCGAGTCCGCGCAGATCTGAGATCACCACACACGTGTATGACTGCGTGGACATGTCGAAAAGGCGAATGGCCTAGACACGAGGCCTAGACAAAAGGTCCGACACGGGCACCGCCCCGTGGTACGCCTTAACACAGCAACACTCAGGTACTTAACACTGGTCGAAAAGTAGGTGCTGTAGACATCCCTCTGATGCTTCGCTTCCTCACTACTCCCCGTCACTAACCCCCGTCACTACTCCCCCGGACGTTGCTAATTTGCTCCGACTGCCATAGCACCTGCCTGTTATGGCCATCCGTAGTGCCGTACGCATCAGGCGCTCCACCCCTCAAAACACCCTCACCCATCCCTCTCACAGCCGCCATCTAAAACCTGAATCCCAACTAACACCAGGTCACTCTGTATGACAGGGTCTGTCTGAATCCGTACGTGCCCGCGCGAAGCCCTTCCTGACATGCAACCTGCGTGGTGCCCACCTCGTTTGGTGTCCCCTGCACGGCGCGTTGCTGCCTGCAGACATCCTATTTCTTGCGGCCGTCCTCCAGCATCCCGCCGAGCCGATTGAGGATGGACCGGTACTCGATCTTCATGAAACCGGGGATGGGCAGCAGCAGCGCCGGCGCGAAGCCCATGATGAGCAGCATTGACTTGATCTCCCGCCCCTCGAGCACCCCGTTCTTGTCCTTGTCCAGGAAGCCCAACAGCGCTTCAGCTAGGAGCTGCAGAGCGGGCAGCAGGGCGGGACCACAATGAAGTCCACATAAATAGGCAGGTGATCAAGTCGACTGATTGCAAGGAAAACGATGAACACGTCATAACGATACAAAATAAACGATTTCCAGGTGTCTTAAGTAAGTAGTTTGGACCCATACACGTTTTATTGGACCCACCAGCGGGTTTCTCTTGACCCGTTCTGACACCACTGCGAGGTACAGCGCCAGGAACTCCGAGCGCGACAACGTGCCGCTGTTGTCCCGGTCCGCCCGCTTGAAAAACGGCTCCAGGTCAGCGGCGGTGTAGTGGCGGCGGGACACATTTGTCAGCATCTCGAATGCCTGGCCGATCTCGTCCGAGTTGAAGATGGTCTCGCACTCCTGGCGCGGGTTGGTTTGGGGGGGGGGGTAAAGGTGATGAAGGTGGGGAAGTAGGGGTGCGGGTGCGGGTGCAGAATCTGGATGGTGGGGGGGCGAGGTTACAGAATAGAATAGCCACGGCAGGGGTGGGGGCACGGCAGCGAGCAATGCAGCTGGTTGGATAGAGGAGTCATACCGGTTACACTCGCACCATTAGCCCCTCACATAGGCACAATACGGTTACAAACGGTGTTGCCAGCACAGAGGTGCCTTCAGGTAACTGGGGTCTTGCCACCCCGCCTGACCCCGGCACCACCGTTCATCCGCTTCTTTCGCCACTTGCATACGCATTCGTGTCCTCCCCCAGCCTCGGTGGCTGTGGTTTAAGATCAAGTAGCTGATGGGGAAGTGCAGCTGGATGCGAGCTGACGTTCTGTCAAACAGAGTTTGAACGTTCAATATCGACAGACCGCGGTCCACACCTTGAGCGACATTGTGCCGTTACGGTCCTTGTCATATTTTCCCCACGCGCTTGATGCTTTTGCGAGAGCGGAGATTACGTCCTGAACCGTCAGCGGCTGGCCCGCTTCCGCACGACACAGCACGACTGGAACACGACGCTTAGCGACAAGGCGGTTCCATTGGATTATAGAAGGCGAGGATACAATGGTTCTTGGCCCGCTGGTCTTGACAGTATAACTATGTCTGGCGCATGCGTGCGGCTGGCCTCCATACAGAACAGGCGCAAGCCTAGGTGGCCCAAGCGACGAGGCTATCATCTTCGAGATTGGTGTGATATGTTATATAGGGAAAACCACGTTTGTGGAGGGACGGTTAGGGAACCCTGGTACATGTATTCTTATCCGCGAGTTCGCCCGAAACCTTGAGGACGTGAACACAGGCAGAGTCTATAGAAATCAAAAGTTAGCCAATGCAAAGCCTGTAATACCTCTACCCGTGCTGCAGTGCCTCGTTCACGACCGCAACTGTACGGCGCGCATCAATGCCAGCTATCCATGGACGGGCGCCTCCTCAAGCCTTCTGCCGAGCGCCTCGCCATAGCATCTCCAGCCGAGCGCCGATGTGAGACATATTTTACGTCAGTACTGTTATGCCCCCCGGCACAGGGTTGGATCTGGCGCCTCTAAAACGTTTGGAAGGCATCCAGTCCTATACAATAATGCAGGCTAATCGAGGCTAACAAGGTGGGATGCGAAGGGTTGGGCGTTAACGTTAATCACAGCGCAGACAGTGCCATTGGGCACGTGGTATATGGTTACAGTAATGACCTCAGGGTTGGGGTCCTTTTCGGAGCATCCTCGTGTGGATTTACCGGACAACTGGTCAAAAGGATGCACACGGCGAGCCCCGGTGGATTACAGCATGACCCCAGGCGTGTGCCAGCGACATTTTTTATCACCAGCGCCGACTGGCACCAAGCTCCTTAACTTCGACACAGCACTCAGACGCCTATATTAGCCCTCCGCGACTCAGCAGATTACATTTCCTCGCCACCATGCCGTTGAGGCGCATAAAAACTGGATATGGACAACTGCCAGGGTGACAACCTGCGGGCCGATTGGCCACGCCAGGTAATACGACGGTTCCGGTTCCAAATCAACATCGCCGTACCCTCAGGCGTCCGTTAAAAATGAGATGCACACACTTAACATTTTACATGCCCACTGTTTGTAATGCAATTGGGCCCTTTTCCAAGGCCTCAAGTACCCTCAGGCTGTGCCCCACATGTCAGTATGACTATTTGGTTGATAATGCTAACAGCCAAAGCCATCGGCGCAGCGTCCAACGGGGATGTCCGTTGGGGTTGTACGGTCCGCCCAACCGTCTTCGGCCCCATCCATGTACGACGTAACGCCAGTATCATGGCTACATCAAGGCTTTCCAATCAAGGTTGTCCGTTCAGGGTTAGGCAAAGAGGCGGCACGGGCGATGGCCCGCAGCCCTTCGCGTGGGCGGTCAAGCAGTCATAAACCCTAAAACCCTTATATCTACGACGCCCTTACGCAGGACAGCCTCAGGGCCTGAGACAGCCCGCCCGATGAATTCCGCGATGCCCCAACGCCACCGTAGGAACTGTGCCTGGCGCCTGCCGCAGGGGACTGCCGGACCCGCGGCAACCTCAGCTCAGTTGCGGCGGCTGTGGTATGGCGGGCTCGGCGCCGTCCATGTCGACAGCGTGCCTCCAGTTACAGTAACTACGCCAGAACCCTCCACTCCGATCCCTGTGCTCTCGTTACTGCGTACAGGGTATTGCTGTCAGGGTAGTGGCGGGGGTGGCAGCGACTGCAGGTCTTCCGAAGTCAGCACCTCCAGCAGCAGAAACAGCTCCTGCTGCGAGAAGTGCGGCATCACAACAACGCCGCCACCACCGCTGCCCCCTAGCGTTTGCCCGAATGAAGCTGCTCCGTTAGCACCCGCTGTGGCTTGCCCCAGGCGGTCGCTGCTGTGGTTTCGTGTCAATGAGCCCCTTGCATACGGATCAGAGCCGAGCGTGCCCCCGGAAGGAGACGGTGGTGCGAGCCTACGAAGATAAAGTGGCAGGGCGCGGCGGGGACTTGTTGGTAAGAGCCAGGGCGATAGGTGTGAAACAGCTTGGTAATATAAAAAGTTAAAAACGCCAGCGGATGCATGTTGGTTACAGTCAACGCAAAGCACGCCTACGTGAACCTGGCCCCACCACTTCATCGCCGCACCCACTGCAGCCGGCGCTCCGGTCGTTCCGCGGCCTCCGTATGCACGGCTCGCGCAACGCCGCATAAACATTGCCGCGACAAGCCCTTTGACGTTTGACCCGAGTGCCCTCCCACCCACCGCCGAGGGTCGACTTGCGAGCCCAGATCGAGCACAAGATTGTTGCTGCCCGGGGGCGGATTAACCCACCGCAGCGACCTCCGCTTTCCGCTTCCTCAACCAACTTCTCCAGCATGCACCTCCAGACGTATGTGTCCCCAAAAGTATTTTTCCTCGTACACGGGTTTGCTTCACAACCCACCCACCTGTGCCTGCCGCCACCCGCATCTCCGGCGCCAGCGTCGCTGCCGCTAGCGCTGCTTCCGCCTGCGCTCGCGTCCGCCGCAGCTGCGGTCTGTATAAGCTTAGTCAGCAGCTGCCGGTGCCCCGCGTGGAGCTCCAGGCCCCCTGGCGACAGCATGCCCATCGCCGGCCCGGAGCCAGTCGCTTGCAGAGAGCCGCTGCCTGCGCCGCTGCCACACTGCTGGCCGTGGGTCTCCTGGTGTTGCTGCTGAGAAGACGTCGAGGCAGGGTCCGACGCGGCAGCCACCGCCGCCGCCACGGCAACCTGCCGCCGCGCCCGCTTGGACGACGAGCTAAACAGCGAGTCCGTCATCTGGGACGACAAGCCGTGGCTCCTGGGGCTTCCGCTGTCCAGCAGGCACTTGGGTGTGAGGCCAGTGCCCAGCATGCCCCCGCTGCCATCGTCGCAGTCCCGGCCGCCTCGGCTGCCGCCTAGCCCGCACGGTGTAAGGCCCATGCGGCCCATCAGCCGCGGCGTGTTGTCTTCTCCGCACATTCCCCTCGGCGTGAGTCCGCTCTGAAACCACTTGAGCACGTCGTTGAAGTCGGCAATGGCGCCCGCGGCCGCGCTTCCGGGTGAAAAGAGCGCCGTCAGTGTGTTCTGCGTGGCTTGCCGGTTGGTGGTGAGCGGCGGCTCGGTGGTGCTAGCCAGCGCGACGCCGCTGCCCCGTCCATTGAGGCCGCCTCCATCCTCGTCCACGTTGATGTACAGCGGCAGCAGCATGTCGTTCAGCTCCCGTACATACTGGATCTCGCACGGCGTGAGCAGGTCCTGAAGACGGCAGGCGGGGGTGTATAAAAACGGCAGGCGGGGGCAGGAGATGCTGTTAGGGATCCCTGGCCAGCCCCGTAAGGCTGACGGCGACGCCTTCCAAAGGGCCTGCGACACCCGGGTGGGTAGCGGGCCAAGGAGCCCTGCGGGCGTCAACTGACTACAACGCCGCATCCCCTGCTGAGGCCGAGCGCATAGCTCAACAGGATCCTAGGGCATGCATTGGGAATTGGGAATTGGGCATGGGGCATGACGGAGATAACGGGCAACTGCGCACCTTGAGCACCCGGATCTCGATCCCGTGCGCTGACGCGGTGGAGGTGGGCGGCGCATGGGCAGCCGGCTCAGCGCTGGCGGCGTTGGGGATGTTGATCGTCAGCGGCAGCTTCTTGGCCTGTCCGCTCACGCTCGCGAGCGCCGCATCAGCGTCCTTCACTCCGCCCGGCCCCTCCTCGCCGCTGTCGCGCCCGCTGCCTTCCCGCTGACCACCCCGCGCCGGGGCCTGCTGGTCGTCCACCGCCCCCGGCCTGCCCGACCCCGCGCCCCCGCCAGCCCTGTGGCTGGGCGCCAGGCTCTGCCCGGGCCGCAGCGGGTGGTTCGCGAGCGTAGCTTCCTGCAGCTGCTCCAGCAGCCGCGGTGTCCGCGGCGTATGGGGTGTGGTGGACATGGGTTGGCGGCTGTTGCCGCTGCCGCTGCCGGCGGACAGCAGGCCGCTGCCACCGCCGTGCACGAGTGCCCTGCGCTTGGCCGCAGGCACGGCAGCTTCCGGCTCCGGTTCCAGCGGCGGGCTGGCGCCGCCGCCGCTGCCTGGTTGCCGCCGCCGACCTAGGATGGAGCTGCGCAAACCGGTTGAGGCGACAGGCTCCTTCGCCACCACGGTGGTATCCGCCGCCGTCGGCAATGGGGAGCTGGCAGCAGGAGGAGGCGTGCTGCGCAGCGGGTACGTGCTGCGAGGCGGCGGCGTGCTGCGAGGCGGCGGCGTGCTGCGAGGCGGCGGCGGCGTGTTGCCGCCATTGGCGGCGCTTTCCGCCGCTCTGGAGGCGGCGTGTGCCCGGCTGCCGCGCACGGGGCTGGCTTCCCGGCTGACAGAGGATGAGGAAGTGCGCTTGGCGTCCTCAGCATCCTCCGTGTCCTCTTCAGGCTCTACGTCACTTACTCCGCCGTCCGAGTCGGAGGCCTTGGGCTTGCGCCCGCCGCGACCGCCGCGAACGGCACCCCCGCGAGGAACGCCGCGCGTATCCCGCTTGCACAAGGCGGCGTACCTGCTCGAAGCCAGCACAGGCATGCTGTCAAACAGTGGCCACCGCCGCCTCAGCATCAGCGGTTGATGTATGTGAGTGGCCGTGGATGAGGCCTTTGCCCCCTCGGACGGCACCCCGTTCAGCACGCGGATTTGTGTGTGGGTGCTTAGTTAGAGGAATACACCTTGCACATGCAGTGCGGAGGCAGGAACTTTGCTCCATCGGATCTCGTGGTACGGCAAGCATACACTCGAGGATGCTTCGACGGCATGTCACACATCGTCCAAGCTACCAGTGTATGCAAGTCCCCGTGTGCCTATGCGAGACGCAACGATGGACACCGGCGTGATAAGCGCGGCCCATTCGCTGAACAGCACTATGCCCTGGGTTAAATGCGGCACCCGTTCTACCAGTTGTACTGGTCTAGACAGATGTCCACCCTGAACCACCATGCCGGTCGATTATATTCCAATGCTTGAGATGGGATAAAAGCCCTGCCAACCCCGCCTTGCCTGTTCTTCACAGCGTTGTCAGTCCTTCCCCCAACCATCTTTGCTATTTCTGTCCATTTATTGCCATATAAACCATGCCCCTCCATAAGAATGCTATCCTCCTGCAGACACGCGACAGGGCGGGGTATGCTCAGTAAACATTTTGTTAAATTCCGCAAAGTGTTCAGACGACGCCGTCACAATTTCCGCCATGCATAAGACACAGCTGAAGGGAAACTCTTGATGCGTGTAAAGACGGTTCACGTAACCAGAGCCTGCCCTACGGAAAGCCTTCGACCCATGGACGGCATTCGACATCCTTCGAGTGTTATAAGCCCCTTCCTTTCATAATGCCTCAGCTCACCTCAGCTGTCCATCCACCAGACTTAAGTTCGGCATTTAGGTGGTTCTTCCAGCGGCGGCGGCACTGCGGAATGTAAATGCGGATGGCTCGACTTTGCAGGGCACCAATCGAGCGCCTAGCAAATACTTGTCAATGAGCGCTATACCTGTTTGCTGCCTTTGGTTTTGAGCTTGGCCGCAATAACACTCCATTTTTTGGGGCCATACTCCTTTACCAGCTTCCGCAGCTGTTCATCCTCGTGCGCTGACCACTGCGCCATGGCAGCTAATTTCCTTCAGGGCTCGTGCTGAATGTCGAATGGACTTCGGCTTGGAGATAGCTGTCCAACTTCGCAGACGAACGACTTCCCGAACACTTGGTCAGACTTGCAAGAAGTCGCTCAACATGACGTCTTCATTTGGGCTGCTGTTTCCCTCCCGTCGTCGACACGGTACCTGAATACGTATATAAATTGTACGGACACGGAATTGACAAAATCGACCGGTTGTTGCCGTATAATTGGCAATACCGACCTACTGGTTGCCGTCATATCACGCTCGCCCAGGTGTCTCAGTCATCGTCTGCCATGTCGTTGCAAGGCACGCTGCCAACGAACAAAGCTTTTCCCTTTGTGTACATGATTTGAAGTACCCACCGCTTCCTGTGCCCGCGAAATGACTGTGCAACAAGACGACGGCCGCTGTGAACTGCTTTGCCCGTGCTGGGTCCCGATGGGTCCAGCTGCATAGAACCCTCAAGCCACGCAGAAACCTATCCAAGAGCGCAATTCGCATTAGTTGTGAAGTAATTTTGTGCGTATGTGACGACGCTTGTCCAAAACGTACCCAGCTGCCACACTCGCCATACTGTTCCACGTCGCTTGCGCACTGTTGGTTCATATCGGTTGAGTGCCGCAGCTGCCTCAGAGTGCAAAAATGTTTCATAGGCAGAGAACGCAGCGATACACGTTGCAGCCTCTACCGCATGTCGAGCCACGATTGACCCCTATTAACCCAACAGCCAGTCCGCTGACAAGTGCTGACATGCTCACAAGCGCCCGCAGTAGCCCATTATGGGAGTGTCGCCGCGCTCCCGTTTGCATATCTCACTTTGTGGATGACAGCTTTTGTCCAGTTGTGTTCAGGTTATGCCAATTTTTACCCTTGAAATGGCGGAGGGCGCCTCAAGGGACCAGGGGGGCCTGGGGGGCCGCCAGCGTCAGACGACGTCGGCGATTCCCGGCGGCCCTCCATCCATTTCCGGGGGCGCTCTGGGCGTCTGGTCTTGGGCACTTGCGCTTGGGTGTGAAGAGATATGAACGCTAGCATGCCTAGCAATATCCATACCAAACAAGCGAGTCCCACCGCCATCTAAGGGGGGCCACCAGCAATGGTTGAACCTCGTTGAAAGCTTGAGCCCGTTTACAACTAGAGTACAACCAAAAATTCAAATGATGCCAGTATAGCAACGATAGCAACTGAAAAGTCGTACCGGCTAGGTCAGTTCCAAAGATGCAACGCCAACGCCTGAGTCAGTGCCTGGCTCTGCTTGATCGCTGCTTGTTGCACGCATCATTGACAATTAGGTCGCGATACATGGTCAACCTTTTTGGCCTCGGAAATCGGAGTCGCAGGAACGCAGAGCGCAGCAGGGCGGCAGGGAGGAGGTCATACCAGGCATGGCTCGCGATATCGAACCTTACCGAAGGCTCTCCCCGTGCACGGCCCCGTTACAATGCAGTCCCTCAGTGTAGTAATCGCGACCTATGGCACTTTCCCGGACGGAGGGTGACGAGTCGCAACCTGTCGCATCCGATTCCGTATGAACTGGTCTTGCCACCAATAAAGTTACTTTATCATCATCTCCATTGACGTCTCTGCACATGTCCAGCGTTGAGCCGTCGTTTGTCGTACAACGAATTGGTTCATGATCAGGACGCCCAATTCCCACAAGCTACTACATTATGTCGCATCGTAGGCTGTCCTTAGAATAAGCAAGCAGCAAGACGAAGGACCGACGCCGTGACCGTCGCGTAGACCTCGGATTTGGGGCTTGGGACTAGCGCTTTGCGGGACCATAAAAACACGACTGCTTAGCTATTGTACATGGAGTCGACCACATCATTACCGCCGAGTCCCGCAGACTTGCCGGACGAAAGTGAAGACTTGCAAGAGCCGTTCTCCTCACAGGAAGCCAACAACGGCGAAGTTTGCAAGCATAAATATCACGATGATCTACAACCAAGCGCTTACGCATCTGGCCGTTGTGGCGCCGCCACGGCGGTTCCGTTTCAGCAGTTTGGAGACTCGGTTCACAAGGACTTAAGGTAGGCAACGCCGCTAGGCACGCTAAGATGAAAGATTGGAAATCTCCGGCCTCCTGGTTTTCACAATGCTAAGAGATGAATGGTTGACGGCACGAAAGGAACTTTGCGCGGAACCAGGTTTGTGTGGAAATACATGGGACTTTTAAACTGCAGGGGCGGAATCGTATATCAAATTACAGTTTCGCTGCGGGTCTATTGCGGTGGCCCCGTCTCCTCATCTCCCGGGCCGAGGCCCACCCCCATTCTCGCCCTAAGCTCCCGAACCCCATCTCTCAACTCCAACGCGGCTCCCCCGTCACATGCCCTCTCCTCCCTTCAGCCTCCCTGACTACTGCGTGCACATAGTAAACACGCCGCAGTTCAAGCGCCTCAATCATCTCAAACAGCTAGGCGTAGCTCATCACGTGTTCCCTGGCGCCGAACACACCCGGCTGATCCACTCCATGGGTGTGTCCCACCTGGTACGTGACGTGGCGGCCGCAGGGGCCTTATCCAGGAATCCTGGGCTGTGGGCCTTATCCAGGAATTCTGGGCTGTGGGCCTTATCCAGGAATCATGGGCTGTGGGCCTTATCCAGGAATCCTGGGCTGCGGGCCTTATCCAGAAATCCTGGGCTGTGGGCCCTATCCAGAAATCCTGGGCTGTGGGCCTTATCCAATTTTCGTGGGCTGCGGGCCTTATCCAGTTTTCGTGGGCTGCGGGCCTTATCCAGTTTTCGTGGGCTGCGGGCCTTATCCAGTTTTCGTGGGCTGTGGGCCTTATCCAGTTTTCGTGGGCTGCGGGCCTTATCCAGTTTTCGTGGGCTGCGGGCCTTATCCAGTTTTCGTGGGCTGCGGGCCTTATCCAGTTTTCGTGGGCTGCGGGCCTTATCCAGTTTTCGTGGGCTGCGGGCCTTATCCAGTTTTCGTGGGCTGCGGGCCTTATCCAGTTTTCGTGGGCTGCGGGCCTTATCCAGTTTTCGTGGGCTGCGGGCCTTATCCAGTTTTCGTGGGCTGCGGGCCTTATCCAGTTTTCGTGGGCTGCGGGCCTTATCCAGTTTTCGTGGGCTGCGGGCGTGGCGCTGTGTGGCGGGTTCTCGCGGGTTGGGTGATGCCCCGTGTGAGGCACTCGAGACATGACCCAGCGGCATGTCGTACCTCGTAAGCCTGAGAACCGAGCCAGGGGGCGGGGGGAGCAACCCCGGATCAGGCCGCTGGGGCGTCACATGGCTGCGTGTGTCTACCTGCCTCTTTGTCTGTTTGTTATGTATGTGGTTGATTGGACACAGCTGTGGTGGGTGCCGGCACTGGGCTGCAGCGGTTGGGCTGGGGCCGGTGCGCAGCCGCCAGGGCAGCAGCCGACCAGCCGGTGCCGGTGCATGGGAGTCAAGGGTTCAGGGAGGGTGAGGGGGGCTGGCGGGTGCCCCCTGCGCTCCGTACTCCGCCGCCTCCTGGTCCCCGCCAGCCCTTTGCTCCCCCTTGCCAGCCTTTTTTATGGGTCCGCCAGTTGGGTGGTTGACCCACTTACCCAGGTGGATCCCGGCCTTATGCTGCCTGCCTGTCCTGCCTGCCCGGCCTGCTTCCTGTCCTGCTGCCTGCCCGCTGCCCGGTCTGCCTGGTCTGCCTGCCTGGCCTGCTGCCTGACCCGGCCGTGTGCCTACCGAACCTTCCTCCAGGCCCTCAAGCTACTGATGGGATTGCATGAGCGCCAGCCCGATGAGCTGAAACTCGAAGAGTGTGATTTCCGCAACGTGGCGCTGGCGGGTGGGTCGTCTGCGGCTGTGTCCTTGCTGGCGGCGTGGATTGAGGATTTGGACGTGGGAAAAAGTGGTTCGAATCGGATTCGGGATCCTTGGTACAGGGAGGGCTGCGGGATTGGGAGCTGGCTGGGGCTGGTGACAACATCGCACGGTTGGAGACGTGTTCCCCTGTCGCAATATGAACGAGCGCCTAGTGCTGTCCGCTCCCATTCCTCCCACCCGGCAGGCCTTTGCCACGACCTGGGCCACGGGCCGCTGAGCCACGTGTTCGAAAAGGGATTCCTGCGCCGTACTGGCGTGCTGGACTGGTGAGGGGCAGGGAGGGACGCAGAGGGCGGCCAACCCCCTCGCAGACCGTGTGTTTTGCACCACCTCGTGGCACCTCGTCGCACCCACTGCTCCCAACATCACCATGTAACACGTGCATCCCACGTCACCATCCCCTAAATCGCCAACCCATCGCGCACCGCTTTTGGAGGCCGGCAGAGTACGGTATGCTGCATTGTTGGCTGAAGCAATGACCCGAAGCAATGACCCGGGGGTCGCCCCACACGTCGGCTCCTTACTGCCGTACACGCAACCTGTATTAGGTCCTGCCGGATCAGCGTCGAGGCTTCCCCTGCCGGTCCGGTTTGTCCTCTGCCTCAGGAAGCACGAGGACATGTCGATCAAGATGCTGAAGCACGTGCTGGAGGGCGCGAGAGTCACGGGCGTCGAGCCGTGAGTGCAGTGAGGGAGGGGTGGTGGTGCGGGTCGCGAGGAGTGCGGTGTTGCGGCGGCGGGACTGCGGACCTGCCCTCGCACGTGGAATGCTGCCCGCTTTCGTTCTGCGCCGCTCGCCGTCATGCCGCATGCTGCGGGGCACGATGCATTCATACAGCGTGCTGAGGCATCAACACAAGGCAGTCGGTCAACTTGTTTGCTGACGTCTCGCACCGGTTCCGCTTAACACCTCCAGGAAGGACATCGACTTCATCGAGAGGCTCATCCAGGGGGTTAAGCCCCAGGACAGGATCCACACGCCGGTTGGGAAGCGATTCCTGTACGACATTATTTCCAACGACTCCAACGGGTACGACACGGGCAGGACCGGGAGGAGGGGAGGGGGGCAGAGACGGAGGGGCGAAAGCCGAAGCTGAAGTGCGGGACGGTGCACGCGGCTCGGTTCCAGCCGATCATCCCGCTCGTCCCTCCTCACAAAATACCTGTCGTACCATCTGTACGACGAACCGCCTGCAGCGTCGACGTGGACCGAATGGACTACATGCAGCGAGATGCGCGCATGTGCGGCCACGACCTGGACTGCGACTTCAACGCCCTGATAACTTCTGCCAGGGTAAGATGGAAATCCTGTGATGGGCCGGGGAGGCCGAGGCGGGGGGCACAGCTTCAGGGATCTTGGGTGGCGACTCCAGGAAGGGCGGAGGCACTGCTTGCGAGGAGGGATATATGTAAATGAGGGCCGCGAGCCTGGCTGCGGGGCTGCAGAGGGCTTCGGAAGACGCAGCGGGCTTGGGCACGATGCCGTCATCGCGTGGGCCCCTCCCTCACCGCGCCGTCCCGCCGTCCCTCCTCCTGCTGCCGGGCCTCCACCGTGCTCCCACCTGCAGGTCATCGACGACCAGATCTGCTACCCGCTGTCCCAGTGCGGGAACGTGTGGCGTGTGTTCAGCGAGAGGGTGCGGCTGTTCCGAGAGGTGTACACCCACAGGTGCGAGGGTGTATGGCGGTTGGGGCAGGGTGGGGCCGTGGACTTGTCGTTTGGGCTTTGGTTTCGGTGCTCGGATCGGGGTTTGGACCGTGCGAGAGTTCTCGTACGACTTGTCCGGCGGCGTTGCAAGGTGATGGGGCGCTGCGACGCGGGAACGGCAGAAACCCTCCTGACGCCATTCGTTTCCCCGCCGGGCCCTCACCGCGACCCGTGGGTCGCCGCGCAGGAAGACCAAGGCCGTGGAGTGCATGGTGGTGGACGCTCTGGCGCTGGCGAACAAGGCGCTGCGTTTCGCCGACAATATCTACGAAGCCAAGGTATGCGCATGTATTGAGTATAGACAAACAATCGGGTGTTCAGAGATTCGGGGCTGCTTTTCAGAGGTTCGGGACTGCCGGGGCAAGGTTAAGCGTGCTACTCAGAAATGACCGTAACCTGCCCTCCACCACGGGTCCGCCGCCACGTAAAAGGCGGTGCGGGTTGTGCGCAATCAGGCGGCGAACGGTGCGCGCGTGCGGAAAGGCCATGGTGGTGCCCACCGGTCTTCTGATGCCCGAGGGGGAGTCCCGCTGGTTATGACGCCTCTACCGTACCTGCCTTTGCTTCCCCGCCGCGAATACCTCCTTCCCGTGCCTGGACCCTTCTCCGCCAGCCTCCCTGGCTCCTCATTCCCTGCCACTCCGCCATTCCCCCGTGCCCTCCACCCTTACCAGGACTTCGTCAAGTTGCATGACGGACTGTTGGAGGTCAGTGCGAACCCCACCGCCACTTGCGCAGCATAACCCGGTTGTGGCGTCACGTGACTCCATCCCTCTCCCCTTCCAGCCATTCCTATCCAACTGTTTCTTTCACCAGGGCACATCCCTGGATCACTGGCATTAGGGGACAAAGAAAAAAGTCGCTTCGGTTCAGAGCGCGAGAAAACCTGCCGCTGTGTACTCCATGGGAGTGCTCCTGTGGCAGCTCTACACCCTGTATGTCTCACCTCTGTCTCTGTCGGGCGCCCCTCCCTGTACACGCCCTCCCCGTCGACGCACCCCTGCCCTCCACGTCACCTGCTCGCACGCTTTCGGCCCCTTGCCTCATCACTCTCTTTACCTTTATCACGGCCATTCCGCTGCACCACCGTCATGTCCCAGATTTCCCACTCCGCCCCACTCCGAAACCACACTCGCAGGACATCAAGGCGTACGACGATCGATTGGAGTTTGAAGCTCTCGGACAGGACGACAAGGAAAGCGTGCTCAAAGCGCAAAAGATCCTCCACCGCCTGGACACCGGCAATCTTTATGCCTGCTGCGCTGAGTGCGAGGTTCCGGAGCAGATGCTAATGGACCGGAAGTGGGAGGTGAGGGCGGTGTCAGGGATGGATGGGCTGGTGTAGATGGGTGGGTTAGGTGGCTGGGACGGTAGGCGGCTGGAAGCAACCCTCGAACGAGCCACGGAGGCACCTACTACTGCCTTGCTGCGGCCACCGCCTGCTTGCATCGCCGCCACTACCACCGGCACGACCGCCGCCGACGCCCTTTCCCTCGGCGTCCTGTTCCCCTCCCGTCGGCAACCGCTGCCTGCTGTCCTCAGAAATCAAAGCAGCTGGAGTTCACCGCAGATAAGGTGGTGGCCTTCCATGGCGCCAGCTGGGGGCTCAGCCTGGGAGTTGCTGACGTCATCCTGGACGAGAACCGGATCGAGTACTCCAAGGGGGGCGGCGACCCCATGGCTGCGGTGAGCCGGCTACTGCTACTGCTGCTGCTGCTACTGCTGCTGCTGCTGCTGCTGTTGCTGCTACTGCTGCTGCTACTTCTGGGAACCGCGGGCAGTGGGCCGAGACGTGGCGGGACTGATGGGGCTGGGAGCGGGGTCCCCGCTGCTGCGCCTTCCCCTGGGGGCCCGCCCTCTCCGCAGGGCAGCGGCAGCGGTACCGCACCAGGGTACCCACACACTGCACCGCACCGGGGGACCGCGCCGAGCATCTTGTAATGCCCGTGTATGCGCTGGCCTGCCCCTTACTCGTGGCGTTGCAGGTGGGCTTCTTCCGGGATGACGACGGCCCCGGCTGCGAGAAAGTCTCCGCGGGACCTGACGAACTGGGCATGTTGCAGCGACCCCGGTGCTTCGAGGTGCGCAGCGGGGTGGTTGGGCTGCGGGGTGGTTGGGCTGCGGGAGCGGAACTCGGCTTCGACCCCCGACCTTCCTTTCTTCGGCTCCTGACCAGGCTTGAGCCCTTGGCCGCGAGCGCTATTAGGTATCCGTCCCGCTTGCCCTTGGAGTATCTCTTCATCGCCCTTTTGGTACGTAGAGTGTTATGCAAGGTAACACTCTTGGAAACCCCGCGCACCCTGCAGCTGCGGACGCTGCGCGTCTTCGTTCGCGAGCCCGAGCATCGCGAAGCTGCGGCTGCGGCCTTCACCGCCTGGTGCCGGGAGCACCTGGGCCCCGAGGCACACGTGGACTCGGAGCTGCGGGACGGGCGGAACCAGCGGGCGGCGGCAGAGCCGCTGGGGGGGAGCGAGGATCTGCGGCAGGTGCGGGCGCGGGCACCTGGGGCGGAGCCGCGGGGCCATGCGTTAGGTTATGCTTTGACCTCCCCCAGCCATTTGTGCTTTGCCCTCCCCAGCGCTTGTGCTGCCAGCTTACCCTTTGGCGCCGTATTCCGCACCTTCATGGGGTACCTCTCTTTCAATGTCGTACGGTATCCTGGACCACGTGGTCGTACCGGGGGGTGTCGACAGGTTGCACTGGGGAACTGCAACTGCTGGGGAACTGCAACTGCAGTCGGGGATATCCGTCTCCTGTCGCTGCTTTTTGGGGTTACGTTAAGCTGCTTGTATATTAAGAGGACATCGCTTTTATATACATCTCTTACATTAAGAACACCAATTATAATAATGCTAACCTGCTTGTTTAGCGCATATCACAGACCGCCGATTGTAACCTGCGGCCGCCGTGTCGCAGGGGGCGGACCCACACCGGGCCAACCGCATCGTGCCGTTGTCACCGCACCCGGCCAACCCCGCGGACACGACTGGCGGGGAGGTCCAGCCGGCCAAGCGGGCGCGAGTCGTGCACCCCAACGACAAAGCCGCTGCGGTATGAGGGTCGCCACTGTACCCGTCAAGGGAGCGTGGGCGAAGGTCCTGACGCGAGCCGCAGCTGCGGCTGTGGCTACGGCTGCGGCTGCGGGGATGGTGGTTGTGGTGGTTGTGGTGGTGGTGGTGGCGGCGATGCTGGGATGCAGCTTCAGTCGATCCACCGTGATGCGTGCGCCGAAGGCGAGGCGCCGTTCTTGGCTTATATCTGCATGGATGGATGGAGGTTTCTAATGTATACAACGTCTAAGTTGTGTTACCTTCTACATGGGTGCATGTTCACCTATGTGTTGTCGCCCGAAGATATGTATTGAGTTGAGTTGGCAGCGGAGTTGGGGCTGGCAACGCGAAAGGGCATCTGGAAGGTGGTCTCGTGGAATCGCCCCTTAATGCCTAGCCAGGGCCCGCGCCAGAGCCGGTGCCAGAGCCGGTGCTGGGGCCGGGGCCGGGGCCAGAGCCGGTGCCAGAGCCGGTACCGGGGCCGGTGCCAGGGCGGTGCCGGTGCCAGGGCCGGTGCCAGGGCCAGCAGGGATGCGAGGTGCAGGTGCACGTTGGGCAGGCGGTTGGCTGGCTCCTGATCGAAGTCCTCGCTGGCATGATGCTTGCGTTAGTTGAGGGGTGGCACCGGCAGGAATGCTGCGGGGCTGCCGTACGCGCCACTCCTGATTTTTGTGGCTCGGTGCATCATCGCCTGGCGTTGACTTCCGACGGCATTGAGCGGGCGCCCGGTTGTTCTCCCCCGGCGACGTGGGACGACCGTCTTAACAATTGCGACGTTGCTGCGGGGACCGGCGTGAGTCGGGGCTTATGTACCGACAGGTATGGACGGTAGTGCGTTCAGTTGAACAGACAGACGCAGACAGACAGCAGGCGTACGTACGACCCGTCGCGAGTTCGGGGCACACGAAGTGGACACCTTGCCTGATTGAAGTTTGATCATCGACACATGCGGCTGCCGTTATGGGGCTGCTTCAACATGCTCGGACGGGACTGGTAATAGTATTTGTTACGTGGCATACGGGTTTGGACATGGTGTTTATGCGACATGCGGTTTGGGACTTGGGGAAACCACGCGGCGATGCTGAGGTCGAGGAAACCACGCGGCGATGCTGAGGTCGTGGAAACCACGCGGCGATGCTGAGGTCGCGGATTTGCTAGGAATGGGCGCAGCGAATGGAATGTCTCGGACAAACGTGTGGGCTCGGACCTGGATTTGGCAACAGCAGGGCTGTCCGCCGTTTGCCATGGTGCGGATTGGCCAGTGAATTGCTGCCTCAGCGCCGTATGCGTTCTGCTGCCTGCGACCTCTGCGGGGCCGAACCTTAACGAATGGAGTGTGAAGCGCCGAGAGGCCGCAGCAAAAGGGGCTCCCGCACAGCCCACCGATTACGAGGACGGGCTCATGGGGCACGCACTGCACACACGGAATCCACTACTGTTGAGCCATTCCTTTTCATTCATTAGCCGTGTGCACTTTCCTGGGTACGACGCTGCTTACCCCTGCTTACGGCACCACAGTATCGATCGACCCAAAAGCCAAAACCTTCGCAATCCATATCGTGAGGCTCCATAACCATCCACACGGAGGCGTTTGCTTGCGGGCATGCCGTGTCCCGCGCGATTGCAGCTGTGCCTTGGGAGTCAGGGCAGGGAGGCGGGGCAGAGGGAGGCAGGGCAGGTCGCACGCGCATAACGCAATCTAACATGCATTCGATGCATTCGACGGCCGGCGTATGTACTAGTAATTGTTTCAGTGAGCCCCAGACTATAAGACGGTATGTATCATCGCGCTGGGCAGTAGGAGAAGGTTAAATTCAAACATGCTGGCTAGATCCGACAGACTGAGGTCGATGGAAATAGACGAACAACAGGATGAGGCGGACTGCGACGCGCAGCCTCAATTGACTTAGTAATCTTAGCGTTACAACCACGACTTCCAGGCGCGATATAGGACGTCGCCATTCCACCAACACGTATCCTGGCGATGTCGACAAACAACGGGTGGTCCGTAGCTCGCGCAAACAGCTGTGCGTCATCCATGATATGCCCAGAAATTTTGAAAAGACAGATGCGCACGTCCATGTGGTCCAGCGCGAGCGGATTCGGAACCCCCACGTAGTCGAACATGTTATTGCCCTTATCACCAGATGTCACAGCAGTGACGATTTTCGTCTGCTTTTATGGCGTCCACGCAAAACGCTATCGTACGGGACCAGACGTGATTTGGTGGTCGCCGTACTATTGCAACGGTATCCGGTCTCTCAACACTTCCGCAGCAACACGGTCTCGTATCTCCCCTTGGTGACACGGACACCCTCGGAGACGCCCAAAGGCCGCGCGCAACATGACAATCGCGGCGACACTTGGGAATCCTAATCGTCGCCCTTCGGTCAAGTAGTACGGTATCAGTGGTTACCAGTCGGCACCAGATAAACTGTCGGCACCAGATAAATTTCCTCTCACCGTCAGATGGCCTCCCTTCAACCGGCCCCGAACATGAAGCAAAAAGTGGTTGCTCTCTCGCTAACTGCCTAAACAACCGCCCCGATTCCCCCGGTGCTATTATTCGTCAGCGCCCTGAAGAGGGCACGGATGATCGCTCGCTGCCGGCAGTAGCAGAAACTGCCGCCGAGGAGCTGTAGCGTGCACGCCACGCGGCCAGACCTGCTGCCAGGGCATCGTGCACGGCCGGAGAGTACTGCGCCCCAGTCATCACAGGCACCGCACGTGGAATGTCGTACACACTGCTGCCGTACGGTACAGTGTATTGGCGGCGGTCTCGCGTTTTGGAACCTGTCCCGCCCAAGGCCGTCTGGCGGGCACTCACTGAGGACGGCGGTGTGTGTGGCGGCGTACCCGGGGCAGTAGCTGGCGCGCCAACGGCAACCGCAGCGGTAGCAGTGTTTGCAGCAGGCACAACAGCAGGCGCTGAACCAGGGCGGGCTGAGCGGTTGAGTGCGGTCAAGAGAGCGGCCTTGAATGCCGGCTGCGGTGGCAGCGGCGGTGGCGGCGGCGGTGGCGGCGGTGGTGGCGAGAAGGATGGCGGCGGTCCCGGCGTCCACGTGGGATGAGTGGCAGGATTGCCGGCGCCCGCAACATGGGCGGCCAGCTGCCACATCACGTCGTGTGCTCCCCTGCTGACGGCTTGCATTGGGTCCTCAGCTGCTGCGTTCGCGGCCGCTACACCTGTACGACACCACCTGGGGGGGCGGGCGGATGAATCACACATCACTCTGTTGCGCTTGTGCTTGGATACGTGAGGAGCAGCTAATGCCATTTGCGGTTATGCGCGTCTGCGAGAAATTGCACCGGACGCACTAGTGGGTCAGACGCAACGGTAACTAACAGCCACATGTTATTCCATTGCCAAGCCACCTACTGGGCGCATGCCGTGCGCCTCGACTGCTCTTGTAATCCACGGCCGAGTACGTGACCACCGACCCCTTCGATACATTGCAATGTATCCGCCATGTCATCTTAACATCGCTGAACTGTGCAGGTTCCACGCAGCCCCTAGCTCCCGGTAGATTATCGTGCAAAATACATTCAAGCAACTCGCCTCGCCTCTACCCACCTACCTGCTTGGAACGCCGCGGCCGCGTCGTAGTACGGCGACGCGGGATGATACGCGACCCGCGGGTCATTCAATCCGCCGGGGGGCGACAAGGACTCGCGCTGCACGTGCTTCCGGAACTTGAAGTCGACCTGGTTCCGGATCTGGTCGAGCAGCTCGGATCGCGTGTCGCCCCCACGAACCATCATCGGCATCGGCGGCGGCGGTGGGGGAGGCACGCTGGCAGCGCTGCCGGGCATCGGAGGCGTGTGCGGCGCCATGGCGCGCATCGCAGCGGACATCTGCTGTGGCATCGGCGGCGACGCAGGCGGCTGAGGTGACGCAGCGCCCTTGACCCCTGGAGCCAAAGGCACCGGGTACCAGGTCTCTTTGCCATCGCCGGCATGCATTGCATACTGGGGCGGTGGTGGCGGCGGCGGCGGCGCTGGGTGCGGGGCGCCCGCTCCTGGCATGTAGATCTGCGCCGCCGCGTCGGATGGCTGCCAGGATGGCCTCTTCTGCCAGGCTTCGCCGCTGCTTGTGGCCTGCACGGCAGCGCTCTGCCAGATCCCGTGCTCAGGGGAGAGGACCTGCTGGTGCGGGTGCTGCTGCTGGTGCGGGTGCTGCTGCTGGTGCTGCGGAAGCGGATGCTCTTCCTCCTGCGGGCCGTCTTGCAACATGCGCATAAGCGTGTGCTGCATCTGCACCAGTACGCTGCGCTCCTGCTCGCGGGACAGCGCGGCCTTGGAAGCGCCGTCGCCGCCGCCACCGCTGTGGCCGGTCGCCCCGTGCGCCTCCGAAACCAGTCCCTCAGCGGCACTCTGGTACCCGAAGCCTTGCGGCGCCGTTGGGGCGCCTCCCGCGCTGCCCCCGCCAACACGTGAGTCGTACGACCTTATTGCAGCACTGTGCTGGTGCTGCTGTAGGTGCTGCTGGTGCTGCGTTTGCTGGTGTTGTGAAGCGGCGCCCGCAAGAGACTGAGACTGATGCAACATGGCAGCCGCGCGAGCTTCGGCAGCGTTCATTTGGAGCTGCTGTGTGAAGCGCGCCTGTGCCTGGGCCTGCGCGTGCTGCAGCTGCTGTAGCTGCGCCTGGGCCTGCTCCTGTGCTTGGTGCAGCTGCTGCAGCTGCGCCTGCGCCTGCTGCTGCTGCAGCTGCACCGCCTGGTGCTGCTGCTGCTGCTGCATGTCGACCAGCACCGCCTGCACACTGGCTACGGACTGCTGCAGGCCGGACAGCTGCGTCTCCAGGGTGGCGATGTAGTCCTTGCGCACCTGCTCCGATACCGAGTCCAGGTGCGTCAGATCGCCGGCGCCAATTTGCGGGATGCGGCTGGGTCGCAGCGATGCAGACGCTCCAGGGAGGGCCATGGCCTTCGGGGAGGCCGCCACGGAGTTGACAGACGCTGCCGCGCTGCCGGCGCTGCTGCCCTTGCTGCTGGGCGCAGCGCCATGGGGACCGACCCGCGGGTCGGCGTGGTGGGAGGGCATCGGCGCCCAGCTGACGGATCCACGGGCATTGGGGCTGACGGACCTGCGAGTTGGTGCCACCTGGTGAGTAGTGGTCATAGCAGAAGGCCGGGAGGCGCCGGCGGTGCTGCGCTCTCGGCCGCGGCGGCGATCGGAGTCAGCGGCATGCTCGTCCGATCCGCCTGCCTTCCGGTGCACCGCCGCAAGGGGTGCCTGCTGCTCCAAGTACGCGTCAAGCAAGCTGCCCGTGCCGCTGGCGCTGACGCTGCCGTCGCCGCCCCGCTCGACGTACGACGGCCGCCGCTGGCTCCTCCGCTGCTCCTTCTCGCCGCCGTACACGTCGCGGGAGCCGCCAGTTTCACCAGCCGCGAACGAGCGGTTGCCACGGCGGTCGGCCGCTGAGGGCGAAACCGACGAGCGCCTGGGCGTCCTGGCGGGGTGCCCAGCCGACGCCCGCCGGGCGTCCCGTGGGTCGGCGGTTTCGGAGTAATACCGGCCACCGTCGTCGCCGTCCTCTTGGTCGGGTCCTTCGTAATTGTCCCGAATGGGCACGAGCCGTACTTCCCGCGACGGGCTGCGCGCCCGGACTGGCTCCCACCCAGTTGCGCGTCGTACCCTCACCGCCCCCTCTCCATGAGTGCTGGACCTCTGCCGCCGCCGCAGCTCCCGCTCCTCCGCCTCCTCGCCGCCGCCACCGCCGCCGCCGCGTGGGGGGTAGTTTCCGCCGGCCGCGGCGTGGCGCGCGCCGCTGTCCCAGTTGTCCCGCCCGACATCGTCGCTGCGCGTGTCGATGCTGCTGCTGCCGCCGGTGCCATTGTCGGCCAGCAGCGGCACGGCCTCACGGTCGGCAGCAAAGACCACCCGACTGCTGCGCGGCGGCGAGCCGTGGCCTCCGCCGCCGCCGCTCTGCGCCTGCACCCTGCGGCCTCGCGAAGGCCCCCTCGAAGCGGCGGGGCGGTGGATTTCGGACTTGAGGTGGCGCTGTACGCCCGTGGCCGTCGCCACGTGGCGCGTGTGTACGACAGGCTCCGAGGCGTACGACGCAGCGGAGGCGACCTCGTACTGGTCGTCCAGCAGGGGCACTCTGGATCGGCGCTCGAGGCTCTGACCGCCGTACGGCGCCCTGCTGGCGGCCGCGGCCGTCATTGACGCGGCTCGGAAGGACAGGCTCGCGTGGTAGCCATCGCCGCCGGGTGCAGCGGCGGCGGCGGCGGTGGAGCCGTGACGAGTGTCACGCGTGTCACGCGGCGACGCCGGGGGAGGCTGCATGTGGCTCCACCGTGTGGGTTCTCCGCCGGCCATGGTCGGGCGGCCGCCCATGACCTCCTCAAGCCTGGCGTATGGGTCGCGGATGCAATGCGGGAGGAAATGTCAGCGGGTGCACGGGAAATGCACCGGAACTTCCTCCCTTAGAGGAGGCCATGCTGCACGAGAAACCGACACTATCTTTCGCGACTCCGCACCCTCGTGCCATAACGCACGCAAGGCTAGCGATTGGCCTTATCCCCAAACACAATATATCCCGGCTTTGTTCTGCCAGCGCGGGTGTACCTCATGCTAGGACAACGTCCATACGTACACGCGTCTGGCTTCACAATTCGTGGAGTATTAGGCTCGAGGCTTAGAAGTAACCTAGCGTGTCTGGTTCAATCATTTTCGTATCCGGAATTTCGGACCCGCCCACGCCGCCGCCCACTGGTTAAAAACAGCCAACTAGGCTTGCAGTACTGTTTTCAATTTTCTCATCGGGCAAAGACGCGTGTCTACGCTACCCAACCGCCCACCTCCGTCCCTCGGGAGCTCTCACCTGCCCTCCTGATGCAGCCGTGCCAACAGCTCGGGTCGGGGGATGGCGGCTTGCGCGAGGGCCCTGTACCACAGCCCCTGCACGCCGGTGGGCGGTTCGGTGAGTAGCCGGGTGAGGGAGTGGGTCGAGCGGTGTGGAAAGGCAAGGAGAGAAGCTAGGGCGGTGATCCTGTAGGTAGCGAGGGGCAGGCAGCTGGGTCTAGGTATCCGTACATGTAAGCTAACCATCGCTAACGAGCACCGGTTCGGTCATGATCTCATGAATGTATTCCGTGATCTGAATTAACTTGGCTTGGTATGGAAGAGGATGCGATCTCTTGAGGTCTCAAGCTCTGGCTTCGTGCTGCCCGTTTACCGTCGGTGCGAGGGAAACGTACCTGCAGCTCGTCGCTGATGGCGGCGACCGTTAGATGCTGTCGGCTGCAGGTGTCGTACGCCTCCGGCGGCAGCTGTAGGTGCAGAGCGTACGGCTGTTCTCCTGTGCGGTTGACTACGGTGCGGCACGTGACCGTTGATCCTTCCAGTGGGATGAAGCCGCGAGGTTTCGGGGCGCCTTGACCATCAAACCAGAACAGGTTACTACCCTGCGCACGATGGGAGTGTGGAGCATGTTCGGAATTAGACAGGAACACACGAGATAAGCACGAGTGAGGTCTTAAGGCCAGCCGGGACTGCCAGGGTTATTCATAGCTTGTTGCCTCCTACATCTTAGTGGTCAAACACTGAGCCACTGTCCCGGACGTGCAGGATAAGTCACCATGGCAAGAGGTAGCATGGCAAGATACTTGGGCAAGGAAATATAAATCGCGCACCCCCGACCCTGCAACCGATCTATGAATCCAACAGACAATCGGCGAAAGTCGTTTCAGGATTCAGCTCCGCGAAGGAACCTCGACGCTGCCTCGACCGCGCCACCGTCTGCATGCCGAACCGTTACGCACCTTTAGGATGAAGTATCTCCGCTTCCAAGTCGTGCTCTTATTACCTGTCCGTATCATCATACGCGGAGTGCATTCAGCGCTTACAAGGTAGGGTGCGAATACCGCCGGCCAAACGGTTTGCATTTGGAAGCGGGACAGACACGAAGACAAGTTCTCACCTTCCTTGTCCAGCCAACCTGACAGATCCGGTGGATCCCACAGGAGTGTCTGATCCTGAAGCATTGGGGAATCGAGCATAATAGGTTTCCATGGCCCCCAGTGACCCCACCTTGCAAACCGACAATGTCGCTTTCCTGAATGCCATTGCGCGCGTCAAGCTATGCGGAACGCAGATATGCTTACCCTTTCAGACGACGCCTTCCCCCACGGCATGCGCGAACAGCAGGGCGCCATTTCCCTCAACAGTCGACGTGCTCGAGCGACTGAAGAACCGCACGGCTAACTAGGACGGGAACAGCGTGAGTTGAAGTCTGTATATTTTTGAAGTCAAATTTAACATTAGAGTCGCATGTTTCTTGCGACTTGAATATTATGCCGCTTCCTCTTCCCAGGGTAGACCGCGCTCCGAAACGTACGACGCAAATGTGCCACACGGCATAACGCATTCGGCGCCAAAACCATTACTGTTACTTTAGTTTTCTTGTCCGAATTTCCTAGACGTTTTAGCACAAGAAGCAAAGTCTGAGCAGTTGGTTACGTGGGGATTCTGGACGTCTGTAGTGTATTCAATAACTATTTATTTTCCATAGTCCTATCAAAGAGTCACACTGTTTGTGCAAGTTGCAACTTTGTTTAAAGGTGCACCTCACCTCCCCGCAGCACTTTGATCGCAGCCATTCCGGCGGCGAAAACTTATTAGATACCTGCTGCTGTTACGATGGCGTTCTGGGGCGCCGTGGTGAAGCCTGGCAAGCCGCACGCTTTTGTGCCGCCGCCGGAGGACTGGAATCTGCATCTGTCGCAGGCCGCACTCGAGCCGACTGTGCCCGAGGGCCAGCGCGTAGCGGTGGCGGTCAAGGCCGATCCTGAAGATGATGCCATTATCCTTTGTACCCTCACGGCCGGCCGGGCCGACACGGCTCCCCTGGACATGTTCTTCTCACAGGTAGTCGACGCTCCAGGGAGCGTCTTGAAAGGACCAGGCTTGGGAACAGTACCTTCCAGAGGGTAGTCCAGCGAAGGGGGATTGTTCCAGGGCGGCATCCAACGACGGCATGATCATAGTGCGCGGAGGCGGCCGTAGACCCAATGAGCCTTGGTGGCGCGGCCTTGGGAGTATGGCAAACGAATCAGCCATAGATCCACGCCGCGCCACGTTCTCTTACGCTCCCCACTGGCACGTCCTCCCGGCACGCATTGCCGTACATGAATCATCGCGGCTGCATCCCTTTCCCTCGCGATGGGTGCTGGATGCGAGCGCCTTCCTGGAAAGGCGTTCAGCTCGTCCGCCAATTCCAGGATCACCCATTCCAGCTGGCGGCCTCGCTGAACGCCCCTCCAAGAAAGCTGTCCCCTCCAGCACCCATCGCCACGGAGAGGGCTGCCGTGATGATCGGAGCCGTGATGATCGGATCCAGCACCCATCGCGACGGAGAGGGCTGCCGTGCAGCCGCGATGGTCCCTAGCGTCGGTTTGCCTCATTCGGTCCCAAAGGCTGCTGCTCGCGGAGCGTACGTCGCAACGGGGCAGCAGAGCGAGCCGACTGCCGCTGCTCGTATGCTCGCGTGGGGTCACCCTCCGCTGCTGCACCCTCCGTTTCCTTCCTGGCCAGTGCCACCGGCTTGGGCGGACATTATATTATAACCACTCATGCATCCTCCCCCCTGCCCGGCCCCGGCCCGCAGTATTCCGAGTTTACGGTGATGGGCGACCATCCCGTCCACCTGACGGGTTACTACACCCCAGCGCAGGTAAGGACTCAGCACGGGGGAGTGGGGGGCGCGGAAGCTTCTAGGGAGGTGTTATGGCGCGGGTGGTGAAAGCCACTGAAGGCCACAGGCTTTATGAGAGCGATGGCGACCTGCTCTGCGACAGCCAACCCAGTGCGGCGCAGCCACAGTATCGAACCTGGGTTCTCTCGGTTCCTGCAGTCCACCGTTGGATGGACGGTGAGGCTAGGCCTTAGTCGGGGTAGTGCTAGGCGGTTGGGCTCCTCTGTGCCATGACTGCTGATCGTTGCTGGCCCCGCTGGCCCGCACCCGCCCCAAAGAACCTGGACGATGATGACGAGGACGAGGGCGAGGATGACGATGACGACGAGTACCAGCCGAAGCTGCTGGGCTTCCCCATGCACGCCAGGGACGGAGGCGATGAGGATGACGATGAGGATGACGAAGACGAAGACATGGATGGGCTGGACGAGGTGGGACGGGGCGCCGGCGGGCCGGGAGTAGGGCGGGACGGGGCAGGAGTGTGGCTGGGTGTTCGGCGCGGTCACATAATCGTGATGAATGTTTTGATGTGGGAAGTCCAGTGAGGCGTGGCGCAAGGCGTGGCCCAAGGAAGCTGATGCGCCAAAGGTCGTACTGTTTCCTTCCCGTGCGCAGGACGAAGACGAGGACGAGGACGACGACGAGGACGAGCGGGAGGGTGACGACGAGATGTTCGGCTACCCGGTGCTGTCGGGGCGGCGGAGGCCGCAGGTGGTGATTAAGGACATTACGGACGAGGGCAAGGACGCGCCGAAGGGCAAGGACAGCAAGGGCGGCAAGGGCGGAGCGACGACGGATGGGAAGAAGAAGGGCAAGGTAAGATCCAGGTCTTAGTGACGGGTGGTGGTCTTAGTCGGAGCTCCAACGGAAAATCTGCAGTAATCCAGTGAAAATTATTGGGTGTATGGCGTGCTTAGCCTGAAGCGAAAGGTGGCGAAGTCCTTCGCGGCAACTCAAGGCCTACGCCTTTGTCTCCGCTCTGCTCGGTGCCGCTGCCAGAAGGAGGAAATTGTGGAGATGGATGAGGACGACGAAAGCAATGATGAGGATGAGGACGAGGAGGAGGAGGACGACGAGGACGATGAGGAGGACGAGGAGGAGGAGGAGGAGCAGCCGACACCCCCCGCCAAGGTGCGTCCGCAGCGATCGACTATCTTGATCCTCGGAATAATGTGGGGGGCTCGAGGACGTTGCTTTAGGGGTTTGGCATCGGTTGCGCTACAGGTGGCAGAAGTCGGCTGGGCACAGGAAGTACGGGGTTTGGTGGTTTTCCGTAGCCCTAGCCAGCTTCGTACAAAGACGTGCGCATCCGGCAAAGTGAATGCGCGCGCCCGCGCGCCCGCGCCCATACCCGGGCACCACAGCTCCTAACGAACGCGCTGCGCCCCGTCGGTCCCCCGTTTAAGTCCCGCCACCTGCGCTTGCAATTTCCGCGGCTGCTGCGGCGGCTTGCAGGGCGGGAAGCAGGCTGCCCCCGCCAGCAACAAGCGCCCCGCGGAATCACCGGCGGCGGCCAACGGGGCGGCCAAGGCGGATCAGCCGGCCAAGAAGAAGCAAGCCGTTGGGTGGGTCGTCGAATGGGCTGTGGCTGGGGCAGGGGCTGCGGCCGTGCGGGTATGCGGCTGTGCGGCCGGAGATGAAGGGGCTGTGCGAACATGTTCGGACCGTTGTTGGTGAGTCTGACCTGGCGCGTAGTGTTGAAAGCGCTTGCTACAGGACGGGAGATGCAGCGGGTGCACAAAGTGCGAAGGGCATCCTTGTTGTGTGACGTGCAAGAAGCATGGATACACGCCCGAGTGGAGGCGCAGAGTGCGCGTGAGTTGCTGCTAAATGTTTGTGGCGTGCGCAAAGTGGGAGGGACGGACCTGCCAAGACCATGAAACGTATTGAGCGCCCGGGCGTCAAGTCTGGGCGTCGGGAAAGAAGCGAGTGACGCTGCCGTTGGCGGCTTTCCACGGGGTATTCCGCTTTGTGGTCGAGGTGCTGGCCGGTGGCGTCTTTCCCTCGACTCCGCATCGCGCTTTTGTTCCCGCAGGCAACAGCAGCCGCAGCCCGCCGCAAAGGGGAAAGACGCCAAGGAGAAGCAGCAACCGGAGCCCAAGCCAGAGGCTAAGCCAGAGCCCAAGCAGAAGCCGCAGAAGCCGGAGGCTAAGCCGGAGCCCAAGCAGGAAACCCCCAAGGATGCCAAGGCGGGCAAGAAGAACATCCGCCGCCACCCAAACGGCTTCGAGGTTGGTCTCGCTGCTGGGATCATGTCTCCAAACTAGTTGCGCCGGGTGGAACTCAGTGTTTAAGAAGGACAGGGGGACCGAGCCTTTTTCCTCTCTGATTTAAAATTTTAGCATTAATATCTGGAATTTTTAGCCGATACATGAAATGTAAGTCATACTTTGTCGACGCTGTGTTGGCAGGTTGAGGACGTGGCGTACGGCAACCCTAACGCTAAGCTGGCTAAGCCCGGCCACAAGGTCATGATGCGGTACGTCGGGCGGCTCAAGGCCAACGGCAAGGTCTTCGACAAGAGCGGCGCCAAGCCCTTCCAGTTCCGGCTAGGTGGGTGCCGGGGGTTGGGGTGGCCAGGACGTTCGTGGAAAGGACAGAAAAGTGAGAATTTATGCACCGGAAGAAAGGGTTTCCTGATTACCTGCTACCAGGAGTCAAGCATTGTGGTTGGCATGTAATGTTAACTAGTTGTAACTAGTAGATTTCATATAAGTAACTAGTTGTAACTAGTAGTTACTAATTGCTATTAGTTGTGACTAATTATTGCTAGTAACAGTTATTACAGTGGGCCGGATCGCCCGGTCATCGATGCTGCTGACATACTCTTAACTGCAATGGTCGGGGGAACGTGACTTGTTCGCACCGCTCCATGACGTTTCATGCAGCCGCCTTGATTCCGCACCCTTGATCACCCCCTCCCCTGCCACTTCTATGTTCCCCCTGCCGTGCCAATCTCATCCTGGTCCCATTCCCACACTGCACTCGGCGCCCACGGTGTGCTCTGCCCAGGCGTGGGTGAGGTGATCAAGGTATGTGACGCAGGGGACTGCTGACCTTATCCGTGTTTGTGTTGCCTCACATTACCTTCATGACATGGACATCTGCTATCACACGCAAAATTCGCTCTTTGACAGCGGAACCTTGTAACCACCAACCACCAACCGCACATCGCAACCGCCCTGTTGATGTCCAGGGCTGGGACCTCGGAGTCGAGGGCATGCGTGTGGGCGACAAGCGGCGCCTGGTGATTCCCCCTCAGCTGGCGTACGGCACCAGCGGCATCAAGGGCACCATCCCGCCCAACGCGACCCTGGATTTTGACGTTGAGCTGGTGGACGTCAAGTAGATCCGCGATCCAGCGATCCAGGGAGGAAGCGAATGGTTTGAAGAGCGCCAGGGCAGGGGAGGTGCCTGGGCGAGGAGCACTCAGTCGGGTGTAGGCAGGAGGGCATGGGTACGTGGGGGATGAAGCGTGGTGCGGTGTTGGGCCCGATGTGAGGGGGCGCTGCTGTAGGGGCCCTGATGGCTGGCCCGGAAGTGGTGGATGGGGTAGCTAGGAGGGGTCGCTGTTCCGGAGGACTGCTGCAAGAATGCGAGGTGGTTGATAAGGGAGCATGGGACGGGTTGCCGTGCACGGTGGCGTGGCTGATCAGCGGCCCGCTGGTGTACGGCACGCGTACGTTGCGGGAACATTCGGACCGTCGTGCGGGCATGTGATTACAAGTAGCCTGGATCAAGGAACCGGTATTTCGGAATGGACAGTCCTTATGCTCTCGTTTCGGTGTCTTGATTGCCGAACTGCGGACGCGTTTAAGATAGGCTTGCAGGTGCAGTAGCTAGCCCGTAGGTGCACTGGTGCAGGGATGCTGTAGGAATTAGGGACGAGGAGCAGCGCGAATGCTGGGCTGCTGCAGGGATGCAGGCTAATACGTACATGTACGCGTTGTACCTATCGACGGTCGTCGTTCGCCATCCAAGGCGCAGCAGCTAGGCTCGGTTTGTACGGCACAGCTGGTCATTGTTGGTCACCACCTAAAGGAGCCCGAGGGCCGCCGTACTAGTTCATCGCGCGCTCGCCGACCCTCCAGCTGTGAGCCTGCAGTGCGAGGTCCTTACATTCTGTGGCAGTGTGGCTACAAAGAAATGGTCTAGACATGTTCAGAACGCGGTCAAAACGTCGTCGGCGCGTTGCTCCTGGATGCTGAGACCAATCCGCGTTTAAGCGGTGAGTCGTGAGAGACAGCCAACCCTTGTTGCGGTCCTTAAAGGCGGTGTTGGTTAGCCTCGGAAAAGGGAAAAGCTGTCCCTGCTTGCTTTGTCGCGCTGAGCACCAAAGCTTCCGCAGATTGCCCCATTGAGCGCTTGGCATAAACAACTGACTGCGCGCTTCTGCCCGGCTCCTTAGGCGGTGGCGGCATCCCGCGAGACCCATGGGACCCAGCAGCAAAGGCCCTCACTCGCTATTGCTTTCTGCAACCCGGAATCATCTTGCAAATCGCCTGCTGTCTGTCAAGCGGACACTGCTCTGACGAATCTCGCCGGGCGGAACGACCAAAGGACCTAGAGGAGATCTGGGTGCTCAAAGCCAGCACCAACGCCTGCAACAGGCCCAGCTGCGCCAGATTGTTTTAGTGGCGCACGCTGCAGGAAATAACAGCATGGACCTTCAACTGCCTGCAACGGTGGCCGCGTCTGCCGCTTCCGGTGATGCTGCCATCGAGGGCGCGGGAAGCACGGCTGAGGATCCTGAGCCAGTCGAAAAGCGGACGGCTCATCAATTTCTTGAGCCGGCCGGGGCCGTACATGCAGGCCCCCAGGTTGTTGGGGACATAGGCGGTGGCGGCGGCAGTAGCAGCGTCATCGGGGCCGGCAGCAGCCTCCAGCAACACCAGCGGCCTCCGGCGGCGGCGGCGGCGGCGGCGGCGGCGAGACCGATGGCGGCCGCGCAGCAGTGCGTCGCCAGCGGGTGGCGTGTGGCGCTGGCGGCGCGTGAGACGGCCCTGGACGCTAGGGAGTCTGCCGTACAGGCCAGGGAATCGTCCGTGGCGGCGCGGGAGACGGCGATAAGCTCCAGGGAGTCTGCCGTACAGGCCAGGGAATCGTCCGTGGCGGCGCGGGAGACAGCGATAAGCTCCAGGGAGTCCGCCCTGGCGTCTCTAGAAGCCGCCATGCGGTCGGTCGCGGTGGATCTGCGGCTCCTGCCGGCGACGGCGCCGCCGGCGCCGTTGGCGCCGCCCGCTGGGCCGGCGGCGGCGATGCAGCCACCCGATGCGATAGCGGCGCTAATGAGGAGCCTGGTGGTGGGGCATGAGGCAGGGCCCGGGCCCGCCACAGGAGCAACCATGCCGGTAGCTGCGGTTGCTGCAGGACAGGGGCTGGAGCAAGGGCCGCGGCAGAGGGGCTCTCGCCACCAGGGCGGTAGTGCGCTGTCTAATACACAGCGCCGGCGGCTGCAGCGGGCGCGAGCCAGGCAGCGGGCCGCTGGTGATCAGGAGGAGCCACAGCAGCACCAGCAACTGCAGCAGGGGGAGGAGGAGGGCGAGGCGTCGGACGAGGAGGAGGATAGACGGGAGGCGTCGCCGAAGGACAGCGATCACGGCGGTGGCGGCGGGGACAGCGAACCAGTAGTTCTAGAAGGGGGCAGCTAGCAAGTACGGGACCCGCTATAGAGAGGGGCAGGCAGCGCCAGCGTAGCGCGGACAGCAACCGGTTGAACTTGGTGTTGGAATAATTAGCTGCAATGATGAGCCTTAACCAGGGCAGTGGTAGACTGGCGCTTTGCGGTAGTTGTTCAGGCGCTGAGGCGAACGAGCCGCAGTAGCAGCAGCAGCAGTAGCAGCAGCAGCGGCAGCAGCAGCAGCAGTTGGTGGACCTCCCAACGTTGGGATACGGTGCATCGGTTGTTTCCCCGTATAGTTGGCATCAAGTCACGTAGATGATCATTCATCGGTTTAGCAATGCCACGATTGCGGACGGCGTCTGGTTGCAGCTACGAGAGCGGCGAGGCGATTAGCATAGGTTGCAAAGTGAGCGAGCTGGCGGGGTCCAGTTTTATTCCTGCGTTCATTGGTGTTTGGACATTTTCAAACCGTGCCAGCCAACAGCTGCGACGCTTACATGCGCACATACCTGGCTCGACTAGGAGCCCAGTGCAATGTCCGTCCCATCTGGGACGCGGTGGCTGCTTGGGCTGGGCTCATCAGGGCCCACCAGGTGCCGGTCAGGTTGGAGCGGCGCCTTGTGTAGTAGCAGCATAGGTGATAGGAGTTCCGGCGCATGCATGAGCCTGCCTGCCACAGACGTCGCTTCTGCGGTGCGCCCTGTCCCGAGCAACTTCGCGACGTGTCCTGTCCGAGCGTCAATCCCTTGGTGCAAGGCCCGTCGAGTCCCCGATTGGCGGCACCAGCCTGCTCTCTGGCGCCTCCCAGCCCCCGATTGGCGGCACCAGCCTGCTCTCTGGCGCCTCCCAGCCCCCGATTGGCGGCACCAGCCTGCTCTCTGGCGCCTCCCAGCGAACACACCTTGAATGCTTAGATGCGGCAGTGGCGGCGACCCTAGGGGTGCCAGAACGGAAGTAGGGCATTGCTCAGGCGTGGCTGAGCCAGTGGCGGCGACCCTAGGGGTGCCAGAACGGAAGTAGGGCATTGCTCAGGCGTGGCTGAGCAGCTCTGGGTGCTTTACATCTGGACCAGGTGGCACACATTGTTGCAACCGGAAAACATCATTGCGCCGACAGCTGCTTGTGCGGGCCACCTCACAGACCGGACGAGCATGGGCATACCAGCACACCGGTGGAGATGAACAGGCTACAGCCTCTCGCAGCCAACCCGCGTCAGGTCGCACAGCAATTGCATCTACCTTCCAGCTAGCCTAAGACCATCTGCCCTTGCATCACGTGTTTTTGCTCGGGCGGCGCTCTAGGGCGCCGGACAGCACCTCATTTCCTTACCGCTCAGTTCGCAAGACCGAGGAGCCGCACCCTGGGCCCCCTTCCGTCCGCCCTGCACCATTAGGGTTTCCTCACCCCACACCATTAGGAGGGGTATCTTGCAGTTTATAGAGAAGAACGTGCTACAGTCCGCAGGTGTCACCACGCTGCTGCTGCCTCTTTCGCTGCTGCTACCGCTGCTGCTACAGCAGCTTCTTCCGTGCGGGCATGATGGCCGTCAGGGGCGGTGTTCGCGTCAGCATAAGGCTGGCCTCCAGGAAGGACGGCGCAGAGGCGGAGACACCATCCGCGGCACCGGTGGGCTGCCGGCGGCGCAGCAGCGCCCTCGCGAGCAGGACCACCATGGCGGTGTTGGCGGCCTGGAATGCCAGGCCGGATGCCCACACGGCCAGGTGCACGGACTTGCCCTGGGGACGGACGCGGCAGGGACGGGGACGGGAAAGCATCGGGGACGGGAAAGCATCGGCGACGAGGCTGGTCCATCATTCAGAGGGGTCAATAAAAGAACCGGTAACCGACTGGGGAAATGTAGTGGGTGCATCTTTCGGGGGGGGGGGGGTTCAGGACGCGGGTAAAGTACCGCAAAACACACTGACGCACGGACGTGTACGGACGTGTACGGCACCAATACCCATCCATCATCCATCCTTGCCCATCCTCTGCCAACCGGCTTGCATCCGTCGACGACTATCAGACCCACTTGCACACGAGCATCACCTAACTGACGCACAACTAACCTGACACAACCGGAAACTTAACACAAAACAACTTGACGCCTACGCTTCGTCATCCGATTGCGTCATCCCACAGGCCAGCAGCCGCCCACCCACCCGCATCTCCAGCAGGTACGCCCACGCCAGCCAGTTGAGCTGCGAGGCGACCCACACCGCCGCACCAGCTGCCAGCGCCCCCCGTGACACGATCCGCTGCACCGCCAGTGCCGGCAGCACCAGCGGCAGCAGGCTGAGGTACCACACGAAGTACTGCGCGGTGACCACCTTGTTGAGGGTGACGAAGCACCACGTCTGCGGGTGGTTGGGGTTGGGAGTTGGTTTTGGGTTTTTGGTTATGGGGAAGTGGGGTTTAGGCATGTTGAGGTGGTGATGACGGGCCTGGAGTGGTCGTCGGTCCCGATGGTGGTGGCAGTGGCGGTGGTGGTGGTGTGGACATGGAGGGTAAGACCCTGTTCAGACCCATGGGTCGGCACTTGGTCCCGCCCCGCCCACCTGCAGCAGCCATGCCACCGGGAGGTCCTCGTGGAACCGAACCGCAATCGCCCCCAGCGCCGCCGCCTGCGGCAGCAGCGCCAGCCGCCACGGCTCGTCCAGCGGTACGACGCGTCGTAACGCCCACCAGCCACTTTGCAGCCAGGCTGTCAGGCCGGTGTCAACAGCAAACGGCGGCTGCGGCGCCCGCGGCGTCCCGTCAGTGCGTCCTGCGCCGGCCGTCATCGACCTGCCAGCCGCTGCCGCGGCTGCGGCGCCGCCGGAGGCGCTATGCCCGGCGCCGTTGCTGCCGTAGCTGAGGTACACTGAGTAGTAGTACGGCGAAAAGTTATGTCTGGGGTCCTTTCGAGTCAGGTGATGCAGGAAAGCCTCTTGGAGGAAATCGTTTCCGTACATGCCGTAGAAGAGGGCGCCCAGTAGTAGGAAGGTGGCAGCGGCGCCGGCGGTGAAGACCACAGCCGGCCGCAGTGCTGTCGCTCCCTGCCGTACCTTATTGGACGAACGCGCCCCCAACCACCTCGCCGCCGCGCCTGTGCCCTTCTCCTTCCGCAACGATTCCGGTGTGGGGTGTGTCCCAGCAGCGCCTGCGGCAACGGCAGCAGCCCCCGCCGAGCCGGCATGGCGATCCAGCCCGTGCTGTTGGCCGAAGTTGGCGGGGCTGCCAGCCAGCGGCCCCATTTGGGCCGTTTCCTCTCCCTCAACACCGACCTGCTGGCGGCTGGCTCCGGAACCCATATCTCGCCGGGCCTGCTGCTGCTGCTGCTGCCGTACACGCCGGAGTAACAGCCATGCGATGCCCCGGCGGCGGAGGAGAGGGCAAGAGAGGCTGGGTGAGGCCCGGCACGTGACCCAATCAGCAACTAGCAGCGGCGCGCACGTGGGTAGCCGCTTCGGCATGCGGGGGCGCATCCCCTCCGCGGCGGGAATTGCCGGGACACATATGCGCCTTGCCAAGGCCGAAACGAGTGCAGCACGTCTCTCTGTTACTTATGTCGATGCAGATGGGAGAGTAAGGCAAGAAGCGGCTTCCGCATGCATACAGGTTTACCGCGCAACTTACGTGGGTCTTCCATACAAGTACATAACGTGAAGTCGCCGTTATGGGTACGTCCCCGCCCCGCCCAGTACGTCTGTCACTGCTACACACGCTTAAACGCTCGCCCTCCCTGCAGCCCCGGCTACCCGGCCCCGGTACTGCCCGGCCCCGGTACTGCCCGGCCCCTGTACTGCCCGGCCCCGGTACTGCCCGGCCCCTGTACTGTCCGGCCCCGGTACTGCCCGCCCCCGGTACTGCCCGGCCCCGGTACTGCCCGGCCCCGGTACTGCCCGGCCCCGGTACTGCCCGGCCCCGGCTGCCCGGCCCCGGTACTGCCCGGCCCCGGCTGCCCGGCCCCGGTACTGCCCGGCCCCGGTACTGCCCGGCCCCGGTACCGCCCCGCCCCGCACCTCACCTTCCGCTCCAGCTCCACGAAGGCCCGTCGCGTGAGGAACAGCGCGATTGCAGGCCCGTAGATTACCGGGTAAATCCGGAAATGTACGGCAAGTCCGTACATCGCGCCGGAAGCGAGCGGCCTGCCGTACAGCAGGCACACCAGCAGTATGAGCAGCAGCAGCACGCTCAGCACGTCGCAGCTGCCGCGAGTAGAGATGGTGGCGGTGTAGGGGTTGAACAGCCACACCAGCATCGCGGCTGTGCGCAACGGCTGGGGCGCCGCGGCACATCGCAACAGGAACAGCAGAAGACCCGCAGCTACCAGGTCGGATACGGAGAACAGCACCTGCTGGCACCAAGTCAAGTGGGACCAAGGTCAGGCATCTGGTCAAGGGAGGGGTCAAGGGAGGGGTATAGCAGTAGGGCGCCTCGGGAAAGAGCGCCGAGTGGGAGAGGAACGGCGGAGGGGCACGGCGGAGGGCTAGTGAGGGAATAGCGGCTGACGGAGGAGTGAGCACGCAGGGGTGTGGGCAATGAGGGCTGACCAGCAAGCGGGCTCTCTCTCCAAGGAGGCGTGCGGGCATCTGAGTGGGCGTGTAGGTATCGAAGCGGCGTGTGTGTATTTGTACCTCTTGACGATGCGGCGGACCGCACGACTAGGACGGGGCATCTGAGGAAAGCCCATGGGTCGGCACTAGGACGGGGCAGTGCGGGGGTGCTCCGTGCCCCCCCACACAACCCAGCCCTAGGAGTGGCAGTCGTGCACCAGACTGCTGGCAGCTCGGATCCCGCGGCCTGGCGTTTAAGACCCAACGCTGCTTACGGAAACCCAGCCCCCTTCCTCACGCCCTTGAACCGTTTCCCAGCCCCTCAGTCAGCCCGCAAGATGAAATTCCGCACCTTGCCCCACGCCGGATGCAGCCATATGTTAGGGAGCAGGAGATACGCCAGCAGCGGGCTGTAACGGTAAGTTGAGCGGCGATATGGCGAGCCGCCCGTCGCCACAAAACGGGCAGCGTCTGTGAAAACTATATAGTCAATGTCTGTGTATTTGACAGGTAGGTATAGATCTTGATATTCAGCCCAGCAAATGAGGCATGTGCGGACAAGGCCGGCAAGCGCGATAACATGCCACGGTCGAAGGCGCTCAAGCCAGGAAGTGGAATGAAGTGCCATCATTCAGCTATTATGCGATGCCAAACAGTGTAGAGTCTGCCTCGCATGCAAATCGCTGGACGTCATGCGCGTATTTCGGCCGAAGGCAAGGGCAGGCGACAAGCATTAAATCGTTTGAATGTGCAGTCTGAAGGCCTACAGTAAGGTGCTAAGAGGATGGCATGATTTGTGTGGACTTCATGTCTTGGAAGGTGAGGAGGCGACAGTCTACCTGTTCTTGCTCTACCCTTATGCCATCTACGGATTTGCTGCGATGAAACCTCGAAGAGACAACAAAGAACAACCATAGGTGATCTAGCACGTCGGTCACATCCTTGGACTTTTCTTTGGCTCCAGCGGTTTTCCGGTTGAGCGTCATATCGGCGGGAAGGGGCAAGGACAGGACCCAAGCGGTAATGAGCAATAACTACAGCACTTTTGTTATAATAGCCTCAATGGCCTCAATGAGCTGGAGAGACGTCGCGAAATCGCCGCATGGTCTCGTGGGTCGTCATGTCCCGTTTGCATTTGCAGCTCCATCTTGTTTTACACTCCGCGGGCCGGCCTCTTGTTCCCGCCACCGCTGCCCTCCGCAGCAATGTCCGCCGCTCCCCCGCCCTCCCCGACGAGTCGCCTGCTCGGTCTCGATGCTGATCTCTCCTTCGCGATTGCTCCGTGTCTCCGCTCGCTCCCCTGGCCGGGCGTTTGGAGCCGAGGCTCACGGCCTGTGCCCTGAGGGGCAGATGCCGCCCTCAGCAGACCAGCGGCGCTGCTCCGTGCCGGACCCTCCCGCCCGCCCGCCCTTCCCGCAGGTGGACACCCCCTTCGCGCTGCTGGAGGAGCAATTTTTATGTTGCTTGGGGCCGTGTTGGTGAGTGTGTCTGGAGGTGCGTCTGTTTTCGTTTTCGCCCTCTTTTCTCCCTCTCCGTTACGGCGATATCCCTGAGGATCACAATGTCCTCAAGGCCCGGCGGACCCAGGACAAGAAGAGACGAGAAGAGGGGCCCATGTCCGCGGCCTCACCATATGAGAGCCGGGGCTGAGCCCAGCGGACGCCCCCAAAGGCACAGGAAAGCCTCAAAAAGCACAGAGACGCCTCATGGCTATCCAGCTACTGTGAGGCCTGGTAAACCCTTGGATTTGGATGTAGCTGTAGACGGCTTACGTATTGAGCCGCGGCGAGCCCGCAGCTTCAGCTTCAAGTCACATATTTTGCTAAAAGCTGCGTTTGTGCTAGTTTGTGACGCCAGAGCTCGTGGAAAACTTGCTCAACCGCTCATGCACCCACGTAATCCTCATATACGAACTACCTTAATGACTAAGCTGGTTTGAAAACGTGAATACGTCCTTGGGCTCCCTCGTGCACGTGACGTTGTGTGTTTCTCGGTGTTTTACTTCGGCCGAGTCACATTCAGACGACTGGCTGGCCCCTTCGTAGCCGCCCAGCAGTTTCATGCCGTTGAGGCGTCGTTGACGTACATGGACGAACAAGGGCGGCGCCACTATCGGTAAGGTCCGTCACTCGAACGGTGAAAAACCGCAAATCATATAATAAGCAATAAGGGCACATTCTCGTAAGGCAGCGCCTTTGCCGCGCATACATACATGCATGGGGCCACCAAGCCGTCACCATATGAGAGCCGGGGCTGAACCCAGCGGACGCCCCCAAGGGCACAGGAAAGCCTCGAAAAGCACAGAGACACCTAATGGCTATCCAGCTACTGTGAGGCCTGGTAAATTCTTGGGGTCGGATAGCTATAGACGGCTTATTGAGCAGCGGCGAGCCCGCAGCTTCAGCTTCAAATCAAATATTTTGCGGAAAGCTGCATTTGTGAGATCAGAGCTCATGGACAACTTGCTCAACCGCTCCGCACCCACGCAAATCCTTAATGTACTAACCACCTTCAACGAAAAGTTTCCAAACGTGAATACGTACGTCCTTGGGTTCCCTCGCCCGTGCACGTGACGTTGTGTGTTCCTCGGCGTTTCCCTCCGGCGGCCGAGTCACATTCAGACGGCTGGCTGGCCCCTTCGTAGCCGTCCAGTTTCATGCCGTTAGTTGAGGCGTCGTTGACGTACGTGGACGAACAAGGGTGCCACTAAGGTCACTCGAACGGTGGAAAACCGCAAATCATACAATAAGCAATAGGGATACATTTTCCTAAGGGAGAGGCTTTGCCGTGCATGTATGGATGGGCCCACCAAGCCGTCACGCCTGCGCACCGCAGGCCCTAAAGCTTCCAATAAGGCAGATGCGTATTGACATTGTTGCTGCCAAGTGAGCTTAGCTGCCTGCCCGGAACTAAGGATTTATTTACGCATTGCGAACCAAGCCGTCGACGCAACCACTGACGGCTGCCCAAAGCACGACATCACCAATCTGAGGCGTTGTGCGGCAGCATCTCGCCTTTTACTGCTGGCCTGATCGCCTCGGCTTTCCTTGCAATACAATGATCAGTGCGCCGATAGGATTAAGCAGGGCCGTTACCGTGGTCGTATACGCCCTGGTGCTGCTTCGTTTTTTACAGCGCCCGGGCATCCCGGGAGCGCTCGCGCAACAGCAATACGTCCTTTCGTCGGATGCGACGATGCTCGCCACCCAAGAATGCCGCACGGGGCCGCAGCTGGTCAGCGCGCTCTTAGATCCGGAGATCGGCACGGTTCTGCTGCCCAATGACCTGACGCTTCGGGAGGCGGACTGGACAGGCCGAGAGTCACCACTCGTGCTCCAACGCAACGTCACGATCCAGGGCTGGGCAAGTCGACCGGTCACACTAAACCTCAACTTCCTGCGGGCCAAGGTGCGCGCATATGTGTGTTGCTTGTGTTGTAGCCCGCCGCTCGCTAGGGGCGGTGTCCACCCGCGCAGGAGTCGATGGGCTCACCTCTTCAAGGCTGGGTCTATGGGATCGTTACATATTCCTGAGCCCAAGAGCGTTGCCATAAGCGGATGTCTTAGAAAGGTGGTAACGATAATTACCGATTGGACGAAGTCTTTATACCGGTAGTAGTCAGCCATGCATGAGGTTTATGGAAAGCCAACCGGCGAGGTGACCTTTGCTTTGGTGTGTTTCCGGGGTGTTCCATGGTAGCCAAGCGAAGGTGGCTACTCGTATTGCATCGGCCTTTACTCAAATATGTGGAAGGCGTACAGCCGCTCACCAGTGATGTTCAGTGCCGACCGGACGTCACGACTAGAGCAATCATGCTCTCGGCCCAATCTCATCGGTCACACTAGCATAGGGTACGGCCTTATTCGTAGGGTAGAGTCGTGTTATCGTCAGATAACATAGTGCGTACGAATCATCGCACAAGGCAGGGCTCTTCAGAGTTCGCCGAGGGACCGTAGCGCAGGCGTGCGTGTCCGTCAACCAGCAACTTAACTGCAGCAGCTAGCTAGAGTGGTGGCGATCGAGACATGTATGTAGCTATGCACCATCATCGCCGTTATCATTATGCGTCAGCAGCCAAAATAATGGTGGTAAGTCTATGCCACCACCATGTACGGTGGTTATCTATTGAAATCAACAGACGGGCGTCATCCATCATACCCAACCACGCACACATACATCCAGTGCACACCCTGCCTGTGTGTGCTGATTCGAGGTGCCCGCAGGTCCGTCTTGCCCGTGGCAGCGTTATGCTTGTGTTCCGCTGGCTGGTGCTGGTCCAATATCGATCTGGATCTGCGTTCCAGGCCCCAGGACTGGATCTTTTGGGGCCAACATTACTACCTGCTGACGAGGATCAGGGCGCTGCCCTACAGACTTTGCTACGCGTGGAGCATACCTACATCGTCAGCCCCTTCTGCTTCCCGGCGCCAATGCTACAGTGAGCTACGTAGCTAGTCAGATAATTGCGTGCAGCCACTTGATTATGGCGCGAGGAAACGCGAGTTATTGCTACATTCTTGCCATACATAGCGACTACTCGCCATAGCCACTACTATTACACGCTTTGGCGCTTGCTTAGCTGGAACAGCGATATTGCCTTTTCCATTGTGCAGCGATTCGCTCCCGTATTATCGTTTTTATTGTCATAAATTCCTCCTGAGCAGGCCTGCTCATAGCGCACACGTGCACGTTCGGAGGTTGGCTGGTATCCTACCTAAGCACGCAGCCGCGGTTGATGATCGAGGGATAACTACTTATCTGCATTATATACATGTCGAGCAGCCAGCCACCGACAACCTGACCGTTTACAAACGCCGCCATTCGCCATCCGCTCGTACATATTTGTGACAAGCAGGGAAGCTCTCAAGACCATCCGCCGCCCGCATGAACTACCCGGTGACAATATTATTGAGGTGTCCGTATCTTGGCCGACTCAGCCCTCAGCGGCCTGCAGTAACAGCACCGCTGCACCTGTGCTGGAGCGCTGCTACCCGGCCGCTGGTCGGTACGTGGACACCGGAATCTACGGCACTGAAGTGAAACCGAACGGAAGGCTAGAAAGCAGTGAATACTTGGTAAGCAAGATGGCCATTACATCAAGCTGATACTTACGCATGCGCACCATATGTTATGGCGTGCGCGCGTACGTATGTCCTCGCCCTTGTAAAGACCACCGATCGAACTGAGCACCTACGTGCGTGTGCCGTACGTAGATCACCACACTCCGATGACGCGTACGACAATTGCACGCAGATCCACTTGGTCAACGTCACCTTCCTCTGTCCTACCATCCTGCCAACCAACTGTACGGAAGAGCTAGGTCCACTGGGATGTTCGCTCTACACCCTGTCCCGGCCACCCGTGCTGTCAACCGAGGGCACTCCTACTGCTGAAAGGCCAGTAGTAATCCAGCCCAGCCTCGGCAGCCAGGGCTTGGCGGTGGTACTGGGCTGCATCCTTGGAGGTGCGCAAATCACCTGGTGGGTGGATGTAGTAGTACACGTTACAGTGGGTTGCAGACCAAAAGGGTTGCGGACCATCGGGCACATCGCCTGATGTATGACACTGAAGGAGACAAAGGATAGAGGCATAATGTTGTGCAATTAACGCACGTCGCGCTTACATAGTCGCAGCGTGTTGCCTGCACACGGGGATTGCCCGAGCCAGGGCTGTGCCGCGACGCACCTGACTGCTGCAGGAATGACCCATTCGTTCGTTAGTCATCACCGCTGCTGCGTATCGAATGAATGCGTGCTCGCTCCTGCCTGGCTGCGGACGTATGTGGCTGGCTTGATTGGTTCAGGTTTGGCTGTCACAGTGCTAATGGCCGCATCCCTGGCTTTCGCGGTACGGAAGCTGCGGTGCAGCACGGGGCCGCCGAACATCGCGCTGATGTTTCCAACGCCAACTAGTGCTTCACAATCTGCTCCAACCGCTGTGGACGACAGCAACAATGTAGCAACAAGGTAACTTTTATTGTAGCAATGTCCTGGCCTTACTTATAATTGGTTGCGCGGCGCGACTGCAAGCAACGTGAGATCATCAAAACCGTTTGGTTCGCAACATGATCGATCGATCATTTTATCTCATCCCAGAAGCGCAGGTGCACGCTCCCTTGATCCACAACTCCCCCCGCACGTTCGTGTGTGCGCTGCTGCAATACATACTTATGTTAGTTAGTCAGCAGCAGTAGCAAGCACAAGGTGGCCATCGTACCTGCAGCACCACCAGTGGCTGAGCCCGTACATTTGTAGGCTCTTGGCTGAGCCAGGGCTTGCTTGTTTCCCTGCTGGCTACCCCGCAGGGACAATGCACGAAATCTTACGGCGGATAGGATGACGGGTATGAATCCCTCGGGAGGTGTTGGCGCTGAGCAGCAAGGCGAAATCACCGCAGTGATAGCGTCAAGGTCGCCATGGCTCCAGGAACCAACAATGGAGCGAAACGACTGCTGCGATGGAGCCCTGGAACCTGCTGGTAGGTGGTTCTGCTCCTGCGAGGCCTTCGGACGGCGGAAATGATGGACACAAGTGAGCTTGCCGAGCTAGCAACCAAACACCTTCCCGGACACGCCTTGACGATCTTACTCTTCGCGTGTGAAGTACGGAAGAGAAGGACGACCCATCTTCTCACAAGCCAAGGCAGAAAATGAAGATTGAAATGTTGCTTACGTATAGTCCAGCTGCGATAGAGACGCGGCGTTGGAAAGCCTATCGTGCGTCTTTCTACGTATGGGAAATGGTGCTTATCGAAAAGGCCTCGCATGCCCGTGGCTGTGCCCCAGCTGATTAGCTAGCAAGCGTGGCATGTGCCTTTATAGCTAGCTGCTGCGTGCGTGGACACCCGACCCGTTGGAACCTCTCCCTACTGCTGCTGCCCTCCCATATACATGCGTGTGCAAATATGTACTACTGCCCATGCTGAGGGCAGACGGTCAGCAGGCTCCTTCTGGACTCGAAGATCGATTCCATTCATGCCTCGCCACATCCGGATACCCTTCGAAGCCCGACAGCTGCGCGACCTCGGACATCATCACTTCTGCCACTCCACACCGCCCCGGTCTGCGGTTGGACGCGCAGCTGCAGCTTCAGGGGCATCACAATACCCGAAGCGTGCAAAGCATCAGCGGCTACGCCTCTGAGGCAGCAGGCTTGCTTCACACTGGGATCACGCAGCACCACCAGGTTCAAACTGATCAACACTCCGTCGTTGGCGGCAAGATCCCAGCTGGTTTCGGAGGCGGCAGCATCGCCACCATCGCCGGTTGTTCCAGCGGCGCCGCTGCTGCCGTGTCATCCACGGGTATGCTTAGGCCTGGACGTAATGAACCCATTGCAGCGGCTGCTGCGCTCGAGGAGCGATGCAGCAACCAGGTGACTCTGCTGCCCAGAGTGCTCGGCCGGGGGGCATTTGGGCGTGTGCACGAGGGCATGTACCAGGGTCAGCGTGTGGCGGTCAAGGTGGTGATTGGGTCCAACGTATTCGGTTTGGAGACGGAGCAGCCTTGTCCTACACCGTCGAAACAACAGGGGTCGCAGCAGCAGCCTCAGCAGCAGGGCCTGGCGATCTCATCACGGGCTTTCCATCTAAGACAGCAGCAGAGTCACATAGGTGAAAATCGCAGCAGCCAGCAGAGCCCAGGAACACAAACTCGCGACCGCCGCCAGCAGCAGGCCGCCTCCAGTGTCCTGCAAGGGTCGCCAGCTGGCGAAAGGCAGCCGGCACCATTAGACCACCAGGAGGCTCTCACTTCTCTGGAAATGATGCATGATGACCGCCTTGCTCGTCAGGTCGGGCTTGAGGTCGACGTGTTGTGCCGCATCCAGCACCCAAACGTGGTGCGCCTGCTGGCGGCGTGCCTGCAGCCACCCCGCCTGTGCCTGGTGATGGAGCTGATGGAAACCAACCTTGCGCACCTGATATACGGGAACGGAAGGGCGCTTATACCCCTCCCTAAGGTGTGTTGTGCGTTGGCATCCTGTCGGTGCCCCAGCCCTACCTCCTGAATGCAAGACATGGAGGCACGCATATGTGTACTACTTGTTTTGGCCTTCGGAGATATATCAGATGCTGCAGCTTATGTAAAGCCCACCCGTAAATGCCAGCGAATGATTGGCAAACATCTGCGCCTCCCATCCACCGGTATCCACTTACCGCACATACGTATTTCCGCAGGTGCTCCACATAGCTGTGCAGATATGTCAGGGCCTTGAGTACTTGCACCCAACTGTCATCCATCGCGACCTCAAGGTGAAACGATTGCTGAATTGCATTGGCTGGGTCGTCGCAGCACCCATCCGTCAGGCGTACACTGCCCGCCGCACAATTTCATTACTCCACTTACGACCTTGTTCCTCCCTTTAAACCATATCCCGTGCGTATGTCCGTCCACATATTCACACACCCCACTCGGCTCGATTACGCGCACTGCGTGACGTCATGGAATTAACGGGCACCTAGCCCGCCAATGTGCTCATCAATGGAGCGGACACGCCACATCCGGTCGCTAAATTGTCGGTAAGTGCTTGCCCGCGACGAGGCAAGAAGGGCCCGGTGCATGTGAAGGGCGGGAATGGCTGGGCAGTGGGCAGCAGCGCAAGGGATGGTCAGTCCTAAGACGACGCGGTGTGTCGGGAGCCACGCTTCGCATCGGGGCAGCCAAGCAAGCGTTACCTGTCGATATGCCGTTGCCATACATTGACCGCGGCCATATGCCGTCGACCGGTCGTAGTCAAAATGCTATCATTGCACGTAAGAAACCGACCGACATCCGAAGTACTCACAGCAGCGCGCATTACGCACCTCCCTGCCTGCACCTCAAAGCTTTTGAAAAATGCATGCTGATTTCACTCGATCGTGGGGTTTGGTAAGCTGCAGGCCTTCTTGACGGCGCGTGAGTGAGCGAGTGCGCAAATTGCCGTCAGCCTCGCAGCGTTTACTGCGAGGTGATAGTTGATACCGACCCTCGTTTACCCTTAATTGATGGAGTGCTGTTCGTCATGGTATATGTCCGGTGGCTCACTCGCAGGACTTTGGGCTCTCGCGGATTAGTTCCGCCACACTTCAGACTCGGAATATGGACGTGGGAACGGTACGGAGTAAAATATACTGAAATCCATGTCCATGGTTATGTTGTCCCGATGTAACAACCCTTCCTATCCAGGGGAGACCGTGATTGCCTGACTGGGCCATTACTGCATGCTCGTCATATTTGGTAATTAATCCAAACTTTGCGATTTATTACATGGCGCTGACAGCGATAGATGATTGCCTTCAGCCTCCAGCATCACACTAAACCCGTAAACACTCTGGACTCCAGGTCCATGTAGTTGCGAAACCGCCTCGATCAACCAACGGCGCTTGACGGAACCCTCCTGCCTTGCCCCTATCCCCTTCCTACCCCGCAACCCTGCGCGTCCAACTACGTACGCGTATGCACATTTCGAAACGCGGCCATAAATGCCTCCGTCCGATGCAGCCGGCGTACATGGCGCCAGGTGCGCAACAGGGCGAAGGCCGCCTGAGGTTAATCCGGCGGATTAATTGTGGCGGCCCCTGTTACATAACCGGATCAAACCAGACTTTAGTAGTAGTCATGATACGTTTGTATGTTAATAGTAGTCATGATGCGACGACAGGGCTAGCGTGCACGACCGACACTGCTAGGGTCGGTGACACGAGAGTAATCACGTGCGTGAGCCTTACTTCTGCGGCGCCTCCATTCCCACTTCAAAAGCAGCACATAACACGTTATCCCGTGCCCTCCATCGCTTGCTCGCGGTAGAGTTGTACGACGTCGACGTCACCGTCCTCTCACATCACATGGTCAGTACGGCACCCTCATCTTACACACGGGTTGCCTATGAGAGGTCGTATGACGGAGCGTCTTGAGCACTGCGGGGCCTGCTCCTTCCGGGCTCAGAGGCCAGCAGGTGGCCCGATTCATCCTCGTTGTTGTAACGGTTACAGTGGGTTCCACGGCAGACCAAAAGGTAGAACCATCGGGCAGCTCGTGTGGCGTTCCGCACCGGCACCTGCTCGGCTCACTTACTCGATGGTGCTGACGCAGGATATGTACGCGCTGGGTGTGCTGCTGTGGGCTATGCTGACAAGGCAGATACCTTGGCAGGTGCAGTAAGCATCATCAGCGGGTGGGCGTTTGCTGTCCTGAATGCCTTAATAGGTACTGGCATAATTGGCCCTCATCCGTCTGGCCGCCTGCCGGCCGTCGCATACGCCCAATCCGGCTCAATCTACGTGCGCGCAGGACTACTCGGTCGTGGCCGTGGGCTACAAGGTGGCGTTGCTGAAGGAGCGGCTGCCTCTGGACCAACTGAGCAGCCGCCGCTGCCCACCCAAGCTGAAGAAGCTGGTGCGCAAGTGCTGGGAGCAGGACCCGCTGAGGCGCCCTGCGGCGGCTGAGGCGGTCAAGGAGCTGCTGCTTGTTCAGGAGCAGGTGCGCGCCATGCGTCCGTTGTTCCTGAGAGATGTATAAATGACTTAGTAAGCCGGAGGGGGCCGCATAACTAACCTGCGCGAAAGGTGAACATTGATTGCGTGCGGCGGGCCAAAGCAAGGCAACTACTGCCGATGGGAAGCGCGCGCGTCGCACGGACAAAAAAGGGAAAACGCGGTGTCTTGGAGCCTTATGGAGTGAGACGTATATATGTGGCTGCGACCATGTTGCGCACGCTCGCATAAAAGTGTCGAGCAGATGCACTTGCAGCGATCGATGGAGGAACATAGCTGTCGTGTTCCTTCATCGCATATACCTTGACGTTACATATACGAAACGGGCGATCAAGGATAGCCTGCGTATCCAACGCCTTGCTGCAGGTTCAAATGGCCGCCGCAACTGAGGGTTTTCGGGCAGGTGCACCAGCAGCGGCCGGCGGCGTGCAGCGGACGTCTTCCATGGGGCCACACAAAGCTCCATCCATGAACGACGATGTAGCATCGCGCCGTATGTCGGTGCACCAGGTCGGAGTCGTGCGACAGGAAAGTCAGGCCGCTGCTGTCCTCCCCAGTATCAGCAGTGACGTCACGATAATGATGACGGAAGATGATGTTTGGCAGGCGCTGTATCCTGGTGGATCAGCAAGCGCATCGTCATGAGGGTCTTTCGCCGCTGCGGAGCACTTCACATAGCCAAGCTGACAGCCCATGTATCGACGCACGCGTCACCAACAACATAAGACCGCCGTGGCTGCATACGACTGCTGGAGGTGCGGCGGCGGCGAACACAAGTCATGCAGAGCTCCTCGTCTGTGACTCTTTCGTAGGGCAGTGTACCTGGGATAGTGGCTGAGTGCGAGCTCGAACTGCACTGAGACATCTGATGTTCTTTTTAATGGACGTTTTCGTGCGGAAGGTTGAGCGGATGATTTTACAGTAAATGTACAGGTGATTGTACATGACTCCCAGTTGCGATGGCCCGCCCGCTGAGGTACGTGCGAACAAAGAGGACGGCAGTAGCCCCATTGGCAGGCGGGTCGTAACGGTTGAAAAATGTGAATGTTCGCGGCGGTTCGCACTGGCGTGCTGGTCCTTGGATGTGCGCAGACACGTTCCGAGGGGAACATTCGCCGCCGTTCATGCAGCACCATCTGGGGTTCAGTGGTAACCATGGTAAGCATGGCTGGGGTAGCGTAGTCGTCCTCTTGCGCATAATGCTGAAATCTTGTTATGGGCATAACAAGAGCAGGTGCGATGTAAATGGAGAAGCCCGGAGCTTGACGGGCAATGCACGGGGTGCTAAACGCGGAAGTAGAAGCGTGTCATGCTCCGGATGGTATTAATGAATGACGTCAGGGCCGTGCCTAACTTTGCCATAGCCAAAGCGACCAGGTTGGCATAAGACCACCAAGTTTCGGTTATTAAGCAGTAAGCCAATAGTAAGGTGTTCGACGAGGCCTGGGTATGGGCCCCCTATCTTGTCCCAGGCTCGTCGGGGCTTGTGGACACTGCTGCAATATCTTACAAACGATTGATCAGACGCCGAATGTGCCTAATGAGCTCATCAGTTGCAGCCTGTCCCATCCTATGTGGAGAAATATTATACCTGTTCCTATGAGCCCGAAACTGTGTTCGACGTGTTTTTATAGAGACGCTCGTCCCAGGCGAAGCGTCGCAAAAGTTTCTACGTTGCGACGCTGGGGATGGCCGCCTCGCAAATTCGACAGGCGTAGGAACCTGGGGCTAGCGGAGCAACCTGATCAGTGTACATCTATCGCTCCCTGGTTGATCAGAAGCGCGGGCTTTTTTTGCGCATACCCTCCTGTGCGGGACAGTGCGACAAACGACGCGACCCGACGCGACATTGTTTGTTGGGAAGCTAAATGCAACTTGATTGACAGTCCTTCGTTTGTGTTAGCTTGTTGTTGAAACTGACCGGGGTCATTTGGGGAATCGCGAAACTGCAGCTTTTCCTTAGGCGACTGACACACGAGTTATCGGGCTACAGACCCACGAAAAAAGCTATGGATGGGCGATTGCTACGGCGTTTGGACCATTATGCACCTGGGTCTATCGATTGCGCTTGGGGAATCGCGAACGTATTGGTTTGTTTAATTTCGGGCAATGAGTCGGTCAATGGGGGGTCATTGGACAGCGATTGGACGTACATCAGGCAGCATAACCCCGACTGCAAAACTTCGACTGCCAAACATGCGAGGCCAATGAGATGTTAGAGTGTATAAATCAATATTTAACGCATTCAACATATAATTGCGTGTCATCGAATGAAGTTCGTCGAAAACTTTGTTTCGCACTTCTACTGTGGTTAAAGTGTCCGTCGTCTAACGACGTCAGCATAAAATTATATACAGAAATTATTGTTATAAGACATTGCAGTGTCCGCAAGCACAGGCGAACCCAGGACAAGAAGTGGGACCCAATAGTAACAAAAAGTTGCAGTGTCCTCAAGCCCGGGCGAACCAAGGACAAGAAGAGAAAACCAATGCCGGGTCTCACCATACGCTAGCGGGGGCTGAACCCATGTCCGGATCTGTCGTTGCGTCTGGCCGCCCTAGTGTCGCCTGTGGTCGCCCTTAATACGGGTAATCACGGGCACAGCAGCACTTTCAGATGACTACCGTGCATGGTATTGTAACATTGGTGTGAGACAATTCGCCCAACTCCTGTAGATACAAGTGTTGTACTCATACGACATTGTATCGCCGCTCTGTCTCTCTGCAGCGCTGACACACAGAACTTTGGACATGTAAGCTCAACCATTGTTACCGAATTCAAACGCGCTTCGACGCTTTTACTGTTAGGAAAGTCGTCGCGGTCCTTAGCGTTAGGCAGAGCATGTGGTCTCCCATTTATGCACTGTCCATACTTGTGACGCTGGTAGCAGCTCAGCAGCAAAACCAGCTTGGCCAGCCTCTGAAGGGCAAAGAATGTCGCACGGGCGCAGAACTGGTCAGCTTGTTGGCCGACCCTGGTGTGGATGCGGCTTACTTGCCCGTGGACCTGGCATTGAAGGAAGATGACTGGATTGGCTACAACTCAACCACGGTCATCTCGCGGGATTTCACCATAGCGGGTGTGGCGAGCCGTCCGGTCACGTTGGACCTGGGCTTCTTAAGGGAGAAGGTCAGTATCATGCAGACTTCAATTACAGGGTCGAGCAAACAAAGGAAAGAAGGCGGCATGCCCAGGTTGAGGTGTGTGACAAAGGCTGAGCTGCGTAGCGCCCGTGACCTTGCACGGTTGTGACCTTGCGTGACTCTGCGATACGACATGCGTCTACATCATTTTTGCAATATTTCGGCCGGATTCTGTACAGTGCTGTGCCATGCATGGAGGCGGTTGGTGCCACCTGCCCGCCTAGGTTGGCAACCTGGAGGCGGGTGCACTTGCACGCCCTGAATGCACTGCCAAATGCCACACCCACAAGTACCGGTATGCACACTCTGAATACAATCAACACGTACGGCACCTGAAATTCGCCGTAGGTCCGCTTAAGCAATGGTGTCACGCTCTCCTTCCACCGGGTGGTGCTCATCCGCTACCGATCTGGGTCTGCGTTTCAGGCCCCGGGGCTGGATATCCTTGCGCCCCTTCGATCGGGGGAGCAAGCGGTGTTGATGCTGAGCGATGGCTACCTGCTGACCCCGTTCTGCTTTCCATTGCTCCTCTTACAGTGAGTCATTTTGGGGGCGTACAGTGCACATACAGTAATGCTTCCCGTATGTCTGTGCATCTCGTAGTACAGCAGGAAAGACCTAAGTTGCTTTCTCCGCTACTGAAGCAAGCGTTGGCCGCGCATCTCTGCCCCCCGCGAAACCGTGAGCTCATGCCAAGCTTGTCGATGCCGCATTGCTGTGCGCCTACTCCTCTCCGCCTTTTCGGTGTTGCGTTCTGCGCGCATCCGAATTTTTGTCGTTCTACCTTCCCACTTGACGCTTTGCTGCGCGCACAGCCTCTACCTCTAGCCCCGCCTGCACGAGTTCACCGCGCCGTACCAACGTACGCCAAAAGCAAGCGCCGCCAGTGGCTTTGCGGCTGAGCAGCCACAATCACCATCCTTCATGGCACTGCTCCGGTCCGCCCCGCAAGGCTTTTGCAAGATGACAGACGTAGATGGGTTGCTTTCCCGACCTGCCGCGATGCTACTCGATCCTACCTCCAAGCAACCCGCACTCGCCCGTCCCTTCGCCTCTCCGGAGGCAAGCTGGCGTCACCTTAATATGTGCTGCTGGCACGCACCAACCGACCGTACGTTGCGCGTGCCACGCACCTACAAGAAGAATAGTTGACCGTTTACCTTCTGCGCCCACCTCCATTGCTCCCGGCAGGCAAGCTGTCAAGACCATTATCCGCCCGCCTCAGTTCCCGGGAGAAAATGCCTTCGAGGTGCCGTCGCCCGTGCCAGCCCCGCCCTCGACCTGCAGTAACAGCACCGCCGCACCTGTGCTGGAGCGCTGCTTTCCGCTTGTGGGTCGGTACGTGGACACAGGGATGTATGCCGCGGACGTGCAGCCGACCGGCAGGCCACTTGAGAACGGCTACCTGGTAAGTGTGTAGAGTGACGGCTCATCGTACGCGCGTTTCCATGCACCAAGCAGGCCGAAAATCGATCCGGTGAAGACTCTGCAATTCACGAGCATAATATTCCTGAGGTTACACGATAGACGATGGTAGCATGCAGCGTTGGTAGCATGCAGCGTTGGGCCAATGGCGTCTGACTGGCGGCGGCGTGCCGATAGAACCCGAAGCGTACTCGCATGCAAAGGCACTTGCGACGGGTCTTTTTTAACAATGAAGCGGGTGAGCCCTTTGTTCGGCGGAGGCGTAGGGCCCTCTGCCGAACAACCTCCCGAAACAATAACCGCGCGCGGGGGGGGTACGCCCTCCCGATGATTGCCTTGATGCTTAACACACACCTCTGCCCCTGCTTGCAGGCACACTTCAGGGACTATGTTTTCCTGTGCCCTTATGTCCTACCCGACGCATGCATCAATGAGCTGGGGCCGTTGGGCTGCGTGCTGTACACGCTCTCCAACCCAGACCGTCCGTTTATCACTGGTGATAAGAAGCGCAGGCTGCCTGTCCCACCAGCTACGGCTCAGAGCGACCCGGGAGGTGCGTCCCCCGCAGCTGCGAAGACGCTCAGTGCCAGCGACGCTGCAGAAGACGCCGATGACGGCAGCAAGGGCAAGTTCCGGTTGACAGTTGTGCTGGTCAGCGTGCTAGGAGGTGAGTACGCTTACATGACTTCGGCGTTTAGATCATAGGATAAACGCACGCCACGCGGATTAGGCCAAAACGTACGAAGGGGGACCGTATCCGTGAACTTGTTTGTTGCTTTTACATACATTTATACTCCGGGGCTTGAGGCCAGATGCTCTCGATTGATGGGTATGTTCCATTGAAACGGTGCGCATGCGCAGGTGCGTACGCGTTTCACATGCATGGGGTCCCTATAATCCAATTCGTACCATCGGCGGGTAACGTACGTACCTGCTGCTTCCGCGTACCCTACCTTATTGTAAACCTGCTGATCGCTGAAAAACTCAGCACCCTGCCGCATGGTACCAAGACCACATGCCGGTACGTGCACGCAGGGGTTACCATCGTTCTGCTGGCGGCTGTGGCTCTGCTGTTTGCGCTCCGCGCCAGGCGGATGAGGCTGGCCTCGCAGGCGTTGCCTCCATCGCCCAACCTCCCTACCCCGAACGACTCCGTTGTGGATAGCAAGTATATGATGCGCGCGTCCCTCGTATGGTGAGCCGAGCGATGTGGTGCATACGGTCGATGCGCCGGGGTGAGTCGCCAATGAAGAAAGGAATGGATGCCGCCGAAGACGACGGAGTTATTATCCAGAATAGGAAAATGCATCTAGCAAGGCGCATAATTAAACTAAAACCACCGCCTACCACGCGCATGCAAGGCCTATGAGTCAGCCGTCGACCACTTACATGTTGTTCTCACCCTCTTGCGTGCATCTTGCAGCGATCTGGAGCACGCTGCAGGAATGGCGAGCATCGGGCCCAGCGAATGCACGGGTCGCGGGCATTACGGCAAGTGTGGGGCGTTGGCGCTGGTGGCATATAAGGAAAGCCGGGTATCCTGAACGGATGCTTGGCGATGCCGTTAAATGAACCATTCATATCGTACATCGTAACGCGATCACACATGCCGTACATCACAACGCGACCTGCGTTCTGCCCACGCACCCGCCCGCGCTTTAATAGCTGTAACCGTGGGTTTGCGTGGGTTTGCGTGGGTTTGCGTGTACTACGCGTGATATAGTGATGTACTCATACCCGGACTCATTCGACGCAATATGCAGGTGATGAGTCGACACCTCTCTACGGTGTCCCAGTCGGCGCCTCGGCTCTCCAACTCAGTATGGCCTGCGTCGTCACACCCTCCACGCCACACCGCGCCGGTATGCGACTTGACGCGCGGCTGCAAGCGCCATGCAGGTCTCAGACCCTATACAACGTCCATGATGACGCGTCCGCGGGTATGTGCGTGGTGGGTCGGGCCGCCAGCGCTCTTCAGCCTTGCGTTGCCGGCAGCCACCACCATGGCCGGCAGCAGGCCTCTGCTGCAAGCGACGCGACCTGGCCTCACGACGGCAGTGGTGATGACAACCAGAGCGCAACCGCCGGGCACTCAGTCAACTCGACAGTTGGCGACGGCCACAGCCACAGCTGCGGTATGGATCTGGCCGGAGAAGGTGCGGCGGCTGTATCCGGAGTGGTCCGCGGAGTGGGAGTAAGCGCCCGCGGCGGCGGCGCAGACAGTAATGTGGTAATGCTGCTGCCCCGGTCGCTTGGCAAGGGAGCTTCCGGGCGAGTGCACGAGGGCATGTACCAGGGGCAGCGTGTGGCGGTCAAAGTGGTTCTCGGGTCCGATTGTTACGGCTTCACGCAACAGCAACAGCCTCAGCAGCAGCAGCAGCAGGTGCAGCGCCCCCCACAAGGCACCTCGCAGCCGCTCAGCGGCGGGGCCGCGGAGGGTGGCGATGGAATGCTCTCTGCCGCGTTTCCGGGGACTGCGGCCTCGCTGCTGTTGCCTGGAGTGGGCGGCGGCTGCGGCCCTGCAGGCGACGGCACCGCCTCCAGCAGCAGGTCCATGGGGCCCGTGAGCGGGACGACCAATCCTGGACAGCCGCCTTCGCGTGAGGACACCACCACCAGTAGCACGATCATCATCACTACTACCACCACCACAATAACAATGGCAACAGCAACGGCGGAGCAAGGAAAGCCCACGTCAGCCGAGCCGAGCGATGACCGGCTGGTGGCGCTGTTTGGTCGGGAGGTTGATGTCCTGGCGCGCTGTCAGCATCCAAACGTAGTGCGCCTGATCGCAGCATGCATCAAACCGCCGCGGCTGTGCCTGGTGATGGAGCTCATGGAGACCTCCCTGGAGCGACTCATTTACGGCAAGGCCAGAACCCTCATCCCGCTGCCCACAGTACGTACTAGCGTGTTTGTGTTCCGTACATTAGCCGTTTGCGTTACAGCTACCTCGGCACATCCGTCATACTTGTCTTCGGGGCATTAATAAGCCTGCCATAGGTCTATCGTGTGGCCGTCGATATTCGCTCCAGCGATTGGCCAGCAGCACCGGTGCGGCAGGTTCAGCGGGCAGGCTGACAATACCGCTGTCAGACTGTCTGCATGTGCATCTGTGCCAGGTGTTTCTGTTGTAATATGTTGGGATGCACAGGGCAGCGTTAGTCGGGATCACCGTCGCTGGGAAAACATGATGACCTGCATCCGTCAAGCCCAGGCTGTGGTCCCATAGCCCGCGCCTCCGGAACCAGCCGCTGCTGCCACCACCTCATGGACGGCAAAGCGGCTCTAAATTCCTCCCTTATGCGACCCTTGTATGTCACTGAACACGTGTCAAAGGTCGTACCATGCGTTACACACAGCTGCGCCGCGCTCCGTCCGCGCCTTTCTTGCGCAGCTGCTCCACATCGCTGTGCAGATCTGCCAGGGGCTCGCGTACCTGCACCCCACCATCATCCATCGAGACATTAAGGTTGGTGCGGTGCGCCCGTCGGTGTCTGTCGGTGCTTGTCGGTGCTTCATTGTCGGTGAGCGCGGTGCTTGTCGGTGCTTCATTGTCGGTGCTTCATTGTCGGTGCTTCATTGTCGGTGCTTCATTGTCGGTGCTTCATTGTCGGTGCTTCATTGTCGGTGCTTCATTGTCGGTGCTTCATTGTCGGTGCTTCATTGTCGGTGCTTCATTGTCGGTGCTTCATTGTCGGTGCTTCATTGTCGGTGCTTCATTGTCGGTGCTTCATTGTCGGTGCTTCATTGTCGGTGCTTCATTGTCGGTGCTTCATTGTCGGTGCTTCATTGCCGGTGCTTCATTGTCGGTGCTTCATTGTCGGTGCGGCGCGTCTCTTCGCACTGCATGCCGGTTCGGTGTGTGTCAGTGCGTGTGGGTGCCGCCGCGGTGGCAAATGGACGCTTCCGGCGCCGAAACGACGCGAGCTACCTCTCTGTGTGTGCCCCTGTAGTCTCAACCCCGTGTGATCCTGAAGACCGTGAAACCCGTATCCCGACAACTACTGATGTCCCTACACTACGTTCTGTTCTTTTGTTGATTATGCGCCACGTCGCCACTCCCGCCACAGCCCGCCAACGTGCTCATCAACGGAGAGGACTCCCCATGGCCGGTCGCCAAGCTGTCGGTAAGGAAGTGCGCGCGTGTGTGTGTTTGTGTGAGCGTGTACCGCCAACCGGTTACCCAGCCTACCAACACGCCCCCGGTTGCTTGTATATACTGTACGCAAGGCGCGCAACTGGGAGGAGAGGCGTATAAGGAAAGGAAGTGCCGGCGGACGCAGCCCAGCTTCACGCTCCCTTGCCTGCTTACTAAATGGTCCCGCCCGCTTTGGCTGTGTCTTTGTTTGTCCCTCAGGACTTCGGGTTGTCGCGGCTGCGGTCGGCCACAATGCCCACGCTGCACCCAGATGCCGGGACGGTACGTATCAGCGAGTAGCCTCAGAGCGTTGTTTAGGGTTTAGGGTTATCCTTAAGGGTTAGTTTTAGGGTTTAGATGATCAAGCCGTGTCAATTTTCATAGTACGAGCCGCCGTACGTGTTATGCGTAATGGGCTGGAGGGCAGGAGGGCAAAGAAACATGGCTGTCGCGTCTGCGTGTTAGTTAGATAGCATGGATCTGTGTAGCAGCTACTGCCGTGCGAAGTAACGGTATGGCAATGGCCTCAGTCATCCGCGCACTTGATCGCTCGATTGCCCATTGAAGAGCTCGCAACGTGGGTTGCTAGCTGCCCAGCTTTCTAGGTAAGCGCCGGTATGCGCGCAGTTATGCAGTACAGGCGTGCCACGATCAACGACGGGTTTGGTGCCCCACCTGCCTGTCCTTGCCCACGCACTAGGTGTGCTCGCTTTACTCCCACAACGGCGGCGGTTGGTCTTTACGTAGTGTAACGACTCATGAGATGACTAACACTCCGCAGACCGCGCCGCTCGGACAAACGACCGCAACGGGACTCTGGCCGCCACCGCCACTCGCTCGTTCCCTTGCGTCGTATTTGATGGGAAAACTCCTTCCTCGCATCACCACACGCCGCACTGCAAGTTTGACCACGTCCGAACCTTTGCCCCGTCCCGCCTGCCGATCTTCGCTTCTCCCTCTCTCACGCATCGATCAACGACGACAGCCGGCGTACCTGGCGCCAGGTGTGTGTTATTATGTATGTGTTGTTTTTCCGCGAGCTAAGCTACGAAAACTGTATATTTACGGACGCGTGGGTGGCGGCCAGTAGGGACATCATATACCGCCAGAATACAACACATAGAAGACATATTTTAAGCGATTTTCTTTTATATGTTCAGCTTAAGGAAAGCGGAGAACGCGGCGGGCGCGTGGGTGGGTGGGAACTCGTTTACAGAGTAAATGCAGGCATACTTTGCCAGCTAGCTACGTAGAGGTCATACACTTGGTACAACGTACAGTTTTGCTTGCTTCGAAATTACTGCAAATAATATTACTAGGATCCACGCCTAGGTTCCAGGCGTGACCTCGTTTGCGTCCGCATCACGAAACGCGCAGAGTGCTACGACCTGGCCAACGACATCATCTCCCACCACGCGGTAAGGGCCTGCGCAGGCAATGGAAGTTCCTTGGACCAAGGGGAATGGTGTCGGGGGTTGGCAACAATCGATACGGCTAGTTCACTGTTGCTGGCAGCAGGTTGCTGCATAGCAAGCATGGGAGCGGGGTGGGGACACGGGCAGAGGGCAATTAGGCTGCTGCACGTGTATTACGCTCCTGGGGTCAGCCCGGCGGCAAGTGTGCGTGATCCTTCGGTCGTTTGCTCCATCGAACTGTCCGGGGCCGACAAAATACCCGTGTGTGTTTGCAGTGCGTCTCACTGAATGAAACATCTCTTGCTCGCGGACACTGCTGCAGGACATGTATGCGCTGGGAGTGCTGTTGTGGGCTATGCTGACGGGGCAAGAGCCTTGGAAGGTGCGCCATACGGTAGTGTGTGGGAACGATCTGATTAGTTGTACGGAAAGGATCATTCTCGCGTGTAAATGAAACGCACAGCGCCGAGACCCATGGGTCGTCGGTTTCCAGTGGTGGCTGGCCGTGGACAGTGGCTTCTTTCATATTTTTTACTGATTGTGCATCGGCATGTACTGCGTAGCTTGGGCCTTCAATAAAATCTCGGCTACTGGAAATCCTTGACTCTCGCCTGGCCGCGTGCTAAGTCGCAACGATCCTTACGTTACTCTTCACCTTTGCGCAGGATTATTCCGTTGTGGCCGTGGGCTACAAGGTGGCGGTGCTGAAGGAGCGGCTGCCTCTGGACCAACTGAGCAGCCGCCGCTGCCCACCCAAGCTGAAGAAGCTGGTGCGCAAGTGCTGGGAGCAGGACCCGCTGAGGCGCCCCGCGGCGGCTGAGATGGTCAAGGAGCTCCTGACGTTGCTACAGCAGGTGAAAGGGCTTGACCCGGTGCTTGTCCTGTTCCATGATGAGCATTGTACTGCGCGTTGCTGGTCGTGCTCAGACGTAGCGCTCGCTTAACAGATGTGTCCCGTACGGCGCTGCTACGCCATCTCTTTCTCGTACGGAGCTCGTAATAAGCATTAATGTTGCCATCCCTAATAAGCATTAATGTTGCCTGCTAAGCTGCGATGTTTGCCAACGCGCAGGTGCAGCGCAATCGCGAGTCCAGCACCGCCAGCAGTAGCAAGTTTTACTTCCTAGGAGCGGCCCGCCACCATGACGCATCAAACTGCAGGCCGACTGCCTCCGCAAATGACGCCGAAGGGCCGCACCGCGCTATAGCGGGCCTCGCCGCGCCGCACTCTGATTGCGCGCATGACAGCGCCGGCGGGGCGGTTGTGGTCTTGGTTATGGGGGAGAATCCACCCGCTGAGGACTGCAAAGCTGTGCCTGCTGCCGCAGCGGCTGCAGCGGCAGATCCACCGGCAAAGACAGGCAACAGGGTATTGGCGGCTGTGTTGCCGCAGCCAAATGACGCAGGCGGCGTGTCGTTGCAGCGTCTACCGTCGGAGACTGGGACGGCGTCTGTGGACAGCAGGTGCGAGGGGCCGCCCCTGGAGCCTTCCCGGCAGCCCAGCATGGAATCCGATTCGGGATCACTGTCGGAGGAAGCGCTGCTTGAGATGATGGCGGACGTCGCGCTTGAGCTTTGAGGTAGATGCAGCGGGTGCGGCCGTGGGTCCAGGGGCGAAGATGGAGGTGGAGGTGGAGGCAAATTCGGGCGCGGTGGAGGGTGTGGGGGCTTAGGAGCCACGCAGCGCGGGGTAAAGGCTCTCCGGTGTGTGGCCAGCCGCCACCCTGATGGATGGGGCAGGGCGGCTGTCCCTACCTCAGTTGCCGTCAGCTGCCGCGTAGGCGTATAGCGCACTGGCTGCGTATGTGCCTCATGGACACCCTCTCTTCTGTTGCGGTTTTGTACAAGCCTGCGGCTACTTCAGGGACCGTATGTACGTCGTGCGCGTGGACTGCAGCAGCAACTCGCTCGTCCGTCCCGTGGTCAGTACGACAGTGACGAGCGAGCGGGGTAAATGCGGTGACGATTCGGCCTTCGCGTTACTATGTAGAAGGCTGTCCAATGATGTGGCGCAATGGACGATGACATGTATGTGCCGTATGAAGTACAGCGGCTACGGAGCGAAGCGCGTAAGGGGCCTTACTTACGCAAGGATGGGAAGGCTTCGGTACGTGCTCGCTCGCTTGCCTGCTGAGATGAGTATTTATTTCCTTGGAGGAGTATTTCTAAGTATCCTGCACTGTCCTTAGTATCCTGCGGAAGCCATTGGAACAGATTGCGTTGCTTCGAATACGCGCTTTTCGAGTAAGAGCACCAGCAGTGCGTGGGGTTATAGTACAGCTAGCTAATCCCTCGAAGTACTGAATGGGTAGGCTCAATCCCTCGACTCGTACTTGCTTAGGATAGGCATAATGTTAGCCTTCAAGTTAAAGGAGGACATCCGGCCAACCTGGCACGATGTTGATTCGTGTTGGACACGAGGATGATGCGTTGCGGTTAATGCACGCCACATTTGGCATTATGTTGGCAGAATTGGTGGGCCACGCGCGCGGCAATAATAATTCCGACGAGGTTCCTTGGCAACATGTCAGGAAGAATTGTCCCCAGTCGGCCCACGTCATCACGTGGCGAATTATTGAGGGTTCGCAGCAAGCTCTTCGTTGTTCTCGGAGTTAGTTATATGACGACCAACGCACACGACAAGGTGGGTTAACCCTGACATCATGTCCTAGGCTGGTAAAGAAGGCAGCGAGAGCGTCGAAATTCGGTGTCGGCGGCGCAGGCTATTGGCTGGATACTTTGTTGTAACGGTTACATTGGATACTGTACGGAGCAGTGGCGCTGGGCGCTGAGTAGTCCGTTCGTTGCACTGCTGGCGTGTCCTGCCGCCGTACACGCCTTCCTTTACTGTATGCATGACGATGGCTCTACCTCACGGTCTGGGACCCACTGTAAGAGTTAACTACTGCGCAGGGGTCGGATAGTTGGATTTGCTTACGGCATGGTTGATTGAAAATGCTCACGGTCGTAAAATCTGGTGTGTTTTAATTATGCGCCAGTTTCGTTCCTTTACTCGGCATCTACACCTCAGACCGTCGGTCAAAGAAGCGATTGGCAGAAAGACATTTACAACGCTTCAATCGATCGGGAGACCTCCATCTCCTGTGTGTGCACCAAATGGAAATACACTTCGAAGATCGGTTAAAGATCCTAATGCAACCCCATCATGCACAGCCACACATTGGGATACGCAAGCTGTGGCTATACCGACATATGCGTGCAATGTACCTGGCATTAACAGACGACGACGAGGGCGGGTCGCGGCATGCTACGGCTAAGTATGCCGTGCCGTGCTGTACGGCGCCGTACGTCGGATGCCATGTATTCGCCACGCACGGTGGCCACGGCTCCGCCAGGCAGGCAACATGAGCAGGACCCAAACATGCATGCTAAAAGCAATGTCACAACGAAAGGCAATCTTCCTGATGATCCGACGCCGCGCGATTGAAATTATGGGTGAGGGCAACCAACTCCACCGCATCAAAACCCACAGACAAAGCAAAGAAAAACATGAACCGGCCCAGTTTAAGGGGCACTGCTACATGAATGCCACGCTGGAAACGAAGAACACCCGTTTCTTCGCGCACTCTTCGGCGCTAGCTTGATGGCGAATGTCCCGCTCGGTTAAGGGATACATAATAATGGTTGATTTTCGGATCCGCGGTGCATGTCAAATCCCAGCGCAGTACCCAACGCTATCGGGTGTATATGGGCGTATCTACCTATCTGGCTGGATGTTCTTGCCATCCAAGCAATCTTCTTGCTCTTTTCAAGCCAGAGGGGAAACCAAAAGGCGCGCTGCACGTCCACCGACCTCTGTAGTAACCATCCGCACCAATTAAGTGCAGGCTCCTCTACCTCTGCTCCTCTTATCCTTACCACTTGTTGCCCGGTGGTTTTGCCAAAGCCCACTGTAACACGCACTACTACTTGTTGCGTTCTTTCCATCCCGCACGCTAATCATCTCAGCCAGCCGCCATCGCATTCTTCGATTCCAGCAGCGTGGCGCACGGGTGGCGCACGTCAAGCAACGCAGGTGGTCAGTCGATTTGCTTCGGTCACAGTGGCTCCTCCGCAACGTAACTACGTAAGCCAACTACGTAAACTAACAAACAAACCGAAACAATCGTAACGACAGCACGCAGCCTGCACAATCACAGCTCCAACCGACTACGCACACGAGCACACAACAGAATCCCAATACCCCTCGCGCTCTTAACGGGCGTGCACAAGCAGCAGGTTCGACGAAAAAAGACAGCGAAACCTATCCACCGATCTGCTGCTGCAAGCGCCCTGGAAAACCTGCGCCCCGAGATGCCTGACGTCACCACACCACCAGCTCTGGTCTGGAACCCACTGTAACCGTTGCAACAACAGCCATACGCCGTAATCAGACAAAACAGATTCACCCCATCCACTGCACTCCCACAAAACGCGCGCGGCGCTGCCATCTCTTACTACTGTGTGTCTCCGTGATCAGTCAACAGGTCATGCGACCCAAACTCTCTCACATCAGTCCTCTGAAAACGACACCCCCCATCCACAGCCTTTTTTTCTGTAACCCCAACAACCAACCAACCAATCACACACAGCCACGCAGTCAATCCTTGCATGCGTCGGCGCCGAGGCTGGTTGAGCGCTGGAGTGACTGTAGGAAGACGCGGCGCATGGCTAAGTCCAGGGCGTAACCTGCGGGCCGGATCGGGTTGGGTTGGGTAGGGTTCAGCCTCCATGAAGCTATGCGTCTCGTCCTCTCAGCGCACTGGTCTGGGGCCCACTGTAACAGTTACTACTACTCCAGTTGCCTATCTGTCGAACTATTCAGGTACCTTTTGGAACCCTGCCCGACCCTGGTAACTGGTAACTGGTCGACAAACCGACCTGTAAAAGCCAGCAAGCGACCTTACCCACGGCGGCAGATGTGGTGTAGGTGACCAGCGTGGTCGTCGCCGTACGGCGCCAACCACTGCAGGCTAGGAAGGCGGGTGTCACCCCGACTACCTCGATGGCCAGCATCCACATGTGGGTCGAGAAGCGGACCTGCGCGGAAGTTGGTAGTTGGTGACTGATTTAGCTTAGTAGTTGCAACGATCAACAGTCACACACGCAACGCCAAACGATGCGTTGGATGCCACCTCTACTCCACAGCTCGCGTGTTGAGCTGTTTGCCACAGTAGAGGCAGGCAGGGAATTGACTAGCGTGCTGGGCGAGCTAGCGACCGCGCAACCAAGGGAGGCCGAAAGCTGCGGGGACGATGTATACCAGCCATGTTGCAATGCTGCTAGCGATCCGCTGATGTCAACGGCCCTGATTAAGGACTGCAGACAGCAACTGCCGGGTAACCCGCCGGCATACCGATGTCCCAATCATGTAACGGCATCATCCCAAACACTCGCTGGCTGCAGCTGCAGCTGCTGAGCTGCAGCTGCTGCAGTTGTTGTTGCTGCTGCAACTGTTGTTGTAGCTGCTGCTGCTTACCGGTCTGCGCACAGGCCGCACCAGGCCGCGCTGCAGCACGTGGCTGTGGTTCCAGTGGAACTTCATTTCGGCCGGCATCGGCAGCAGCCGCGCGGCAAAGCAGCCGTACACCAGTCCGTTGACGGCCTTCAATCACGAGAGGCGCAAGCGCGGGGCATAAGCGCGTCACACGCGCGTGATAGGGTTTGGATTTAGGTGGTTGGTTTGGGGGACTGGTTTGGGATAGGAGTACGGCAATGCAATACGGGTAGGTGCAGGTTGCGCTAGTGCGCTCGATGTTCGTGTGATTTGTGTCATGGGAAAATCGACAGACGCGTTATATTGCGATTGGAGGTGTGGTTCTGCGCCCTCCAAATCACGGGACGGGGCGGGATCACAGGACCCTGCTGAACGTCATAACGCAGCCATCCGTACGGCCTACCCACTCCGCTCCACACCACCACCGCTCCGTCTTTCACAGTGTCAGGCGATGTGCCCGATGGTTGTACCTCTTGGTCTGGAACCCACTGTAACCGTTACAACAACCACCAAGGATCTCCAGTGCCCGCCGGATGTACGTTACCACAAGCATGCACGACACATGGGTTTGTGGTGGTTTGCCGTAACTCGGGCGACTGGTTTGGTCTTCCTCCTGTCTGCGTCTCTTCCAGTGCCAGGCGATGCGCCCGATGGCCCTATCTTGTGGTCTGGGGCCCACTGCAATACAGCTTGCTACGACGTGGACGCGTGAGCTACTGGATTGCCCCAAGCAGTTACCCAACAGCAGTCGGTCTTTGTCTCCTCCGTCTTTCTCAAGTGTCAGGCGATGTGCCCGATGGTTCTACCTCTTGGTCTGGAACCCACTGTAACCGCTACAACAAAGCAGCAGCAGCAGCAGCAACAACACACCTGCGCGGCCAGCAGCAACCGCTCGCGGTGCCGTGCATAGAAGTCCCTCCGCAGCAGGTTCACCACGTACGGCAGTACGACTGTGCCCGCCACTATCCACAGCATGACGAGGTTGTACAGCCAGCGGTAGCTGCCGGCGCCCAGAACCAGGAGCTTGCGGCTTCGGGTGCGCGGTGCGAAGTCCGATTGGTGGGCGTGGGGGACCCGCGGGTCGGGGGGGGCGGTGGTTAGATGGAAAATTAAACGGCGTAGGGATGGTTTTGGATCTGTTCAGAGGATCAGGGCCGCGTCTTCACCCTGGGGGTCCGTAAAAGTTGAAATCAACCCACTGAGGCTCTGATCCGGAGTACGGCACCGACGATTGGTAAAACCTATTTGTCTATTGCGCACAAGAGAACATCTGCAACCAAGGAAGCATGCCGAACGTCGCGACTCTCGCTGGTCGGCTGTTAGCAAAGGTTTACTTTGTTGTCAACTTTCAGGCGTGGGCTGGTCCCCAGCTCGCGAGCGCACGCAACGCCATCGCCCCTTCAGCCGCTCACCAGGTTACCAGCACGAACATCGTCATCAGCATCACAAACGCCGCAAGATCCAAGCCCTGGTACAGGTGGTTGCAGTACAGCTCATACTGACGCTCGACGTCATCACTACTGCCGTGCAGCTGCTGTCGTACAGTGCCGCCAGCCGACGCTCCGTATCCCGCAGCGGCGCCGCTCCCTTCGCCGCCGCTGCTGCCCGCACCGACCCGCATCGACGTGAACTTGAAGCCGGTGATGGGCGCCGCCAGCAGCCTAGCGCGGCTTGAGAGTACCGCGGCGGCATACTCGCGGGCAGAGCCGGGTGATCGAGGCCCAGCCTTCGCGCGCTTGGCGGAGCCTGAACCAGGAGCCACCGCCGCCACCGACGCCGTCGGTATGGTTGCACTGATGCTGCCGCTGCCGGCTCGCTGCCGGCTGCCGGTGGTCCACTCCAGGGATGCCCCGCTTGCACCGGAGGCGACGATGCCGCCGTTGGCGTGGGCAGCGGGACCCCCTGCTCTGGTTTCGGCAGCTCTGGCCTCATCCGCACTGACGCCGGCGCCGGCGCCGGCGCACTTTTTGTCGCACGGCAGACGGTTGTACGATATGCTCAAGGACGGCTGGCGGACGCGGGGACCTGTACGGCAGGACCAGCAGCAGTAACAAACTGGGAAGGTGAGCTAATAAAGGCCCTGTGGGCAGCTGTGACTCATGAACTAGGCAAACCCATATCGCACCCGGCGTCCTGGGCCTCTCGATATTCATCAAGGGCGACGATGAGGCCGCCGCAGAGACACCACCTCCTCCTGACACCGCCTCGTGACTTCCAACCAGCATCATGTCCTCAGTGCCGTCTCTCCGGCCACCTCCGCGCCCGCCGGGACACACAACGTTGTCGTCGTTGCAGTAACCAGTGCCGGCAGCACCGGCGCTATCGGCACTGAGCCTGCCCAACGGCTTCGAATCGGCGGCGGTAGCACCGCCGTAGCCCTGGGCCGCCGGATCGCCGCCGCCGCTGACGCCAACCGTCGGGCGACATGCGCGAGGCGCTGCGGGGTTACTGACCTTCCTACTGTTCTTGCTACTGTTCTTGTTACTGCTCTTGCTACTGCCCCTGTTACTGCTCTTGTTGCTGTCCGTCTTGCTGTCCATGTTGCTGTTCCTGTTGTCAACTGGAGGCGACCCTGAGGCGGCCGGCGAGCCCGGGGAACCAAGCAGGCCCAAAACGGCTCGGCGAGACAGTACGGAAATGTACGACGCAGCGGCCCTGGCGCCAAGGGGGGTCAGGGCAGACCTGTACAGCAGCAGAATGGCGTAAAGGCGGGCGGGAAGGGCGTACGGGCAGCTGATGTCGGATGTCCTAAGTAGGGGCCGAGGGAGCTCCGCAGGCTGTTGGGGGGGACGCCATGATTGCACTCTTTAAGGGCGGGTTGCCGCCTCAGGGCCGCAGTCACGAGGGTGCAACCCACATAGCACGTTTCCTAATCAAGCAACTCGCCTGAGGCTCTCCTCAACCGCAAGCACGCCCCGCATCGCCGCCTGACCGGACGCCGGGGTCCGACCCGCCGTCATGCACACCGGCATCTGGCAAAACACTGGCGGCGGCGGTGCCGCCGTGGCCACGGCGGCAGCAGCTGGTAGCCCCCCGGCGGCACCCACGCTGGAGGCGGCGGCGCAGTCCATTAGAAAAGCCACGTCAGTGCACATAGGAACTACGAAATCCTGCCAGCGCTGCTCCAAGGCAGCATACGCTGGCTGGTCTTGATCGTCGCCCACAGGGACGGCGTCGGTGGTAAAGGGCTCGGCGGAGGCGGCGGCCAGCAAGTTGCACAGCTCCGAAGCCACGTCGGGCTGCAGGCACAGTAGGGCCGCGGCGTCGTACACTAACGGTCCTCCGCCGCCGCCGTTGTCGTACTCTTGTTGTCGCTGCGCCGCCGCCGGCGCCATAATCACGATGCGGATTACGCTGGCATGTCTCGGCACTGGCAGCGTCACCCGCACGATGCTGGCGGCGCCTCGCTCCAGAGTCAGATGCTCGTCCAGTACGACATGGCATCCCGGCGCGGGTTCCGAAGCGACCAGCAGCATCCGTACTACCGCTAGGCCGCCGCCAGCTGGGCCTTCCGTGTCGTGCAGTACGGCACCTGCCGCCCCAACCGCGGCTCCTGCAGTGGCCCTGGAGGACATCCCGGCAGGCGCCGCTAGAGGCCGCTTGTGTGGCACTGCTAAGCAAATCTCCAGGTCCGTCATGTCAGATGCCGTACCTGCCGTACCTGCCGTACCTGCGGGCCGCGCTGCGTGTACGGGCAGGAAGGGGGGCCGCACCCACGTCACCCCCACCTCAGCATTCGAAGGCTGCGCCTGCCGCCGTGGCGACGCCGGCGCTTGCTGCAGCCACTGCTGCAGGCCGGCTGCTGGGGGAACTTGCGATATGGGACTGCCCATCGAGCGGCCCAGTGTACGACTACTGTACGACGCGAAGACACCGTCAGCTTCCACGTCGACGGCTGGGATTACGTCTAGGTGCGGCAGCGATCCGACGAGCCCCGAAACCAAGCTGCCGTCGCCAAAGCTGACATCACCGCGGTTGTCGCCGTCGCCGCCGCCGCCACCGTCACCACCGCCACTGTCGCGTCCTCCGTCACCACCACAGCCGTCACCGCTGCCGCTACCGCCATCTTCGGCGCAATTCACTGACTGCACCCACGACAGCACCTGCACGCACCCCCGCACTGCAACGGTCCTAACTGACGAAACTGACGACAGCAAGCCAACGGCGGCCACCGTCACGTCCGAGGCCCCGTCGCGTGCGCCGCTGCTGCCCCCTCCACCGGCTCCAGTCGTCAAGGGGTGTGTTCGCAGGTATTCATGGATGCGGTCGCAGGCGCTTGGAGCATAGTCCGCGAAGGCTCCAGGGTGGGAGTGGACCTGCGGGCAACCGAATCACCGGTCGAGGAGGTTTAAATTTACCGGTACTCGTCCAACGGCTGGTGGTTAGGGTTCTGCAACAGTTACTACCAGGCATGCCAGGCGTGCGGTACGATGTAGTCTCGGGTGCGGCGGCAGAAAAGGAATTGACACGTAAGTTTCCTTGTCTTTTTCAGTGTCAGGCGATGCGCCCGATGGCTCTACTTTTTAAGGTCTGGAGCCCACTGTAACGATTACAACAACAACGTAAGTTACTTTGGTTTGTCAGGAGTTGGGTCGGTTCGAATCCCGTCGCGCACACCTTGACACTGATGACCTTTGCGCGGGTGACGGGCAGGTAGCCGGACAGCGACCCTGCCGCCGGGGCGGGAGCTCCTTCGCCGCCAGAGTCCCCAAGGTGCAGCGCACACGTCTCGGCGCCCGTGCTGTCCCGCTGACCACCCGACCCAGCCAGTGAAGCGAGCTGGCCCGGGCTCTGGGGCGTGACGCTCGCCGCCGCCGCCGCCGCCGCCGCCGCGGCAGGCCGGCGGCGGACGAGGAGCGACTGCATCGGCAGCCGCCGAATGGAGGTAACGGAGGCGGCTGGCGGGCTGGCGGCGCCAGCAATTGAAGGCACAGCTGTAGCCGTCGTCAGGAGCGTGTTCCTCGAGGTGTCGCGGCTGGCGCTTAATGACCACATGTGACAAGGCAGCGCCGCGACCACAGGATCCGACGGCAGCAGCGGCGGCGGCGGCGGCGGCGCCGCCGCCGCCGCCGCCACCGCCACGGGCCCCAGGGGGACCCCCTGGCTCGGACCCGCGGCGGGACGGCTAGATGGCAAGCGGCTGTTGCGCATGGAGGAGACCGCGGCACCGCGGGCACTCGGTACGGCAGCACCGCCGCCGCCGATGGCGCGGCCTCGACTGGAGATGTCCAGGAAGCCGCTGCCGCCGCCGCCGGCGCCGCCGGCAGCGTCGGCGGCGCGGCCGGTAGGGCTGACACTGCTCGCCGCCGCCGCCGCTGGTTGCGTGCGTGCCTCTTTGGCGGCAGTAGCAGCAGCGGGCTGGGGAGACATGCAGTTGGGGCCGCTGTCGAAATCCATCGTCGACGAAGGGGATCGGTTTCGGTGAATGTGGTAGTTTGGCTGCTCGGGATAGGAGTGCAGCAGGAAGGGGCTGTTGTCACCGGGGGTTCCGTCCTGGGCCACTGCAGCGCCATCGCCTTCGGCATTGCTGACATCGCTGAAAGCACTTCTGGCACAAGCGGTGTCGTCTCTAGGCTTGTTGGTGCAGAGACCGGCGCCGCCAATGCCGCAATCCACGCCATCGCTGCTGCCAGGCCGCCGCGGAGGCGGTCCGTCGTCTGCATTTTTCCTCCTAGCATCGCCGCTACCAGCACTCGCGCCGCCACCACCGGCCGTCGATCGTGCCGAAGCTGGCGGCGGAGGCGGCCATGGTCCCAGTACCCTCGTCACGACCAAGATGTCGGGCACTGTGGTGATTGCTGAGGCCACCAGTATGGCTATCATGACCTGCCACGGGTCCAGGGTGGCCGCCACCACTAGAAGGTAGGCGCCCTTGATGAGCAGCAGCTCCAGAACCAGTACGACAAGCACCCAGCGGCGGGCCAGCACCTTGGGATGTTAAGGATCGTGTGTATTGTGTGTGGGGAGGGGAGGCGGAGGTGAGTGGATGTGGAGGCGGCTGTGGGGCGACGCGCGAGGGCAGGTTACAGACCGGGCGCAGCCGGGCCTTATTCCTAAATGCACGTGACGTGCGGATACCGCAATAATGCGGTTTCGGAGCCGCGTGAATTGCAGGTGCGTGGAACATGATGCTAGCACCTGCTCGCTGCATGGATGAGGAAGGATGCGGCGCGGTGAGGCAAGGTGTGGACCTAATAAGGCCCATCTACCGTGACCACCCTGGATCGTGCTTGGTTGCCGTACCCCGGCTGCCCCGCTGCCCGTCTCCGAAACCAGGTAGCCGCTAGGTAGCCCACAGCACGGGGTCATAAGGCCCGGCCCACGAACCCGACCTACTACTCGGGTAGCTAGCGCCCACAGCGCGCGTCGCAGTAACGGTTTCGCTAGTTCGTCGGAATTGCCGCTGACGCCACTGACGCCGCCTTGGCTGCCGCTGACGCCGCCTTGGCTGCCGCCGCCGCTGCCGCTGCCACCGCCGCCACCGCCGCTGCTGACTACTGTGCCGCCGCCGGCTCTTTTGGCGCTGTCGAGTCCTTGCTGTTCGCACGCAGCTGCTGCTGCTACTGTTGCTGCCGGCGGTCTCTCGTCATCGTCTTGCAGAACCTGTTGCAAGAGAAACACGTAAAGATATTGAATAATAGCTTCTCGAAACAAGGAGAATGGAATTCTAGGTTCCCCCTGGGTGGTTGCTTGGTGCCGCTGTTCTCTGGGCCATTGTTCGGGTTTCCGGCGGTTTGCCGTATTTCGGTCGGATGCTGTTTAGTTCTTCCTGCGCCTCGCTCCAGTCAGGCGATGCTCAGTATGGCTCTGGCCCTACGGTCTGGGGCCCACTGATAGCAGCGCTACTACAAGATTCGAGGTTGATGGGAAAGTGGCGGCGCATGCAGCCTGCGCACCACCACCCCTGCTCCGAAGGCCATTGGGACAAATCACTTTTGATACTTTCTCACCGCTCGGATCCGCAGAACGGTGGCGGCGCGGCAGGTGAGAGTCAGGGTCGCCAGCAGCCAGGCAGCCATCCCAATCAGCCACGCTGGCCACACTGGCAGGTAGGTAGCTGTGGTCGCGGCGCCGGCGGCGACTGCGTCGCCGTGGTCTGCGGAAAGAACAACAGGGACGAAATGACGGATACCGTAGAATGAGCTTACGGCGGTGCGAATAACGAGAAGCGCTGCGAGTCCACGCAGTGACGCGTAGCTCGACTCAGGCAAAATCGTTTTTAGACGAGTGCCTTACAAAGTTCAAATCTGGGAATCTGGGGACACAAGGACTGGTGGAATTAGCCCTTGCAATTCGCAGGCGCCAAGTTAAAGCCAACTGGCGCGTCCAAATGTCCCAGCTTTGCAAGGACGTGCGTCAAGTTTGTAACAACATACTTCCGCGTACCTACCTTGTCGCCTCGTGTTGTCTTCCAGGCTTGCCGTTGTTTACTGTTGGTGAGACCGCGCAGTCCCACGGGTCGATCGCTGCGAGCCAGGTGAAGGTGAACCTGCGAGCACGGTAACATGTTGGACGCGCGCCAGCCTCGCAAACAGGCTGCACATGCTGCAAAGAAGGCGTTTGTGCAACCAAAGTACCAAGTGGTAAAAAAATGATGTTTTGCTGTCGCGCCATAGCCATGAGCATGACCGCAAAGAGGGCCCTCTGCGAAATGTAATGGGGTGCTTCCCGGTGGCCCAGCCCGCTGCTGGAAAGCTTACGCGACGCACAACCGGGCCGATGTTATCAGAAGCACCGGGACGGTAACCAGTAGCGCTCCAGGAACCTGCTCTGGGAGCCTCAAAATGGCTTTTGTCTCGGCAAAGGGAGGGAATGACTCACTCAGCGGGGGGATTGCAGCGCGGAAGGCCGGCAGCGATGACTGGTGCTCGGCGGGAAGAAGAGAGTGAGGTATAGCTGTAGGAATATTGACCGGCAAGCGCCGCCTGCCGGTGTTGTGAAGGTGCCGAAAGGGCGTCCGCGCAGGATCCTTGTCGTTCGCTTCGGTGTCCTCCCGTGGATTGAAGTAAATCTACTTAAGTAAATGCAATATGACTGCGGCAGTGTGGTTGCTAGGAGCCTGGCACGTCTGTTGGCCTAAATACCGGAATTGCGGTCACCAATGACGAGGTAGGGAGCGCAGCGAGATGGATGACGATTTCACGTCGTGCACTCCAGATCTTGGCCCTGTTCCGTCACCCAAGTCATCAAGCGCATATTGTTTAACTCATTATACGTACCGGCTTGTCAAACGGGTGGTGTCTGCCAAAGATGGGTTTTGCTTCCGGAGAGTGCATCGCATAGGTGTCGCTGCAGGGTGTAGTTGCTATCCTGGGCGAATGGTATGCACTCCATGCTCTGGCCCTGGGGCTTAGCGTCGCAGAATGTGGCGCTCTTGCATACATGTACATCCTGAGCACTGCAGGGGCAAAAATGTCAACAGCGTCTGGTAACTACACCGGTACTGTACAACATCGGGAACGGTTCTACAACTCGCCAGTAAGCTAGACACGAACTCGTAGTGTTCGTCGCAAAGTTGATAGCTAGCAGTCATTGGCCGTCTTGCATGACCTAGCTTTACTCAGTCCCCCCACCTTCCCCGACCAGAAAGGTCTCGCATCAGACGCTGGATGATCGATGTAATATACACAAGATCACTGGGACTCGACAATACTGCGTGTAGACAGCTTCCCGCGAAGTCTCAAGGCATGTCACGCGTGCAGTACCGCACTTGCCTGCGCTCCAGAACTGGTTCGGGTCACAGCACGCGTTGCATATAGCGAATTGAGTCGATACACGTCACATGAATATAATCAATGTTCAACGGTACATTTTAGTGCATTGGTAGGTCGCTAGGTCCACCAGACAGCAGTTCCCGCTTTACTTGCATGCTGACCAGCCGTTCCCTTTAATACCGGTACAGAAAATTTAGTCTCTTTTGGTATTTGTGTAATCGCACTAGCGTTTGATACAAACTCACAGTCGCATTTACAGGGCAGGAGGTCCCGGTTGGTCACACGACCAGACGTTGCTTTTGTCGTTGGCTGGCGCAAGACCTGCAGATATGGCCCTAGTAATCAGCGCTAGCTCTGCGAGCACCTCGTTAGCCCAGCGCGTGCGGGTGAGGCATCGAGTGGTGGTGCGCGATGTGCTGCTCTCCGCAACTCAAGACGCTCCCCCGCTCACTGTCATCCTACTAGGTCCCATCTGGAGCCAGCATAATAGCGCGCCCAAGGCGAGCAGCAGGTCAGTAGTGCCGTTTCGCTTGGGTGTTGCACTGCGTCGACAGAAATGAGCGGTCCCGCTCCACCAACGGTCGCAGGAACGCAAGGCAAGACTTCGTTCAGCGGCCGCGGCCTGGGCCGCATCCCAGACAATGGATCCATGCGTTGGAGCATGGCGCAGTGGTTGGAAAACAAGTGAGGCCTCGTGCGCGCCCGGGCGTTGAGTAACGTGGCCAGCCCCCCACCCACGCACCAAACGGTCGACGCCCACCGCCCTCGACGAGACCACCGGGACCGGATTTCCTGAGCCCTCCCACCATCTCCCCACTGCTTCCAATACACTGTATGGGATGGGGGGAGCGGGGCGCCCTTACCGAGCGATGCTCGCACGAACCCACGTTTATAGCCCCGGCTCCCGATCTCCCCTGGGCGCCGGAACTCGCGACGCGACCATCCTGCCTGCGGAACGCCCCACACCACACATGTGCCCGATGGTTCTACCTCTTGGTCTGGAACCCACTGTAACCGTTACAACAACCACACGTCGTACAACGCCCTCCCGCTCGCAGGGCCCAGGCTGAGGTGCAGTACCCCCTGGAGACGTGTTGGTCCCTGTGGGAGGACCGGGAGCTCATCCCGCAGTGGATGCCTTGGATCAAGTCGGTGAAGGTGCGTGGGTCGGTGGGTCGGTGGCCGGACGATGGAAGGCGGGAGGGAGGGGGACATCTCCCTTTCCTTGCCGTGCAACCCTCAACTGTCGTACCTTGAATCCGAAACCACAAACACCTCTGCGCCTGCCCGAACAGGTGGTGGAGTCCGATCCCAGGATGTCCCGGTGGACCTTGGCCACCAACCAGTTCGGTCGCGACTGGGAGTTCTCTTGGCTGGCCCGCAACCTGCCGCCCGTGAAGAACAACAAGATTCACTGGGTTTCGGAGCGGGGCTCGGCGTCGCTGGGTGGGTACGGCGGCATGGGTGTTCGGGTTCGGTTCGTGGAGGCGAAGGGGCTATGTTAGCACCGCAGTAGGCGGCAGGGCTGGGGAGCAGGGGTCCCTTTTGTGCTAGGGGATTGAGCTCGTTCCTTGCAGTGCGGGTTTTGGGAAGGGTTGGGCGGAACGGGTTTGTGGTTTTCTGCGCCGGGATGGCGCCAAATGACTCATTGCAGTACAGTAACTTACGCATCCCTTGCCTGGCCGCATGGGGCCTCAGGCCTTGAAATCCAGAACCGCGGCCAGATCAAGTTCGTACGGACTTCCCCTTCCAGCTGCAACATCACGCTGATCATTTCCTACGAGGTGCCGGACGTGCTGGTGCCCTTCGCAAACGTGCGTTCTGGCGGACGGGTGGCTGGGGTGGCTTGGAAACACGTGGGCTGGGGTAGCGTAGGGACGCCGATAGCGACGAAAGAGGAAACGATTAAACCTGTGGGCGGCGATGAGAAGGAGTGGATTCAATTGTCGTGAGACAAAAACAAAAAAATGGAACATCGGTTAGTGCGTTGTGTGTGTCTCCTGGTGTGGTGGTTGCCCCTCCCCTGGTGTGTTATGAGGATCCCAGTATTTGTCGCGAATTGACTTGTTGCCTCCGCCCTTTTTCCGTGTTCATTGTCCCGCGCGCACCTCAGGCCCTCACCCCCCTGGTGGAGGGCATCATCCAAAAGGACATGGAGCGCTTCCGAGAGTACGTCACGGCGAAGGCGACGGAGAAGGCCACAGCGGCGTGAGAGCTCCGTGGTTCTGGAGCGGCCGAGTAGGCTGCTGCAAAATGCAAGCCGGCAGCTGGAGCAGGAGGGGCGGCTTGGCGCTGGGGCCGTAGCCTGGGGGTCGAGCGAGAGATAGGGCAGGATGTGGCGACTAGTGTGTGAGCGGAGGGGGTGATGGTGGTAGCGGCGGTGGTGGTGGCGGTGGTGGAGGCTAGGAGATTTGTTGGTCGGATGCGCTGGCCAGATCTGCTGCGAGGAGGGAGCTTCGGGTATGGGGCGGTGTGCAGAGGCCTGCAGGGCGCCTGCCGCGGCCCATGTATCCGCCGGCGGGGCTGGGTTCGCATAGCCACGTCGCGCGGTGTGGGTGAGCGGTTTTGGGGTGCGGCTGCGGCTGAGCTGACTGACGAAGGTGCGGAGGGTCGGCTGCCGCAGCGCAGGTTGGTGTTCCGAAGTTGCTGTTCATGTTTCTTGTCCATGGCAGTGCGCTGGCATTCGTTCGAGATCTCAGCTCGTATTCGCCGGGTTTGGTTTCTTCGGAAAGAGGCGGAGCAGTGTGCTAGTACGTGCGTTGATTGAGGCTCTTCAGGGCGTTAGGACCCAAGTGTACCAAGTCATCGTCATCAGGGTAGTGATGCTGCAACCACTGACCGAGTTGTGAACCTGTGATGCAAAAGCTTCGGTGGTGGGGGGGTGCCGGCGGTGGCTCAGGTGAGGATGGTGGCGGGCACGGGGCCCCGAAGGCAGCACTGGGTGCGGCGGACTTGGACGCCGAGGGCTCATCCGTCATCAGAGCGGTGTACCCGTTCGTAAAGTACCGGAGCCTGGTCAACCCGATTTTGGGTCGCTGTCCTCCCATCTTGCCCTGCCGTCGCTCTAGCTGCATGTCGCACCGAAGGCGTGCGTATACCTCGAGCTTCCTCGGTTGCTCGACAAACTTGAACATATATTGCAGTCTTGCAGTGGGCTTAGGGCTGCTCCTGGCAATGAAAGCAGAAGGTTCCTCCCGCAATATGGCTTGTAAGACGTATATTCTTGGCGCTGCGGGGCTTCCGCTGGGCTCCTTTTCGACCCAAGCTCTTCCAAGTTCCAACGAAGGTGCCGCCACCTGTCATTTCGTTGTTCACGCGGCTGATGACAGCAGGCGGCCAGCGGCCTCGCTGTTGGACAGCCTAATTCATGTCAGGTATTTGAGCCTGTCAAGCGCACTGCTGGCGCAATATACTTAAAGGTACGGCGAAGTATGAACCAAGGGCCGTTTCCAAGGCTATGGCGCACATCATCTAGAGCCGTTTGGGCATTGTCTTCCAAATCAGTTCGCAGCAATTCACAGCGGCATAAGTCTTCGCGAAAATGAGGGGCAATTTGCTTGTTGGCCTGCTGTTGCTCGTCCGACTGGGCTCACACAATGCGCGAGCAGCCGAGGATCCTTCCCTCGAAGCAGCGCTCTCCACGCCTACCGCGACTCTACAACAGCAGGCGCAGGGCCCGCAGCTGAGCAGCGTACCGGCTAGCCAGCATGCCGGCAACGGTCAAAACAAGGCCGAGGCCACTGCCTCACCGCCTGCCGCAGGTCGCATTAGTGATTCACTAGAAGCCATCCTCTGCCGGCACTTCGTCCTAGTCCTCCGCATAGCTAGCTGCTCCGCTGGCAGCACGGAGGGCAGGGCTGCCCCGCCGACCCATGGGTCAATGAGCTCCCCCGAGCCTGGAAATCACACCTGGAGCGCAAAACACCACCACCACCACCACCACCACCACCATCACCAGAGGCGGGCGTTGGAGGAGGACGGTGGTGCGCTGTGTCTATGGCGATACCGGCTGGCCGGGAAACGTGGCGGCGGGGAAGGGGACCCTGACGCGGCCGGCGGCTCAGGGCCAGATGGGTCCCCTGAAGCGGTCGGTGGGGATGGGGTGCGGCGGGCGCTGCTTGAGCTGGTGGCCACTGTACCCGGCGATGAAGCTGTCGGTGGTCACTGGCATCAGCACCAGGCGCAAGGGCAGCGGGAGCAGCGGAGGCGAAGAGGAAGACGGATGCACTCTGGGCAGGCGGCGGGCGGTGGTGGGGGCGGAGCGGCGGCCAGAGTAATCTTGTCAGGGCGCGACCTGTCACCGTACAACTCCATGTGGCCCCGCGAAGCTCTCGCGTATAAGGCCCACCTGACGGCGCTGCAGCTGTGTGCGGAGCAGCAGCAGCAGCAGCAGCAGGGCGGTGGTCCGGCGCCGGCGGCAGCGGCGGTGGGCAGCGGTGGGGCCGAGCTGGCGTGCGTGGTGGTGACGGATGAGGTGGCGTGGGTGGCCACGGCGGATGGCGGCGCTCTGGAGAGGGCGCTGGGTCGGCGCGGAGCCAGCAGCCCGCAGGCTGTGGCGGAACATATGCTGGCGCGGCCGCGTCCACAAGCGGTGGGTGTGGGGGCTGTAGCCGACGGCCGGCAAGCCGACACCGGCGACGCGGCCGCACCGGGTGCGCCCTCCTTCACCACCATCCCCTGGCGGAACCGTCCGGTTGCACGCTGCAGCGGCGGACCCGGTCGCGACGCGACCGACGCGTGCGGTGTGCACGGCACCAGGGAGAAGTGGCTGCAGGACGTCGCCGCTGGCCTGGAGGAGCTGCGAGGCGCGGCACTGCCGTCGCCGCCGGGCGGCCGCTCTGGCGGCGCCGGCGACGCTGGCGATGGAGCTCCGGACGCCGTACACGCGAGCAGGAACGGCTTCGGTGACGTCGATGGTGGCGGCGGCGGCAGCCGGCGGAATGCGTGGGATGTGCTGGCGCTGCCGTCAGCCTGCAGTGGCTGGTCAGTCGCCGCTGAGGTTCCAGCTACCGCCCCCGCCGCCTCCCTTGAACCGCATCATACAAATGGAAGCACGGCACTGCCGCCGCCGGCGGCGGCGCACGGCATAGCGGGTTGCGTGCTGGCCTTCACCCGCGACGCCTCCGCCACTGCCGTACGGTTAGCCTCCGCCGCCGCCGCGAACTCGTCACCTTCGTCAGCGCTGCTGCCCATGACCAACGCGCCCTTCTTCGCCAAGATCGGCCTCCTAGCTCGACAGGGCTGGCTGCGCCTGGCGGTGGCTGTGCCGGCAGCGCCGACCCCGGCCAGCAGCGTGTTCCAGGAGGATGGGCCCCCTGCCGCTCCGCCCGGTGGTGTAGCGCACGGGAAGCTGCGCCGCCGGTTCCTCGTTTACACGTGTGCGGGGGATCAGGTGCGGAGCCACCGGGTGCCGGTATCGGGCGTTGTAAACCGTCTGGGGATCAGGTCGCGCTTGTGGCTTTCGCAGTCCGCTCATTTTGAACCTTTTTTTCCTTCGCGCGCCTGTCCTACCCCGCACGCACACAGCACAACACGTGCACACGCGACACACGCCCCTTCGTGGCCTTGCTCCGAAACCCTAAAATACTAAAACCCTAAACATCCTCCCTCGGGCGCCAGGGTATTTGGCCCATGTGGGCTGACCCCGGCCGCAACTACGACCTCCTGGTGGCTTACTACGGCGCCCTGCCACTCCACGACCCGAGGCTGGGGGGCGGGGGCGCCGGCGGCGGCCATCCAGACTACCTCTACCGCGCGCACGGCTCCAAGCACCAGAACCTCCACCGGCTGCACTCCCTGCACCCGGGGCTGCTGGCGGAGTACGACGCGGTTGCGGTGTGGGATGACGACCTGGCGATGACGGCGGCCAACGTATGGCTGTGGGCTGGGAGGGTACTTGTTGTACTATGTATATTTCGCGATTTGAATGCGTGATGGACGACAGGGGCGGGATTGGATGAGCTTACGCTTTTGATGGCGCCTCCCATCGTACCAGCCCTCCCCGCCCTTCCTACAACGCATGATTGCCGTACACGTACTACACGGCCCTGGCGGCAGGTGAGCGCCATGTTCGACCGCTTCTCGGAGCTGTCGGGGCCCCCCGGCGACCCCGCCGGCGTGTGGCTGGCTCAGCCCAGCCTGCAGTACGGCAGCAAGGTGGACCACGTGCTTCTGGCGCACCAGCCCGCGCTGCGCCTGTCGTACACGTCGTTCGTGGAGAACAACGCGTGTGTCTTTAGGTGCGTGTGTCGCATGTGTATCGTGCCACCTGGCTCCCCCCCCTAACCACCGGAGGGCCACCTCTGCGGAGCTGGACGGCAGGGCGGGTATGCAAGCGTGCCTAAAACACAGCGCTGGCCCGCACCCAGGAATCTTAGCGCTAGCACACACACACACCCAATTTTTGGCGCCCTCCTTTCCCCGCTGCCATCTGAGAAAGTAAATGGACGGTTAACTGGGGAGGCTGCTGATTGACGCCACAGTGGCGTGGCACACACACCCCAGGCTGGTCGCGTGCCTCCCCTGTTGCTATTCGCATCATTGTTACCGCACCAGCGACCCGACTTCAGAGCATTGTGCCCGCGCCCGCACCCTTGGTTGGCACTTGCTCCCGCCCGTGCAGGTCGGACAAGCTGCGTGAGCTGCTCGACAGCCCCGCCTACAGCGGCGAGCTCATGGGGTGGGGCGTCGACCTGGCATACCTGGCGGCACTGGGGCCCCGGCTGAGGGACCGGTACGCAGTGATGCACGACTTCCAGGTGCTCCCCGGGGAGGTGGTAGCGCGTGGGTTGAAGTTGAGGTGTTTGAGCTGCCACCACGCCGCTGTGTTCGCGGCGCGCCATGCCGCTTGAAGCTTCATGCCGCGCTTCCCCTCACCTGCCTATTCTCCCAGTCACCCGCCCAGTGTCGCCCTCACATGCGATTGCCGGCAGTTCCAACCTAACTCAGGAACATACACATACGCATACACATACACGCGCTCGCGTGCCCCCAGGTGTTCAATCCGCCCGCCGAGGCGAAGGCGGAGGGGCGGGAGATCCTTAAGCTGGCGAGCCAGGAGGACCGCATACGGCAATGGGAGTCGTACCAAGCGCGGTTTGGGATCGAGGTGGAGCCGGAGGTGGCGTACAAGTGCGTCCCAGCCCGCCCGGGCCTGCCGGCAGACCGCTACCCCAGCTACTGCCCCGAGTACAGTACACCGGCGGCGGACACAGGCGCCAGATGACGGTGACGACGAGGGACGTATGGTACACCCGACTTGTACCGTACCATGGTACCGGTATCGTTGTAGCAAGCAGGCTAGAGATTTTCCTGCACTGTACGCATTATTTTGGTTGTTGGGTGCATGAATGGTTGCGTTACAGTTTTACGTATGCCGTCACAGGTAGTGGACGGGCACACACTGGCTACCTCGTAGGTTGTTGTGAGGTGGAGAGGCTGGCACCGAAGGCCGGGGTATACCTGTAAAGTTATTTGGTGACAGGCGGCGGGAAGCGGCAGGTGTCGTTTGCACGGAGCTTCAGCACACGACTACTACTGAGACATTGGTGATAAGCTGATGACGGCTGGCTCGGGTGGCAAATCAGTACCGCTTCATCACTTATTAGCGGCCCACTGTAACAGTTACTACCACAAGGATGATTCGTAAGGATTGCCCGCATCAGTCACGGTGGCAATGCGAACAAATTATTTACATATTCATGTTTACACAGCAATGGGTACACGCCTCGACTCGCGCATCAACTCGGCGAGCAGTGAGTTGCCTAATCAGGACACCAGCCGCATGGGAGGCACGCACTCGAGGTCGATGGTCAGGACGGGGCGGCGGGGCGAGAAGGTCGTTGGCTAGACGCTGCAGCATCTCAACGACGCAATGGAATAGGTAGCAAGGTATATGTGGGGGCCAGGGGGCATGCGGCGAGTAAAAATGGTTGCCGCAGTCCCTAAGCGCAGTGATGTAGGGTCGATTAGTCGTGGTGCGCACGAGTGCTTGCGAATTTCAGTGCCGCGCTTCCCCACGGATTTCCCCTCTACCCTTCCACATCCGTTCCCAGTGGCGGTGCCGTACATGGGGTGAGCGGGTCCGCCTGTGTACGA